>JAOQGH010000001.1:16118312-16285816 GCA_025769975.1 Gallinago jamesoni | reverse complement strand
CACACACACCTGTTCACACGCACCCCTCTCTCCACACACACACCTCACACACACCCCTCTCCACACACACCTGTTCACACGCATCCCCCTCTCCACACACAGCCCTCTCCACACACACACCTCACACACACCCCTGTCCACAGACACTCCTCTTGCACAGCTCTGCCCACACACACACACGTCTTACACGCTCTCCTGGCTCACACCTTTCCACACACACACGTGTGGCGCTCACCCTCCACACACACACAGCCCCACACACACCTCTTGCACACACACACACCAGCCTGTGGGCAGCTAAGGGCATGCGTGATACCATTGGTGGGGCCTGGCTCACGGGCGGCTCTTCCCCAGAGGCACACGAGCCTGGCGCTCGCACACCCACCGGCAGGGCAGGGCTCTGCACACGCCGCTCATCCTTCCCCCAGTCCTCCACTCATGCTATCAATGTGTGGTGGCTCTTGCACACACGCGTGCAGGGCCTCACATGAGGGCTCTGCCCACAGCTTTCGAGGCCTCCCTGCTGGGAGCGAGGAGCTGAACCCTCTCCCAGGGCTGGTTTTTCTGCTCTTCCACCTGCTTCCCTCTCCCAAGCAGGAACGCAGTGTCCTCCTTCCTCCTGGTCGCTGGCTGGGCCCTGTGGGGTCCTCACCACCCCCCTGCCACTCTCCCGCGTTCCTGGCCGTGCTCGGCAGGTTAGTTCGCCCTCGCCCCTCCAGCCAGGCATCGCTGTTCTCACTTCACTAATGAAATGCCTGGTTTGAGGCTGGAAAATGAGTGGGCGGATGACATTAATTTTTGATGCAAATAGTATCTCTGCCAGGAAACAAGCCCGGTTATTTTGCCCAAAACAATTCACATTCCTAAGGAAAATTTTCCATCAGAATAGGCTTGGGTTTGAATTTGTAATGATATGCTAAAAACCTTGCAGTTCAAGTTGTTTTGCTTCTGATAGTGAAGGCTGTTCACGCCCAGGCTCCAACCTCTGTCAGAGATGGGCAGGTGAGGTCTGCCGGCAGGATGGGGTTCTAACCACATCCCTGCTCTCTCAAAAGGCAGGTCCCTCCTTCTCAGAAGAAATTAGCTTTATTATTGTTACTTTGTGTGTTCCTCATAGTTGTTTTATCTATCTTTTCTATTTTTCTCTACTCATTTAGAAATTTTATTGTTTCTGGTAAACGGCCCACCTGGAAGTTGCTATGCAAAATGATGGTCTTCCGCTTTCTTCTGAATTAAGCAGCATCACTGTACAAAGACCTGACATCATGGTGGGACTTAAGCTACATAGCATATCGCCAAGGTATACTGAGACAATGTTTATCTGAAAGGCAGAAAAATGGAGACAGGGATAGTTCAGTCTGAAGCCACCAAGGAATCTGGTACAGGCAGAACAAAGCATGCATTTCCCTGGGCTTCCCAGCTTATGATTCTCTATTTAATCTATTTAATGCCATAGGCCAGATGCTTTGCTTCTCTCTTTTTTTTTTTTCTTCTTTTTTTTTTTTTTCACAATATATTATAGAATGGGAAAGATAGCAGGAAAAAAAAACCACCCAAACTCCTGCAGGTGAACTGTGTTGGCATTCACACAAAAGAGCCTCAAAACGAAAGTAATAGAAGGCTCATAGTCCAGGGCGTTTCCACCAAATGGAGATTAAACACTTGTGACTGTGTCGTATATCTGCTTGTATCCCACTGAGCTATTTAAAAATACCTGCAGCCCATCCACATTGAGTGGAATCCTATGGCATAATTAGGTTATCATCATCTATTTACACCAGATTTACAAATCAAGCCAACAAAAAAGGCTTAAGGAAGTTGGGAAGAGGAGGGCTGCTATGTTTTCGCTGTAATAGCGTTAATAATTTGGACACTTTCTTATCCAAAAGTATCCAATGCATTTTTTTCAGCTGACACAGCTACAAGGTTAATGTAACAAATGCACTCAAGACAAATTTGTACCTTGGCCAATACCCGCCTGCTCTTCTTTCACACAGCATCGTTCTCTGGGTGGGCCCCAGTGCAGCAGAGCTCATCCACGTCTCCCTGAGCCCACCTATGAAATCCTGCTAAGTCAGTGCCTCCGGTTTGCTGATACAGCAAGTTACATTCAGCTTCCTGCTGTGTTTCGTGCAAATTGCCTGATTTGGGACCATTCAGGTATAAAACAGGAAAAAGACTCAGGTCCTATTTCTTTAATGACAGATTTTCCTCTGTGTTCCAAATTTCCAGAAAGCAATCCTTTTTGCTAAAAAGAAAGCAATCCCTTTGCTAGAATAAACCATTTTATTTTGGTTTTTCCCAACTCGTCCAATGTAAACAAGCAGTGTGCTGTCCTGTTAACTTGGCTGCCCCAGGAAACCTAAATGAGTTCTTCCGCTTCTCATTTCTTATAATGTGGTTGGCCTTTGCTCTCCAGCATCCTATTCATCTTGTTGAAGGATTAACTTGAATAAATAAGGGCACAATCGCTCCCTTTCTTTCATTGTCTAAGTACGTAATCATATTGCCAAAGTCTTATTTATTTTTAATAAAGCTGTACTGTAACATTCACAGATTTGTCCAATCTCACAGCTAATGAATGAGGTTTTCCAGAAGGTCCCTTCCCCTTGTGTTCCTCAGTCAGCATGCCTACGGGTAGGACCTGCAGCAGAGCACTCCTTTCCTGTGGCTCCAACACCACAGGTACCAGCCACTTGTGGTCACCCCTGACCAACTGCAGAGGTTCCCAGAGAGGGGACAAACTGCAAGGCTGGGGAGCAGGAAGGGATTTCATAGCTCTGGTCCCTGCTCTGAGCTCAGAGGAGGAACTGTTGAAAACATCCCTCCCTGGCAGCTGTCCCCGGTGATGGCTCTTACACTTTCACCTCATCCATCCTCCTGCCAGATGACTCAGCACCATAAGCTTCATCCACCAGGGCAACCAAAGACTTGCGTTTGGAAGGGTGAGCAGCACGTGCACATCTTGCACAGATGGTGAAGCTGCCCAGAGAGGTCCTTTAAGCATCAGAAGCTGCTTAAAATCACTGAGCTCTAGGCAGCCTGAATGAGCCAAGCTGACTCCACTCAGGAGGAGAGTCCCAGCCACGCATTTTGACCTATGTGTGCAGACAAGTTGTTTAGGTTGTGCCAATGCTGTACCAGTTGATTTTGAAATGATCTAATTAAAGTAGACCACTTACAATAGTAGAGCCCTCACTTAAAATGTTTTAACTGTGATATTTTACCAGTTCTAAATAAGCCAATTTAATCAAAGATTCAACTTGTTAGTTAGGGCCATGCTAAGGTTGCCTATTTCTTTGACCTGCTGAAAATATCATTTAGTTCAGAGAAGAGATTCTGTTGATGGAAATAACAGAACAGTGTTAGAAGATATTGGCATTGAGACAATTTGTAACCACGAGGATCTATCACGTAATGGTTTGATAATGATCTTTTATGTAAGATTTCACTGTACAAAACCTTATCAGGTAACAGCCTGACATTCATTATACAGCCATGACGTTCTCTAGTGCTTTTTCTGCTGAGTAGTCAAGGTGTCACTGTTTCATTGAGACTGGAAATAATATATGAAATCACTAATTTCTGATTAATCTGTATCAATGAGACCAATTACACCACAACTGATACAAGGCTTCAAGCAAAGTTAGTAGGTTTTGTCAAGTTAAGGACTCGGCCCACCATTATGGAAGGCAGATATTCTTTTGGATACAGACAGTGGAACATGAAATGTTCAAACACTGTGGAAGAACAGTGTTGATGCAATTTCTGAAGGTCATTGAAACTCATCATCTGCATAGATTTGTTATCAAATTCACACACACAAAATATCATCTCATTAGTGACTATTTTTTTCTTGAATCTATATATCAAATAAACTCTTTTTTAGCCACATACAAGCCACAATTTATTCAGTGATCTGCAATGACCCACCATGAAGCTGAGATGTATATGCAAATATGATATAATATATAAATTCTAATGAGCAAAATTTTTATCATATTCATTCATGACAGTTTAAAAAAATGTAGAGACTTTGGCTGTGATCACAGATTTTTGCTATAGTTTTCTCCTTGTTTGTCATAATTCTACAAACTGTGACACCCAGTAACCGCTCATATTCCAGTATCTTCTGACACAGGAAAGGTAACTGGACTCCTTTGGAACTGAGTTTCATGAGCTCTTGCTAATGGAAATTAAATCAACACCATTCACTCATCAGCAATAATCACTCCATTTTATCTAATAAACACTAAATTCTTCAACAGCAGTAAAACTTCTGTTTGCGTTCTATACGATACCTTGGGCTTACATGAACCTATGGCTTTTCCATAGTCATTTTTGAAAGATCTTTGCTAAACTAAACTTCCCAAAACTGTTGCATCTTGATTTTCAAGGACTTTCTAGAGACTTTTTTCTCTGATTAGGTCCTCATTTCAAACTAAAGGGTCTTGGAAAGCAGTCAAGCTTACAAAAGACATTTAGAATCCTTTCCATTCTCTTCCCATCACTCACTGAGACTTTTGATTAAATAACAATGAGGAAAGAAAAGTGCTAAGCCACTCTAAACTGGCAAGTTAAAAAGTACAACAGGGGAGCCTTTGCCTCCAATAACTGTGGAAACGAAAGCAGGCTGCTGAAGGAAACTATCACTTGGCTCGTGACAGGATGGGGGAAGGTAATTTCAAAGTTGAGAAGGAAGCAAGGAGTGCAAGTTTGATGTTTAGACGATCAGAATAACACCAGATAATGAAAGGAAACAGGCTGGTTTAGTACGGATAACTGTGGAGAGAAGATGGTAGAGAAACCAGAGAGGGCAGGGTGGAGGAGGAAGAAGGATCCCTGGAGTCAGAGCCAAGCAACAGCTCTGCAGGGTTGTCTCTGGAGCTGGTCAGCACAAGAGGAAAAGCAGCATCAGGAACCTCTGAAGTAAGAAGAAAGGAGGTGGTTGTTTTTTTCCATCCACCTTCCAGAAAATGAATGAAAGGAGAAAATACAAAGGAAGGAAACACAGGATTAAGGGATCATATCTGGAGCTGAGCAGAGTATTCAATGGGAGGAGAGCTGCTAGATCCACCACTACACTTAATGAAGAAAGAAAGAATTTCTTTATGTACTAATGCTTTTTACACACAAAAATTGTACTGTGTGAATTATATCCCTATTAACAAAGCAGTACAGTTTTCCTCTGCTCCTGGTAGCTCAGAGAGTTTGTGTCATATGACAAAAACGTGCTTATACCCATACACTTATTTATCTTTCCTTTGGGCCTAAGGACTGCTGCAGCTTGTAGTACTGTAACTGCTGTCCACACTAAGACAGTTATATCAAGATAAATATTTTTATATAAATTTGCCTGAAGCGTTATATCCTATGCAATATATATACATTAGATCCCCACTAAATTATTACTGCTAGACTAGAAGAAAATACAAGAAAGAGAACAGGGTAAACCTCCTCTGCATCATCTTAACAGACTCATATCAGTGGGTATACACTAAGGATGAACATGCCTTTTATGTCACTGCATTTTAAGAATTTGTTGGTTGACTGAAAGTTGTGATCAGCTGTTTTGCAGTAAAATCTTGCAAATTTACCCTGGCAACTGGAAATCCCTTCAGGTCTTACAGGAAGAATATAAATAATGGAGATGAGGGATAAAAAAATCAGAAAGTAGTCTTTGTAATAAGATAATTTAGTTTAATCATTTATGATAACACTAATCAAATCTAGCACAGTATGAGGAAGAAAATAACTCAAGTCTTAGCAGGATGAGACTTTATAGTAGCTTTGGATTATTAAATATCTCCTGAGATTTAGCCAGGTCCTGCAGTTTTTTTGTAAGGAACTCTGTCCTGTGGCAGAAGAGACTTGAGCTTCTAAACCTGATCCTTGGACCTGATTCATTAACACCTTGAAATAAACCCAAAATGCTACTGGATCAGGATGACTGAATGCTATGCTTTCTTCATGCTGTTGCAAAAGACTACAAAACATCTCCAAAGGAACAGAGCAGTAAGTAGGCCAACTGTTTTAGAGATCTGAACCAAAGCAAGTTTGGCTCCTCCCCTTTCTTGTAAGGAGAAATTGAAGCAATAAGCACAGGAAAATTTCAGATGGCCATAGAAGAAATGGTTGTCAGAACCAGCATTAGGGCTGACTCCTGTGCCTGTGCAAACACTATTAGACCACACCTTAATGAGATGAATTATTAATACAAAAGCTGCACGAGAAATTAATTTCTGGTGCCTCTCACCAGAACCAGCTGTTCAGACTTGAATGTGTCGCAGTTGCACAACACAAATTTTACCTTAAGGATACAGTTACCCAACATGATGGATTTTTCATAATGTCCCTCCCAATAGTAGCCTCATCCTTCCTCTGTCCTTCACCCTTCCCCCATCACCACCCTGCTTCCAGTTTTTGGCTCAGCCTTGTGGAAGGTACTGAATGTCGGGAGCCCTGTATGGGTACGGTGAGCACAGCATCAGCAGTCGCAGGGCAGCCTCCCCTGGGCAGCTTTGCCAATCTGCTCTAGATAAGACAGAAACAAACGCATTTACATGTTTAAGCAACAAGCATCAAACCCCAAGCACATGCCAGATGAAATAAATTTTAAGTTCTCCATCTCTGGTATTAATACATAGATGAAATTAGTTCCAATGAGGCCAGGAGATTTTCTTTTTCCCTGCAGAGCCTGCTAATGACTATTAGTAGAGGTTACTCAGTGGCCAGTTTTACGCTTGTGTAAACAACTAGTTCTGTTGTGTTGTTCTCCCAGGCTTCCTCCCACGTGCGTAGGAACTCACTAGTCATGGTGTACCTAAGCCCCAGATGGTGAGTTCTTTGGGTTAGAGCTTGTTGTAGGCTTTTTTACAATGAAGTCCTATTTCCTAATTGGTGTCCTTAGGCATTACCACAATAAAAACAATAAATAGTAATAACAAAAAAAATAAGGATGGAAGGTGGGTGAAGACATGAGTAATTACCTAAACAATACTGGGACCACAAGCCACAGGCAGCACGGGAGCTTGGGGAAGAGTGAGTGGGTGGAGAGTCACCTGCATAACAGAGGCTTGGGCGGGTAAAGAAAAGGTCTTGCAAGACAAAACTAAGTCTTTATTTTGATAGCATCATGGAATTTATAAATTAAGGGATGACAGCTGCAGATTAGGCATGGCGTGAGTTGCTTTACTCTGTGTGTGTGTGTGTGTGTGTGTGTGTGCAGCCTGGCTTGGCACTGTCGCACAGACTCCTGAAATAAAAAGCGTAGTCGAAATGGTGATGTAACGAGGCAGGAGACGTGAGAAGCAGGAGTTCCGAGTTCCCAAGCAGGGTTTGCAGAAGGACCACTGCTGTACCATGCGCTGTACCACGGCAGCAGCAGCCAGGGCCAAGCCCTGTGTCAGGCTGCAAGAGCTTCGTCTCCCCTTCCCACAAGAGAACACGTATTCCCAGGTCTGTGCTGGGCTACATGTAGGCAGAGAAGAGGCGTTCACTTGTCCGGGTAGCAGCCATCACTGAACAACCATTCCTTGCTTTCCCCAAGAAAAATGCAATAAAATGAACGTTGTTTTCATTAGTATTTACTTGAAGCTGTTTTCACACCACTCACTGTGTATGTATCGCTTGGGAATGCTTAAGCCAAAGGCTAATACTCAGAACAGTGACAGGCTGAATCTTATGTAAATTTGCATTTAGGGACAGGAAGTGTAGATATAGTTTGCTCCTGAAATAAAAGAGCACTTTTCTGTGCAGCTGGTAATGAACTTCCAGAATTCATTGCCACAGGAGATTGGGGAAGCAGGCTATTAGCAGGCACATAAAAAAGGATTAGACAAGATTTGTGAACAATGCCTCTATTAACTGATAATAAAAGGAATTGACAGTTCCGATGACTGATCTGGAGACTGGACGAGAGGAAGAGGCCACGTACACGTGCTCTCCCCAAACAGCACCACTGATTGTCACTCTTCAGGCTTTGCTCTCTGGATCTGCCTGCCCTGTCTCAAGTAATGTTGTGCTGGGAGCCTGAGGGACCTTGCAAGGTCTGCTGGGGTCTTCAAAACTTCTGGCTAGATCAGGGCAGATGGCCAGCAGCCACACAGCTTCCCTAGTGCTAACACTGGCGTTGGGAAGCCATAGCATCTGTGACTATTGGTCTGACCCAGCAGGGAGTTTCTTAAGTTCTGATGGGTTAAGTCCTAAGTGGTGCTGTGTTCACCAAAGGGGCCAGCAACCAGCATGGCGGACTTGGCAGGTAGATATAAAGAGCAAAAGGAACTGGCTTCAACAAACTGTTCACTGAGGCTCAGAAAAATATAGATGGAAGAAGGCTGAACATTCTGCTAATACAGTATGAGTTTGATAATTGTTTGGCATAGCTCCAAAAGAGCTCACTCTCCAAAAAATGCATCAAACAGATAACTCCTAAATTTCAGGGGTGACACTGAAAGAAAGAGCAGACTGCAAACTAGCCATGACTTTGCAGCTGTCTCTTTTTTCCAGCTGAAGGCTCTAAATCCATTTGATTTCTCCTCAAACCATTTCTGAGCACTTTTGGTGCCCTTCTCTGGACCTTTTCCAGCTCTTTACATCTTGTCTGAGATCAGGCAGCTGGACTGGAACCTGCACTCAAGTTTAGGCTGCACCATGGATTCTCAACCTAGCACAAGGATGGTCTCTGTTTTTCTTAGTCCTTTTACAAATAGGTCCTGAGACTGTGTTTGCCTGCTTGACAGGCACTGAGCTGACATTTGCTGTCTACCATCTAACATCCTCTTCCTGTATGGTAATAATGAAATTTATCTTTTTTTCCCTACAAAATGAAAGACTATTTTTTCCTCTGTCTTTGTGCTCTAAGTTTCATTTACCACTTGTTATCACTGAGTCATTCTGTACTAGGAGATTCTTCTAGATCTTTTCATAACTAACAAAGTTATTATCTCATTGTCTGACTTTCCATGGGAAAAGTAGATCTTAGCGAAGATTCTCTGCTAATAAAAGCATTGACGAAATTGAGTTTGTTTGTAGAGAAATAACAGGAACGAGGAAGACCTATCAGACAGACTGATAGACTGATATACAAGGGAAAAGACTTAAAATAACTTATATATATTTTTCCCTGACTAAATAGCAGCCACAGTGCACATAATTAAAGAACAGAAATATGTGGAGGGAATGAACAAAGAATAACTTAGTGTGGAACACATACTGTGATTGAGAGGAAGAATACAAAAGTAAAGGGACCATAGAGGATATCAGGAATAAATTTCATTGCAGTATCCTATGTGCGGATCCAAGAGAATCTCTTTTGGGAAGTAAGAAACCCTTCACCTCTGGGACACTGGAAATAGCACTGGGAAAAAAAGGACCAGGAGCAACAGCAGTGAGCATGCACAGAAATGGACTGCATGATCTGATGTATGTCTCTGGGCTTACAGGTTTTCTTTACATTTCTGCTTATGAGTTTTCTGTTCTTTAGGTGAAGTCCTACTGTAACAAATGGGACACAGTGTTGTAAAAAAAAAAAAGAAAAAAGCCCATTCCTCACAACCATTGAATAGTCATTTAGTAGAGAAGAGAGCACCACCTAGTGCTGAATGGTACTTGTTGATGTTGAGGTGTTTCCATACGGTCTATCTTCTGCATGGCTTGATTTTAGTGTTTTCCCACAGTTTATCCAGCCATAGAGGAACTAATCCTTAGCAGGAAGGAGCAGCTCCCGATAAGAGCAGCTGGTTCATCAGGAGCTCAACGTCTCTCAGAGTTTTGTGCACACTAAGGGAATGCCTTAGGCACCTTATTAACATAATTATGGTTATTTGGCTGATTCATTCGGGCCAGATTCTACTACCCTTACTCACCCAGTGGAGTTATGTGCTTCACAGATAAGCCTCACTGCTTTCACTGAAGTGAAAATTAATCAACACTTAGAGGACAGGCTTAAGAAACCAGAAGACCAAACTCCAAATACTTGCACTTTTAAAAACAGGAGGATTCATTGTTTTTACCTTTTGATTCTACACTCACATCAAATTTTAAGCTTTTCTTATAAACGTGAAAACTGTACACTATTTTGTTTGTTCGCCTTCTTTGTAGTTTTTGGGTTTGGGTTGGGACTTTTGTTTTGTTTTGTTTTTTTTTGAGGAGGGAGGTCTTCAAAGAAAACAATGCTTTCCAGGGGAGTTGCCTTCATTATCATGAAGACAGATTATGTGTGACCTTAATTATTTTTTCAGCATTTATGGTTAAAATCCACTACTGTTGGCTTTGTTTTCTTCTGATTATTAATCCACATAATGTTGGTGTTCATATTTTTGGTCTTGAAACCCTTCTACTTTGTCTCACAGCATCAAGCTTTCTGTCACAATGTAATTAACATTTCAAAAGAAGCGAAGAAACAGGTAAATCAACTTAGAATGATTCTGTATCATCTATCCGTATGTATTATTTAAATAGCTCCAGACTTGAAGATACATGCAGCATTGGTCATGTGGGTTAATTTGCAAAAAAATGTCTAGTAAAATGTCATTTAAATATCTTACTCCATTTAGATTTGTGAGTTTCCTGAGTGATCTTCCGTGACACCATACTACCCTGGGTAGATTAGATTTCCCTTATAATAGAATTATTTCTTCTCCCCTTAAAGTTATTCAGTATTACACCACTTATTTGAACAGGAAGATGAAGAAACTCAGCTATTCAAATTCCTTCCTCTGATTTGCAAAATGTAGTTTAGTCCATAAAGCTTTTTATTTCTTTTCTTTATAATCCTTCTACATTTTTAGCCTATCAGGCAGTTTTCACAAAGAGTGTGCTTCAACCAAAAAGAAACGCTCTGGGTTACCTGCAGCTGTTAAGCCATTCTGTATCTTCACTGTTGCAAATATTGCCACACTCTTATGACCATTTCTTAGTTGGAATATTATTTTCTTTTCTAAAAGATCAGGCGACTTCTTGTTTTGGATGTTTTTCTTTATAGGAACGTTTATTGTTTGTTTGTGGGTTTGGTTTTTTTTTTTTAGTGAGGGGGATCTCAATTTACTCTTACAGATTTATGCCCTTTATCAAGAGAAGCCAGCAGAATTTGTGTATGAGAACATCCATGGGAATATATGCGCAAGCCATTGAATAAGGGTGATACAAACTTTGGGTACTTCCAAAATGATCACGGTGCCTGTGTGTGGTATGTGCATGGTGTGGACTTACATTGCGAAGGCCACATGGCTGCAGGGCTCTAATTCCCCCTAAAAGCTTCAGGGGTGCAGAGCGTTATCAGTGTAGCTGCAAAGGCTGCGGTCCAGGGACTGCTGGTGCTCACCTCTGCTGGAGACATGGTGGGAACATGCCCAGCTCCTGCTCGGGCGCCATGGGACACGAACATGGAGGCTGACAAAAAAGCCTGATTCAGGACATCCGTAACCATGCTGGGCCCCCATCCTACTGTGGAAGTCTCAGCAACTTTGTGGTGGAGAAGTAAAACCGCTTTACAGCTTCTGCTCTCTGGATTTTGGGATTAAAATCTCGTCTGCACTACCTACGGACCTCAGAGGGAAAAGAGCTTTATCCTCCCTGTCTCTTGAAAATATATGGGTATTATCGTATGAAGGACACACTGGTTATATCAAGATCCCATGGCTCTGAAATAAAAACATGATAGCGCATGGATACATGTTCATCTGAGCATGCATACACAGGCCTGCTCCCCATAGCTGTGGGCACCAGCTTCTGGAACCACCAGCCCAGTACCCGGTACCATACTCCCAAGGCACAAGATATGCAGAGGGACCCCAAAGAGCTGATACTGCAGTGATCCAGGAACTGTGCAGAGCTGAACATTCCCAGCTGGGCTGGGGGACTGCTGAGGACACAATCCCCAGGGTGTCCAAGAAACACCAATCCCAGTGGCTGAGGCTGCACTGACTCTGGGTCAACAGTGGGTGCCATTTGGGCTCTTTAAGGGGCATAATTTCAAAATTATGTTATGATATAAAATACTTCAGAAAAGGTTGGTTTTGGTTTTGCATCTTTTCTGTAGTAACAACTGTGGGGAACGTGGGAGTCTGTAGGGAGTGTTATCTCATTGCACGTGGGTTTAATTCTGTCACCACACTGAGCAATAGAATTTAACAGCTATTCATAGCTCCACTAGTGACAGTGTAATTAACTAATTAGTAGGGACTAATTGTTAAAAATATGGTATTGCAACTACATTAAATTAAATAGCCTGTGTACTTCTAACTGGGAGAGTTATGACGCCATGCTTTTTCTCCTTAGGAAACAAACAAACTCCTGAGAAATAAAACCAAGCCCAGCAATTCAAAACAAATTTATACTTCACTATGATTAAACCAGGAGCAATAAGAGACTCTGGCAACTGCATAAAGGTCAGGTTTATGGCCTCATGCAAGGAGGAGAGTGTGCGGCCACATGTTTGTGGCACCCAGCAGCAGGTAAGATCCCTGCTGGCACTGAGGGCTTGCTGTTCTGCCCTCCCCACCCTGGCACCTCGGCTTTTCGTTTTAAAAGGAAGCAGAAGACACCAACCCTGCCCTTTAAACTGGATGGTGCTGGGCACCCTTTACAGCAGCACAAGGAGAGAGCGAGCCCTGCTCCACTCTGCCTGGTGGCTGTTCAAGCCTCCTTCACCTGTTTGCTCCACACACACATCAAACCAGAGATGTTGCCAGGGTATAGGGAAGCAACCCCTCACATATTAAAAATTAAAAAACCCCTGTGTTAATGCCAGTTGGGAGGGTCAGGTTTCACTGGGAGACCTCTTTCTTCTTCTACCGTCTGACACTTGCTCGTTCTCAGTAAAGTTTGGCAAAGGTGAGGGCACTTGCAAGCAAGAAACACGAGTCCAGTTGTGCTTTAACCATAGCTTTTGCAGGAGAAAACAAATGGCATCTATTTAAAAACTATTACAGACCAAAGTTTTTTTTTTTCCCCAGACTGTGTATTTGTTCCTAGTTATGGTTTTGTTCTGTGTTTTCAGTGAGCATATAATTACCATGAATTATCTAGCAGAACAGGGTGTGTATAAGGCACACCTTGAACAAGCTGGTTCTCATTGGCTTGAGCAATGGCTTGAGAGGTGCTGTTTCCCAAGCACGGCTTCCAAACCCACGGTGTGGGAGGCCTGTGCGGAAAAATGTTATGGTTTAAAACTTTAAAATGTGACATATGGCACCTCCTGCAACACTGATAGTGCTCCCCATACCTCGCAGATTAACTAACCACAGCCCCCCCTTACAGCAAACACAGAAACATTAAAGCTCACAAACTAGAATGGTATTAGAGCAGATATAGATATCCACTGTCAATCATTTTTAGCAAACGTCTAATCAATCATTCTTTTCATGTTTGGGCAGGGAAAAGTACCCATCTCGCAGATTTTGAGCTGTCACCGTATTTCAGCTTAGCCCTTAGATTATTCTGTTACAGAAGTCTTTCATGAAGGCATCCTGGAGGCTACAACATCCAAGGTGGTTTTAAAATGATGATGTTATCAAAAACTAAAGCAAAGAGCTAATCGTGCTGGGAGAGTGAGCTCACCTGACTGGAAATCGGTGCTGAGGTAGCTGATTATCATTACAGGCACAGGACCAAAATATATAAGGAATATATGTTGATATGTAATCTTCCTATTTCTGCATAGATCTGCTCAGTCTAATTTCCCGGTTAGGTTGGTACAGCAGTGATTTGGAAATTTGTCTGAGAATTTGTTATGGTTACTATTCATGGTCCTCACTGACAAAACAAAATGCAGTAAATCCAACCTGCTGCCCATGCAGCATTAGCTCGGGTGGCAGATGGGGCGGGACGTGCAGAAGGCCCAGGGCTGTATACAGAGGACTTCCAGGCTGATTTCAGCTCCAGTATCTTTCACTACTGGAGTTAAGGTTTTCAGATTGCAGACCTTAAGTCAGCTTTTTGTGGCCCGCATTAGCCTATTTACCTGGTAAAACAGTGACCACATTTTACAGCTTGATGAACTGTGAGACAAAGTCTTTCCTCGCTTTCCTCTTTGTTCAAGCAGAAACGCGTGACGTACCCGCAGTTCCAACCAAACTGTGAAACTCCCTGCCACAAGGTACCATCAGATCCAAAACCCCCAGTGACATTCAGAAGAGACTGAGATCTTCCTGTGTCCCTGTGCGAGGTGCTCCTCAGTTGTACAGCAGCCCAGTGGTGCAATGCAAAGTGATAATTAACAATGATAAATAAACACTTCACATAACAAAGTCCAAGCCACGTAGTGGAGAACTGGGATTATAGGAAACTTCCCCTGCAGGCAAGTTTTTATATAATTGTCCACTATGGGTACTTGTGCATGCAGCTTCTGAACTGTCTTTCAAATTCAAGCTAAACCCCTCAGATACAGATTAAATTCAGTGCAGCAGCTTGTCCACCCCACAAACCCTCTTGAGATCCACGGAAAGTGTGGCCTGAAGTTGAGCAGAAACCAGAGGAATTGCCATAATACTGCTTTTAAATTCAGAGGCAATTCTTGCCTCGCCTTGGCCAGGCAGCCTATGTGGGCAGCCATTTCAGTAGAAAGAGAAGATTTGCCCTGAAAGGCTTTGTGCTGCCTTTTCCCGCTAAGCCCTAAGTTGGGAGGAAACAAAAAAAATGAATGAATTGTGCCTTAGGCCTGTAGACCCAGAATCCAGCTACATACTAATACACTTTAATATCCACCACTATGTAATTCACTGTTCAGTCTTCAGCATAACTACATATATTTCTCTAGAATGCTCAATTAATCATCCTTAATTATACAGGCCTTCCTGTATCTTTTCTGTCTGATTTATTACTTGCAGAATTTCTTTTAACCTGTGGATCACGTTATTTCAAATGAATCTGAACCTTAACCTGTGTTACTGTCATCAGCCACGTGCTGAGCTATCTTCTGTTACCCACCACGTTTTATAAATTTATTTTGGGGTGGCAAATACTATGATTTATGTAATATACAAACCTTTTTAGTTACTAACAAAATCTTGTGAAATCTTTTCTGGGAGGAATGACATTTTCCAGGCTTGACTCAGTTCAAAGGTAAACACATAAAAGTAAAAAAAAAAAATTTTTGCTTTGTTTTGTTAGATGACATAGTTAAGTACAAAAGATTTTTTTTTTTTGCTTTATAAAACATTGGGTTTTCCCGTTTCTGTAATTTTATCAAGAATTTCAAAGATATGATGTTTTCCATAAAGCCCAAGCTCCTGAACACCCATAATTATGCAAGCGTAAAATCCTTTCGGATTAATAAGAAAGCATCCAGCAGTCATATTTGCAAAGAAAATAAGAAAAATTAGATTAGCCATATCTTCAGAAGCCAGAAACATGAAGATAACAATCCAATATTTGCTGTTTTGCAACAATATCACTATTTTTAAGCAAAGCTGCTTGAGGTGTGGCGTTAGCAAACCTGAAACCTTGCTCCATCCTTCTTCATGTCTGTAACAGAAACGTTTGAGCTCCGATATAGGGAACGGATTGAGCAAGTTGTCCCCAGCACCCGGTTTTGAAGCATGAAGAAACAGGTTTTGAATCACCAGGGAAATGGTACTGAAATAGCTCTCAGTAAGAAGAGGCAGGGAAACATTCCGTCACGCTCCGTAACTCGCGGGCCCAGCTGGCTGTGGCACGTGCAGCAGCGCTCCCCACAAAACACGTTTTCCATGTTTATTTACGCAATATGTGTGTCGTGCCTTCACAGCCGTGTCAAGGCAGTGTCTGCTGGATGCAGGGGGAAGGCGATGCCAAAAAGGCACAAACAGCATGAAACTTTACCCACGTATTTCCCAGGCTGCAGCAACCAGCAGTTTGGGAACATTCCAGTCTTGCCATGGCATTTGGGACATGTTTGATAATCACCAGGGGACACACATACCTAAAGACATACGTGGGTGTAACTCAGTGCTGGCAGCGTTGAATGGTGCTGCATCTGCATGAGGCATAACGATAGCTCTCAAAAATCTTGATTACAGTGGAAATAAAGAGTAATTTCACTTCCATGAGAACTGGCTGGCGATCCACCAACAGCTTTCACGCGCTGCCCTGTGTCTCAGCCACACAACAGCCACCCAGTATGGCTGTTCTCCTACTCAGGGCGATGGGGAGCCAGCTGCTGTGGGTGCTCGTGTTAGCATACACCATACACAAAGCATTAGGTGGCCCTTGCAGTCTGTCCCTGTGCCCCCCACACTCATCACAGTTATCACTGGACCAAGGTGGGTGGCCTGGGATGAGTGTCTTCTAGCGTGACAGGAGGATGCTGGAAGTGACAGTGTCCAGGTAGAGAAACCATAGCATGCCAGAAAGTCATTCCTGTGGTCATGGGTGCATATGGCCAGAGGTTTGTGAAGACATCTGGTGTCCCATAAGGACCAGGGGTTTAAAAATGTTTTACAAATGGGTTAATAGAACAGTGTTTATACTATTTTTGGCCCCTGCAATGCTGGCCAACATCTTGTGGTCCAGGGGCTTGAAGTCAGCCTGGCTCTAAAGATTCTCTAGAGGTAGGCAGCAACCCCGCTGGCTGTGGGCAGGCTCCCTTGGGGTGGGGATGAGGTGTCTCCGCAGTGGTTTTCCAGCTGCTCCACCTCACCCTTGTGGTCGGTTAGGGAGTGGGACCCTGGCTGGCAGTCCCACCCCTCTGCTCCAGCTGGGGAGCGGCTCCTCGGTCTCATTCTTGGTTGACTTCATGGCAGCCCTTGCGCAATCCCTGGCACCACTGCCAGGCATCTCTGTGATGTGAACACCCCCAGAGCTCTTATGTACGCAGCTTGAAACAGACTTCAAAGATGCGCTGCTTCTGGTCTTCAAAAGAGAGTTGGTGCTGCCCCCAGAGGGGGAGCATTCCCTGGCTTCCCTTCCTCCCTGGCTTTCCCTTCCCTCTGCCACAACGCTGGCTTTTCCCTCCTCTGATGTGCAGCTGCCCTTTCAGCCTCCAAGCCTTTAACCTCGCCTCTATTCCCCACTTCCCAGTCGTTTCCACCATGGCAGGGGGCTTTGGTGGAGAGGCAGGGTGGATTGGCAAGGTCTCCTCCCCAAGAAGCCCTGCAGAAGGACACCCTGCTATGGCTGCTGGCCTCTGCTGGGGCCAGGAGGACGTGGCCTTTGGGGAAGCCGGGCTGGCAGCTGTGTTTGCAATACAGAGCAAACATTTCAGCTGAAAGGGCCCAGAGGAAGCTGTTCCCTCAGCAAAGCGAGTTCTCCCTTTCTTTATTACAAACCTCCTAACACCAAGACCCCCCACACTCCCAGAATTCCAATTCTGTGGAGCTAAGTAAAGAGGAGAAGGCCACAGCTTTTTTAAAAAAAATAGAATACATAAAAGCAACCTATTTCTAACTTCACGGCCAGAGAGTAAATCCTGAAAATATGAACCACAGGCAAAGCCAGATGCAAAGCCTTGCCTGGGTGTGTATTGCAGCCGGCACTGTGTATGTCCTGTCCTAGGGACCTGCCCCAGCACCTCCTCTCAAGAAAGCCAGCCCAAGATGTAAGATAAAGATGCTGTGGATAAATAGAAGCACAAGGGGAAAAAACCTCTAAAAAAAAATCAGACCTCCTTATTTTACCACAGAAGGATAGGGTTGGGACCCTGTCCCTCTAATCCTGCCTGTTGTCTGCAAATTCTTTGCTCTGTGGACAGACAGGTAGTGTCAGTGGTCCCTGCAGTGGAAGCCTGTCTGAAAGTGACCTCTGACAATCTCAGATGGGCTTTCTCTGGAAGCCTCTCTGGGAGAACCTTTTCAAAGTGCGTGAGGGAAGCACCATCTGCCTGCTGGATGAGAGGAAGAGTGAATGAGATTTAATTAAGATGACTTTTTGCCCTCCAGTCAGGTTGTTTAAAAATTCGTTTCACTTCTCCTACCCCTTCGAACAACTTTGCGAGCCAGAGGGAACAATGCACCCTGAAATATCGACGCTGCCTCTCGGATGGCAGTGACCCCCTTTTGTGGGTGCTCAGCCCGTGAGCAAGCGCCCGGGATTGCCGCTGCCCTGCCACGCCGCACACAGCAGGGATGATCAAGGGGCCGGTTTGGATTAGAGACAGAGTTTGATGTGAATCCTTTAATTTCTTTTAAATGCATCATGATTCATTATCTGAGGCAGGATCCCATATCAGGTGCGTGAAGAAAGCTTTGTGAGAGGCAAGCTGAGGTTGTTTGATCAAAGCTATGCCCCAGGCAACGTGAGAGTGCTTCCCAGCCTACTACAGCTGGTTTCTGTAAAGGCAGACAGCACCAGTTCAAGTGCTGGAATTAACTGGAAGGAAATTTAGTTGTGTTTCATTTTTTTCTCCAATGCTTTTTCCCCCTCAGTTTATCAGTCATGTCAGACCTACAAAACAAGGCATAACCAAAGGCCAAATTCAATTTGGCTTTCATCTACACCTGCAAAGCTTACATCATCTCCACTGAAGGCTTTAAGTGTGTCAGACAAAGTATTTGGCTAGTAAAACTTCAGCCTGGCAGAGACAAAGCCATGAAAGTCTTGGGAAATGCCATGGTTACTGAGCCCTGCCCAGAGCAGTGCTGATCAGGATGCAGATTCCATTCAATTAAGTAATGTAACATGCAAACAACGAGGAAAATAATTTGTGGAGGAATTTAGGATCCGTGAGTAATTCTGATTTCAGCTCTCACCAATTATATATTCCATGGTGTATTGCATAGTCGGTTATTCCCAAGAGTACCTTAAGATTATATTCATGCAAAACAAACTCTTAAGTGCCTTCTTAACATTAAGGGTCATGAATGCAGTCTCTACTTTATGTGTTGCGCCTGAAAGTAATGGTAATTTCTTAGCCTGCAAAGGGCAAAAGGAGTTGCATATGCCACCATCAGAATGCACTCACTATCAATGATCTTTACAGGAGATGATTGCCAACAAAATTACCCCAGCTCTCCAGCGAAGTGAGCAAGCTGGCTCGGGAGCAAACCTTGGCAATGCTGCGCTGATACCAGTCTGCACACTCAGCGGTAATGGCTTCTTGCTAGTTCCTCTCTAATAATCTAATCAGTGGCATTAAGGAAACCTTTTAAGAATTTCTAGAGAAGCCTGGTGACTCTAAGCTTCACAGACCAGACATTTGTTTTGCTTAGTTTCCCTGCCCTGCCCTGCGTTTCACCGCTGATAAATTTGGCTCCACTGCTCAACGTGGTGTTCCACTCGGCGTCACCTTCCTTTCCTGCCAGAAGCCCACCGGGCCGGAGTGTTAGCAGCACTTTCCAAACTGGATTCCTGAGGCTTAGCATTACACATGGAACAGGAAATCCGAGCCTGTAGGACTGCACAAAAGCTTCTGTATTTGTGCCTGAATCTGGTGCTTGGCCAAGCGCGGGAGAAACTGATTGAGGTGAAAGAGGCAAGACATAGGTGATGAAGAGCTCTCCCAGCTCTAAGTATTCCTGCATATACTGATGAGGTGCATTCGTAGTGAAACTCTAGGACTGTAAGGTCTCCACAGCACATGGCAGAGTCATGTTCTCACCTGTGGATGAGGACCCAGGTTCGAGTGCAACAAAGCAAATCATGTCTGCTCACACACGCCTCGTTCTTCAGTTGAGAGTGTGGCCGTGCCTCTTCCTCCTCCACCCACAAGAAATCAAAAAAAACTTGAAACGGTCACAACAGTCAGATGGGATTAGAGCACCAATGCAGATTATGGCCAATTTAAGACCTGTTTGGGCAGGTGGATGCAGACATCAGAGGTCTTTTGTCCATGCTCCAGGCTGGCACAGCAGGAGCCTACTCTGATCTGGAGGCAGCCTGTCATGGTGCTCAGCCTGGCTCTGGGCAATGCCAGGCAGCTCCTGCCTGAAGTGCCTTTTCGAGGCGGGCAGTGCTGGCTAAACGTGCTCTCTTGGGAGCCAGGGCAGGGCAGATTGGGTCTGTCTGTACTCGCCCACCTACAAATGCAGGGAAAGAGCTGGAGAGAGTTGTCCTTCATGGCTACAGGTCTTCAGTCCTTTCCTCCCAAACTCACAGGCAGCTTTTCTCAGGATGCTGACTTAGAAGCACAGGGTCCTGCAGCCCCGTTGACTCCAACAGCACCGGAGTTCCCACTTTCAGAACCACCCGTTGGCCAGGAGGGGCTGTTTTGGCACGGCCTGACAAGAGCCATAGACGCCATCGAACAACAGCCCCTGCCACACAGGCACTTTCTGCTGGAGCACCCCAGCGCCCATCAGAAGCAAAACCTTCTGTTCAAGCCTGAATTTGTCTCCTTCCAACTTCTGCATCTCATTTATGCCTTTTGCAGCAGCTTAAGGCTCTGAATTAGCAAAGTAAACACACATCTTCAAACATGGCTTTAACAAACCAAACCAAGGCTTTGAACATGGCCTTACACTTTGTGGCAGGCCAGGCAGGTATCTGATGACACAGCCCTGAAATATGTCCTAGGTAAGAGCATGCTTCGGCCCATCTGATCTGGTTTGTCTCTAACCAGCCTCTGGGAACTTTGACAGGCAGAGCAGGAGTTGAAGCCAGGAGAGTGAGAAGGCTCTTTTTAGGAAATAATCCCTGTTTGGAGGGGAAGGGGTTTGAAAAGCCCTTGCTGGTGCGATAACCTTAGGCTTCCCAGAGACACTTGATGGCCATGGGGAGCCAGGGGACACAGCCCTCACCGGCACGGCTCCACCCTCATGGAGCAGGGAAAGCAGGACACAGGAGACTGACAAAGCCAGATCGGATTGATTAAGGGAACATCTAGAAGGCATTTTTTAATACCTTTAAAACTGGTGGTGCCACCAGGGTTTTTTTTCCCGGTTGGTAATTAAAACCTCTCTCAGACAAGCAGTTTTCAGCCCATGACTTGAAAGAGGAATTGAACCTCCCTTCAGACGTCCCTGGAAGTAAGTCTCTACAAGGGAAGCGCAGTCGCTCTCCCAGCCCAGCATACTTTGCCTCCACTTTCATCTTGGCATGAAATGCATTAATCACTCTTTTTTTCCCACCCATAATAATGTAATCAAGAAGAGCCTAATAAACAGAGCCCTCATCCTCTGATGCTCAGCAATGAGCCATATGGCACATACATAAGTGAAGATTAGTGATTAGACAGGGGTTGAATGCCCTGTAACATGATTACAGCATAAAAATGGGCCAGGAAGAGCCGGCACCTCCTTGTATGCTCATTTTGCACTAGGAAGGAAATGGGCATTCTCATGATTTTGCTTCTGTGGCTGCCATTTCATACTGGATGTAAAGGGATGTTTGGTTGAATAGCAGAGCTCAGACAAGGCATGTCATTATTTAAGAATTTATTATATTTATGAGTTACCTAGAAATACTCCACAGTACTTTATGAAAAACAATTGTGTGCTTCTGATGACCACTTATTAGGGTTAAAAGCAGATTATTTGGTTTTCATAAGTCTGAGCTGTGTCATTTTTAAACCACCCTGGCATTGCAGGCATAAACTGATACTGGGAAACATTTAGCCCAGTGCAAGTGTCCTGTTACTCTGAGCGTACACTCCTCAAAGCCCAGATTTATCACTACTAATTGTTGCACTTTGGTATCTCCCATTAGCACCTTGTTACCTACTGGTCATTTTAGTTGTGCAGATATTATGCAGATATTATGCAGATGACAGGACAAGGGGTAATGGTTTTAAATTGGAAGAGTGGACATTTAGATTAGACACCAGGAAGAAATTCTTTACAGTGAGGGTGGTGAGGCACTGGAACAGGTTGCCCAGGGAAGTTGTGGATGCCCCACCCCTGGAAATGTTCAAGGCCAGGCTGGATGGGGCTTTGAGCAACCTGGTATGGTGGGAGGTGTCCCTGCCCATGGCAGGGGGGTTGGAACTAGATGATCTTTAATGTCCCTTCCAACTCAAACCATTCTATGATTATTTCTTAAGACTTTTCCTACAGGTGTTTGGTGACTACCTATAAAAAACATTCACAGGGTCTGGCCATGGGATGCTCAGGGACTTCTCCTGCTCATACCCACGTTTGTGCCGTACCTTTCCCAGGAAGGAGGGCACCAGCTCCAGGATGCCTCAGCGCTGCCCCTATCCTGGTGGGGACAGAGAGTGGGCTAAAATGGTGGGAAGGATGGCTTAGTGCAACCTCTATAATAATGGTAGAGATCTCCAAAAACAGGAAAACCCACAGGAAACACCAACCAAAAGAGAAGTCTCTAATAAACTCCATGTATTTGTAGCATAGTGTGCTATAATTGAGAAGAAAAACATTCAAACTGAGATACAGAGGACAAGAATATGAGAGAATTAGTGGGTTTTTTGGCTTTTTTTTTTTTTCCAATAGTAAGTAGGTTGGATTTGCTTCTATAACTTGCTTATCATTCACAGTGGAAATAATTTCTGCTTCCCAAAGACCCCAATCTTTATGAAAAGCATAATGAATCTGATCAATTTGAAATATGTCTCTGCAGCACAACAAATATAAATTCTGTGTCAAAGACTTTCCAATCTAAATAACTTCTATGACAATTTCCATGCTAAAATTGATCAATAAATGAATAATTTTTGTTTCTTTTGTTGTTAGCGTTATCCTACCAATTCTGCATCAGGGCCAGCTTGTCTTTATATGTTTGATGACAACAGAAGAAAAGTAATATGCTATTTCATAGCTATTTTATGTCCAAGACAGGTTTCATTATTCCCTTTTTCCAGCACACGGCTTTTCCCATGGGCTCTCCTGGACTGTTTTTTCCCACCCCTCCTCCCAGCCTGGTTTCTCACTGCGGGCTCAGCCCCAGGACCCAGCTGGCTCCCCAGCACTGCATCAGCCTCCATCACAATCTCTTTCTTCCTTTTTTAATTACCTGTTTAAAAACAGATTGTTCATACACACCAAACTTGCACTGGGTGCGTGCAGTATTTTTAATACGGTACTCTTACCTTCTTGTGGATGGTCTCATTTACACGAGGTTAAAGACAGTAATTAAAAAAATACAAAGCAGGTGCTGCAGAATGAGCCATAATCAGAAATAAGGCCACAGAGAGACAGCGTCAGGTGTTCTTCCAGATATTTCCCACTTACCAGAACATTGCAGCTGTGGGAAGCCTTTGAACACCTCTGTGCTGAATATTTCCTGAGTCCATTTTTCTCCTGTGACAGAAGCCTTGCTGTCCTGTCTCTTCTGGGAATACTTAACCCTTGGGCAGAGGCTCAGGGCTCCAGTGAACACACACGGCACCAGTACTCTGGTGGCTTGATCAGAAAGCAGGAATGCTCTCCAAAGAGCAGACACCAAAGCATGTCTCACCAAAACCAGTGAAACTCAAGTGCAACCTCGCAGCTCTCACCTCACCTCCCCCACTGCAATACAGCCTGTCTCCTCCTGCTCAAATGCATGAACCTCAGCGCGATCCTACAGCCACCGAGAGACCCCCCAAAATGCATTTCTCACAGGTCATAGCTCTGTTGGTGCTCTCCACCAGAGTGGGGGCAGTAGCTGGAAGGAAGGCACAGTGGACAGGCCTTCATAAGGTCTCATAAGGACCTAGTTCTCAAGTGACCACCATTACCATGGGCTCCTCAACTGCATCATCCAGGTCCTGTACCACACGGTACATCGCTGTCCCCTGCCACACAGCAGGGAACTTGCTAGACACAAGACAGCTCTGGGTGCAAAGGAGTCAGATGATGTCCTCAGTCTGAAGAGCTAAAGAGACTGGTTTTCTTATCTTAATCCCCAAGAAAATAACCCTCTCCTTTCCCAGGCCAACACAGGCACCTGCTTGTAATATTTGTGATGTTGATGCTTTACGCATAACTTTATCTTACAAAGACTACAACAACCACCTTTGGAAGCGATGCTGCTGAGGCCACCTGATCTCATGCTCCTGACAATGTCCTCTGGCACAGAGCTCGGTGCCCAGCCCCGCTGCAGAGCTCCCCAGGAAGTGGCAGCAGTTCTTGTCACCTTCCTGTCATGGATCAGGTCCACACCAAAGAGGACGGGCACGACACGTGAGAAGCCCCGCAGCAGCCTTTGGCATCAGCCCGATCTAGCAACAAAACACTCGTTTTAACTCGCAAAGATGCAACATCCACCCCAAACTTTCCTACCCCAGCACAGAAACCAGGGATGGGAAGGGGCTCCCAGAGCACACGCAGGCAGGTCCCGACTGCTCTGAGTGATTCATAAGGAACACTGTAAACTCAAAGTAAATGCAACATGTTTTATTTGAGGTTGGAATAAATTACAACTGTAAAGCATAATTTATTGCTTTATAAATTGTCTGCTCTTAAAAGGCATTAATATCAAACATAAACAAAACAAAGACACATTCAATTAGCAGTTCAGTTCTCTCAAGCTTCATGAACAGCTAGTAGGGTGATTTCATTCTATATACCATTGGAATCTCTGATCACAGGCTCGTAAACTTGCCTTTGACATGCACTATCATCACTCAGACATACTGAGGGGATTGTAGATGTGTTCATTTGCTTTAGGACATAATTTTTATTGCAATTTTCCGTAAGATATCCCATTGAATACCAAATCCTTCATTCCTCACTCACATACAAATTCTACTAGTTGCAAAAAACTCCTTTACAAGATATGTAGGGGTTTCTACCCCTGCAGAAAGAGGGCTTCCAAGTTTAAAACAGGAATGAGTCTGGTCCCAAAACTAAGTGAAAAATGAACTCCTCCTAGGTTAAAATGCCGAAATCCCATGCACAACAAATGTTTCCTCCCACTCTGAAGATTCTTGCAAAAAATCCCACCATTATCTGAACAAATGTGGGAACTTCATATTTTTATTGTACAGCTACTCCATGCCTGAGACTGGTATGAGTTTTTCTCAGCATCTGTACTGCTCCAGGATGCAGCCTCAGGCAAGTCCAGTCTGCCCTGAGTCCTGGGGGATGAGAATGTGCTCACACAAGGCTTTGCAGTGTCAAGCCCCGAATGCACAGATGCTGTGACACAACGAGCTGGACCTGGCCAGATAGGACCAGCAGACGGAAGGCCAAAAAGCCACTTTCTCACCTCCCAGGGAGTCACAGCTCCTGAACACCAGAAAGGGAATGAACATCCTGAGCAGCTCTCACTGCACCACAAGAAAGGACTCCACCACGACATCCTGCCCTGCTCTGACTCCCTCGCTCTGCAAGGGCAAAGTGCTCCCCGCACCTCGGCTCCAGAACAGCATCTTCCTGAGCAGGCAGCATGCACCTCTGCTCCCGCTTTCCCAGCTGGATCCGAAGCAGCACAAAATGAGCTGCCTTATGCCCTGTATTACACCAAAGGTAAAAACTCTCCAGAAACAGAACCGGAGACTCCCATCTCAATTAGCCCTTAGAACAACTCAGAAAGTTTGCAGACAAAATCTCCAGGGCAGCTTCTTTTCCAGCCACAAAATTAACTTTAAAATTAATGAGCCACCAGTAGAGAAAACCCTTCTAAAACTGGCTCAGCATTACTCAGAAAGTTCCCATTCAGAGAAGAGTTTCTTCTTGTACCAGCCTCTAATATTCTTGTCATGCCTACAAAAATGTAAGCGGCTGGGTGAGATGTTAGGGTATTTTACACTATAATACTGAATGGGAATGGTTGTCTATTACTGGATCCAAGAAATACATATTAGACTTCAAGGAAAATACTATTACATTAATCCTGGTGTGATTTCAGTTTTCATTAAAATTTCATCAGTAATTTACATATCTTTTGTATGTTTTATGCATAATCTCATTAAAAAAAAGAAAAACCACCAGAAAACAAACTTTCTTCTTCTAAACGCAGTTTCCTCAGAGGATGTATTTCTGTTGTGTCATGAGGGATGCCCAGCTTGGACCCCTGCGGGGCGGTACAGGAGATTTCAGGCACTGTGCTTGCCTGTTTTGGCTCCTAACAAGCCAAGCACCAGGGCAGAGCTTTGGTGGGAGGCTGGGAGCATGCAGAGCCATCCCTGGGGCTGTGCCAAATTGGGCCAATTGTTCAGCACTTTTCAGTGCCCTCCTCATTCTGGGACTGGAGAACCCTGGTTTAGCTCCCAGCCACATAGTAAAGTGCTTAACAGAGGGGTGGGGAACACTAATGCCCCTTCCTCCACCTCAGCTCCTGCCTCAGGAAAAGTGCCTTTGTGGCTGCTTTGCGGCAGAAGGATCCACTGCAGCTGGGACAAGGGCATGCATACAGGACAAGGTGCCTGATTCATCACCATCTTACAGAAACATAACTCAGAAATGCGCAAGGCTTTAAAATCATCAGTCATCTCATTTATGCTCATTGACAACAGATTCTTGGCTGACTTCTTCTTTTCCTTAGCCGTTCTGAATTTTCCTTTGAAGATGAGAAGGAGGAAAGCTCGCCTTCAGGGAGAGGGACAAGCAGAGGCACTTGCAAATTAAAATGCATGCACATGTCATCCACCACAGCAGCGACCCCTGGTCTGCACTTCACTACACAACATCTTATTATCTTGAACCTTAATTTCTCATCCCCTTCAAAGGTTCCCAAGAGCATTCTTTTCTGTGTCAATGAAATATCCCCGGGGACCCTACAGAGAAAACTCATGACAGGAACAAACTGTTGTCACCAGGACAAGTTATGGGGTTACATTCAAGCCACAGACTCTGGAGGAGGAAGACAGGAAGCAGACTCATTCCATTTTCTGGTGCAAGTGTCACATCAAGCAGTGACACGAGCACCCAGTGAGAAGGAAGATGGGCTAATGGTTAGTGCACTGGACTGGGATTTGGCAGACAGTTAATTCTCGTTACCCTTGTTCTCTAAGTGATCAGAAAATGGAAATGGTTTATATTAACTTCAGGGTGCTCAAACATTCCCAGCTCAGGAAATACCCCCAAAATATTTCTCCTCTCTTAACATTTCTTAACAGCTTATGTCTGCTCTCAAGACAGACATCTTCTAAGGAATCACACTTCCAGGAAAAAAAGAACCATCAAACTTCAGGATTGGTACATCTTGGCTAAGGCTCATTTACCCATCTGCAAAGCCTCTCACCCTTCCTGATTCTCACTCCCGGGCTGCCCATTTTCCCTGCACTTGAAGTCCGAGAGAGGAGATCCAGAGCTCTAAAATCCATTCCCATCTTTATTTCTAATTCACTGGGTTTTGTCTCCGGCAAGGCACTCAGGCCAGCACCGTCCTAGGGGTTTCTGTTTAAAGCACCTTCTGGCTGACTGGGGACCAGGTTCCTACTGACCTGAAAAGCAGATGGGACAGTCACTAAGAGCATCTGAAAGCAAAGCCGTTAACTGCTGCGTCTGCTCACAGGGAGGGCAGTGCTCAGCCACTCTACCAAAATATGGCAGGCATATTAATTAGTGGTTACAAAATGCTCTTAACTTTTCACAGACCTTTGTAAGTGCCGAGCATTTTAATTGGCAGGACAGCCATGCCTGAGAATTCAGTGTACTGTCAGAAACTGACATTTTCCTCTCCTACAGTCCTTCCTGTTGCAAAGTGTCTCATGGAACAAACAAGTATCTATATTGTGATTTTACCAGTGGAGGAAGTGGGTCAGAAAAGGACGCTGGCCGGATCAGACCTATGGAGGTGAATAAGGAGTCAGTCAAGAGAATACTAAATCACTCGATGCCAGGCCCAGTGCTTCGCCCCCCCATCAGAGGTTACTAAATAGGGGACCTAAATAATCTCCCAAAGGAACCATGAAGGGCAAAGAGCCTCTGAAGCTATGCATAATGGCATAAAGTATAGCACAAGTATATTACATATTTAGGTCTATCCCTGCTTCTCTGTCACGAGGGCAGTGGGTTGCTCAGACAGGTGTCTTTTCTGGTCAGCCTATTACATTATTTCCTATGGAGATGCAGGTAACGGTGCATATGTGATTCAGTAGTAGAACAGGAGTTTGGTTTTACATGGGCTGAAATTACCCGCATGAGATTTTTGTGTGCATCTGCATACTCACCCAGATGCTGCCTCTGCTGTGCTCCATGCCTGAGTTTCATGCCAGGTTTGCTCTGCATAGCAGGCATATCATACGCACACAGTCACCTGGTACAAGAGCACATTCTGCAGGCCAAGACTCAGGCAAAAATTCACCTACAAAACCTAAGCGTGTCGGCAGTTTTTTGCAGTGAATCGGGCTTTCACTAGGAATTAACATAAGCTGCAATGACTAATCTTATACTCTGTGCACTTGCTTATTTTCTTTTCACAGTTCAACCACTTTCTTCCTTAATACTAAAACGCTAAAGTCTTACATAGCATTCAGAGCATTATTTTCTGCTGGCTGTGTTTCTCTATGCTCTAAGCCTCTATCACAATGCATGCAAAGGATAATGGCTGAATTTGTAATGCTTTTAACTAAAAAAATACTTTTAAAAACATAAAACATAAATTATTTATTCCTCTTTGTCCATTGTTTTAAGCACTGAGTCTTCTCCCAAGATTTTACAAAGTTCATTCAGTCTCTGTTGCATTTTAGGAATTCCTGCAAGCTGGGATTCCAGTCTCTGTTTTTCCTCACTCAGTGATAAACGGATAGCGGTGTCCAACTGCTCGAAACGCCAGCCACCTTGTCCGTCAAACTGCAGCAAGTGACTGTGGTACTTCCTACAGTAGAAATTAAAACATCAGTAATGGCTCAGGGAACAGATGGTTGGTTCATTTTTGCACACAAATTTGCATGTCTGTGTCTCTTTTCAATAGTGCTTCTCAGGACGCTGAGAGTTGTCCGGTTTTGGATCACTGGGTAAGACTTTTTCTTCAGTGACTCAATCCCAGGACACTCTTTTGTAAGGGATCTGGGTATTTCAAAGGACTTGAAAGGATTTTGGTATTTCAGCAGGACCTCCCTAGGCCATCCAGTGAAATTCAGCAGCGAGATGCCAGCTGTAAGCTATTAGCACCCTCTTGAGCAGCCCCCACAGCTGGGCTTGATGGGGCCCTCACCAGTATTGATGCTGGGAGGAACAGGCATGGCTGTGGAGGGTCATCTCATCATCTGCTGTCTCTGGCCAAGGTTGAAGCCTCCCTCTTTGAAACATTGTCTGTGGCTACAGTTGCCTTCACTGCAACTCCACCAGACTCCCTTTTCTCCAGGAGCTTGAAGAGCAGCAGAAGATGAGGCTCCCTTCTCCCCCAGGAACGCTAGTCCCAGTTTATTTTATTTACCTTGCTTTCCGAGAGACTTTTTACCTCCTTAGCAGAAAAATGCATTCAGGCAGGCACGGTGCACTTGATGCTACTGATAGAACTCGTTTGTTCAAATTACACCTCAGTTTGTTCTCCTTCATCTAAGAAGGCTGGCTAAAGAAACCTCCAGTCCTAAAACACGGTTCAGTTTGCAAGGGGTCAAAATAAAAAGTTTGTGTAGGAGTGACAGATCTTTCAGTGAGTTTCAGGGTGTGTGCACCGAAAATATTCAAAGGTGTACATGCAGAGTTTGTCAAGACCTGACAAGACATTTATCAGGAGGTGCAAGAGGAAGAGCAGAGTTCCCTCAGAGCTGCTGGTATGACTCTGTAATTTATCATTATAAATTATAGAAGATGAGACACATCATAAAACAGTGATTATAAATCCCATCCAGGGAATGTGACAGTTTAATCAACTCAATAGCTCATGACATGGGACTCAAAAGAGATTCAGCTCCAGGCTTACATTCACCACTTCTTGCTATTATTCTTTGTGACACCAAACACTTAACCTATCCCTCTATTTGACCCCCACCAAAACCCCCCAAAAATCAGGAAGCTAAGATAGCTGATTGAGATGTCCGGTGTTTATGGTTTAGGAAAGTAACTAATATTTAATTAAAAGAGCAGATATTCCATGGTATAATCTTGAGGAGGAGAAAAGAAACAGCATATGAACCCGGTTTTTGTCTATGCAGTGCAGGTCCTGCAGAAGCTTATCTAAGTTAAAGGCATTTGATGCTTATTTCCAAATACTCAGCACTTCTGTTTACTTGTCCAGAACCCCCAAAATCACGGGATTTCTGATAATTTCAGCAATACTGTGGAGGCTACAGAAGAACAATCCCAAACTTTCCTGAATAGCACTAGTACTAGGAAGCAGAAAAGGTTGGTATGAATCTGAACTCAAAAGATCTTTCTCACAAGTTCTTTTGCAAAACTTCCATCTGCATTGTCATTATTTATAGGTGAGATAAAATAATGCCAAACTTTAAAAAATTTAAATAATACTTTTCAAGTGTAATTTGAATAATTTTAAAAACAAATGTCTATGCGACATATTTTTATCAGAATACTATTTTTTTTTGTAATATTTAGGTCCTGATCCAATAAAAGCTATTTCTACTGTCACCATCTCCACAGAGGAAGGAGGAATGCTGAGAAAACCATTCTTTCTCAGAGAAGCAGACACCAGTAAAATTTCTTTCATTTGAGGCAACAGACTGGTAATGGGGTTTTTGTCATCAGTTTAAAAAAAGGCAAACAGTCTGACAGTACAGATCAAGGAGTTCAGAACAATCAGTCTCTGCTAATATCAGCTTAGACCTTCTTGATCTCCTTTTGCCCTTTAAAGTATTTCATTGTTTTATGTATTCAGCAACTACATTTATTTCCTTTGAGGGACTCTTCCATACTTAGTAATTCCTCAGTAGAATGATGTTTCTCAGATTTCTAATATTTCTTTTTTAAATAGACAATCAAATTTTGAAAGCTCATGAACCCTGCAGATAGAGGACACAACTGAAGTCAGAACAACAGATGTATTTTTCCTATGGAAGAACAAAGAGTAGTTTAACCACTTGCCACATCTCCCATCTTCTCCCAAGCACTGGTAAACTTCCCCAGGACATCTTTACAAATAATCTGGTAATATCTGTTGTGGCTGTGGTGTGGTGGGCTAATTAATTACCCCTTAGATACCTGCATGTTGCTATTAGTAGCTAATAACTGAAACACTTAAAAAACATAAGAGGGAGGAATAAATATATGTCAAAGAATGAAAAAAGTCAATGCCAAATGCATTTACATTACTATTATTGTAGACAAGTTACTTTAGAAAATGCAGTAGATATTGATTAAATAACTGCCCTAGTACAAAGAATAAAAGCCAATCCACAGCCTGACAGAAAGCTAAAAGCAAGGACTGTTATCAATCCCTGAATGTACTTACCAAAGAGAAGGTCTGTGTGTTATAGAAAGTAGGGATATCCCAGCAGCTTTTGCAGCTTGGAATATCTTTCCTTCAACATCAATGCTTACAGCACTTGTGCATTCGTCCAGCAATGCATACTTTGGCCTTTCAAAAGCATACAAAGAACATTAGTCTTCTACAGTTTGGACAGTATTCTCACATACAATGTTTAATTGAAAGAAAAACAGAAAGGGGAATGCAATTTTTGCAAGGCAGCTAGCTGTCCCTCATCTACAGCTGGAAGCTGGCTAGCAACAACATAAAGTTTCTAAGCATTATTCAGGTGCAGACCCAGCTTCCAGGAAAAATGGATTTTATTTCCTGGTCCATCTGAGTACACAGTGATCTAACTCATGTTCTAGCTTGACCTAGCTTTATTCTGTCCTGTCATCAAGTCATGCAGTAGCCACAGCCAACTCAGAAACTTTCTGTCCACTGCTCTGCATGCAGTGCTTGCAGTCTCCAAACCCAGAAAGTTTTGGAGCTTGGCTTTTATACTCTCATAGCCTCTGCAACAGTCCATCAGACTTCTGCAATATTTGGAGGACAGATGCAGGGAAGATGTTTGTGCCCGAGATGTAAAAAGAAAGGAAGATCTGGAAAACATAACGCTGTGTTGCCAAAAGCAAAGCTTAAGTAAGTAGCACTGCCCAGACTAAAAGCAGAGCTTGTATGAATAAAGGTCCATGGTCCTATGCAACCATCTAGCAGTATTGCATATTGCATGGAGATCATAGTCTACTACTGCTCAGACTATTACAACAAGCCTCCAAAACTCTTCCTCATTTTCAGATGCTATTTAAAAGAACAAGTCAAAATGCTTACTTATGGTAAAACATCCGAGCCATGCCCATCCTTTGTTTTTCCCCTCCTGATAAGACATCTTTCCAATCCATGATGGCATCCCAGCCTGTAAAAAAAAATGCAAACAAAACATGTCAAAACAATGCTATCTTATGAAGGAAGTGCGTCTTCACTTGCAACATTAAAAGTATTTCCATTGCAGAAGAAACAGCTCAGGGTTCTGGATCACATCTTCTGAAATACCTCAATGCCTTCCCACTGGCACTCAGTTGGAAAAATGCCGCAAAAATCATGTCAGTTTTGAAAGTGGAATTGAACCTTCTTGGTCATGTAGGTATTGTCAAAAACCTTTACTTACTATCTCTTTGAAAAAACATCCTTTACCTGCATACAACTAATTTTTTTTTGATCATTTTTGGTTTATAGAAAAATTTTTATTATTTCTTGAAAGGTGTGAATGGAAATTTAAAAACAAATTGTAAAAGTAAAACAAACAAAAAGTAAAAACAAAGTGTAAAAGCCATAAAGAGCAGTGCTGGTCTCCACTCACTACTGTAGGCAAAGAACAGCTGTCAGCAAACTCAACAGAAACACTGATGCAGTCCCAGGGATGCATTCTGTGGACACAGACAAGCAACTGACACAAAAGTACATATGCACAGGAGGGTTATCTCTACAAACTTCCCGCTACCTTGTATTTAGAAATGACCCACAACCGTTAGAACACTGTGTATCTTTATTTAATATTCTGCATGGCCTCTAACCAATTTTTTTCATCGCCACTTTCAGATATGTGCAAAAGGAGCATGATGCATTTTATCTGCCATCTCCTGGCAGACTGGTGTTTCTGTGAGTACTCTGGCATGATTCATTCCCACTAATGAAAAACTTCAAATACCAAATTACCCTACTGAAAATAAGTTTTCAATCAAACAATCCAGAAAATAGAATAGGAAAATAGATAAGTTTTGAAAAGGGAGAGCGTGGATGCAAAGAAAATCTGGTAAGACATTTGTCTCAATAGATCATCTATTCATGAGACAGGTGGCTGGAGCAGGGCCAGGTGAGGAAGAGAACATTTTTCCAAATCAGCCTAGCACTCTAACTAAAATAATTAACACCACAACCAAAACCCTTTTTCTGCCACCGTCCAACTGAAAATAAACATTTGCCAGAAAAGACCATAAACAAGTTCAAGCAGGAGGGTAGGCTGCGTCATTTCTGATACCTGACCAAAGGTGAGACAAATGGGGCTTGTTATGGTGCAGGAGGCTGGGGAGTGCTCTGTCCATGCTTGGTACTACACCAGAGCTTGGTAGGTCTGAAAAAAACCTCAGTGAAGCATCTGGTGAGAAGTTGTGTGACTGAAAACAGCAATTGATAATGCTAGAGACTGAATTCCAAGAATTTTCTCTATGTGAAATTGCAAAGTATAATGCCATGACGTTTTAATATATGTGTATATATTTAAAAATCTGACATGCACATGCCAGAAATAAATCCCGTTTAGGGATCCTATTGTTTTTCCTTTGTTTCCTTCCATTCTTGTTTAAGGATCACAGTGGGCACCCCCCCCAGCAGGGGCACATACAGTGCTTTCTATCAGCAGGCTCCTAGCAAAGAGGCAGTTGTGTAATGATTAACTGAATCATTACCATTTGGATGAACTCTGGCGTGGGACCACACAGAGAGCTGGAGTAGCTGTTCCACCAACTCCTTCAGCTTCCAAAAAAGACTGCAAAACGCCTGGAGTGCTCCTTTCTGACAAGGGTTCCAGGGGCAAGGGATGGGAATGGTTCAAAAGCCACAGAAACAACTATGCTTCTGAAGACAATGTTCAGGCTGCTGCTTATATTATATTGTTTTTAAGCTGAGAATATAGATGAGCTCCTGGGATCTGGATCTGAGCTAGGATGTGGGTGGGTGTGCTCACGTGCCTGGCGAAGCAGTGCCTGCCTTCATACAGTTTCTTCCAGATGAGCTGGTTTATAAAGACTTATTAAAAGGCAAAAAGGGAACGAAGTTCAAGAAGCAGCACCACCTTGTCAACAAAACCATTCTATTATTTCCCTTAAAGATGTAAGATTTAGCCTCAGTTTACTGGGATACAACGGTCATCTTTGTGGTCACTCGAACTTACATTCTAACTGAATATTTGAAGTGCATCTTGTCTCCTCCTACCTAGCTTCCTCCCTGAACTCTCCTATTTGTCACTTGGAATATCTCAAACAACAGATAAAGAAGGATCCATTTTAATATTATCCCTTTTAAAAATAATTTTCTAATGTCTGAACAATTTCCTCCGAACACTTAGGCACTGTAACTCACAATAAACTGACTCCCTACTGTGCATTAACAATAATGCACCTACTTGTTTCACTTTTCTTTCTGCTGACATGACACAGGTCAGTGAAGGTCATTCTTGTTCTGAAAATATCAGCCAAGTCAGTGGCTTACGTCACCCACAGCTACATCCATTTTACTAATGAAGAAATGAAATGGCTTGTCCATGAACGCAGCACAAATCTCTCAGTAGGTACAAACATAATCCTGGCTTTCAGAGTCCAAATTCCTTGCCCAGCTTCTTGTTACACGTAGCCTTTGATTGCACATGGTACGATGTAGATGTGATGAACACAGGGTATCACAGAAATGCCTTTTGCAACCAGAAAGACAAAGAGCATGTATAATGAGCAGGGGCAAAGCTACAACAGTAGGAATACGTAGAGCTGTCAGCACAAACTAGTGATAGCCTTACAATAGCAGCCTTTCATTTTTTTGAATGACCTCTTTTACCATTACTTTTACCTCAATTTTCTGAAAGAAAAAGCAATCTCAATTTGACAAAAAAAAAAAAAAATGTGGGGTCTGTAGCGCTGTGTGTGTATCCTTCATCCTTGTGAACCTTGCAAGACAGAGCACTCAGCTCCCATAAAAATACACATTTAAAAATTCCTCTTCCAGGTCTACACTCCAATGCAGCTCATCAGGCATGGACTTGACTGTTACAGCTCCAGGACAGGAGAAAGGGTCCTGCAGCAAACTACAGCCAGAGCGTCCACCCCCGGTGAGATTTTGAATATGGAGGCCTCCTGCATGGCCTGTGTCCCCAGGCGGTTGTCAAAATGGAAGAGAGCCCAGGTGCTGTGCAAGATGAATAAGCAAGGACAAGCTTTGCTGAGGAAGGAACAAAGAGACAATCTCTTTGATGGCACGAGCCCCAGCTCAGCGTGACACCACAGGGATGTGTGTCACTGGATTTCAGAGCCACTGCAAAATCCGGCAGAGCACTCCAGAGCTCCTGCTGATGCCACCAACAACCACAAATCCAGAGCTAAAATCATCGGATGAAAAAATCTTGGGGAGAGTAAATGTGCTTGTCTCTGTGTTTATACATGGCCTAGCACAAAGGTTCCCTGGACAAGACCCAAAGATCTGACAAATGTGGAAAATAATGAAGAATAATTATAATCTGGGGTGCTGAGAAACCATAAACAGGTTGAACTTGTTTGGTACTGTCACCTGCCTTAACCTGACAGGCCCGGTCATGCCTCCAGCGTGCTGCGACACGTACTCACGGCTCCTCTCATGTGACAGGCCATGGGCAGCCTGAGGCCGTGTCACCATCGGCGCTTGCTAAATATACACAGATCGAAAAGGAACTTTATCTATATCCATTGCTTATCTCCACGCGATTACCCGTGGTTTCTGGACATGCCTTTTTACCACCCATGCTGAATACAACCTACTTTGCTATCCTTGTTTCGTATGAAATTACTGTTCTGGAACAGCTAGCAACTTTGCAAGTGCTGATGGGGCACCTTATTGATAATATAAAGGTAATGAACAAAATGGCATCCCTCTACCGTTCAGCAGGTGAGAAAAACATCAGTGTGGGCCTCAGTGGGAAGGAAATTCTGCCCCTAGCAGCAAGGGGGGCTACGGTCAACAGCCATTGCATTGGGTTCCTCTAGGGCCTGGGTTCAGGGACACCTGGAATTGTGGTAGTGGAGAGGGAGATGTTATTTTGGTGGCTTCGATGTATTCTGTTGCTACCAACCGAAAAAACCTTCATGAGGTAACACAGAAGTTAAGTGCCAAACTGGGCTACTTATTCTAGTAACCATTCTATTTACTACAAAGTGGGTCAAACCTTATGTAGAAAAAGAGAGGAATTTCTGCCATTGGAAGCAACGATAACAATGTCAGGCTCTTGTTGGCTACTTTACACTTGGAATCTGGTGACCCTTGTACTGATGCAATGTGGAAGTCATTCATCTAAAGACAATAAAGTTATAGCAGGACAAATAAATTAAACCCGAGTTACGCGCTTCTGGCTCCATCTGGCTTTTTCATAGCTGCCCAGAAGGAGCACTTTGTGCAAAGCATCACATTATACACACATGACATTCTTGGTCAATTAAAGCACAACAGGGTCATGCCCTAAGGACCCTGCTGTCTGGTAGAGGCTTAATACTGCAGAGGATAGGTGAAAGGAGAAGAGAGGTGAGGCTCTGAAGGAGAAGAGCATCTACGGAAAAAAATATTGAAGAATTATATTAGATTTCTGTAACTTAATGATGGACAAATACTTAGCTCCACTCTTAAAATGGACAGTTTATGGAATAGTATATGGAAACGGTTCAAAATAACATGGACATGTTGCATATATCCACAAAAATCTAAATAACTAAAAATGGTTTCTTTGTTTTTTTTTTTTTTTCAGATGTAGTACATTTGCAAAAAGTGCATATAATATATAATTAGAAACTTGATAGGAATTTTTCAGCAAAGCTTTTTTTTCTACTGGAAAATGCCAGTGTTTGTCAACCATCAAAGCAGTCTTTAAAAAGGAAAAAGATAGTTTGGGGCAAATCCCTTGTTCTACAAGCTTTACATGAAATTTTTTGTTACTTTGCAAAGAAAAAAGTTCAATTTTTAAAAGAAATCATTTTAGTTTAAGCATCTGATTTTAAGTAAAAGAATAAAACAAAAATTGGAAGAAAAGAACCTCATTCAGCTTTGTATAAAACGAAATTTCAATTGTTCATTTTCAAGAAGCATTTCTCTGGCTTTCTGGTTCAAAAACCAGAATACGAGTCTTTGTCCTAAACTGAGGGAGGTCTAAAAAATATGTAAGTATACCAAATCCATGTAACGTGTCAAATCATATGTCACGGATTTCCTCTTTGCTCCTACCTTGGCACTTGTCTCTTGCAAATGCTCAAGGAGAAAAGGGAACAAGTAAGTGTATTATAGTCCTAAAAACTTCCTGGCATGTGGTAATCTCTCCTTATTTTCCGGCTTTGCCCACTTCTGTCATTTTAGATCACAAAGTACCTAAGACACTATTTAAAAACATTTTTTTGTGCAGACCTTTGCACAGTGTGCCCTTATCCTGAGTGGGGTTTCAATAGGACTAGTGAACGTTCAACCAGTGAACATTAACAGTGTCCTCTACACTTTTTTATAGACTGTGTGTGTCTCAGACACACAGTCTGGCAGGCAGAAGAGGAAGAATGGGGTCAGCAGTAAAAGGGGACTACCGTCCTTTGGCACATAAAGTAGAGGTGAGACAGATCCAAACCCGGGTTTTCAGTCTGGCAATAGGGAACACTAACCCAAGCCAACAGCACCTCCTATATGGAGCACAGTAACTGCTCCATCATCACTTCTGTGCTCCAGCTGCAGGGTCATAAACCACAACAATGTGCATTCAGGGACTGCTGAGGATCTGGTTTTGGCCACTGAGGGTCATGTGTTGTTCAGTACAAGTATCAGCACGCTGTGAATGCACACTCCACATTGGCTTCTCGCCACTGACAATTTAACTGCTCCTCCTTTTCCAGCGCCCCATTCCAACACATCTGCTTGTTTTTCTGCAATCTGGGCACTTAGCGAAGTGACTCAGGAATACGAACAGGAATGGTTATAAAGTCAGCGTAAGGAATAGAGGCCTTCTCTGCAATTATTCCGGTCACTGAGTTTAGCGCTCTGCCCGCTTCTTCAATCCTTGTGTCACAGATCAGATGTGCATAACATGAATCTGTAGGCATGCAATCGCCATTGTAAATGATTACTATTCCCACTCTAAAATGTGCAGAAAAGACATCTCGTAAGTGCCCATGTATACTTCAAAAACAAAATACACTTTCTGCCTTTTGAACAGAGCAATGGGCTGCCATCCAGGAATAGGAATTTAGATGTTGCCTTGGGATTCCCAATGGCTAAAGAACTACTCTTTATTGTCAGAATGATCCTGAGAGACACCAAGCATACACATTACAAGATAATGAACCCCAAATACTCTCTCAAAAATGGGTACTGACAGCTGGCAGAGAGAGGCAGGGTACATCTAGCACTCCTGTCATCAGCTCTTTAGAGGAGTTTGAAGGTCCTCATTCTTCTCCCTAAATGTTACCAACTTTGTCCTATGTCTGTTTTAAAAGCATAATGATGGGGAGGAAATTCAAACTAGAGATTAGTGGCTGGTGGAAACAAAAGGATGAAAATTATTGCTATGCAAAAAAAAAAACAACAAGAAAAGCCTTTAGCATCTTAACATTTGCTATACCAGTGTATTTACACCGTCCCCTACTCTTAGGACAAACAACACTGCGAACAGAAGACAACTTAAACAGCAAGTGGTAGATGGCAACACTCTACTGCCAGGCAGTATCGTTTGGTTACTTTTAAATTGTTCACCCTAGTGCTGTGGTATCAGACACTCTTTCCTATGGCCCATAGTCCTGATCACACAAGCCAGGGAGGTGAGAGCAGACCTGACTCTCCTTTCCCTCACATGCTTTTGAGTTGATGTAGTCAGTGATATTATAAGGTTTTAAATCAGGTCACGTTTTCAAAGAAAATGAGAGAAGGTCACTTATCTCACAATGCTATGAAAAGATTAGCCATTACAGGAGAACAAGGATGTTCGGCTTGGGCATGGATTTACTGGGGAGCAGAGGAGCACTTAGCTCTTCTCCTTCCATTAGCACCAGGAGCAGTAACCATGTGGTTGTGCAGCTCCCACAACCACAAAACGTCTGGATCCAGTTATGCCAGTTCAGTAAGTAAAGGTCAGTCACATTAAAACACATACACAAGGAAAGAATTTTGTAAAGCTCTTTACAAAAAAACGCTATTTACCTCCTTCTCTTTGAACTATGTGGTACAGATGGACTGTATGCAGGATATACTCCAGATCCTGATCTTGGTAGCCTTTCTCATGCATGTCCTCCACAGAGTCTGGATAGATGACTTGGTCACGTAGCGTTCCAATGGACATGTAGGGCCTGAGAAACAATACAGAGAAACTGGTAATCTGGAGCTGGCTCCAAGCGAGCGCATCTTGCTGGTGCTCTGTGAACATAGTATAATGCCTTAAATACCATGTTGCTAAAACTGGATTTATCTGTGGGTGCGTTGTGGGCAAATGCATTTCTAAATTTACCCTAGAGACAATGTATTGTTTCCGTAACAGCTGATTACAGCATAGCAAAAGGGGGTAGTATTAGCATGAAAACAAAACGACAGATCAGGCAGAATAAACATCACCTTCGTAGCCCATTCTGAATGCTTTGTCTTGGAATCAGGGAAAGCTTACGCTGTATTCAAGATTTGGTAGGCTTAGAAATCAAATTAAACACTCACATGTCAAAAGCAAATTGGAACAAAAACATTGCAGCTCAAACTGGGAAAGACTTGCATGGTGCAGCAGGAGACACCCAAGCCAGGCAGGAGAGCAGTGAGAGCCTCCTTTGCACACTGCTATTCTGGACTGCAGAATTGGGCCTGGGCATAACTTAGCTGGCTCTAGAAGCCAGCAGACCACTTCTGAATTGCAAAAAGGCATACCTTACAGAAGCTGATCAGCTTAAACCTCCCAGCATCAGCCCGCCTTTGCCAAAGACAAGGCCGATCTGTATGTGAAGCAGCTTCTGAATCGCCACGTTCCAAGACCAGGTAATACCATCTGTCTTAGGAAAACAAGATGTCTCCGCTTTGGAGCCAGAGTTATCAATCACAGCCGTGTCACTGGAATACTTATGGACAGTTTCCACAATGTCATTACCTTTGCTCAGTCTCTGCTACAGCACAGGCCCCCAAAATCCTCCTGGCCTCTGAACAAAGTCAGCACAGTTTTACAGCTCTCTAAAAAATACCAGGCCATTCAGGCCAGGATAGCAAAGGCAATCTAAGACACATCTATTTGGCCATCTCTTTTGCTGCTCTTGTTCTATGAATTTATTGCAAAGGACAAATACCCATCCTGCCCACAGACACTGCTGATAGCCCTTGGAAGCTGGAAACACCCCAGGAATGATCTGTGAGATCTGGAGTTTGGAGGGGAAGGCCAGAGCCGAAGAACAATCAGGCTCCTGCCTTCTGTGCCAAGAGTTACACTAACTCCCTCTGGGTTCATCTGCCAAAACAATACTAGTCTTATTAAAGCTGTGGTGCCAGGGGATGCTGACAGAGAGGAGTCAGCAATGAGAAGGCTTCCAGGCAGCTTGCTCTTGCCACGCAAACTGCTTCCAACAACTTCACAGTGTGTTGACGAGGGGTCAGTTTTCTTCCCTGAAGAGCTCTGGACCTGCGTGGCGAGATGGTCTCAGCCATGCATTTGAGGCTTTCCCTGACAGAGATGTGTAATACCTTAGAAAATTTCTTCCCTTCCCTTGGCTGTGTCGCTGCAGAAGGGGTGGATCTACCCACTGTTATTCTGAGAGTCCTAAAATTGACACCACAGAGTAATTTGGAAGGATTCATAATGCAACGGATGTAGAATTACAGAGCTAAAGGTGCAACGTGAACTGAAAGTCACATTCAACCTGGCATCAGCTGCACTGGTTTTGGTGCTGCAAACACCCATGGTCAACTGTCCATAACCACCCATAGTTAAACTACTTTCACCACCAGCTGGGGGGAGGGTGGGAAGGGCAGGGGATATGAACTGCTGACAAATGTCTGGTCTTCTCCCTGCTGTGGGCAGCCACCCGGATGAAGCAAAACCAGAACCGCAAGTCAAACACAAGCGTTGCTGCTCCTCTTTGCTTATTGTTCTGCTTTGTGCTTACTGTGGGAAGAGTGCTGCTGTGGGCTGCTGCAGGAACGCTAGCGTCAAGAGCAGTGAACCATGGGATTATTGCAAAATCTCAACTCTAAAAATTATGTAACTTCATGAAATAATGACCCGTAACATTTCCATACTGCTCTCCGTCAAACTCACTTCACTTGCTCCATACTGGTGCCATCTCTGGGACAGAAGACAGCTGCTCCACCTGGGCTCAGAAAAGCTTAGACAGGTTGTACATAAGGCTGTGTAGCTTAGATGAAGCTGCAGGTAAGGGCAAGGAGGACAGAGTTACCTATCATATAATTTGTCTGGGGTTTAATACTTTGCTGTTGTGAGGTATGATCCTGTAATGACCAGCATCTGAGATTTAACCTACAGCACAACCAGGAAGGCAACGCTCAAAAGCAGCGTGCCACAACACTTGTTGCCACGCCGTTTATTGACTCACCAGCACCGCTTCCTGGTACAACTGGATTTTCCTTGTGGCCTCCCACCTAAACACACCAGTGCTACCAAGCACGCCTCTCTCCACCTAGTTTGTAAAAATTAAACAAAAGCCCAGCCTGCAGTGGAATAGCAAACTCTGTCAATTACTGATTAACCAGCAGAGAGGAAGAATGGCTTATGGTCATGGGCCTGTCCTGGGAGGTGGACGAGCACCCATCCCCCATCATACAAGGAGCCACTCATGGCCCTGAGGGGACACTTCATCTTAATTGGCACGAGATGTCTCATTTGGGGCTCCAAATCTTGACAACAAAGAGACGTACCTCTGTGGTTAGTTCATCCCATGTATTTTAGGATGGGGATGGATTGCCTCCTGGGGGTGTCTTCTCCCTCAATGGGGGAGAGAGACCAGACAACTAACTTAGTTACTTGACTTCTACAGTGCTAAAGTTAGATGAGATCTCATCTAACACATACTCTCAATCTCACACTAAACCAGATTTCTCCATCCATAATTTGAAGACAATAACCTCCTTACATACCATGGGTGGCCCAAAGTCAAACACACTAAAATCTGTTAAACATCAGATGTTATTGTAATTGAGGTTACATGTGCGTGATAGCCAGACATTAAATAGTAAGAATTATGGGTAACTGGATACAGCAACAGTGAAATTTTGGCTTTGCTAGTAAGCTCCTTGTTAAAAATACTGTTTTCATTAAAATTTTAGCAGTTCAAACAACAAAAACAGTCTTTTTGTCCTGAAGTAATACTTGAGTTTAACTGGACTTAATTGATTTCTGATGGAGCTTTTCCTTTCAGCCAGTGTCTGGGTTCCAGTCTCAAAGAAAGCACTCTTATGGACTCCAAAAGAACTCTTCTGCCACGTGGAGGTCATGTCTTTGACGGTAATAGCTCTGCAATTGTTTTCTTTCTTTCTCTGCTCTCTTAAAAAAAGATTCCTACACTGTTTCTGAGAGACAGGATTTAAGATCAGTAATGCTTTTTAAAAGCTTTGGTATCAAACCTCCAGAAGAAAACTTACTGATTCTTGCCTGGTTTTCTAGAATTTCAAGGCATTTACTGGAAGAGACCCTTTCAGTTCTCACAAACCAATCTTTTTTTGGTCAGTTTGATGGTTTTATTGCATCACCAGTTTCTGTTTGGTGCACTTTGCGCTTCACTTTGCAGAGCTATAACTTTGTTCTGGTGTACCACATCACCATCTCTAACACTTACAGCTTCCCCCTTGCAGTGCAGGCTTTAGAGAAAGATGATATCAAGATGTGCTGCAGTCTGAAGCCTGCAATATGGACAATTCCCCAGTGCCCTATTGACACATGACATTGTGTACAATGTTGGCAAAATATTAGAGAAATCATATGTGGAGGAAGGGCAAGTGCTGCTGATGAGATGGTCTCCTTATTGCAGTTAGCTCTGGGGAGGGAGAAGGGGGAGGTCCTACAAAACATATTGGAGTACTTCCCAGTCACTTCTTTTTCCAAAAAGAAGACTTATATGCAGGAGTTGTTAGGCTTAAAGAGGGAAGTATAATGCAAAGGGATGGTAGATTAACACTGCACACTGTAACCAGGCAGTACTAACACCAATTCATTCACTGATGTCTTGAAGAGTAAAGGGCATCACTCTTTTGAGTAGCAAGTTAAGGAAGATGACTTGCTTAGATGTGAACAAATTTCTGTTCCAAAATCAGAAGAAGCCCTATGAACTTAAAATGTTTACAAATACTTCCTAAATGTATTGAAAGGTGTTTTCATCTTCCACGCAAAATAAACTGTGCTGGCAGAACTGATAACCTGTTTTGATATCCACAATATTTTAAAGAATTATAGCAACAAATCAACATGCACTTTGAGAGTCTGCAAAGCAACCCAAATGGTTAGTCTTAATTATAAGCACCCTGGAATAAGAAAGGAATCAAAAATATATATTTTAATTAAATGGCTGGCATCAGAAGTCCAACGTGGGTGTCCAAGGAACTGCTTCTCAGTACAGTCTAAAGCTCACCTTCCTTTGCACATTTCCTCCATGGAAGGTAAAGTGAGCTTGTGGCTTGTAATTCTTGAATACATACACATGTCCTGGACTAAGCAATCAGGACCTGACTTGCCATTTGCTGTCCAAGTCTTTGCAGTTATTATTGCACTATTATTCTCACAGATACGCAAAGTTATGTGGGAAAAGCTTTCTCTTCTAGAAAATTATGTGTAATGCAACTATAAGCTCCTGACTGACCCATCTGGTAAGTTTCTGTCTCTGGCTGACAAGACGCCTCTCTAATATACCCAAATAGGAGAGAGAAAGGGGAACAACACCTGGGATTCGCCATTTCAGATAAAACGCAGCTTGGATTTTCTAAGAAAATGGGGATGGTTTCAGAACGCAATCCAGAATGCTTGCTTTGACATCTAAAATAAAATGTATTCCAAATGTAGGGACCTCTGTTCAATAAGATGATATTGGAGCCCAAGCTCCAGCCACATAGGGATCTTCCTAGGAAACTTGGAAGATCTTAAGGGGTTGGTGCTTGCACTGAAGATTCTCAAGTCCTGAAAGCTAAGGGCACAGCTCACGTCTCCAGATGTGCCCAAATGCTGTCTAATTCCCCAGAAGGTCCAGTATAGCACAGAATATGAAAGCAGGAGTTTGAAGCCCAGCACAAAACACTACACTACAGCTACTCAAGATGCAAGATGAGGGGGTGCATGACAAGCTAACAGTTAGCAAATCTCTTCCAAGAACTGGGTTCAGGCTAAGTTCTTCTCAGCTTGCAGGGCATCAGATTCCCATTTTTCTAGGCTAAAGTCCAGGCTAAAGAGGAGTCAAAGGGAGGGCACCTTCTAATCTTCCCACTAAAGCAAGGAAAGTGCTGCTAAGAGGCAGGAATCGTGTGTCTGAAGAGAGTTATTGGAAAGAGCCCAATTACATACTATACCAGAGTCCTCCACTGGAAGGAGGGAAACTTCAGTAACAATCCTTGTGCTATATATTATTTATGTTACTCCCTTTTTTCCTAATACTCTTTAATAGCAGTAACTATCCTAATCCTCCAGTAGCATTGTAAAAACATATTAAAGGGGTTTCTAATCTTATTTAGGTGCCTGCTCTCAAGAGAGAGTTTAATATAGATAAAGGGGTTTAACATTTAGCTCTCAGTTTGGCACCTGAACTTCAATAAGAGGGAGGAGGTTCAGACATATATTTATATTTAGAGGTTCCTATGGATTAACTCTAGGTGGCTCCCTTTACCTACCACACAAGTTTTCAGATAATTTCCAAAAGCCATAAATCTCTGCCCAACTACCGGGGGAATCCACCCGCATTTAGAACTTTCCATCACCTTGCTGGTGCCAAGATCCTAATTTTTAGGTGTTGTAATATCTCAGCTGGAATCACCTCAGCAGAACTCTGGCTCTTGCCATACTCCTGATTTAGGTCAATTATAAAAACTCCACAGTTTTCAACAGCAGCAAAGCTTGATCAACAGTGATGCTGAAGAAATGCCAGCCTCCACCAAGTGGTCTGGATTCCTAAATAGCTCTTTGATGACATTAATAAAATAAACAGCAAAAAACTAATGATGGCACCACCATTACAGCTTTGAGAAAAAATACCTTGAATGAATGTGAATTAAGTTCCTTTAAAATAAAATAATATTTAGCAAAATCATACAAAAGCAACAGGCTCAATTTATTGCATTGTATCTAGTTCAAGGGATTTTAGGATCAGCTAAAGTTTCAGCAACCCTTCTAAAAATATAAATAATTGATCTCTCTTTAAAATACCCTACACTGAGCTCTCCACTCACACAGAACTAGCCATGAACATCCTTTAAATATTTCAGATAGATCAGTTACCAGAGTGGAATGTAATCAGCTTATAGCCATTAACATAGTTAACAGGAAATGAAATGCACAGTATGAAAGACTGAATTCTCAATACATATAATTAGAATCTAGTATCAAAGGCTAAAAAAAAAAAAAAAAATCAAAAAAAAAATCACACTAATCACTCTGGATTTCTTTGCAAAGAAGCTACGCACATCTCCTTAAGAAAATAATCTGGGAGGAAAAATAACCAGAAGTTTAAAAGAAGCCTTTAATTTAAAGCATTATTTATGGTCAGGTATCACCTCATCTCAGGATTTACTTAATCAGCATAACCAAGATCACTTACAACATAACTGGAACTGGTCAGATGGCATAAAAGTTTTAAGTGAACAATTTGCAAAATTACCCAGTTCAGTCTATTTGTATCTTGTGACAGGCAGAGACAACAGAAAGAGCACAAGAACACATGTATAATTAAAAACAAAGCTCAGGCAATTTCTACAAAATACAAGCAGCTAATGCAATCTGAAATAATTATAACTCCTGCAATGAATCAAACCAGCCAGACAAATGAAGGAAAAATGCTCTCCGTTTACAGGCTTAGTCTTTTCATACCTCTAGCAGTCCTGATGATAAAAGGATTATTTTGATCTTCATGATCATCCATCTATTAATTGAAGAAAAAAACAAGACAAAAAACAAGAAAAAACAAGACAAAACCAAGAATCTAGCCTGCCAGTCCCACCAGACATACCACAGCCTAAGAGGTGCTTCTGATTTTTATCACAGCAAAGTAACACAGTGAGCAAGGCAACTTCCCTCTTTCAGGAGGATCCCATTATTATGCACGGTTTTGCAGATGAGAAGTGACACCTTACTTCAGAGGGAAGAGGAAGCGTAAACAGTGAAGCCTCTGGAGCAGAAGCTACTTCTGCTCTGGGCTTCTACAATGCTTAGTTGTCCGTGGCAACATTTTTTGCATGCACTTGGATATGAATATGCAAGTAATACTAGAGCAATAGCGTGTCACCAGTGAGACACCCTGCCAGCACGTGGGAAGTCACACACTGCACTGACTTCACTCTCTAATCCCTTGCGAAACAGTTTGCATTAATGGAACAGAACATGACGGCACAGAATACAGAGATGCACCGTGTACAAGGATACATGGAACATTATTACAACCATTTTATAAGCGCAATAGGTACCTGAAGTGGCCACAAGGGAGCTGTAGTAGTCTCCAGCAGAAACTGAAATTGATAGGGTATAATTAATGCCAAATGCTAGGCAGATAAACAAGTCTGGAAAAGCCTTTCCTCTTGGGAAAAACATGCTCCCATCTAAGCTAGGCTAGTGCACACATGTTGAACTGCAGAAAGAAACCCTTCAGCCACATACTACCATGAGACTGTGACACAATTAATGACTCAAAAACAAAGAACTAAAAATCCAGTGTTAGGGGATTAGAGCACCTCACTTATAAGGAAAGGCTGGGGCTCTTTAGCCTCCAGAAGAGAAGACTGAGGGGAGACCTTATCTATGCTTACAAGGGGAGTTGGACTAGATGGTGTCTAGAGGTGCCTTTCAACTCTGTCAAATCCATGAATCTGTGGGGACTACTCAGCATTATTTGCAGAAGAGCTTCATCTCACCTAGAAGTTACTCATCCAAGTCTTCGTCACCCCAGGGTCTCTTGGTAGTCAGTGGAGTCCTCTAGTGAACTGGTACCTCCAGTAGGTCTCATGTGTCTTAGGTGTTTGTCCTAGGACACAGGATGAACAGCTGCACTGGTCTAAACTGGAAGACTAGTGTGCATTGAGGAGTTAGCGATCCATGTAACAGTTGCCCCGTGCCCCTGAGTGGGCACAGGCCTGCGCTATACTTTGCTGCACTGCCTTGGGCTGTGCTGCACATACAAACTGGCCTTCAGACCTGCGCTGTGCTGCACTTATCACTTGGCTGCAGGATAACTCTGCTGGCTTATCATAATGGAAGAGCCTATAGGCAGCTCCCGCTTGGCGTTGGCAATTATGCCACCTGCATGTCCTTGTCTTTATCTTGAAGTGAAGCAGCATGTTCCATGCTAACATCCTTTTGCTTGACAGTAGAAATAATAAATGGAATTGTTTACTTCTAAGATAATCCTATCAGGGTGATAAAGACCATAATGCCAATGAACTGTAGCATGGGTAGGATCAGTGCAGCACAACATGCTGTGACTAGAGGTCCATCTGACACTTTGCAACCGGGTTCCTAACATCTGATGGGATATAAGGGCCACAAAGGCTGGAGCATCTCTCCTGTGAGGAAAGGCTGAGAGAGCTCGGACTGTTCAGTCAGGAGAAGAGAAGGCCCAGGGGAATTTCATCCATCTACATAAATAGCTGAAGAGAGGGTGCAAAGAAGGCGGAGCCAGGCCCAGTGACAGGACCAGAGTCAACGGGCACAAACTGAAACACAGGAGATGCCATCTAAGCATCAGGAAACAATTTTTCACTGTGAGGGTGATCAAGGACTGGAAGAAGCTGCCCAGAGAGGTTGTGGAGTCTGCATCCTTGGAGATATTCAAAAGCTGTCTGGACACGGGCAAATAGCTCTAGGTGGCCCTGCTTTGAGCACAGGGGTTGGACCATAGGCCCTTTCCAACCTCAACCGTTCTGTGATTTTGTGGTTATCTATGCTATCAGCTTATTCCTTACCTCTAATAAAAGGAATTTTACTTAATGCATTACAGAGTTCAAATATCTTTCTTACTGGGATCAACACACTTTCATTAGGGCACAAGGATTCAAACTCCTCAACAATGGTCCTCATTTGTTTCAAGCGTGAGGGTGGGGGTTGAACACTTATATACAAAATAGCTAAAAGTCTTCTCTCTGGAAGGTGGGTAGTTACTAGTGAATACTGCGTTGTCTCCAAGAAATGCGGAAGACAATCAAGCGCTGAATAAAACTTATATTTACCTTGGAAACCACAGTGAGCTGGAAGAGGGAGAGAAGGCGAGATCCTCAGCCTGCACCAGGCAAACATGGGACTAGACCCTAAGAAATGTGTCTGAGTGAGCAGACGATGGAGAGGCTGGAGAGGGCTGAAGGTCCAGTTTACCTAGGAGCTGGGACAGTTGTGGAGCCCAGGACACAGGGGCAGGCAGAAGGCAGAACCCGAGTGTATGGGAAGGTCTACCACCTGCTCCTCAAAAGGGAGGTGTTGGCTATGTCTACTGTCTGGGTATTTAAAAGCATAGGATACTGTAACGAGAGTTTATGATTGAAAACTCTAGTAAAGAGGATAGAAGACTTTTTCCCAGGGAAGATGATATTAGAGCTTTCAGTTGTCCTCCCCTCACAAAAGCCAGCATCCTTTCAGTCTTTTCATACCAAGCTTTTTGTCAAGCAGGTTTTGTAGTTTATTTTTCCCAGTGCTTCCCATTGTTACATAGCCCAGTTGCTTCTCATGATTCAATATGCACAAGGCATTTGAAGCATGACATCTGACATAAAATACTATTGAAATAGTAAACATTTGCTATTCTGTTCATCTGCCAATGCTCCTTGCATTGCTGCACAACTGCAATACAGGGCATTAAGCTGGAGGTAACTGCTCAACTGGACACAGTAATGGCACTTCTCTGCAGAAACTAGGGCATGTAAATGCAACAACCAGATTACTCCCTGACATGCAAGTTTGTCCATACCACTGCTAAGTTACACAGCGATCTTGGTCAACCTGTAGGCAAATTTGTTCACTGGCACTGCTATCAAAATTACAATTTAAAGGCAAGCGAGCTGTGTGTCTGAGCAAAATGAACCCAGCACAGATTAAATGAATTGTTAGTTGCTTTCCTGGATAGATCCTATATGTACCGGCCATGTACTCAGTTCTTATAATCTCTTCAGTGACTTTCATATTTATAAAATATTTGTCAAGCTTTATCTGACAATATACTTTAAAAAATTTCAAAGCCTGATTTTGCCAGCATTTAAATAAAGTTCCATAAACAGTTTGACACGTACATGGATGCCTAGAAAGGTGGTACACACAACACGTAAGTATCGGTACTAAATGAGGAATTTTGACATTTAAAATCCTATTAAAAGAAGCAAGTAGAGGGTGGAAACATTGCAAACTCATGCTGGCAAGAACATGGTGTCCAAAATACACTATGAAACACAGAGCAATTGATTGCCAGAGATCCTAGTAGAAATATTCATGCAACTGGGCACACTCTCAAACAAAAAATTAGCTCTTCTGTAACATTGAGGAAATCATCTCAAAATCACAAAAATGGATGAAATTCTGCATATTAGTGACACCAACTTCTGTGCAGGAGCCAAAACGAGATTTATGTGCTTAGTATGGAAGCAATATTCAAAATAGGATGGATACTGCTTTGATTATGAGAATGGATTTCATCTTTTAGTTGCATACATATCATGGTATTTATCATCCATGCACCTGGCAGCACTTTATACCTCTGTGTACCTGTCAAGGTAAGAATGCAATGAGTTAATGAATGGATCTTAATCCTCTGAATGCTCAAGTTCTTTTATGGATCACAAATAAAAGGGACTTAGCTTGCACCAAGTTAAGCGTGCTTTAAGTAAGCCATCTCCATGAGTCTGGAGAATGAAGTCTTTCCATCCATTTATTTACAGAAGAAGGTAATAACAGAAGCTGCTTCAACTGAAAAGACCACCAGTAGATAAGAGACAATACTGAAATCTCCGTATCAAATCAAGCCTGGATTTCCCTGTAGATTCAAACTTGTCAACAAGAATTCTCATTTGTATCAAGCATGGTACTGGCTTCTGTGCTTCAGACAAATGCCCACTATTAAATGCACTGCTCTCCACATGGAGTAAAAGTTGAGTATGTATCAACTTAACTCCTCACCTATATTTAGTCCTCTTCATATCTCCCATAGCCACACCTAGTTCCAGAGTGGCCCCCAGTCTGAGGAAACCGAGGGACCAAAACGTTAGAGTGTGCTGAAGTCCTTCACAAGCATCAGTTCAGCTGCAGCCTTTAAGACCAGTGTTGGATTTATGTAAATAGATTTCAAATCTACACTAAACGCCAATGCAGCAAGCTGACTAAAGCCTTCACTCTGGGATTTCTCCAACTCTTTGCCTAATAACAGAAAATACTTGTAAGCTGTGCTTTAATTAGCTGGCTCTTGTGTCTGGCCAGTAAGGAAGGCATCTTGCATGGCTTGACAGGGAGTAGCAGCTAATCCATAAAGCCATTTTCCACCTCTGACTATTAGCATAGGTAAATCTTGTTCACAATGTGCTACCAACAGGTACTGTCATTATGTGTGACCAGTCAGCACACAGACGTAATTAAAAACTTTCAAACTTTACAGCTGTGCCTGAGCCTTCAGTGGAAACCAAGAGGTCTCCCAGGGATCCTGGCTTGCAAATCTTCAGCTGATCTACACGGCAGCATGAGAAGAACTTGTCTGTTCTAGGTGAGACAAGACAGGACTTCCTTCCAATCAGGAAGGAGAAGTACCAGCATTTCTATACAAGTCCCAGTAAGATGAAATGGGAAAAGATGTGCCCTGGCCAAGGGGATAGCCTAATAGTCCTCTCAGATGCAAGGCCACACTTTATTGAACAGCAGAATACTCAGTTAACCTGTCTTGAATTGATTCATAGAATCATAGAATTAATTGAAAAAAAAGAAGAAAAAAGATACAAAGTAGCAGCCAATTTGTTAAAGCAAACCAGTAACAAAATAGTACACATAACTGAAGTATGTTATGTTATGTTTCACATTAATGCTCTCATCTCTCAGATAAGTGGTGAACTTTGGAAATAAGCATATTTAAAAGGAGTGCCATGAACTAGATAACAATAAGTATGACAGATGCAGCATGCAGGGGAGTAGGTATCTATATAGCATGACATGAGCTGGTGGCAAAGTACTGAAGGAACAAGTCAATGTGGTGGTGTACTCTCAGCAAAATGCTGAAGGGCAATGACAACCCACACTGCAGGTTGGTATGTGCAGTCAAAGTACAGTTTAACTCCAGCTGACCCTACTAAAGGGATCACAGTTAAAGACAGGGCAGCCTGACCTGACAAGAAATTAGGATGTGCAAAATACAACATAGCAGAGAGACATCTGAGCCAATCTAAGTGAGATTTTAAGTGAGTTCAGGTAATCAAGATTTGACTTGGGAAACAACCACATTTTAATGACAATGGACGCTACTAATTACCTCAATGCTTAAGATAATATTTGAATCATGCTATAATCTTCAAAGTGTCATGTGCTTATAATGTAAAATTTACTTTCATTTTATCGTTTTATTATTTATATCACTTAAAACTGAAATATTCTTGCTTGGTTTCATCCATATGATAAATATCCTTGGATTACTTGAGGCAAAGCACATCAGACATTTGGATTACTCAATAGAGCTAGGGAGAGGAAATGTATCTTCGTAGCTGATGCAGTTTTGTTTAGTAGCCAAGGATATTTTTAGAATACAGAAGGAAAAACACCAGACAGTGTAAAGAACTTGTAAAGAAACACCAGCTAAAATACCAGAAAGGGAGCAGACACACGCAAAAATAAATGCTCAGGAGGGCCAGATAAACCTTTAAACTGTTACTGTCCTAATATTAATAAGACAGAAAGATATAGGAATAGAAATCGTAAATGATGAAGAACAAACAAAAATTTATACTAGTGTATCTTTGGTTGCCTCCATTTTAGCATCTGACAAGCCTCGTGTTGAAGGAAAAAAAAACCATTAAAGAGATCTACTTGAATGAGCAATAGAAAGAGAGAGACAATACAGAATTGGACCACCACTGTGACTGCTGAGAAAGTGGTCAGAGTTGGTCGTCTACTAGAACAGCACACAGAATCACAGAGAAACTATGCTCACTACTGAAGAAACATGCCCCTCTCACAAAAATACCAAAATTGCAGTAGAAGCAAACTGGAGAGAAAAAAAACAGTAACAACAGACCAGGAGAAAGAAGTGCAGTGGATTAAAAATGGCTCCAAAGTCTGTGAATGCAAGTCAGTCCTCAAAAATGGCAGAGAAAATGCTGATGGATGTTTTAGGTATGTGCTGTGCTAGCAAGACTTGAGAATCATGGTAGAAGGCTACAGAACCAACAGAGACTGCACGAGACATTCCTCCATGGTAATAAGACAATAAGACACAGCTGGCGGAAAACTATTAATAATTCATATCAATAGCCCAGTGGTGATTACAGCTTTACTGCAGCTTTACAGTGCAGAGACACTGAGGAATATTCCTGTGGTGTTGTCAAGGTAACCTGTATGTATGTAGGTGTGCAATTCTGCTGGCATTTCTATCAAATTACAGAGAACATGAAAGAAGGAAATGGGAGACAACATGCAGAATCTGCGTTTCCTTACAAACGAAAAAGCTGAGACTTTATTTGAAGAGCAAGAAGAGCTGCAGTAAATGTTAGGAGGAATTGTAAGCTAGAGCTCATGAATTCCACAGAGATGGAGTCTCCTCCCATGTTTAAGACCAACAGAGGAGGAACAAGGCACAGTCTGGAGCAATCAAGGCTACCTTCAGATACACTGCTGATAGACCATCAAAGTATTGACTGCTTCTTAAATTCCTGAAGTGCTACATATACATCTTGTGGTCCTATCTTTATCATCAGTACTCATGCTACTCACTCCATATTTTTTTAATTATTTACTATTTAAAATTATGTTTCTGAATTTTGATTTGAATCCTGATTCCTTACCAAGTAGAGCACAAGCATTTATTTTTTCATTCATGCTACCTTCTTTACCAGTTAATTAAAAGAGGAATGCAAAGAGGTGGTTAACACAAATGAATTTTACTTTGCAGAAGAGGGACAGAGAAGTACAAGGGGTAAGAGCACACATTCTGCTAGTTATTGAGGCTCCAGTGAGCTGTGACAACTTGATCTGTGACCAGCTCCTAGCACTGATCAATCCTCAAAAACAAGCTGATGCTGGCACCAGTATGATGCTGGACTGCTTAAAGCTTCTTAAAGCCTCCCTCTCTTCTCCCCACCCTCCTCTTTCACAGGCCTTCACGGACAGCACCAGAGCCACACTCACAGAAACCCCTGGGCTTCTCTCTCCCTGCCCCCAAAAAGAGCAGTTTGTCCCATCAGCATCCACCAGAACTGTCACTGATTAAGAACAAACTCTGCATGACCTGACCTTATATAAGGGGAGAGAAAACAAAATATTTCACAATGATTCACAGAGGTAAAATATAAAAAAGGCAGCATAATGATGCTAAGCAATCTAAAAAGAAAAAAAAGGTAGGGACTCTTAAGGCTCTTTTTAAAGTCTAGATATTGCTAAGCAAAGCTAACTACAGAGTGTTTGCAGTGCTGATGAAATCTGGAGTATACAATGAGATAATTCACTTTTTTATAAATCATACTTTTGTATGTAGCTTTTGAACTTGGCAAAGACGCATGATCTCCCACGCATTTCTGGAATACTACGCTGGAACATTACAGAGATGAAAAAATAATCTTTTCAGTTAGTTTCTATTTACTGTGGAGCATTTTCTTACTTACTAGTCAATATATTCTCCACCATTCACTGTGTGTAGATGAGGCTCCTATATTTGACTCAAAGAGGGCTGATGCAGAATTAAATTCAGCCAAATGGATGCAGGAGTAATCTTACCAGGCTCAATGGTAACTGTGTCCACTCCTGGAGAGCCATTTCCCACGTTCTTAGACCAGACACAATATACTCACTGAAACACAATGATGTCATTCTAATTCACTGCTCTGACAGACATCTACCAATTCAAGAGCCTTCTGCTGTACCACAGGTTTCACCTACCCATCAAACAAAATACTGAAGCAGACTGAATCCAGGTGATACTGTCCTACCACCTCCTAAATCCTCTCAGTCCAGAACATAAATTTTCCCTAAAGTTATGCTGAAATATATACATGACAAAATGTAGGCAGGGCACTATCTTTTCCAGTCTGCAATTTTAGAATTATGTCTAAAAAAATACATAAACAAACAGAAGGTAATCCTGACCATGCAGCAATTTACACAGAGTTAATAAGCAAAACAGTTGCACCAGCTGGACCTTCCAAAACAAACTCCTTTAATTTTGGGGCTTCAGAACAATTTACAAACCACTACAGAAATTCTAAATTAATTCTAGATCCAAGTACAGACAAAAATCCCAAACATAATGTGTAATTTGTTTAGGCCATAGATAAATGAACTGCTAAAACAGAAGTGGAATATAGGCAGAAAACAAAAAATGCCTGGACCACATAAGGCAATCCACATAAAAGCCCTAAAAATCCAGCAGATCTGTTGCAAATCTGGTCCAGAAATGTCCAAACTTCAACTTTAAACTGAATCTCCTTTCAGTCATTCTTAGTCTCTCAGACATTCATCTAAGACACTGTAAACCCAACAAATAAATAACATTGGGCAAAAAAGCAACTCGGGATCCTCAAGGACATCCTAACAAACAAATCTGATTGCTTGCTGCCCTAAACCAATCCCTTCAGCCATGTTCATCCACAAATGCCTACAATACTCAGTCTCATGGTCCCTTTCCAAATACAAGACACTTCCAAGTGACAGGCCACACTTGTGAGCCTACAGAAGCCATACTGATGTAGCTGAACTGACCCCCAAAGTAGACTTAAAAATCCAGCCACAATCAAGGTGTGGCAATTTGCAGAAGAGCCCTCTGTGTCACTCACTGTCACCCCATTTACGCAGACACTGTTCTGTCCCTTGAGAAGGGAATACCTCTGTTCTGCCTAAAATAAACACTTTTCAGGAGAGCAGAGCTCCCACACAGCCATACAGCAGAAGCATGGCAACATGACTTAGATGCCCTGAAGACACCATGGCAGCACGTTTTCTCCTGGGGGATTCTATCAGGATGGACTACATGTGATGATACCTTCAAGGTACACTGCAAAGATGATATGCCAATCCCTACATGGCTTTGGGCTTTTTTGCAAAGACGCTGGTTGAATATCAGTTTCTGACTGAAAGTTCTGAAATGTTCCATAGACAAGGTCTCCTGGACAAACTCCCCCAACACTACAAACTTATGGGAAACTGCTAACATAGGACCATGTTTACAGAAACAAAAACCCATCAGATGTGATTGAATCCCCTCAACCAGCACATTGGCAAATCTGCCTGAACGCAATGTCAGTCTGTTTGCCTTCACAGAATAAAGGGGACAAAAGTAAAGGGGAAGGGCTGTAGTCAAGCCAGCCTCCAATGTTGATTTGAGAAGTGGCTGGGATCACGTAGAGGACAGAAGTGGCTGAAACTCAAGATTTTCTGCAAGAAAAAAATCCAGAATAGCTTTTGTTCTGCCTAAGAATAAAACCGTTTAAGAACGTCCCACACAATGGGAATTATGAAATATTGTTTCGAAAAACATTTATCAATGCATTCTCAGGTGACTCAGAAAAATTACAATGGCTAGCAATAAATTATACAAATATTTGAAAAATTTTAGATAAATGTTCTTTGTTACCTGCACCTGCAGCAAGGAAAATCTACTCATCAGTTAATATTTTCCATTCAGCTTAATAGATTCTACTTTTTAAACAAGACTACAAACTGTACCATGAATACTACTTTTGCCCATGGGAAGAAATGAACTACAGAAAGCAATCGAAGATTCTCAGTGTTTGATTTTGCTTTTGAAAAACAACCTAGTTAGAAATCTCTAAGGACATATTCTAGAATCAATTGCATTAAATTATGCTCTGAGATTCCAACAGCAACACAGAATACAAATGAAGCACAAAAAAAAGCCATGTTTCCCTTCATATGTGAAATGAGCATGTATTGTAAAAAAAGGCAATTTGCAGTTAATATTGGATTGGATTCTGGTTTTGTAGTGTACAAATGAAATTTTGAATAGTGTTTTGAGTAATTTAACATTTAGGAACCAAAACATTCTCACTTGTTTTGATCTTTGGTTTTAAAGTGAAATCAGAATTAAGATCTATTAGGCCTAATTCAAATTTCTTTCCAATTCTAGTATGTTCCCATGATCCCAATCATCTGGGACTTCTGCCATCAGGGGAGCATAGGCTCCATCACAAGTGCATGTGAGCCCTTTCCAGTGACTGAAGATTTGCATTACCAACAAGAAGGGATTGTCTTTTTTAGCACTCTCCACAGCTGAGGTTGTGGTTACCACCTTTTAACTTGGCTGTACATATCACAGATTGAAAATGAGAGAAGCAGAGTCAAAATTCACGTAACCAGAAAAAGAGTATCACCTTGAGCAAAACACATACCTTTGTGGTATATAAAACATGTGCTGTGGAGGGGGTTTATAAAGAACTCCTTCATACACAGGCCACAAACCACTTAAAATTCTGAAGAGTGAACTCTTTCCACAGCCATTGGGTCCAGTGATTAAAAGATTCATCCCCTCCTGGACCTACAACAGCAATGAAAATGCAAAGATGTTACTATGCAGTGTACATGGCATGGGAGAGTATAAGACCCCCAGAGAGAGTTAGGCGAGCATTTATACCAAATTATCAAGCCATGTCATTAATTACCTGCACATATTTATGCAACTATTCTGGAAACAACGGCATAGACATAATATGTAGGTTGAAATAATGAAAATAATTTCTATAATGTCTGAGTATTTCTATAAGCTACACTGATTACACTACAATGTCAATATATCAGTCAGAATCACTTATTCAAATGCAGATTAGGTTGAAAGGGTGTTAACACATACAGAGCAGTGCTATGCCCATCAGCGATATTAATTTAAGCTACAGGAGCCTGATCAAGTGATTGGGAAAATTCACTTCATGTTGCCCTTTCTTGCTTAATTACCAGTGTTATTTTGTTCTTATTCATTTGAGTATCAGCCTGGATACGTATAAGTGTATATTTATGCATGATCACAATGTCTATGCTTTACATAAATACATTAACTATGTTTTATTTTCTGTTGGTTTTGTCTCTTGAGCCAAATGAATAAATATAACTGTCTCCTTGACCAAAACGTTGTAATTTTACTAAGGTGAAATTTCTACATTGAAGCCATTGCAAGTTTTGCCATTGCTAGGACCCTGCCCTCCTGGCTGCTAATTCTTATACCTACAGAGGTGGCAAAAGGAACTCTTTAGCTATATCAAAGGACCTGCTGGGATTATTCATGTTAGTGTCCTGATAACTTCAACTGTTTTTTTAAAACAATAACACCTGCATTGGAACATGAGACCAGGATATATATGACAGTAATTCAGTAATGGTCATCCACTAAAATTGCAGACAGGTCCTGAGTGGGACCTGGAATAGCTTTTTAAAAAAAATCCAAGTTTGTTTTTTTTTTTAAAGGCTCCAGAGTTGTGTTTGTGAACCATGCTGCCAACTATTAGATAGTCCTGGTCTTTGTGGTGATCAAGCAAAATTACATAGTAATTTTTTTCATGGCTGTGAACTCAGACTTTCAAAGGAGCCTATGTAAGTAAAGCATCCCAATTTCAATGAAATTAAGTGAAGATAGATGCAAACTCCCATATAGACCTTTGAAAATCTCAGGTCTTTTTTTCACCTGGCAACAGCACCAGGATTCCTCTCTTCTCTCTCTGTGAGCAGGATAAACTACATATGTCTGCCCCTATTGAGCTACTATGCCTACCTTTCTGGACTTCCCCTTTTATCCATATGCTTCTCCAAGTACTTAACATAAGGTACATGAATTCTGTGCTGTTTATGTTAATGTGATGGCAACAATCAGAAGATTCTTGCATATCATCTTACTTGGAAGTTTAGTCTGGAAACCACCACATCGCCATTCGGAGTAATAATAGGAACATTTTCACAAATAATTCCATGATCAACATCAATAACTTTCCCTGGAAGCAAACGAAAAAGATAATAATTAGAGTTAGTGAAACCTTCCATTAAGCAATGATGCATGGCTGTCTCTACGTACAGCTGAGAAGTACAAATTGGTGAGTTTCAAGTAACTCTTTTATGTGCTCCAGGTTCCCCTAGTGGAATATCTAGATAATAAATCTTAGCTTGTCAGGAAGACACTGTCAGCAGGAGCCAAGAGTGTGCAAATTTGATCATAAATACAATGCACAATATGCATCATAAATATATAATGTACTACAAAGACATGTTTATTCACATCCTACCTGTATTTACTTTATTTAGTTTTAAATAGGTGGTAAATATCAAACAGTTAAAAAGTTGAAGGACAGCTTTAGCCACAGGCAGACCAATTTACCTTCTCTTGAGTTATTAGAAAGTGGAATTTACTTTCATGACCAGCTCTGAAACTCTGAGCCCAGTTCAGTCTCCTCCAGCAACAAGAGCAAAGCAGAAAACATGTAATGGCTCATTTCCATCTCTTTTGGAAGCCATAGACACTGCAAATTTGTCTTGTAAATATTTGTGGAAACCCATATTTCACTCCAGTAGCTACACTTAGTATTTGGCAAATTTAAATATACAATCTCAACTGGACATTTGAATACTCTGTAACATGAGAACTTAAATTCTTCTGGAAACAGTTAAAAAATGAAACCAACTTTATCTTCTCAGTTGCCTGTTAATGAGCTTTTCTAATGGAACCCAAACAGCTGGGCTCCTAGACAAACATCAGAAATTGCCTTTACAGAGAAGATGCAAAGGAAAGAGACTTCTCTTTGTATTGGAAGGGCTTATTTTATAACTTACACTAATCAGAACAAAGAAATGTTGCCCCAGAAAAGTATCCCTCACAATCTTAAGCAAATTCTGCAAAATTCATTCATGTTTTTGAAGCACTTAGATACAGTGGAGAAATTCTAGTTAAAATAAATCTATGATAAAATAGTAATCTAAGTAAGTATTAAGTTAGCTTAATTCTAATTTCCTAACTTTGCAGTGTTTGATTGCAACTTTAGAGTGCTTTAAAAGCATTTTAATGTGTAATCAGAACCACAGTTTGACAGTATTTGTACAATTATATTCCAACTGTAGAATTCTGCATTATTAGATACAGTATATATATGACAATATTACTATCTGTTAAAAATACTCAAATACTCTTCATATTTTCACAATGTTCTTATCTACAACACTAAAGGCAAGGCACAGCACAGACATCCCTTAGTTATTTAAAATTGTATTTGATGATTCAAAAGGAAATAAGTAGTATATGTTGAAAAAGCCTTTGTGGAAGCTGAATATTAAGATTTTTTCTTTTCCAACAATGCAGACATGTATACGTATGTGAGCACGTGTACTTTTATCCAGATACAAATCCACTCTGCAGGGATTTCTGTAGTATCAAGACCAAAAAAAAAAAAAAACCAAAGAGAGGGAAAAACAGTATTACAATGGGACTTGTCATAAAAAGCGTGGAGCTTGTGGCCTAGATTCATCTGGCCTAAATTCTCCTTAAGTCTTTGTGCACAATGCTTGGTACTGGCAAGCTGCCCCCTGAGAGCCTACAACCACTCAGGAGCAAACCCTAGTCACTGCGACTTAGGAGGAATTCAGGCTGGATGAAATGTGTGACTGTAGTGGAACCAAATCTCAGGAAAAGGCTACAGAGAAGAAAGGAGGGAGACATAAGTACTCTAGACCAACAGGGAACGTGAATGGCATGCTTGCATATCTGAACTGTATCTGGTTTTGCTTTTAAAACACAGTTATCTAAAAAGGAAGCCCAAATTACTTTGTTGCTCCAGGAACTACAAACCTTTTCTCTTGCACATGTAAGTTATAAAATGCCATTTCTTTCAATGTCAGCCAAATATTACCAAGATCTACAAGATCACAGCTTGTCACAAGACATCAGCTATTTCCACAGCTACCACCACACTGCATCAGGCTGTTTGTTATTCAGAACCTTGTCAGAGGACCTTTGAGAAATCCCTGCCAAAGGGCAGCGCTGTTGAAATTGCTGAAACGGGTTATTTCATAAAGAGCACTGTGATGCCTTCAACTTTACTGAGGCTTAAGTTTTCAAAGGCCAAAAGGAAGGAATGAGGCTTTTCAACGCCACAGAGGGAAGAAGCAAAAGGAGTCTGGTGGGAAAATTGGGAAAAGCCCATTGCAAAAGCTGCCTTTAACTCAGAGAGAAGCTGGATGCCAGAGGAAGAGAGAGGTGGCACATAATGGAATGCAGTAAGAAATGAATGCACACAGAAAATGCTTTGGTGCGGCATAAAGATAGTGGCACCATAAAGATACAGGATAGGGACAGGAGGAATAAGGTATATATTGATCAGATCATTTGGGAGGTGACGGGAAGGGTGAAGTTGTTAGCCCATTTTCAATTGAAAATGCCCACTAAATTATGAAAAAGTGAGCACAGCCTGATTTTTAGTCACTGAAAACAAAGTAGTATTTTGATCAAAAACTACTGAACCAATCTGTCTTTCCTTCCTACCCCAAACAAAATAATGTCATGTTAGAAGATGAAAAAGTTACAGTCTCAGTTTTCTGAAAAATAATTAAGTGTCTGAGGAAAGCAGGCACTGTCCATGTAAGAATAATAATACCACCACCACCAATAATAGTATAGTTGAAATGTCTTTTCCATTGTAGGTTTTCATAGAAAACATTTGAGCCATTTTGTGTATTAGAAAAGCACAGAGTTACAAATCAGCAGGAGGTTAAAATGGAAGGCAACATGGTCTCTGGGGTATTAAGGCTGAGAGGCTGATTTGTTGTAGAAACAAAACCTCTGTTCACCTGTCCCGCTGCACCAGCCCCACACACAGCATAATACATACAAATATGCATTAATTACCTTTGATTTCTAAAGGCCCATCGATGTGTAATTCTGCTTTATCTTCATTCTTGCTGTTGTTTTCAGACCCTTGAATAACAGCAGTTCTTTTGTAGATGCCTCTCTTCACTTCATCAAAGACTGAAAACATGTTGTAGACGCGGGCTGTGTAGCCTGCGAGCTCAGTAACCTGAGAAACAACAAATGCCTCATTTCAGTTAGACTTCACAAATACTATAAATGAAAAGTTTGGCCAAAGATTTGTGAAAAACATTCCCAGTTATTCCGAGCCAGCGCTTCTCAAATGTTACACTGGAAGGATCAATGACGCGTCTTTCGACACCTCTCAATTTTCATTCCTTGAGATTCTGCTCTCACCCATACGCCACCCACAGCTCCTACCAGCCAGCAGAAAGAGATGCATTAGGGGGACAGCTTTCAGCCAATGTAAGCTACGATAGCTCCAGTAAATGAAGAGGTTGCAGGGACTGCAATTTTCCATGGAACAGTAGAGTCTTCAACCAGCAGAGAATAGCTATTAACATATCTGAAAATAGAGAGCCTATCATACAAGAGAAAAATAAAATCTCTGCATTTGCCAGCAAAATAAAGGTCCACAGAAGTGAGAAAAACTGGCATCAATAATTATTTATGTTTATTTCCCTGTATTCCCAAAACCTCCTGTGGGAAAGGTGTGTTTTTCTGTGTAAAACAGGCAGCACCGGGGCATCCTAATCTAAAATACAGCACAAAAGAGAAATTACTTTTCTGTCAACTGCATGCTAGAGTACCAGAGCTAAATTTGAGACCTTGGATTAGAACTGAGTATTTTTAAGACAGCGAAGTCTCTTAAAAGGCTTTCTCCTATTTTTTTGGTCCTCTGGTGAGAAGGTCCACCTGGTGAAGGCAGAATAAACAAATCTCTGGACTTGATAACTTCCTATTTGTGGGCAGTGACACCACCAAGAGTTCCCAAAGAACTGTCTTCATCTGCTGGCAACAAAGAATAAAACCCAGGCATCTTATTATAAACGTATTATTAAATGGTTTTCCAAGGATGTGTTTTTATACTAATTGTAGAGAGCAAGACAAGAATAGTAAGAAAATTACTTCAAGATTATAAAATCATTAGCTTACTGTGGTTAAACACATACACTGCATGACTCAGTTCACCTGCTATGGCATACATAATTCCAAGATAAAATCCTCTGTGCCAGATTCAGAAGTGAGTGCTAGTTCTGACCACATGAACATCACTCCACTGGAGGTTAACAAGTATACAACATCTTAAAAAGCTCAGTTTAAAAAGAGTAATCACTCGATGTTTCAACTCCATCAGCTCTACATCCTTTTGCACTACTGGTAATTGCATTAACAGCTGTGAAAAGTATTGGGCTAACAGCAGTTGAGACAATAGATAACACATAGGACTTGTAACATCATTCTCCACACTGGAGTCTTTCTAGCAATTTCAGAGGGAGCTCGTGCCAGGATTGAGTGCTCTGCACAGCATCAGCAGTGGAATTTGATGGAGTGAATCATGCACGTGATGAACAGAACTTCTACCAGCTGTGGCCCAGAAGAAACAAACTTGTAGTAATTTTCTGAACCATGACCCTACAAACTCACTTTATCAAAACACAACATACTACCATCTAAACTATTGACCTGCAAAGAAAAGTTAAGTCCACCTCATCTGCACGCTGAATTACATTGACTGGAAGGAGGCTGTCTTGGTGGATCAAGAGGGCAAGAGCTGGAACTTCACTACCACTTGAATGGATTAAGTACACTGTCCCTTGGAAACCACCTGAATCATGAAATGGGAATGACAAGGTGGTTAAAGTACCACGGTGTCTCTCGAAGAGAAGTATAAATGTAAAATTAAGATGGAAATTCATAGAACTGGTCTTAGATCCCATGTGTCTGGATTAAAATTTCATCGTGTTATAAACAAAGTGAGTGTGTTCAGTTGTTCCTGCTGCTTTGTAGGTATTTTTGTTTCCAAAAAATAAAACCACAATGTTTGTAAGTTCCCATATACACTATGTAAATTACTTAAATGTTGAAAATAAAATAGAAATTACATCAGTTTTTCTGGAAGTATCTTTAGAGCAGAGGCTAAGCAGGGGAACAGCTAAAGGAGCACAGGTCAAAATCACAGCCCATTAGAAAAGCTACTTCTGAAAGCAGCACAGACTCTGCCTTTGTCAGAGTCCATATCTGAAGGTGCCAAACTACTACTCCTCCTCCAATTTACAAAGCTGTAGCTATTATGGCTGGATTCCAACTAAGGAATCCATAGTCTTCGATTAGCTGCCTAGCTAATGACTGTTTCCTTGCACTGCACTGGGAAAATGGGTCCTCACCAATGGGACAAGCAAAAAATAATTAAACAAATGCAGAACCAACATGCAGAAGGATATGTTGAGAGGAATGACAGCATTGCGTCACTTTTCTTTTGCTTAACAGCCAGCCCCTAGAGAAACGCCCAAGAAAGACCAGAGATGGAAGCCCAACTTCACTGGAATTTGGGTAAGGACCTGAAACAACATCTTTGATCTTCCAGATGAACACCCCGTACTTCCAGATAATCTGCTGTCCCAATGTGAATTTTTGCCTGCTAAAATTTCTCTACTTTGCAAAATTACTTACAATTTAACAGATTCACAGGATACCAAAAACAGCCCTACAGTTTAGGTGGCCAGGAAATAAGTATTCAATTCTCTTTGCGTTTTATACACAACATGACACTTCCAACAGAAGAGTCCCAATACACTGCACACAGCCAGCCTAAATTCAGGTTTGTGCTCCAAACAGAGGAGGAATTTGAACCTTTTTCACTCGCATTCCAGGAACTTCTATTGCTCTCTGATGGCACCTGAACACAAGTATTAAAAATGACATTTACATGTTGCACCATACTGGCAGTGGTGCACTTTAGACTCTGTGGACTTAACTCTAAAGACCAAACTATCAGTTCAAAGATCTCCATAGGTTCAGTTGCAACAGAATTTGCCTTTAAAAGCTGCACATTTTTAAAAACATTTTATATGAAATGTAAATTCTGATTTACTTTCTTTTTCTCTTTTCTGTTTCATGGATGGCAGATGTACAGTACCTCTTTGTATGAAGACATAATCCTTTCAATAGCATCTGCTCCAGAAATCAGCAAGTTTCGTGATGTAGTAAAAGCTTCTGTTCTTTCACTCACCATTTCCTGTTTCTGGCCATCTTCCAGTTCTAAAAGAAAAAAAAAAGTTTTCTGTTAAAACATTCCTCTGAAAATTATCTCTATAAATTAAATTATGATTAGAATGTGAGCTATTGTAGAGCAGCTTTTAAATTAAGAAAAAGTTAACTCCACAAAGACAACCTTTCAAGAAGAACTGATGAATGTAACTAGCATAGACAGCTCGGTAACAAGGAATAAGTGGGAGTACATGGAATTCATCTTCTTATGCAAAACATCTTATTCTTTTATACTATTTGTCTACATAGATAATGTCCCTTTTAATATATCAAGGTTCAACATAATTTTTTCAAAATAAAAAAAAACGTGAAACCTAAGCAACAATCTGAGACAGATTTTTAATAGATTTTTACTTCTTTAGCAATTATTCCAGCCTTATTTAATTTCATGTAAAAGGAAACATTCATATTGATGAAAATTTGGCAAGATTATTATATTTCTGTAAAAAAGCAATAAGCTCTTTTATTATCAAAGGCATGGTTTAAGTAGGATACCTCTCACTTAACAGCTTCTCCCTTCATCTGACCACAGAACAAAGTTGTGATGCTTTGTTTATGACACTGCATCCAATTAGCAAGAAAACTCTTGCTCCAAAGAAAGCAGTGGTCTCACAAGAACATGTCAGCAGCAACAGGCAAGGAGAAAACAGCAGCAGAAATTATAGAAGATACGTGAGAAATAAATACATTTTCACTGAACATATCTACACATACTCTTGCTACCATGTGACCAACAGATTTATACAGCATAGTCAACTTGCAATGTTTGCTTGTTGAAGGAATAAAGATTTTTAAAAGTGGCTGAATATTTTAAGACTAACTGTTGTTTCAGTGTTAACAGTTGCATCTACAAAAAAGAAGACAACGTGCGGTAAATCACTCAAAGATTTTTCATATACAAGATTTAGAATTACAGGTCTCAAGAGTTTGCTGCATCACATAACTTTATATATATATATTTCTATATTGTTTAAGTCTATTGCAGAACAGGGTCTGGCTATTTTTTTTTCTTCTTAAGTTTGCAAAGTTTTTTGATAGCTAAGCTGCTGCTGTGCACCAGGCTAGGCAGGGTTATAGATGGATCCAGTGTGGCAACTCCTACGTCCTCTGTGATGTCTGCACGGTGCTGATGGTCAAGAAAATCTAGGAGGAATTCCCTGCAGGGGTAACACAACTGTAAAGGTTATGGGTTAAGTCAATCAATAAAAGAGTATAGAAAACAGTACTTTTTTTTAACTTGGTAACTGTCTCACCTCTCTGAGAAGATACGATTCTAGAAAACTAGTGTCTAGAAATCTACATGCAGTAGCAATGCCAGATGTCTCTTTCTGTCTTTATTAGTTAAATCCAAATGTTATTTTGCTTTCATTACACTGAAATACACTATGGATAATTTAAGAAAAACTTTTTTTATATTCTTACATCATAATTTTGCATATATATAGGTGCACCATCTATTTGTTATTCTTTTTTGCTTCAGATGTTTTTCCTAACAATTTTAATTAATCGAGATACATGCTCATATTTGAGATAGCATGGATTGCATGTTTGAACATGTATGCAGGACCAGCAGAATTAAATCAGGTCTGGTTGAACTGTACTAATGCAGCATTCCTCCTGCATGTAAATACAGGACTCACTGCTTCCAGCACCCAGGCTAGCTCAAGCCCAACCAGCAAGACTCTGCAAACCACCACATCTCTCATTCCAGGAGTATGTGAAAAAATAAAATTACATAAAATTTATGAGCATTTCACTGTTCCAAAACACAAGCTCTTTTAGTACATGCCTAACTCAACGAAGATTACTTTACTCGAACTTTTTGTCCAAAACATTTTTCACACAGCTGGCCTCCTGCGTTTGAAGAAGCAGTGAGTTGTAAGAGGGCAGACAGGCTGCCTCTGTTTCATACAGAATCTAACATTTCCCTTTTCATCTTCATTTATGTGATTGGTAGCCATACTTGTTTTATAAACAAAGATAAGTGTTCGCTGTGTATAGAGAAATAAAAGTCTTGCTTCCAAAAATAGTTACTTTCCACAAATTGATAAGACACACAATATTTGGAACAGCAATCATTTAGGAATCTCGGCTTTGCCAGTTAATTTCTTTCCTGAAATATGTAACAGAATTAGCAAATTTCAGTCAAAAATGTCACTGTCATAGAAGATTCTTTTTTTAAATTTTTGTTACTTCCCCCCGCCCCCAAAGAAGCATACAAAATCTGTTGCCTTACACCTTTAGTCTTGGATCTGCTCACGGTACCATTTTTTTGCATATCCCCGATTCTGATGATTTATCCTAAAGTAGTAAAACCACTATCTCTTACTTATGAGCAAACTTGCATCTGACCTGCTGAGGCACAACGCACTGTTTTCCCAAGCAGGCCAATGGTAAGTTCGGGTCTGCTCGATTCTTTGAATACCTGTTATATTTCGAACTGGTCTTGACAGTGTTGATTGGTCAGTATTATGTTTGCGATCCATCATTATGATATACCTCGGGTACCCATAATAAGCCTCATGCTCTAACATTTTATGTTGCTGGTGGCAAATATTCTGCTTTTTGACATGAGCCATCGCTGCATCTTTATTTTCTCCCACATTTGAAAGAATACTCGTGAGTAAAAGGAATGTTATTTAGCTTAGCATGAATACAATTATTTTTTTTTTATATTCATGCTGTAATACCAAGGAAATATTTACAATGTGTCATTAAACAAACCTTTTCTTGATTCTACTCATTCCTGTCTTAGCAGACTCATCACTTTTCCTGTTATGCTGATAACCTTCACCATGAGATGAAATGGTTTTATAAAAACCCTTCTGTTTGGACAAGGACCTCCTGATATTTTTGAAGCTGTGACCAGGATGGGGGCCAGGCTCCTGACATAGTGCCCTCCCGAGCCCTGTGACAGACAGTGGCTCAGACAGCCGAACACCCAGCCACCTACCGACACAATTGCAGGTAAACTAAACCATGCAGGGGCTGCACAAAATCCTCCTACAGGTGGGACCAAGCTCGTCCAGCTGGACAGCCTTCATTTGGAATATAACTACCAAGACCTTCACGGAAAATAATTCACTCATTTCTGATTAAACGTCCCTAGGTTAGAACTGATCCTTCCGCAGGATCAGTGGTAGGATCTGTGCTTAAAGAATCCCATGGAATTTGTAATAGGTTCTGTGGTTCCAACTGCGCACAATGAAGCCTGTTGAGGCAAATTTCTCCACTTGCCTTTCACTACCCCTCCTTAATTACCTTCCTTTCTGCTCTTTTTTTTTTTTAATTGCATCTGCAATAACAATACAACTTGGGTCTCGTTTCACTTCCTGCGAAGTTGTGATAGCATGACAAAATTAACACCATCCAAGTTTGGAATCTGAATTTTACATTCTTTTCTCCCAGGCAGTCAGGGAAAAACAGCGGTTCCTAACAAGTCAACACATAAGATACTAATTTCCTATAATTACACTATGATTCATGAAAAGAGGAGATAAGCACTATAGGACAGTTAATAGTATTGTTTTGTAAAGTATCAGGAGATGCTGCAAAAATCAGCACGCCATCCCAACAGTGGCTAGTCAATAAGGAGTGCAATTATCGTTATAATCTCATGTGACACAAGGATCCTCTAAATCCTGAGTTCATGCTGTTTATCAAGCTCATGTTCAAAGTTGGATCTTTTGCCTTGCTCTTTCCTCAGCTGACTTGCTATGCTTGAAAGTTACACACAAGACATTGCAATAACTGCTGTGAATAATAAATATATATGAATAGCATCCAAGGAGAAATAGTCTTTTGAGGACGTAAATTAAAAGAAACATTTAGAAATTAAGTAAAAAATGGTATTACCGCCATCTGCAAATCCCGTTGCGGTGATGATGGGCACAGCGACCATAATCATACCACAGCTACTCCAGACATACTTCATCAGGAACTGCTCTATCATGATGTACCATAAACGTTTGGACAGAATGAGATTCATTTGATCTGCCAGAGCCTTGTAGCTTTTCTGCAGTTGTTTCATTTCTACCTAGAGTTAAAAAATAAAATGTTATTACAGCGCAACAAAGATGCATATGTCACACAAGATACATTCAAATACAAGCATGAAACAATGGGTACCCAGAGCTGTGACTTCTTATTTACACCACCATCCCTCGATAGCACATTGGCAGGTTTTCAGCTTTTTTAAGATCTCTGATACATGCAAGAACAACATGCAAGGCAGTCACAACAGCTGATTCTAACAACCAAAATAGGATTGATTGCACATCCTTTTAACAAAGCTGCAGCTGTAGAGTTTCACAGCAACTGAAACTCCTCATACTGGAAAGCATTTGGGGATCAATTATCTCCAATAACCTGAAGCTGCAGAGCTGATCTCTGAAATGCAACGCTGCTTGGTTTCGCAAGCAGTCTGGAGGAAGAGAGAACTATCCCAAGAGGTATAATAAGTCAAAGGCAGTTGCAAGTCAATATGATATAATGCATTGAGTTCAAGCTAGTATATGAGGTAATTGAAAAAAATGTTTAATTTAGCCGAGCTGCACTTAAAACGTTACTATAGGCAGCTTTTGAGAACGATTGCTTCTACCAAAAGAAATCATTTATATTATATAATCATTGCTTGGGCTGAAAGAGTAATGCTTCAGGCTGCTTTCCAGCTTTCATTTTCACCTTACTTGAAACAACTTCATTTTCCAAATCATGTTTGAAAGGTGTTCCAGCCAAAATTCACTCCAAATAAAAACATGAAGAGTTTCTTAATAAGGTGGCTTTAAAACAAGCCATTAGTTTATGTAACTGTGACTGCTGAAGTACTGTACTTAAGCTATTTTAAGACACTGATGACTACATCTTTGCTTAGCTATGTAAAAGAGTGTCAAAGGTTGTAGTGCTCTCTGTGCTACCACAGTTTTCCCCCAGACTTTCTGCTGTGCCCTAGTTCGCAGCATTACAGCTGGTAGTTCATAAACATAGGTAAAAAAAAAAAAAAGCCTGGTAAAGTCAAGCGGAATGGACTGGGTGGGGGAAAAACAGAGATTAGCTTTCTAGAAAAGCATAGGATCAAGCTGCAAAACAGGAACATTGTTAGAGTACAAGGGAACTACGGTCCACTCCCCCCCCCCCATACCGCCTGCGAGACTGCATTTTCTTAGGAAACGGGAAGTGCTAGCTGTAAACAGGCTTAAATTAAGTCAGAGGGGCTCGAAGTGCTCAGGAAGAGAGCAGGGAAGCACAGGTCGGCTCAGGCACTGCAGGAGCAACCCCAACAACCCCCATATTTCTTACCTTGTGCCCTCGGTAAAAGGCGATCTCTTCCACGTTGGCAATGATGCGCGAATGCATGAAGCGCAGATAGCCCTTCTTGTGCGCCTCCTCAGCCACCAGCTTGCCAAACTTGGGCGAGCAGGCTTTGAGCACGCGGGCTGTAGCATAGACGACAAGCCCGGCCAGGAGCGTGGGCCCGATGGGGTTAGCCCCCCGGGACCGCGCTGTGCGGATGAGTGTGTAGGAGGTGAGCACAACATCCAGGATGGGCTTGGTGAGGTTGGAGTAGAGATGCGCCACAGACTGCGAAAACATCATGATGTCCTCGGTGAGGGACTGGTCGGGGTTGGCCAGGCGCCCGTCCATGCTGATCACTCTGTAGTAAGTCTGGTTGGCAAAGTAGGTCTCGTAGGCGTGATCCACCAGGCGCGTGCGGAAGGCGAGGGCCAGCTTGCACTCCAGGTACCGTATGGTGCTGTTCACAAAAGTGGCCGGGATTGCAATCATCAGCCATTTGATTAATTGGAAGACAAAGCTCCTGGGCTTTTTTTCCACGATGGTCTTCACGATCTTCCCGTCGAGGGCGGCAACGTAGATGGAGAGGAAGGTCCTGGAAACCAGAGCGACAGAGTGAAGGCAGAGCAAGCCCAGCTCGGCACTCACCAGCTTTGGAAAGAACAGCTTGCGAAGTTCCAGCAGCTGCTTGAAAAACTCCGCATCGACGGCCGGGGAGGCTTTGCCCCGGCTGCCGGGGCGGCGCGGCTCCTCCCGGCCAGCATCCTGCGAGCCGCCCTTGCAGCCCCGCTTCATGCGCCTGCGGATGACGGGGTAGAGGATTTTGAGTCCGTACGCCGCGGCCAGCAGGCAAGCAGCCCTCTTCGCCGCGCTCGCCCTGTTCCATTGCACCCGCCGGGCCGCCGCATGCAGCATGTGGGTCATCCTGCCCCGGCCGCGGGCACCGCTTCGCGCCGGTCCTTAAGCGAGGGCGGCTCACGGCCGGCGGGAAGGTCGGCCCCGCCGGGTCTTCATCGGGCCGCCGGGGGCCCCGGCTCCCCGCCGGCCGCCCTGCGGTGACAGATGCCGAATGAGCCGGGCCTCCCCGGAGGCGACGGTCGCCTTCAAAGCCCGGCGCGTTGCACAACGCAGCCCGGCGCCGCGCAGCCCGCCCCGCCGACCACCATTGGCTGCGCGGCGCGGGGCGGCACCGGCAGCGGCCCGGCTCCCGCACGGCTGCCCCCGCACCGCCGGCAGGCCTGGTCCCCCCGGCACTGAGCCCAGGCTCGGCAGCGGGTCCTCCCCGGAGCTCGTCGTTCCCGGCTGGACCGCCGATTCCGCCGGAGCTCGGCCCTGGCTGCGCGGCGGGGCCCCCGGAGCGCGGCCCGGCAGCCCCTCAGGCTGCGGCCGGCCTTTTCCTTCCGCCTGCCCTGCGGAGCAGGCACCGCCTCCGGCCACGGCCCCGCCAGCGCCGCGGGGGCGGGGGGAGGGGGAGACGACGACGGCGGCGGGGACGGCGACAACGGGGCGCCCTCGGGCTGTGCGGCAGCCCCGGCGCCCGCCCCAGCCCTCCCCCGGGCGGTAACGTTGCCGCCGCGGCGGGGCGCGGGAGGGGGGGGCGCACCCGGTGCGAGGCGAGCGGCGGGCGAGGGCAGCGGTGGGTCGGGGCCGGTGGCTGCGGGGCGGCCCGGGCTGGGGAATGTGGCCGGGGCGGCGGGGGGTGGGGGACCCGGGCAGCGCGGCGTCGCCGGGGCAGCGCTGCCAAAGTCGGTGTAATTAATTTCCTGTCCTCCCGCGGAAGGGAAGCGGGTGCTGTGCTGGTGCAGCGTTATTGGACAAAGACAACCCCGGGCGGTTCTCGGGGCGCCCGCGGCAAAAGCGGGGCGGGTGCGCACAGAGGAATTAACGGTGAGGGCAGTCGTCTTGTTGCTTTGCTTTCCCCTCCCCCCTAATTTCTTATTCCCGCTTCTTCGCAAGAGGTATCGTATTGGAAATCTCAGGGGGAGGATTGGAGTACTTTAAAAATACTTTGGTTCCTTTCACACTAAAAATGCACCTATAAGGTAACTGTATCAGCTGGTATATGAAAAAGCATGAGTTTAGGATCTGTGTGTAAAAGCACATTTGAAAAAAAAAAAATCTGTTATGAGGCATTAACAGGAGAGCTGAGGAGTCGGGCCTTCCCCTGGAAATGGAAGGGGAGGCCTCCTCCCTCGCTGTAACTCGGCATGTGCAGAGTTAAATCAAGTCACATCACTGCGATAAACATCTCTCTTCAGACAGAGTGCAATGTTGGGGTTCAGACAGCAACACAAAGCTTCTAGGTGAAGAAATAGTATCTTTGATTTGAGAGGGAGTACTTTACTTTTAAAAATAAGGGATCGCTCATCAAAACATCCAGGTGCCTCCCAAAAAGCCCAGTAGGCCACGACCAGCAAGACAAGACCAAGTAAGATCTGTTTCTCACCTTTTCTGCGGAGGGTGCACAAATTGTGTCCACAGTGGGCTGGGCAGTTAGATGGAGATGTGGGGTAATCTTGGAGTTTATGAGATTCTACCAGGGAGGACAGGCTAGAGATCTGGACAGAAGGCTGCCTATGTGTTGCTTTCCTAATGTCCAACTCAAAATAAAGCTAGGAAGATGTTGTCAAAATCATCCCTAGAGCAGTATAGCTGATTTTTGCTTACTAGGTAGGCCTGGTCTTACTGCAAGTTATTTTGTTGGTAAAATAGAAAGGTTTTTCAGCCCACAGTGACATTGACAAGATACACTGGCTAAGAAATTGCTTTGCTTAGGGTTTGGTATTTTTTAATCATGATCTCATGTTGGGTACTTCCCATTCTGGCTTGTGTGTATCACAGCATACTCTTAGATTTTGCCAAACCACAGTTATTTGCAATATTCCATTACTCTAGCATTTTCTCATCAAGGGGAAAGTTCACAGATTTCTTTCAGTTCTCCATATCTGCTGACCTTTCACTTCACGAGAACCTGGAGGACTGAAGCTTTTGGTGACTTGGTAGTAAGTGCAGATGTACCCCCCGACCCACACAACCCCCAGCCAGATCTATGGGAACACTTAAATGAAGCAAATCTGACCACATGGTGTTTTAGTCAATAAAAGCAATGTATTTTTTTCCTTTGAAGGTATGGAGAAAAGCCTGGACCGTTGTTTTAAATACACCCTTTCTTCTGTTCTTGCTGCCTTGAGAGTTTTGCTCTGCCACACTCCCGCTCTATGATCCATGTGCGAGCTCCTCTGTGGAATGTGGCCCTAGGTGGTGAATTTTTTTCTTTTGGTCGTGAAGGCAGCAATTTTGCTACAGTTAGTCATAATAAAATGTCTCAGTATTACTGGAAAAATAATTACCAAAGCTGCAGTAATAAGGTAAGTGCGATCAAGTAAGTACAAGCAACTGATGTTGTGGGGTTGAGGAGATGCTGATATTAGAACCAGAATATTTAGGGGTTTATCATGTCTTGAGGAGAACCAGATACATTTTTTTTTTAGTGCTAAGTGATTGTTTTTAAGTCATATGGTTGGTTTTCATCAAACACATTAAGATCACTTGCGTGCATTTTCTGAATATAGGAAGCAATAGCTGAGGAACCAGAGTAAGAGGAACTTACCCTATTTTTATAACTATTTAATATTCCGCAGTGATTTTTCACTATTTTAAGCCAATATTCCAGCAGAACAGAATGCCATAATTCTGCTCCCAACTACAAAAAATAAAATTGTTTATTATTCAAACAGTGCTTCTCTGCTGACTGAAGTAACAGAATTGCTGTCTATAGAAACGATTTCTGCCGGGACACAACCACAAAGCAGAATAGAAACAATGAACATCAGGCTGACTAAACTCCACAAATGTTTGAGCGTGTAGGAACTCAAGTGTGATCATGGCAACACAGATGACTTTTTTTTTTTTTTTTCCTCTTGTGTTTTATGCCCACTGGCACCCACTCCAGCGCTTTGTGCTTGCGCAGCTTCGTGGCTGCGATGGAGGTAGGGGACTGGGAACATGCAGGTTATGTGAGAGATACCGGTCAGCCTTCACTCGATGATCGCTTCTTAAAACCTTTCGATTTAATGTTTGAAAAAAAATAAAACGTGCAAAAATAAAATTTTGAAGCAAATGGCTGCTTACCTGATGCCTTATATGCTCCTGAGACAGAGCCCAAAGGCTGTAACATCAATCTTTGCAGAAAAATTTCCTCAATGTTTAGAGGCTTACCCACTGTATCATAAAGACATACAAAATAAAAAATAAAGCTACAGAAAAATAAATTGCTCCTTTTGTATCACTGCTACTTGGGATATTTAGCATTTAAATACATGTATATCATGCATAAAGTATGTAACTGTATGTGTATGAAGTCCAGCAAAGGGCAACGAAGATGATTCAAGGATTGGAGCATCTCCCTTATGAAGAAAGGCTGAGAGAGCTGGGACTCTTCAGGCTGGAGAAGAGAAGGCTGAGGGGAGACCTTATCAATACTTACAATTATCTAAAGGGTGGGTTGAAGGACTCTTTTCAGTGGTTCCAGTGAGAGGATGAGGGGCAACAGGCACAAGCTGCAACATAGGAGGTTCCACTCAAATACGAGGAAAAACTTCTTCACAATGAAGGTGACAGAGCCCTGGAACAGGCTGCCCAGGGAGGTGGTGGAGTCCCCTTCTTTGGAGATTTTCAAGAGCCGCCTGGATGCAGTCCTGAGTACCATGCTCTAGACAATCCTGCTTTGGCAGGGGAGTTGGACTAGATGATCTCTATGGTCCCTTCCAACTCTAAAAAAACTCAGTGAAATTCAGTGAAATATGTAAAATACGAATCCACATGGCATCCATTGGTTTTAATTACATACAAATTCTGAACTATACATAATTTCTAAAATGTCATGTACTATAGTATGGTCAACTAGGAATTTCTGGGTTTTTCTCCAATTTTGAGCTGTATGTTTACATACTGGTGTGGGAATAGTAGGCCTTGATTTGAGCCAAATTCAACAGAGGGTGATCGTACAAGCCTGCCCTTACTCGAGTATTTCCAAAGTTTCTATTGACTTAAATGTAATCACTTACATAAGTACGGAAATATAAGAATTAGTTTGCATCATCAAGTAAAACCAATGACAAATTAGACTTCTTCATGAGAAAAGGGAGGATAAGAAATCTGACTTTTGGTTTCAAATTGATGGCAGCAGAAATTGTCTTCTGCTTCTACCTGGTTTAGAGAAGCTATTGGCTATAATCATGAACCTGAGCAGAACACCCAGACACTATAACTCATTTAGGATCTGGAGATCTAAGCAGCTTCAGTTTTAAGGTGACAGATGTGGAATCTTGTTGAAGAAGTGTCACTCTGGTAAGATTCATCCTACCAAGCAGTTGCTTTCAGCTGTTTTGGTTCTAATGTGGTAGCCAGGGTAAGCAGAGATGTGTGATGGAAGAGAGCAGAGGGGACATGGGAAGGTCCTGCTCTGTTGTTTGGCTCCTGAATGTAGCCACTGCAGAGGTGGTATAAATGGGGGCCATTCCTACACCATTCCTCTTCCTCTTACTCAGTTTTCTGTAAATTTAAAACCTGCATGTTTTGTAGGTTATGAGAATTTATCCATAAGAGATTTCAGTAGTCTGGCTGACGGTACAATCAATAGGAGACTGATCACAAGCAGTTCTGTCTTCTGGGAACAGCATGATTCTAGACAGAATATAGCTAGAAATAAGTGAAAGCAAGTTGCTTTCCCTTTACAGGGAGAGGAAAAAGGCCAAGGATAGAGAAGGTCAGTGTCAGCTGCTCCAACCACAGTGAGCTGCTGACTAACGATCTCAGAGAAAGAATTATGCTTTTAACATTTAGGTTTAATACTTAAAAACTTTCATATTTGGATTTTTTAAAACATTTTTTTTTCTTGTTAAATTTATTTCTTTCTCCATACAGATAATTCAGCTGAACCCAGCAATTCCAGAAAAATGCAATTGTGGGAAGTATGTGTCTCTTTCATGCCTTTGGAAGTCTCAGATATGTTACTAACGTTTTTCAGTTTTTGCTTTAAATCTGTAACGGTTTCTCTTCTCAGAACATCTGAAGAAAATGCTAACATTACCTTATTAATCTTTTGCTCTAGTGCATTGTAAACACTTAAGTGAGCTACGTACCAAGTGCAATAGTACAGGTGTAAGTGGTAAAATCATGTAGCTGGTATCAATTAGCAATGGTTATATTGGCACTGCCAGCAGCAGAGCCAGTGCTCTAGTCTGCAAAATGCTGACAGGAATAAATCCATAGAAATAATCTATCCTACTCACGCACCCCAAACACTAGATCTGCTGCTATGCCTTTGTCATGCCTCAAGAATTTATTTGAGGGGTTGCAGCTGGTAGGTATGACAACAAAATGATCGTCTACTGCAATTTATTCAGTAACTCTTATTGGGGAGACTTCTAAATGTTAACAGCAAAGTTTTTCAGGCCAGTGTTCCACCTGGCACAGTATTCTGTCTATCAGTAGCTCTAAGCAGATACCCAAGGAGGCAAAAGAATTGCAATTACATATGACGCTATTTCCCCTGCTGTAGCTTCATAAACTCCCAACCTCTGGCCATTTTTGGCTGTGAGACTTTCATGAGACTGAGAAGTGTCTGTCAGAAGAAACAACCAGAAGAGCTGGTCTCTCGTCACAGTATTTCCAGTACAGCAGGGCCAAAAGTGATTTTCTATTGTATGCATGGGTAGTCATTGATTTCAATATATGCTGTAAGTATTTAAACTGGGGTTGATTTTCATTCTCACCACATAATTTTTCCAGAGTGTGTTGCGCTCCTGTATCTCACAAACACCAAGTCAATGCTACACATCTCATAGAGCAATTTATTGTCATTTTTCTAATCCAATGCTGAGACCTCTAACATAAAGAAGCCCACTGTGTTTTTCTTTAGATATTTAGCTGAGGATTAGTGTTTCATGGCAAAACACGAAACCCCTTGGGCTTTCTGCAACTTCTAGAATTCCAATAATTAACTAATACCTTTAGAGTAAGTAAAAAAAAAAGGCCTCTGCCCCTTAAAGGTGGATGAAAGGAGGACTTTTAATCAAATTAATTGAGAGTTGGTCTTTCAAGACGAACTACTTTTTCAAGGGGAAACAGTTTTTAAAACAAGTTTTGTCTTCTGTTTGAAACCTCCTCAGACTCTATTATGACTTTGCTCTATTGCAGAAATCTTTTAAAAAGAACTCTTTTAGGCAAAAACCACCAACCAGGCTAGTAAAACCACCACAAGGGTAGTATTACTTTATTTATTCATAAATTGTCATTTCAGGGAGGGGAATGGGCAGAGGAGCATTGACTGGGAGAAGACTAGGCAACTCTAAACAAAGTTTAAGTGCTGGGTTTGCCAAACAAAAGCTTTCACCTCGAGCATACTCTTTTTTTTTTTTTCTTTTTTTTTTTCACTCATGCATTCCTAGCATTAGATAATGAGGTCAATATTTAGGGACCTAAATAAGTGCATCCTGATATTTCTAAGTACCAGAAACTCCCACCCTGGACAAAGGGTTCAAAAACATTTCTGTTACTCTGCATCTTTTACATAGTTATCTGCAAATGGATTTATTTACCTAATGCTAGATACCAAGATCAAACTTTTTGGGCAAAAAAGTTAAAATATGTTAAATTAGCACATTAAAAAAATCAGTAATGTAAAATATTTAAACCCAACTGTGAGAATGCCTAAGCATGTTTTTTACTACACATTTATCTGCTTAGTAATCCCTACTTTTGTTATAATGAGCATTACTTGCTGGGAACTAATGGTACGATGGAAGAGTAATTAAGAAGCATGAGAACCATTTGCAGTTAGTTCTATGAAATTATTTGGAAACACATCTTCTGTCTTGCTGTCTGCAGCGAGTATAAGATTTTACATAAGCAGTGTCTGTTCATTCAAGGGAGAGACTGGTATTCAAATCTCCAGGGTACAATAATGCTGCAGACAGCAGCACACACTTTCACTTCACGCAGTTTTGGCTGTCTAACCTAGCTGCTTCCTCTCTGGATGTTGGGACACAGATTAGGAGCCTAATTTAGGTGCTCCGAGTCTCCTGTCAGACGAATCCTCTTGCTCCTATTTGATTATGTAGGAGTTCTGTGAGGACTTACTCAAAGCTGGGTGCCAAAAGTTGCATGGTCAATATTTCAACACCAGCCTTCATGGAGAAATGCGTTTTGCATCAGAGACAGTACACTGCTTTGGACTGCTTTGCTGAGTCATTTGTGTCTAGAGCTGATCTGATAATGAAGAAACACAGAGGGGAAAACTCAAGTGCTAAAGGACTACAGTTGCAACAGTTGGAAAGCTGTTCTGAAGAAGATCCTGTATAATACTTTCTTAACAAGGGAACACGAGATATAGTTAGTCTGAAGTGGTTGTTACAAAGTTACAAAATAGGAAAATCTTCAAGGCCTTTTTTCTTCTTTAAACCTCAGTTTCTGATGCATGGAGGAAGTCTTGTTCTACACTTACTTCCCTTCCCAGAGAAGTAACTAAACTCCGTGAAACTCATTCTCATGACCTTTTAAAAATGAATAATAATGTCCTGCAATTCTTTGAAAGTATGACACCATTCAGAAATTCAAATCAATTACTTCAAAGTTTTCAAATGTTCATGGAGTTGTCAGAGTTGGAAGGGACCTTCTAGAGATCCTCTAGTCCAACTCCCCTGCCAAAGTAGGATTGCCCAGAGCACATTACTCGGGACTGTATCCAGGTGGGTCTTGAAACTCCAGAGAAGGGGACTCCACAACCTCTCTTGGCAGCCTGTTCCAGTGCTCTGTCACTCTCACTGTAAAGAGGTTTTTCCTCATATTTGAGTGGAACTTCCTATGTTCCAGCTTGAGCCCATTGTCCCTTGTCCTATCGCTGGAAACCACTGAAAAGAGTCTGGCTTCCTCCTCCTTCAACCCACCTTTTAGACACTTGGAGACATAGATAAGGTCTCCCTCTCGGCCTTCTCTTCTCCAGGCTAAAGAGCCCCAGCTCTTTGAGCCTTTCCTCATAAGGGAGGTGCTCCACTCCCTTAATAATGGTGTGAAAGTCAGAGTAAAGGTCGTACAGAAAATATTGTATGTTAGAAAAACAAAAGTAAAAGGAATTTGATTATGTCATGCCTGAAACAACTTCTTAGACATAATATTAACAAGTTAAACATTTACACTAGATGGAAATGCAAACAAAATAAAAAGGACTATTTCAAGTGATGAAATGAATTAAATAATCTTTCGGTCTGACATTTGTAATCTTAGTTGTAAAGGCACACACTTAAAATATAGGGGGTTTTTTCTATAAAGATTTTAATCTAGTGCTGTTACAAGAAGCAATTATGCACACTAACTAGAAATACAGGGACTATTGCAGCAATAAAACATTCTGTCCAATAAGTTTATTCCATTTAATTTGTAGAATTTTAAAGAAGCAGATCTTTTCAGTTTTATAATCTTCTAGTTGTGGACTCTATAAACACCCTAGAGAAATTAAAGCTATTAGGAAGAAAAAAAAACTTGGTTCAGTTTTAATATTAGGCTCCTAATATCTGCTCTGAGCACCCTCCACATCCTTATGCAAATGGCAACCAAGCACTGGTACCCTGAAAAATGTTAGGCTAAAGATAACCAAGTAAGGAAACACTGCAGGAAAAGATTTTATATAGAGCGTTAATGGTTGCTTTGTAAATGGGTGCCTTTGCTCACTGCAGCGATAGCACAGTCAGAGGGAAGGGAGCGAGGGAGGCTGCATTGGTGGCTGCAGAGGTGCCCCAGGAACACAGGAAGCACTCACAGCACCACGTCCCTCCTCGAGGGTTTGTCACTATTTACTCACAAAAGCTGATCAAGCGGCTCCAAGGCCAGCAATGGCTACTCATAGAAAACGCTTGTCGATTGCCCCGTCATCCCTAAAATACCTGAGGAAGCACAGGATAGGGATAAAGGTGCTTCTCTTTTCCCTTAAAAATGTTGGTGATTGTAGCAATGACACCACAAGCTGGGCCTGAAAGACAAACCATCAACAGCTGTGTAATCCAATAACTGAATTTGATTCACTTGGGACAGCAAGAGGCTTATGGCTCCCTTGGAAAAAGGCAATGGCTTCTGGCAGCAGCCTGTATGGAAAGGCCAGTGGTAGAGAAAGGGTAGCAGCAATGAGAGCATTGTCTCCTCCCCATCAGCCTGCCTTGCTTGACTTTCTGTATCTTTCCCTGGCTGACACTGTATCACCCTCTCCCTCTTCCCTGCCCGCACTGGGCAGCCCTAGGCATGGAAAGCGGCTGCCCTGCCCTCCTGGGGAGGAGGAGGCCCTTCAGGAGGGCCCTGTGGCCCTGCCGAGAAGTGACACACCATCCCTGTGGTGGCCATTGCCTCCCCTCTCTATCCCCAGCACCACACACAGCAGCCCTCCCTGTTTCCTCAGTAGTGGAAAATGAACTGGGTCGGTGGCAGCCGGTGAGTGAAACTCTTCAGAGTCTCCCAGAAATGACTCCATGCTGAACTAGTGTCCCCTTATAGAACAGGCACAGCCATAGTGTGTGCAACGGCCTCGGTGCCTCCTCACAGACTGGGCCCAGCCATGGTAGGTGTGACAGCCCTGGTGTCCCCTCACAGATGGGCACAGCCCTGGTGTTTGTAGCAGCCCCAGTGTCCTCTCACAGATGGGCTCAGCCATAGTGTGTGCAGCAGCCATGGTGTCCCCTCACAGATGGGCATGGCCATGGTGTGTGTGACAGCCCTGGTGTCCCCCTACAGAAGGGCACAGCCATGGTGGGTGAAGCAATCTTCGTGTCCCCTCACAGAACATGCTGTTCTGGTCATGCTGTTCAGCCCTGGTGTGTGTGACAGCCCTAGCGTCCCCTTACAGATGGGCATGGCCACAGTGTGTGTTTCAGGGCTGGTGTCCCCTCACAGACCAGCCCTGTGGTCCCCTCCTGAAGCAGCCTGTGTGAGGAGATGCAGGTGTCATCCCACACCAGGCAGGGTGGGTCATGCTTGGGCCTCATGTCCCTCTGCAGGCTAGGGCTGGGTGAGGCCATCCCACCTGGGCCTTTCCTCACACCCTCACGAATGGCAGTGACTACCATTTGGAGAAAAAGATGTGTATTTATTGAGATTCACTGAAATAGTAACATAATCACCAACACAGTTGTAACATTAAAAGAAGAGGATAAAATTCAGTTTCTTTAGGTGCTGCACCATCTGCCTATCTACCAGAAATTTAAACCCCACAGATTTTGTCAGCCAAATTTGAAAGTAACTTTGCTAAACACAGCTTTATAGTCATCCTGACTCTATGCAGAATCAAACAAAAAATAATGCCTTACCTGTCTGGAAGTCTTCCAAGCAAAATGTGATTTCTGAAAGTTGCCTATGTGAAAGAGGGGGAAGGGAGAGCTTCAGTTTGAAAAAAACAAAACCAACCCCCACTGTGTCCTAAATGGCTGTCTATCATACTATTCTGTCTGCAAGAAAAAGTAAAGTGTAAGGGTATTGCATGCAAATAGCAAATCATCCTGCTGCTTTCTGCTACTGTTAATTATCTGTCAGGATTCCTCATATGAATCTGGAATTTGTATTTTAGGTGTCAGGAAAACTATCCTTTACTGGATAACTTCTGGTAGCTTCCAGTACCTTTACTGAATACCTACTGCAAGGGTAAATGTTACATGTAAATGTTTAGAAAGCATGTTCTAACTTTAAGACTTTAAGCACAGTATTAAAAAAAAAAAAAAAAAAAAAAGGTAATTCCAAGGGGATAGGCCATATTTCTAACTCTCAAAAAAGAAGTCCTAGTCTTACTGACCCCAGGACTGCAGCCATGCTCACCCTGCTCGTAAAATAGGACTAGGCTCCCATTTTATGCACCATGTCCTGTAGGCAATTCATTTAAGACTGTGTTTAACAAGTAAGATATATAGTTTAAGGTGTAACTGTCTCCTATATTGCACAAGAAATAGCAGTTTGGTAAAATTGTAGTGACAATCTATTTTTCTCACTTTTTTCACAAAATGTTCAGAACACTCTGTAAAGTCCAAAAAGGTAAAACTTGCGCTGTGCTCCTTTGTTTTCTTTGCTAGCATGGCTTTGCAGCATGACAAAGAAACTTAGGAGAGATGAGTATATTGACAAAGATTTCTTATAATGTTCTAAGGAATTAAGAATTGATTAAATGTTACATTACAGGACAAAAGTCTAAAAGCTTTTCCTTCTGAATATTCAATGTATTTGGTAGCCCTAAGATAGAATGTGGTCCTGTCCTTACCTGTGTCAACTAGGATCAAAGTGTCTTCAGCAGATATGCTGACTTTATTACCTGAAGGTTTGATCTATCATAACATAACATGACATAACACAACATAACATAACATACTTGAATTCCTCACCAGTTTAGAATTTTATTTAGAATTTAGGATACAAGCCATGACTCAATATTATACTATTATAATTAAAACAATAATTATTTGCATCTTTTAGGAGCAGAGTCGTATTAAAGCAGGAAAGGAGGAAGCAAAAGGTAAACAGTTCTAGCCATCTTGGATTTTATTTTGTTATATAGATTCTTTATTTGATTCATTTAGGAAAAAACTTTCCAAGCATTTGGAGTGAGATGCAAAACTGTATAACATTTGTAATGTGTTTGCCTGACTGCATGTAACTTTAAGGCAGAAGTCTTCTTCTAGATTTACCACACTGAATTCCATCTTGAAAAGGAGAGAGTAGGAGAAGGCAGAATGAATGAATGTGCCCAACTTAAATTTTTCTGAATTATTTCTGTTACTCTATTCTGTTGGTATGTGCTGACCCACAGGATTGCTTGAAGCCTCACTAGCTGACCACATGGTCAGCTAGCCTGACACACACATATTCACAGCTATTTTTCTGGGCTACGTAAGAGAATGTTAGGGTCATTGAAGTATTTTATTCTGGTATTTGCAAAAGTAGGACAGCTTATTTGTGTTCTGAATATGAAAGTGAAATAATAGAATCAAATTTATCCTGAGCATAGCAGAAGACATTTCAAACAGGAAAGAGAGAAAGCAGTTAGAGAAGATAGTTACAAACATAGTAAGAGAAGTCAGTTTCCTCCTCAGCAGCAGAAAAAAACCAGTCAGTATAGGGAAGCTCCACCACTGAAGCTGGTACCCCCCCAAATGCCCAGAGCAGATGTGCTGGCATATAGAGGAGGAGGAAAAACAGGCTGACAGTATGGAAACAATCTCTGGAATGAAAATCTTTACCTAAGGAAATGTGGAAGTAACCAGGAGCTTGTTACCCCCATCACTTTCCCAGTCTCCTGGAGGCCTGTGAGTTCTCAAAATATGTTTTCTCAAGGATTTATTGGTCTAAGCCACATAATTTACATTACAGCTGTGTAATTTGCTTCAGTGGAGGAGAGAAAACAGGAAAGGATCCAAGACAGGGTTGGTTTTAGTTATTTAGTACTAAATTACTAAGCATAGTGGTAATTTTGTAATTGCCACTACACAATTAATAGTAATTTAGTCATTTAGAGGTGATGGGGGAAAAATATCTGTGACACTGAAGGGACATGGATACATTTTGGGGGTGTGGACTCCAAAGCAATATCAATTTTGAAGTGTTGATTTGTACACAGGCTGAATTTACCTTACTGCAGATATTCTTTTCAACTAAAGAACACATATTTTCCATAGGTGATAACATTGTAGAAAGCTAAGGATTATGATAAAATAAATTATACTGGAAAATAGTTACCAACAAATATGTTGGGTATATTAGTTACATGTAACGTGCAATCACAAGAGAAATTACATTTCAGAAGAAAACCCGATGATATTTTGTGTTTTGCCTTCAGTTTTCAATATCCTTCTTGTCACTAAAATAAAAAAATTGTACTGTTTTGATTTATTAATCTGCTGTGCTTGATGCTGATGATTTTAGGATGATTATTAATGTTCTCCTACAAAATGGAGATTTTTATTTCCTTTTTTTTTTAGAGTTATCTGCCTGATACTTTCAAAGTGTCAGTTATATCTCTTCTTGTTCCTTGTGACAAAAAGCCTTTCTGAAGTCCCAGTCTTAGAGATTTTTCTTCTTTACTTTATTCTCTCCTTTTTTTTTTTGTCACAAGACTTTTTTTTTGTCAAGAAAGACAAATTTGGAGAACAATGGACTCTTTGTGTCATTATAGATGGCCATGTGTATGTAATCTTGCTGATTTATTTGCCTACTAGTTTATAAGCTGCTTAAAATTGCCAAGTTTAATTTTTTTTAAGACTTCTTCTTTGTAACATTTTCTTATGTTTTTTACACAAAGTTTGAGATATGACAGTTTAAGGACTAAGTTTTTGGCATGAAGAGAACAGTGATTTATTTTAAATATGACCAAATTATACTTGCAGTCTCTTTCAAGGCAATAAAAATAAACTAAAGAACAGTAGACAGAGTGTGAGCATTCAGAGAGATTTAATCATGTGCTTTTATTATTAGGAATTGTTTACTAAGAATTATTTGTACTACTAATGTGTTGTTGAACCTTTTGTCAAAAACTTATTGTCTCTCTTAAAAAATTTAGGAATTCTTTGAAAAAAGGAAACTTAAATCAAAGATGAAGCTTCTGGGAGTATCATCTCCTAAAAGTTCATCAGTCAGTTTAGATCTCCTCAATCTGTATGTTGTTAACCAGATAACAACCAAAAAAGACAACACAGGTGAGTTAAGTGTTGCAGTGTTCCAAAGTCACAGTTAACAAAATCAGTTATCCTTAAATATTACTGCTATATTTTAATTATTGTTCTTCCACTTATATCTTAATGCTCATATGAGGGTTGTTTCATTTTTAAAATTAAAAAAATTGTTAGTAAATACAAAAATAATGATTGAATAAAAAGCCAGGACATAAGAGGAATCAAATAACCTTGGCTGCTGCTTATTTCACCTTTAAAGCCTGGTACCCTTATGTACCTAATTCCATCCATTAATTTTACCCTACATCCATTTCTTTTTCCCTTTGCCATTGAGTGGGTCCATTTGTATTCCACTTCCTTTTTCATAAATTTTGGGGGGCCTTTGGAATAGTCTGTCAGTTCTACCGAGAGTATCTTTCTTAAATTTCCATCATTAAGCTCCTAAAAAAAATCTCAACAACTGAAGTCCTGACTTTTATCTTCTGTGAAATATTCATAAACCAGATTGTGTAGAATTTGTTGTCCTTCACTCAGGAAGATTAGAAGGTGACTGAGGAGGGCAACAGAGCCTGCAACTGACCATAAATAATTTTATACTGTAATGCTTTTTAGAATAGAGCTCTTGCATTGCTATTAACAGAGCTAGATAGTAACAGAGCAAAATATATGGCTTTAAATGGATTAAGAAACCTAAACCAACAGCTTTTGTGCTCTAATGAAAATTCAGGAAGTTCAAAACTTTCTCCAAGCCCAGTGCTGACATTCCGAATACTTTCATTGCAGAGAACGTGAGGAAGCCAGTCCACATAGATATCACTGAAGATGTAAAAATACCTGTTAGGAGGCACAACATAGAGCTTCCCCCATCACCACTACGTACACAACATATGTCAAACTTAGATGACATCCAGAACAGGTACTTGTATAAAAGAAGCAGTAGTTAAGCTATAATGAATTTCTGGAAAAGGTATTTCATTATGGTCTTATATTTGGGGTATTAAGTAAACATAGATATACCATTCAAAGATGAAGAAGTTTCACAATCAGTCCTATCACTCACAGTTCTTTGATACTCTTACTACAAGAGAGTAAATAAATGTATTCTAAATAAAAACTGTACATGAAGATGAGAGATTTAAACAAAAATAATGTTTAATAATGTTTCTTTACTCATGTCAGGTACATGCACTAAGTTTGTCAAGAAGAGCAGGCTATTCCAACAGCATTTTCCACTTACACTGTTTACCCATCCAATCTCAGACACCCTAAAGTGACTCATTCACACACTGTCTGCTCATAACTGCTTAAGAATCACAATTTTTAAAATGTGGGGAAAAATGTTCTTAAATTATTTTGTAATTAATAGAATGTTTTTAAAGTTACAGATATTATATCCCATATTTCATAGGCTGTTTTTATTCATTCTACAAGGTTACAAAAGCAAGTATTGGATAGCAGAAGGCAGCATCTGTCAGAGAAAGTAAAGTACGAACATAATGTGAGTTTATTGTTCTCACTGATGTAAAGCTAAAAATGTGCATCAACGACTGTATTTTGAAGTGATTTTTCAAAGAACGACCAAATCTCATAGATACTGAAGGATATGAAGTTTTCCTCTTTAAGGCTATATTGATATGTTATTTGACAGTCATATTTTATATTTGCTCCTACTATTTATTACATATTTCTTGAAAGGCTTACCTTGTCTTAGGTATTTTCCAAAATACTTCAGAATATCTGTCCTCTCTGCTACTCACAAAGGACAGAGATTGTGGGAAAGAGACTGAGGCCAACAACAGGTAAATAAAAAACAATATGCAGAAATGTGAAATGATGAAGTGTGATAAGCATAGACAGAAGTGGGTCTTTAAGAGGAACTTAAGTACAAGTCTTAGTGGATACAATAGGGAAGTTCATACACTCATTGAGGTTCCAGTGAAAAACACTCTCTAGATGGAATTTACATGCTTTTTTGTAACCCATTCCACCATTGTGTAAAAAAACAACTAACTAAAAAAACCCCAAGTTAGTAAATCTGTTAGAAGACATTTAGCTTACGTTACTCAGACTTGATTAATAATACAGCTCCACTGACTCCAGCTATTCATATCAGCTAGGACTCTGAGGAAAAGATGCTTGCACAGTGTTGTTCTGTATGTTCTTGGCCCATTCACATTGCCAATGCATCTTTTGCTAGGGTGAGAAAGACAGATGTTTTTCTAATGTTAGAATTTCCTTTATTTTGGGTCAGGAAGAATTACCTACTATGAGTAAAAAGCTTACCTGTCCAGTGTGTTTCAGCCAAGATCACCATGATCTGCCACTGCTTTGGACATCACGTTAACTCAGCCTTCCCTTATGACTCTTTCACATCTGCTTCTTGGAAAGAGGACATATTTCAGACTTAAGAGTGGCCAGAAATAATGGATCAAAATTATAGCTAAGTTTCTCCTCAACTTCCACTTGTATGGACATATTTACATCAGTTCATCAAAACACATGATAATGCAGTCTGCACACACAGAAAGCTAATTTAATACATGGATCAAAAAATAAAGTTTAAGGCCTGTTTTTAAAATCTTCATAAATTGAAGTATATCTAATTTAAGTAATTTAGATATATCCACTTTATTAAGCAGAAAGAGGCCATAATTTATAAAAGGTATAATTTTAAGCTTTCTGGAAACTTAGATTTTTTTGTCATATTAAGATTTTGTGCACTTCATGTGTAAGGCTTTTGCACTCCATAAGTGCCCTTTCACTGGACAAGCTGGATTACAGCCATTACTTCCATGTAGCTGTGGATACAGTGACTTTTCATGAGTTTTGCCTTCAAATTTCTTCCTGTGTTCTGATCTGCTTGAGATAGCACTGCTGCTATCCTCCATGCTGGAGACCTCTCCTCAATGGAGTAAAATACTTTTCATTTTATGATTTAAGAACAGCAGACCATTTACCTACACATCTAAAGCTAAAAATGTATTTCTTACCACGTGTGCCCAGGATAATGTTTGTGTGCATTTGTGCTTCAACTTAAGTAGGTACTTTGTTTCCCTAAAATTAGTCCTTATTACCTTAGGCTCTTCATGAAAAATCATATCAGAAAACATGAACATTTTCTCTTTGATGTGATATATGTGCAGAGATGTAAAAGATATAGTAAGGTCTCATTACTTTTAGCTTTATGCTTACATAAAAACAGTTTTAGATAAATTAAATGTCTCTGCTATGTTTTGTCTAGTTATCACAGGTAACAGAATTAACGTATGCTGACCCTAGTATGGAACACGAAGACAACATAGCAAGGGCTTTTAGTGCCTGTCCACTGTCCTCTTCTGTTTTTTGTTCTTCTAACTGTAGACAATTTTCAGAAGAAACTTTCAACACAAACCTAATGGGGAACACTTGGGAACAGTCCTATAAAGAGAACATGCAAACCCAGGTTTGATTAATATTTTGTCATTTCTGCAGTACTATTTTAAACTAACTTTTGTTTATTCAGGGTGTAGAATTAGTATAGTGGTGAAAATAATTATGAATTATCAACATTTCTTGTAAGCAATGAATATTCCATATATACAAATATTTTTCTTTTGTTATGTGTTATGAAATGTGCTTAATTTGAGCTTTGTTCACTGAGCTCTCAGTATGCTAATATCTTCAGAAAGAGAGTTAGTCACATACCACTGGCTTTCTTTTGTTTCTGGCTTGTAAAATTGGTTAGAGAGCTGAAATATTACAGGTATTTATATTACAGATATAAATACAACTTTCTTAAACATACAATTGGTATAACTGGGTATCATATGATCCCAGGTGATCACCATGACCTAATTTATAACCATGCAGTGTCTCAGTGAGTAACGTAGTTCTTACAGTATTCTCAATGCTCCTAAAAGGATTGAGAAAAACCTGCTGTTTATCTCAAGTTAAGTTTAAGAAATGATTGAAAGTTATTTGTTCTGATGCATATTACTATTTTTTACTTTTTGTTAACTTTGGCGTTCTTAAAAAAAGCATCCTTAGAAAAGTAATAGCAAATATAATGGGGCTCTCAGAATATGTTTTATTTTTAGAAAATATATTATTTATTGAAAATAATAAACCAAATCCTACATGTATCACCAGTGGTATTTTAAAGTCTTGAGGTAAGGGAGGAATGAGAACTTCAGTGCTTCAGAAAGGGAGATGTTGGGATGTTCAGGGAACGAGTAGGCAGAAACCCACAGGAAGCTGACTTGAAGGACAAAGGAGCCCAGGAAAGATGTTTTCAAACAGTTCACTTCAATGTGCAAAAGAATGAGTAAGCGCTGGAGGCCAGTTTGGCTGAATCAGGGAACTACTGACTGAGCTGAAACGCAAAAAAAAAAAGTATGGAAGGAGGAGTGGGCCACCCAGGAAGAATACAGAAGCATCCCCTGAGCTTGGAGGGGTGGCATTAGGATGACCAGAGCTGAAACACACATAGGGTGAGAAGGGCAGCAAGGAAGACTTCTATCAGCAAAAGGAAACGCTGTCTACTGCTAAATAGAGTTGATGACTGAGTGACAAAGGACATGGAAAAGTCTGAGACACTCAAGACCTACTTCGCCTCAGGTTTTTCTAACAAGGTCTACTCTTCTGGCACATCTTCAAAGAGAGTTTGGGAGAGAGTGGTATGAAGCAGTAGTGAAGGATCAAGTTCGGGAATCCTTAGTAATCTGGACATACAGAAATAATGAGACTGGACAAGTATACTGAGAGAGTTGGGTGACACCACTAGAGGGTAGATGTCTATCCTCTCTGAAAGACTGTGGTGATTATGAAAGTGTCTCAGAGACAAGAAATACACAAATGTTATGCCCATCTGCACATCTGCAAAAACATACACATGATCTGGGGAAGTATCACTCACCTCTGTCCCTGAACAGATTACAGACTAGGCCTCCCGGAGGCAATTCCAAGGTACATGAAGAACAAGAAGGCCACCTGGGAACAGCCAGCGTAGATTTACCAAGACCATACTGTGCCTGATGAACCTGTTTGCCTTCTGTGACAAAATGAGTAGCTCTATCGATAAGGGAGAGCAGCAGATATTATTTACCCTGAATTTAGGAAGAATTTTGACAAGGTTTCCATGGCATCCTAGTAGTCAAAATGGGGAAGTATGAACCAGATGAATGGACAATCAGATGGGTAAAAAACTGGCTGTTATCATCATGCTCAAAGTAGTTGTCTATGGGCTACAATCCCAGTAATGGCAGGGATCCCCAGAGATTCATACCAAGTCTGGTATATTTTCATTAGAGTCGGACAATGGGACAGAATGCACCCTCAGCACCTCAGCAGGTTCATGAAAAAAACACCAGATTGTCAGAGTGATTATTACAGTAGCAGGGCTGCTACTTAGAGGGATCTTGACAAGCAGAAGGCCACCAGGAGCTTCAAAGAGTTTAACACAGAGAAATACGAAGGCCTGCACCTTACAAGAAATAATCCTACATGTCAGTGCACGTTGGGACTGATTGAGTAGGCAGCAGTTTCGCAGAGAAAGACCTGAAGGTGCTGGTGGATGACAAGTTGTACAAGTCAGCAGTGAAGGCCAACTGCATAGAGGGCTGTATTAGAAAGAGCGTCAAAAGCGATCAAAGGCAAGTGGTTATTTCCCTTTGAGCAGCGTATGTGCTTCTTTGAGCAGCGAATGTGAGGACACATCTGAAGTTCTGCATCTACTTTCTGGACACCCAGTACAAAAGAGAGATCAACAAACTGTAGCAAGACAAATGAGGGGCCACAGAAATTGTTAGGGGATTGGATCGCATGATGAATGTGGAGAGACTGAGTGAAGAAGGCTTTCATAGCCTGGGAAAGGTGGGGTGGGGTGAACTAATTGCTGTTTTCCACAGTCTTCACAGAGTTACAGACAGGTTAGAGCCAGAAGTACCCAGTGAAATGGCAAGAAGTAAAGGTCACAAGTTTCAACAATGGAAATTCTGTTTGTATAGGAAAAAAAAAGTATTGTCACAAAAGTAGCTAAGCACCAGAAGAGGCCATCCAAACAGGTTGTGGAATCTCAGACCTGAGCAACCTGGCCCAACCTTGAAGCTGGCCCTGCTTTGAGCAGGTTGAACTGGACACCTCTTGAAGTCCCTTCCAGACAACAGCTTTCTATGATTATGTCATCTTCAATGGAACTTCAGCTCATTACAGGCTATCAAGCTTGTTCGTCCAGTGGGAGGATGGGGTGCAAAAAGGAAATTCGGAATATTAACAGTGATACACAAATATGGAAAAGTATCAGTTATGCAGAACTCAATTGGGCTGTAAGCAGGTTTGAGCTTCTACTGTAAAGATAAAAAGAAGTAAAAATAGTGGGAAAACATGTATATTGTTTGCAAACCCAACTTTAATGTTTTAAACACTATAAATATTAGATATATTCAGAGTTTGACAGATTCTACTATTTTCTCAGCCAGGAAATAGTTCTAATCAAGACCCTTGGATTACAGAAATTCCAAGCCAGTGTATTTTCAGGAAGTCTGACACAGTACCTCAGGAACTGTTTAATCCAATGCATAGGTAGGCCGTGATTTTAGATTAAAGAGAGAAATAAGAGTCAAGTTTAAGTAAGAAAAATACTAAGATAATCTTAATCTTATTGCAACTTGATTTTTCACTGATTTTTTAGTGCTTTTCAAGTAGATATTGAAATTAAATGGGAAGTCTGAACATATTGAGCTATTTAAATTTGCTGAAAGGCAGCAAAATGTAAATTTTAGGTGGGTGCTTGGAACCATGATCTATTTTTTGCAATGTCACAAGTATGGTGTTACTGAATTCACCCCAAGCGAGAAGCACAGATTTACTAAGAGGCCACTGGGACCTGGGCCAGCTCTCATTAGTTCTGGTCACTGTTGCAAGTGCTTTTGCTGATGACCTTGCTGGTTTTGCAATTGAGCAACTTCTCCACCTACATTGTTTACATTTGGGATTCCACGAGCAAGGCATTTTCTTTCCTTCTCTTTCATGTGTGATCCTACTATGGCTTTTTTTTTTTTAAGACTTGGTTCAATAATACTTTTATGAAAATATGCACATTGCTTCTAGAAGAATGGATGGAAATTTAGAATACATTTATTTTTGTATGTGCTGATCAAAAATCAGGTTTAGGGCCAGACTCTTATACTGAACATTTTATTTCAGTTCCTTTCCAGGGGCTCTTGCCTCAGGTCTAGGGGTCTTACAGGGCTAATCTTTCTTCACTCTTTATTCTGTAAGTCTGCTGTCTGGTTGCAAGTTCCTGTCAGTCTCTAACTTTGGCTGGATAGAGCCATAAAAGGCCATATATTATATTGCTGTTCCTGAAGTACCTACAGCCTGTTTGCTTGGGGAGTCAAGTGACTGATAAGCTCACTGACCACACAATAACTAGATGAACATATCAACTTCCGGTCTTAGCCACCTTAACTTTCTCTCTTCTCCTTGTTTCTCTCGGCTTTCTCCAGCAAAACCTAAAATAAGGATAACATTCACCTTGCCGTATATCTTGGTGAATTACCAATGAATATCTTTATATTAAATGCCTACCTAACCTTACCTGGCCTACATCTCCCCTTCCATTTTTACACAGGCCCTTAGGCCTTCACTCATCTGCTCATGGCACCACCCTTAGTCCTGTGCCCACTCAAAGTTCACTAACAACATCTCCTTTCCAAGTGTTCTGCAAATCCATTTCTTTGTATTGTACTTGTTTTGTTTTCATTGATTTTAGCCATAAATTTTTATACCTCAAGAGCTGGCAGTTCTCCTGGAAAGGGAGTTTCTTTCCCTGTTTATGAAAAGTAAAGTATAAATGTATGCAGTTGTTTAATGAAATTGTAACATACTGATGATGTAATCAATGTGTATACATCTGAGAGCTATGGGACCTCAAGATCATTAAAAATCAAATAAAAATTTTAGATGTCTTATTTCCTCATCTACTATTAACCCTTAGCATTACAAAATGTTCAACTGGAATGAAGAAGGAGCCTCTGAATTGCTTCACAAAATGGTTTTATCTTCCCCATGTAGATCTATCTAAGTTTCTCCAGAAACAAACTCTAGTGTGCTTAAAACTGTCCTGGGCAGTTGTCTGTAAGTAGAGGACATTACTTTCTCATTTAAGTTCTCTAGGATCTTTATCCAGTTCCAAGTATTTGCTAATCAGAACATTACAGAATTTTTCTCTAGTAAGAGTTTTCTGTACTGCATTTCAGTTTTCAAGTTCCATTGACAATGTTTCTCAAAAATTTTTAAAGAAAGGGCATTTCTTGAATGAGCTTCTTCACCAGAAGCCTCTCAATGTTTTGCTCAGATTGTCTGAAAGGCCAGTCAGCTGATCAAATCTAGAAAAAAGCAGCAAAAATGTTAGGTTGATAGCCAAGTAAGTGAAAGCATGACAGCTTTCATGCTAACAGCACTAGCATGATAACATCTTCAAAAGCACTGCTATCAGAAGCGGGGTAGGGAAGCATGGGCAAAACGAATTGTCTGACGGGCCTCCTGACAGCAGAATAGAAAAATTCTGTGCTGAGATAGGACTAATGACCTCAAGTACAAATGGAAGCCACTTGCTAAAGAGACCAGGAATTAATCAGTACACACAGCTTATTATGGGCTTTTAGTACGGGAGAGAGCTGTAGTCTATTAACAGAAGAAGCTGTCTTCCTCTTTTTCTTTTTTTTTTTTTTCTTTTCCCAAAGTGGACTGCTTTGGTCAGCTGGTGGAGCAGCAGTGACATACTGTGGCTGATTTATAAAATCACAGTTCCCTACTCAGAAGGATGTGGTCCGTGCCTTGATATGTTTGGAGACATCTTGAAATAGTACCCTTTTAAAATCAACCTTGCTGTAAAATGGAAATAAAATACAGGATAATTCTTGAGTTGAAATAATGTATATTTGGGACAAAAGCAAGTGCAATGAGCAGTAAAGTCTTTGAGAGTTTTATCATCAAGTTAGCATGATTTATTGTGTTTGCAGTTGGTATTTTACTTATTTTTATGCTTAGCAAACCCTTTTTTCTTTTCTACCCCACCCACCCCACCCCCAGACTAGATTATATGAATTCTGCCAGGAAAAATCCAGTGATAATGACTAGTAACAGATCAGAAAACAGTGAAGGAATAAAAGAACAACTGTTTGATGTTGTGAAAGAAACTGCAGAAGTGAAAGCTCCCCAAGATCGTTCCTTTCTGGCACTGTTTGAAGATGAGACCCAACCAATTCATAATAACCCTTCCACAAAGCATTTTAATCCTTTTATTAACCAAAGCAGCACTACGATTTTTTTCATTGATCCTGAAGACAGAAATCAAATGACCAATAGAAATTACCCTTATGAGACTAGAGAGGCTTACCTTGCAAGCAATGCAGAAAGAAGATCTGTAGACAGACACCTTGAAAGCATTTTCACAGCTCCAGAACAGGTTTTACTTAAAAGTAGCAATGCCTCAAGTACAAGCTACAAGGAAACCAGTGGACTTCATAAAACCTACCTGCAGGACTATCATGGGCAACTGCACTACTTCATACCCTCTGAAAAGACAGAAAAACCTCTAAGTCTTGAAAAAATTGGTGAGTGTCAATATTTTAAGGACATATATTCTGGTTTTTATTCTCCTTTTAAAGACATGTTTTCATAACCAGAGATGTGTCTGCCCTCACCAAAAACATCATGAATCTTCAGAATGCAGTAATATAATTTTAAATCCAATTATTAAAATTATTTTTATAAGTTGACAGAAGTATTTATGCTTTTGCATTTTAAAATCAAGGTTTACTTTTTTTTTATTTTAGAGACATTAGCTTATCACCATGATCAGCAGATTAACTTAACGGAGAATATGCAGAACTATTTGAGAAAAAATAGGTGAGTGCTGTATAAATTATCAATCTATTAACTAGTGATAACTGCAGAGATCTTGCTGAATTGGAGAAAACCTGCTAAGAGGACATGAAGGCAACATTCTAAGCAGCATTACTAAGGACCCAAGTTCTTCTAGTGAAAATAGTAGTGAATAAATTTATGTACATGTAAGCCTTTTACACCACTGTTCATCCACCTATAATAAGTACAGAGAAAGACTGTTTCATGGGACAATTTTGAGTCCCTAAAGTTAAGCTGTTGCTCTGGCATATCCTCTAAAAGACCCTCTCTCCTTCCACTGACAGCAGAGGAAGTTAGCATCTTCTGTGGGCTAAAGTTAACATATGTGAGTACCCCATGTTTTACAAAAGGTGGTTTTATCAAACACTCTGATCCATAACACCTTCCATTTTACAAAGCAGCACTATCTTCTGTTATCTCTCATACTACATTTTGCATTTCAGCAGAAGTGAAGTTTGTGAAAAACAGATTCTTGGTGTTAAATCTCAGGTTCAGAAATAAGTTCAATGATCTCAATAGCGGGAAGCATTTCATGTTTACCAGTGACAAAAGAAAAATTGAAGACAAGAAAGTCACCAGTAATGACTTTAGATCAGAAAGAAAATGAAAGTACAGGAGGGGAAATCAGAGAATTCTCTGTTTGCATCCTTCAGTGACGATGAGTCTGTGAAGGAATCAGTCTGGAGGCAGAAACAGCTCTTTGGCTTTGAAAAGGTAACTTTATAAAGAAACATATTTTTTTGTCAAACCTACTGTTTCCACCATTCATTTGGGGTGGAGAAAGAATGTGCACAACAGTTAGAAACTGAATTTAGCTTCTCTGAATTACCTTTTGTGGAAGCTTCCTTTTCTTTGTGATTTATATAGGGAATCCAGAAAGAACAGCTTCTAATTAAGTAGTTTGGATAGATAGCTCTTTCAGGTCCATCCTTTACATGATTTGGTTCACAGCTAAGCTGAATTCCTGAAATAAATTGGCTAAGTTACCCATTAACCCTTAGGATGAGATTCTGCAGGCATTATATGCAGGACACTTCAGTATGATAAAGCAGCTTTATGCTTGTATACATACATATAAAGAATCTCATAGATATTTTGCCCATAGAAGTCACCCAGGTACATACAGTATTCCTCAGGGGCTTTGTTCCTCTTAAAATAATTTTTGGTACGGTGTAGTGGCTCCTTTATGTAATACAGAAACTGAATATTCTTAACTTGAGGTGCTGATCCAACTGAGCCCTTCCTATTAACACTTACTTATTTTTAAAAGTTCACAACAGCACAAGAGAAAGAGTATGAGGTTGGAGTGAGTTCAAATCTTCACGAGACGGAGAAGGGTTAGTACCATTTTTATATTATTAAATGAAAAATCAAATTTTTCCCTACATGTGAAACTGAATCAGTTACTTTTAAAGTCAGGGAGAAGTGTTTTGATCTTTTTAGGATGTTACATTTGATGAGGGTTTGTATTTTTGATTCACACAGCACTGTATAAGGAAGAGTAGCATTACAAGGTAACTAAGAACTATCTGTATTTGCTTTTCCTTGAAGAGATAAATTCAGATTAACTTCCCTACGGTGAGTATTACACACATATTTTTCATTGTCCCACTTCCTCCAAAGTTGTCCTCTAAACTGAAAAGCTAGCTCTGAAAGTAGTGGCAACTGCCAAAAGAAAGGTCACAAGAGAGGTCAAGAATATTAATCTGAACACCACAACTCAAGTTCCCCACATAGTAAAATGCCAAAAAAAAATGGCAGTAGTTTTCTCTCTTTATATTCCTGCAGGTCTCTGTTGGTTGGAAAAAATCTTGGACATGTTTTTTCTATTAATGAGTATCTTCATTAGATATTTGACACGTGCCATTTCACTGGTCTAGACTTTATTAGTTTTTAGGTGTCTTTATTCTCTTCCACTATACTATATGCTATGGTTCTGCATGCGGGCAGAGTGAGGGGACTCAGCAGGGAGATCCCTTGTCCTTCTTCCTCCCTCAGTAGCTTTAGGAGTCAGCTGTGCTGGCTGCATTTCGGAGCCGAAGATCTCCCAAGGGCCTCCAAGACAAAAACACATAACTTGTGTGGCAGCCAATGTGTGCAGGAAGTTTGCTCTGTTCTCTCCTTGCTTCTGATCTGCAGAGTGCTTCATCTTTTTCGGGTACCCCAGTTCTGCTCCCACGCAAGCTGCTGATCAGTGGGAGAGCTGAAGCTTTGAGGCACCCATCTCACATTGTCTGTTAAGATGTGTTATCCTGACAGGAGAAGAATTGGTTATTGCCAAGAACTAGATTGACCTCACAAACACTTTAAACAGTATCTCAAAACTGTTCTACATGCTGTGCTTGGGAGTGGGATGTTTAGGGAGTTTTTGGAGAGTAACCTTTCTTTCCTTTTCATTTCGTTTTTCAGACGGGGAGTCATCAGTCAGCAGCCAGTCTGCCTGTTACTCCCCAAGGCAGACCGAGAGTTGTTTCAGCTCTAGCCCTGACATGGTGAGTACTGACCCTTTTATGGGTTTGAATTATATCTGTGTGCCTGAGTGCATCTAAAGGTGGATGTAGCTGGAATCTTCTTTATGGCATTTGTTTTGTGCAAGGCAACACCATGTGTGAGGAAGATAAGAAATGATAAGCTGTAAATTTTCCAAAGTAGTTTAACAGACGTGTGGTCTGGTCTCTTGATAATACCAGGCCTTGTGGAGTTACAGGGACACGACTGTGGGAAGATGCTAAGCAAGCTTCTGCTCTCTTCCTTGATGTATAGCTGCGTTACATTACATGTCTGTAAGGCAGGAGGATTTGACACACTGTGTGTTTTCAGCCATTCTCGAACACAAAAATGTCACAATATAAGAATATAAACAGTGTGTGAGAGTGAAGGTCCACCTTACCCACCTCCTCTTCAACAAAGACCAGGAATATACTCCTGGGGAAAGGCTGAAAAAAAGCAAACAACCAAAACCAGTCATGGCCTTTCTGTTTATTTCATTAATTTAGTTATTAGTTAGTCATTGACTTAGTCCTCAGTTATTGAACTGTTTAAACAAAACAGTTGCTTTCACACAATTCTGTTTAAACAGTCTGAAGAGGAAGACACAGTCAAAAAGAAGAAATATCTGAATGACAGGTCCTTGAAGAGAGATGATACCAACCTAATCCCAGCCCCAGCAAGTACAGAGCCCCCCAGGACCTCTTGCGCCAGAACCATGCCTCTCCAGCCCAGCAGTATTTTGACTAGAGAAGAAGCAAACCATCTTCAGGAGAAAGACTCTATTTTATGTGCCACAGAGGAGGAAAATAAAAGCCACACTGTTCCATCTGAGAGCAGCTCGTCCCACCTCACCTTTAAAAGAGAGCATCTCACCCACGGCACCAGCTGTGACGTTTGGTCGCAGACCGAGCACTCTGTCACAGAAGTAGAGAAGGTGGATGTTGCCACCCAGTGTGGCACCATGCTGGGGTGCAGCTGCGGGAGCTCCCTCCCTTCTGCCCCCAGCCCGGGGGGGCTGTCCCCTCCCGGCAGCTCAGGCGCCGCTGGAGGGCACAAAATGGCAGCGCATGAGGCGCTGCAGCCCCCGGGCACCGGCAGCGCGGCGGGAGCAGCAGCGTTTCCCGATGAAGCCGAGTATCTGAGTTTGGCTGGTAAAAGGACTCTAGAGGTGCTGAACTACATTGATATAATAAAGGAGAGAGATAAGCTGTGACCAACTAGAATAGCGCGTAAGGAATACAAAAGCTTGTCCTGTTCTCAACATGTTTCATTTAATCGGCATATTTTGATTTTTCTAACCTGATTAGACAATTTTTTTGTTGTTGTTTGTTTGCTTTAAAATATTATTAACTGTGGATCTCTATCAAGCTACTGCTATCTCTAACTATGTTCTAGGGATCTCCAACAGTTAACTTAGGATTTTACAATAGCTTGGTAAATATGAGCCTTAGGCATTAAATTGGCTTTCCCACCATATATCCATGCGACTCTCTAGTTTAGGATTAACTTTGCATCGCTTGAAGGTACTGGAAAGATTCTGATTCACTTTAAAACATATTTGGTGTGGCTCAGTTCAGAACTATTCTTACCCATTTTAGCAGGCAAGCTAATCTTTGCCATACCTTTGTACTAAATATAAAACTGGGAAACAACTGAAAATGTACATCTCCATACAGAGAAAAAAAAAGTAACTTCAAAAGAATTAATTTAATAATTTTTACAAAAAAAAAACCCAACCAAAACTTAATTTTCCTCCTACAGCAGATCTATTGATTCATTCTCTGGCTGTTAAGACTGACAAATCTTCTATGTGTTTCTGTATTTTGCCTGCAGATCAAAAATCTGAAATGCTTTCTTCATTTCAGTGTTTGTGTGAAGTTACAAATAGCAACAAATAAAAGTTTCTGATAATATTTTTTTCTAGTTTATAGTCTTTCCTTCTAAAAAAATTCCTGGTAAAGGGTACACAGAGACTCACTCTGTTACTGACATTTTTTACTTATATATCCATACACCCTTGCTTATCTATACACACCTGTATCTATATATGTTATATGTGTGTGTGTTAGCCAGCTGGCTGTGTGCAGAGATCCTGTTCATCGCAAACTGGGCTTGGGCAATAGCTGTGCTGGAGACCATTCCTTACACGGTGCAGGAGCTTTGCTTTTGTACAGTCACTATGTCGTGCTCCCTCCCTTGGGGATGGCTGTTAACGGATTCACTGCTTTATTCCCACCAGGTCAGTTTCTTTTATCTCTACATTTTGTAATAAAAGGTTTTGCAGATGAAGGGGTGTGTATCACCCAGCCCTGATGAGACCCACCACCATTCTTTGGTTCTGTTCTCATCATCAAACTAGTGTCTTTTCTGCCAGCTTTTACTTTTGAAGTTAAGAGCCATTTTTAAATAAAGTCTACATTGCTCAAGAGAACATTGGTTTTATGGCTATGCCACTTTAAAAATAGCATCTCAGAAATTTCAGTGGACTTTTCTGTATTTGGAAGAAAATGGCATTGTCTTTTATATATATGAATTGCATATATGGGAAGTGGTTTGCACAGCCAGCTTCTGAAACGTATAACTATCATTTAGCCAACTCACTGCCCTCTTCCTAAGGCTTGACATAAGCAGATTTTCTTTTTTAGGTTGCCTCAATTTATTGTCCAAACAAGCTCTCTAGTAATTTTTTTTTTATCTGAAACTGCAGTGTTCATCATCTTCACAGGACACTATAATTTTTTTTGAGTAAAAGCTATGATTTGCTGAAAGCTCAGCCGTCACCGGTGGTTTGTAGGGCAGAGCCGCTGGCTCAGTCTGTCCGTTCAGACTGTGCCACACCGGCAGTGACACCGTGCTGGCCTCAGCTAGGACATCCCTAAGGCGCGTGTTTTCCCAGCGATACCCCGTTACCCACCTGTCAGCCTTTCCAGGGGCATCCCTCCACCTTCAGGGCGCTCCCCACGGCTCCAGCTCTCTTGCTCTGCAGCCTCCTGCAATACGCCCTGGCAGTGGAGGGCAAACAGCGTCTTACAGCTAAAAGCTCTGGCGCTGTGTGCTTTAGATTTGAATGTTTTTCTTATGCAACAGGCAGATGTAAAATTGCCACAGGGCCAGAGAGCTCTCTGGTGGCTGCACTTTGAGAGACACTGAAGTGACCCAACCCAAGGTAAGCCCCAAGGTAAGCTCGCAGTGGGAGTTACACTCCTGATTTCTGCGAGGGCGGGGTTGTTCCTGGGACTTTCACATTTTGTTTTGTTTTGCAGTCAGGTGTGCTACTCAAGCTCAGGCAGACACTCCTCATCCGCAGAGCTGGCTCCCCAGCGGGACAGATTCCCAGTTGGTACCTGTGAACCTATCGGACAAAGAGTGGAGGTCAGAACTGGGAAAAGAGAGCTGGTTGCATGTATGGACACATCACCTCTCTATTAAGCTACCTCTCATATCTCACGCAGTTTAGAGCCATTCAGTGGGCGCAGCTTATTTTCACTTCAGCCGCTAATGCCGAAGGTCACAAAATCTGGCCCTTTCCAGCCCAGATTGCACCGTTTCCCGGTAAGGGCTGAAGTTACGCAGCTGGGTGCCAGACACACGTTGTCTGTCTGGCTGTACAGAAGAGCACCGCACACGTGTCTCTAATGCTGTAATTCACCACTTGGGACACGCCAATCACCACTGATAATCACCTTCCAAAGCCTTTGGATGAGAGTATATAAAATCCAATTACCTTACAATCTTTACCTGTAATTGCAAAGCAATCAGAAGACAGAAAATGATCTTTGTAGTGGTATGTGTGCTGGCAACGATGGGAAATAAGGCAGCATGCTGGTTTTAGCAACTAGAGAAGTATTTGAAAGCATTTATGTTGCTTATTGGTCCATTAGAAGAGAATCGAGCTTCCTCTTTATCTCAGTGCCAGTCTCCCTCTCTGTGCAGGTGCTTTCTTTCACCTGCTTTGTTTTTGGTGACTTTTGGGAAGAGTTGAGTTTGGTTTAATACGAATCTCCTCTCGCTTTGAGGTGGCACCCTCAAATCGTGGATACTTCAGCTGACACTTCAGCAGCCAACAGTATTTCGCTCACCAGTATTTGTGCCCTGCAGCAGTGACCATCATTCTGCTGTACCCATCCAGCTTTCTCCGAGATGATGGCGTGGGCAGAGGCTCCTTGTTCATCCACGTCAAGCTCCTGGAAGTGGGGTAAGCCTCAGGGAAGACTTGCATTTACTGTTTTTAGCTGTGTTTGGTGAGAATCAAGTTATAAGTTGAGTTTTGCTGGTGCAAAGGACAGAAGGGTACCTGTAATTAACGAAAAACTGGGAGCATTGGTTTAGCATTGGCACTCAGATGCTTCTAAATATAGATGGAAAGAAAGACTCACTGAAAACATTACCCTAAGCTTCACTCAGAAGCAGTTTTAATATGTGCCTGGTAACCTTTCCCCTCCCCCCCTATAAAATCAGCTCTAACTACAGCAACCTGCAAGGTAAGGATTTGGGCAAAGTTTTCTGGGCAAGCACCAGCAGAAGTTTTGTTCCATTAACGGGGCAGTTTGTTGCTGGGTGTAATTATGCCAAGAGCTTCCACAAGCTTTGTAGAAATCCTTATTTCATTTTCATGCAGGATTGTCATTGTGGGAAATGAGAAGCTTAAATCTTCACACAAGTGATTATTTCTTAGGTGGAAACTGCGAATTGGCTATTTAAGGGTTATAGCAGAGAGCAGATTCCAGAACGATGAAGTTTCCTGGAAAAAATATTTAACTCCCTGCATCCAACGCCTTATCTGTCCCCAGAAAAGGGAATGACCTTCCTGCAATCCTTCTTCAGCCCCTTCTCACTGGCAGATTCTGGCAGATTAGAAGTGGCAGGCCCAGTTACCCAAATCAGAGGTGACTTCTGTGGGGCTGGTGACACTGACCTCCAACAAGGTCTCATCCCTTCATGAGCCAGACATGGAGTGCTCTCCCTCCCACCTGGCCACGCTGCTGGGAATTCACACCTCTCACCTCAGTGGTGCTCGCCCTGGGCGCTGCAGCTCTCTGGAGGTGAAACCCAGCAGAGATCAGCCTGCAGGGATCTCCTGTGCAGCACAGGGGCAGCTGCAGAGGATGCTGAGACACCGGCTCCGTGTGAGGTGACGGGGAATCCCAGGCTGAAAGACGGCAGGGTGGAGAGTCAGTGAAGATACAGCAGGAGGCTGCAAGAGGGACCTTGTCTCATTTAATAGAGTGGCAATAAAACATTTCCAAATCGACTGCTTTTGTGCATGGCTGAAGAGAGAGGGCTGTGATTTATGGCCGCTGTGTCACGCTCAGCACACCGGGGCTGGCCGGGCCAAAGGACCCAGAACTGTGGCCGGTCATAGGACAAGCCAATACATCATGTTGCAGAAGATTTACTCTGTTCCCCCGGCTGGAGTAATTCTCAGGAAACAGGAGGCCTGCAAGGAGATTTCCTCTCTGCAGAAGCTGCACTCCCTGCAAATGGATGAATTTTTGGAGAAGCCACAGACCAGCTGAAGCTGGTGGGGGGTCTCTGGAGCTTGCCCAGTCCTGGGCTGGGGATGTGGGGGATAAACTGTGCCAGGCAGGTCAGCCCTGAACTCCTTGGAGCACATCTCCTGCCTCTCCTGCCTCTGCTCCCCCACATTTCCCTGCAGCACTGAAGAGCAGCAGTGGCCACCCCAACACCAGCTCGTCCCCAAGTGCTGCAGCCACAGAGCCTCGTCCATGGCAGCCCTGCATCAGCACCTCGGGGCTGGATAACAACCAGCACTGATTGTTCTCCCATCAGGGACCTGGGAGGGTGGTGTGGAGGGGGAGAGTCCTGATGCCCTCAGTATCTCCCTGTGAATTCCACCCACCCACCCTGGAACTTGACATATAGAGCTGAGGCAAAAGCTATCTCAGCTGGTACCAGTCTGGGGGAGGGGGGGGGGGCAGTCAGCCCCACCCAGCTTACAAAAACTTTGCTTGTTCTTCATTATTTTTCCATCATTGTTAGCAGCCCGTGACAGGGAAGTGGCAGGGACACCAACCCCAGCCCCGGCTTTGCTTCAATGCTGTGTGGGGCAGCCACCTTCCCCTCTGCCCCCCAGCCAGCACGGCGGCTACGGGTACCCCAAACACCTGGGAGAGCATGGGGGAAGCCACATAGCATCAGAGACTGGCTCTTACTGTAGTGACATCTTGTGCCAGTCCAGTAACAGGGCACATTGTTGTATCAGACATCCTGGATGGAGCTCACCAGGAGGAGTCAGATGGGGTTTGATGCCACCACGCCATGAAAAGGTTAAAACAAGCACTAGTTTCACAGCAAGTCTTACCTCAAAGCACCACCTCCCTGCTGGGACCAGGCCACCCGCTGCAGGCCATGACTACCAGTTTGGGGATGGAGAGGTCCTCTGGTGTTTGCAGGATGGCACATTAGGTGACTGCTGACAACCTCCCCTTCCACAACTACAGCAATGCTGAGTGAAGGCTTCAGCTGGACAATCTGAATGCAGGATTGGGTGACAGCTGGCTGGGGACACGGGGTCTCACCAGCCTCACCTGTGGAAATGCCTTTGAGAAGGAAAAGCTGTGGGGGTGGGAAGACTGCAAATGCCACAGCACTGTCCAAAGGGACCAAAGACATGTAAGACAGGTCAGGTGGGGTGGCATCAGCCCTGAGCACTCTAATACAAACCCCTGTGCAATTTTGGAGAACAGAACTAAACCAGATACAGGTCAGCTGTGCTATAGCCACCCGTTCAGCACCAACACTTCATGCTTTGCCTGGTGGAGTCTGAACCAGCCCAGCCTATGCCCCTCACTGGGGTTTCTGGGCATGCTGGGAGCCTGTGTCACACTGCTGGGGTGCTGCTGTCCCCTCTCGGGCTCCAGGAGCTTCACTGTGCTCCTCCCTCGGGGCACTGACCACTGCAGCCGCTGGGGAACGGCTTTGCACAGGGTGCCTGGTGGGGACCTCTTCCTTAGGACAGTGGAGGATGCTTTCATCAGGGGTCTGGGGGTGATGATGACTTGCGGCAGTAACACAAAATCATGGAGATGGTGAGGAGCGATGCTGACAGAGGCTACAAGCAAAGGATGTGCAGCTGGGTCCACTTAAACAAAAAGCACCACAATGTCCTCAAGAGTGAGGGTGCCCTGTTATGGAGAAGAAGGGCAGGACACACCAACAGAGCAGGGCCCGTCCTGCTCCTGTGCCTTGTCACCATGAACCGGCAAATGCAGGCGGGGACCAGGAGCTGGGCATGGAAACCAGGAGTAATTCTCTCTATATTTGTGGTCTTGGTAGATCAAGCAGTGACCAAACTGCACTGCAGAGCCCAAGAATTGTAAAAAATAAAAAAATTGAGGAACAAACCTATGAATATCTGAGATCATGGGAAGAAAACCCCACCTTTTAGACAGAGATTTAGACCATTCAACCTGTTTATCAAAAAGTCAAAAGGAAAATCAATTTCTGCGTAGAGGTGGCACCACAGGGAGCAAATACAGGCACTAAAGGACTCCAATGTGGTTGATCTACTGGAGGGTGACAGTGCTCAGTACCTGTCCTCCTGCCCTCAGAGGGCAGAACCAGCCTCGCTGGTCCTCAGGGTGACACATCCTGGCTCTCTTCTCACTCAGTGCCCAGTCAGCCCAGAGGCATTGGCTCTGGAAAACAACGCTGAGTCCTGACTTGCTCAGGAGTGACAATCCACACTGTGCTCATCCTCAGCCCAATATCCATCTTCTGTCTTTGACTCCCTCCATCTAGGATTGCTTGATGTTGTCCCCTGTCACCTTGTGGTGGTGTTGCAGAGGCTCCATGTCCCCACACTCTCACCTCACCAGCCATCCCCCACACACACATACACACTTATGCCCTGCTTCCTTTCTCCAGCCCCTCCTAGGGATTTGCTCCTTGCTCTTTCTGCTCGTGTTTCCTCGGCAACCTGATCCAATCTCAGTTCCACACATCACCCTCATTACAAAGTTTAGCTAATCCAAACCCCTCTGCCCTCAAACTGCTCCTGCATCTCCACCCACTCCCCTGATGGGCCCCAAGACCCTCACTGCTCCTTCAGGTGAGGACCTTCCCCACCTCTCCACCCCCCTTTCACCACCTTTGATGACATTTAAGTAAGTGGATAAACTCTCTTTCCAACGGGGATGGCCACGTGGTTCACTGCTGAAGTGCAGGGAGGAGATGGTGGGGGGGCAGCTTAATTTTTCCTTCTCACATCCGAGCCCCTCAAGGGACGTGCTCCCCAGCACCGCTGCGCTGCAGCTTCTGCTCTCCTTACACCATGCACAACTTCTGCATCCTTGTGCAGATCTGTTTCAGCACATTCTTCTGAAGAATAATCCACAGAACAGGGCTTGCTTGGAAGATTTTAATTTCCCTGGCCCCTTTTCTACCTGCAGTAAAATGCACCTAAGTCCCTCCCTGTGTGTGGTGATGGTCTTAACACCTTATAAGACTGCAGGCAGGTCATTGGGGGTGCTTGCTCCTCTTCCTTCCCACAGTACAAACCTTGCTGCTCTGTATTTTCTGCATTATGGATTCTATTAGAGCTCTCACGGGGTATCACAGTCCCCAAAATCAGAGTGTGCCATCCAGAGCTGAGGTCTCACTTGTCTGAAAAAAAGATGGATCTTTCTATCCTCCTGAAAACCCAGACCCAAAAGATCTCCTATAAAACCACCTAATCAAAGAAGACCCACATCTCCCTCCAGGGGTCTCAGAGGGGATTTGTTGCCTTTTTTTCCTATCAAAATCAAGATGCCTTGGAACTGGTAGTTCTGCAGTTAACTCTCGAAAAGCAAAAGCTTTCCAAATCTCAGCTCTGTGTGGAGCTTCTCAATTAGTTACACACACGTGCAGGTACAGGGTAGGTCATATATGTTAAACAAGTGAGTGAAAACCTGCCCTGGAGACCAGCTAATGAACAGCCCCATGATGAGACAGGTGGAACTGCTTATGGCAAATGAGTGTGACTGTTTCCTCATGGATTTCAGCTGATTGCTTGATGGGTTGAATGCACTAATCATAGAATGGTTAGAGTTAGAAGAGATCTTAAGGATCATCTGGTTCCAACCCCCCTGCCGTAGGCAGGGACACCTCCTACAAGCTCCTATTAGGCCAGGTTGCTCAAAGCCCCACCCAACTTGGTCCTGAGCACTTCCAGAGATGGGACATTCTCTGCTTCTCTGGGCAACCTGTTCTGGTGTCTCACCACCCTCAGAGTAAAGAATTTCTTCCCAATATCTCATCTAAATCTACTCTCATTTTAAAATCATTACCCCTTGTCCCGTTACTACACTCACTGATAAAGAGTCCCTCCTCATCTTTTCTGTAGGCCCCCTTTAGGCACTGAAAGGCCACTATAATCTCTCCATCAGAAGGGCTGAGATGCCATTCATTTTGGGTGAAGCAAATGTGCTGGAAATGAAACTGCAGCAGCTGAAGGGCCTGAGTACATTCGTGCAGGGGCAGTCAGCTCAGGGGATGTCAGCTCAGGGGATGACCACCAGCAGGTCTCCTCAACCAGCCCAGCACAACTCAGCCAGGGGACCACCCAGATCAGAGATCTCAGTCTTCTTTTTTTAAGCTTACCTTTAGCGTCCCCTCCTACTTCCTATGAACTGTGGCAGCCCTGAAAGCAAGCTCCCCGTGTCACACACAAAGCAGAGGCCGTGCAGCACTGCATGGATGGCGCGGTTCAGATGTAGCACCACCCAGCCTTGATGCCTGGGGGACTCTGATCCCCAAAATGCTCACAGAGATTTGGGAGCAAGTCCTGCTATTGCCTGCAGTTCAGTTCTGCAGATGGCAGAATCCGTTTGGCAGAAATCAATCTATCAGTAGCTGTTTTGTGATAGTAGCTGGAGCAGAGGGAAAAGGCAAAAAAATTGGGTGCTTGACAGCAGAGCCACCAGCTTTTCATTATCCCACAAAGCTGCCATGTGATTTTGGTGACAAGTAATCTGAACCGCAGCCACTCATCACCTGTACAAGCGCTATCAGCCAGAAACCTAAAAGCACGGCCTGTCCTGTCAGCGCGCAGTGATTACCTTCCTCTCCCCTCCCGGAGACAGGCGCCGCCACAGACCCGGGCCTGCTGAGCGGTGCCCCGCTGCTGGCATCTCCCATCAGCTGCCCTGCCCTGGCCATGACCTTCCTGCATCCCGCTCCAAAAGGCCACAGCTCCGCCAGAGGCAACTCTGGATCTCACCAGGAGTCAATCGTGGTGCCTGTGGTACGTGGAAGGAACGGGGCCAATTTCCACTCGATCTCATGGGGGCGATTCCTCTGCTGCGCTGGGGAGTGCAGCCAGGGCAGCCCCCAGCACGGCACGGCCTCCTCCCGCTGCTCTCTGCTAATCATCAAACCCATTTAAGCAATTTTCTTAATAACACTTTTCCCTTAGAAAACATCAACTTCTGCGCTTTCCCCAGTGGCTCAGGTCTGAAGGTACAAATTGCTGTCACAAAACTGGTCTGTGTTTGGGCAGGGGACACTGAAAACTCACGGAGGGACACTGGGCAGCTCTGTGTAGCTGCAGTCAGCTCTTCAAACACATCCTCCAGGAAGGAAGGGACACTTGTCCGGTGTGCCATCATCACAGAAACACTCTCTGGTTTGAAACATATCGTATTAAGATCATATTCAAAGTTATTCTTACCTTCCCTTATTTCAGGCAAGCCCATGGGCTTTGCTGAGCAATGCAATTTTGCTACTTTGAAAGGTGACCTCAATACCCGATACAAAGAAAAACTTGAGAAAGATTCTGTAATTAAGTATCTCACCTTTTATTTTGTTCATTTACACTTCTGGCACTGACAATTCTTTGAAGATATTTATTTTTTATGTAAAGACCAAACTTCATTAAAGCAATCAGAACAGAAGTCAATTAAATAATTTTACATCACTTAAGTTTCAGAAAATGTACAACACTTTCATACATTATAGGCTTGACTGGTTGCAAAAGGAAATGGCACATGTTCGACATGGTTAAGAAGTAACTTGGGCAACCCAACAATTAGTTTTGCCAAAACCTGTTTTGTACTGAATACCGTAACAGGCTCCCAGGGATCACAGGATGCCCGATGGCACCATGTGCATGTTGCTATTCACCACGGATGTGTAACTAGCAATTTGGTCTCCAATAACGTCTCAAATATTCTACACAGAATTTGTCACAGAAAGATCCGGTTAAGGGCTTTGTAAGGGTGTGAGATTCACAATGGAAAGCAAGAGACGTGACTCGTGCCACTTCCCAGCGATGCCCTGGACCAGCAGGACACTGAGCACATGGAGAACTTCAAGCACATGAATAATCCTATCGATTTCATGGGGACTACTCGAGCGCTGACAGCCGAACAGATGGCCGGCACACACCAGGCAGGGCCCGCGCCATAACGCAGCACCCCAGCACCACGAAACCATCTCGCCTCACGCCTGCTGAGGATCCAGGAAGTCTCTCCTGCAGAAGTCAGGATGATGGTCGTACATTCAAGTCCTCCCCGAAGTCTATGTAACGTTTAAGGCAGCAAGAGAAATTTGCCTTTATTTTAGCACTTCAGAAATGGGTGTTTCCTTTAGAAATAGGTGGATGGTATTCGTAATTAATCAGTGCTCCCCTTATTTATATAAATGCAATGGAAGGCCAAACCAAATTTTGATAAACCGTATCTCAACAGAATCAAGGAGTGTAACTGAACCAGAGCTGAAGCTTTATGATTACACGTGCCAGATCATCCACATGTAACCTACCGTCTAGGGACAATGTGAAAAAGCGGGGATTCAGATGAAATCTGTCCTCTTGAGGCCTGATGCTGGTCAAACTTCCCCTGGCGTGAGTAGGCTCTACTGAAGCTGAGGAGTGAGCACCCCCGAGGAGAGGTGTGAGTAAGATTAAAAACATGCCGCTGGTTCACACTAACAGGTCATTGTGGCTAAAGTATATTCTCATATACAGAACTCTGGAACACCATTAACATCCATTTACAAAACACTACAGTGATGGTTATTGGCACATAAAAAACTCCTTCTCTATATGAAAACATACACAAAATAGATAAGAATTGCCATTTTTTTCCCAGACTTTTAAAATCTATATATATAGTTGCCTTTAAGGAGTTTTAACCCCCAGTATCACAAACAACAATATTTCTTTAACAATGTTCACCTAGATTTTACTGTGCTGACATTTGTAACACTGCCACAACCTAGACCACTTTGTGGATTATGCTGAACTGTACTGTACACAAGGCGATGAAGATCGATAGAAAACCACTAAGATTTCTGCACAAAAATGTGACTTGTTAAAATCCAGAGAACGATTGAGTCACTTTATAGGCAGCAGCTACATGTAAGCTGTAAATGTTACCCGCAATAAAAACACATTTTGCCATAAAGCACATACTGTGGCATTATCTGCTTCTGGCCTGGTACACAAAGCTTGATTTTCTTCCCAATGCAGAGGAATGGGTTTGGTTTGCCTGACTCTCAGAAAAAAAGTGCACAAATATCTTACTCTTTAAAGTGCTTTGCAGAACTGTCTCTTCTACCTCGATTTCTACCCCGAGATCTCTCTGTGCTGTGAAGACTCTGCCGCCTCCTCCCGTAGTGATGTTCAGCTAACAAAGCCTCTTACGCAAGTACGAGCAAAATCTCAAGACCCTGTTAGAAGAGCGTTGATGTTGAGAAGTAGAAAACTGGGTATAAAGCTGGGAAGTACAGGGTCTATCTTTTATGAGCCCATTGTGTGTCTGCAGCGCTGCCCCCAGTGCTCTCACTGCCCAAGGAAAGAGCCTTCCCAAGGGCCTGGAGCAGCCCCTGAAAGTCAAACTCCTCCCCCGTGCTCAATCTGAGTGACTAAGAAGGGCAAAATAGATTTCACTGAGGAAAAAAAAAAGTGTTCTCACCTCTGCGTGGGCAAGGGAGAGAAGCACTTGTGTGCTTCCTCTCCCTTAGTCTGCCAGCCCCCCCTTCCCATCCACGGGACCAAGCACAGTCCCTTGGTCCCACCATCCTTCTCCCCCGTGGGAGACAAATCAGACACTGCTCCTTTTGGCTCTGACACCGTCTCTGCTGAGACATGACTTCATGGGGCTTTTGATGCATCACTTCTTTCTTCTCCCCTCCCAACCCTAACTCCCACACCACGGAAATGCTGCACTTGCCAACTCATGCAAAACCAAGTCGGCGTTGGAACAACGATCCCTGGGATGTATCCTCTCTTGTCCCAAAATTCCTGACAGGTCTGTCCCTGCTGCTCACAGGGCGGCAACGTCTATGAGAGTGGTTTATCTGAGGTGCACGTGCAGCAACGCAGCGCCAACCCTCCAACGAGCCCTGGGGCCTCGCTTCGCTTCTTCGTCTATTTTCAAACCAGGTTTGCTTCTCTCCTGATCTTGACCAACACAGTGAAAAGGGAAAGAAACAACTGGCAAATTATCTCAACTCCCCCAGCACGTTAGATTTGCAACTATTACATATTAATTCATTTAAAAAAGATTAAAAATGCATCAGGACTGGTTTCTTTTATACTTGCTCTTAGACCAAAACGTGTAGAGTCAGTGGATTGATCAAAATTAAAATATCTCAAATTGCTGTACATAATCAATTCATGCCCTGCTCTACCAGCAGTATTACTCTAGCATTCCCGATGCACAGAATACCTGAATTAAGCGTGCAGTCCTTGTGAAGAAACGATTTCACATCTTCTGCAGAAAGCTTTCCATAAAACGATATTGTGCTTAGACATACTATTTATGCTACTTTATAAATTCAAATCCTGTCATAAGAAATTATTCAGCTACACCTTATCTTTAGTCTTTTATCTGGAATGTTACTAAGTCTGCCCTTCGCAAAAAATATCTTCAAACTTAAAATATGCACAAATATAAAAAAATCTTTGTAAAATAGAAACATTTATTTCATTTTCTTCATACATTATAAACGTTCACAGATTCTAAAAATAAACCCCTAATTGCGTAAGATTAATTTCAAGTATTTGATCTCACTTTTATTCCCCATGATGCTTAGTACTAGGTTCAGCGTTTCTAGAGTACGGAATGTGATCTGGATGTAAAGCAACCCTAAAAGGAAGAATTAAACCCAGCTCTCAGGGACGGGGGAGTCACGACGAAGAAGCCGATATATTTTGCACCCTCACAACCAGTAGCAACGATGGATAAAAACGCACGTGTTTCAATCGTTTTGCCTGGAGAAAAAGGGTGTGGGACGCAAACCTCCAGAAAACTGCTTTCAGTAAGACCGAAGGCCAGCCAGTGATCAAAGGAGCCCAGCGCAGCACGCAGCTGAGCGCCCCTTTGGAGAAGGTCGGTGAAAGAAGGCTGGCAGAGAGACATGGTCTTCTGCTGCTGCTAAAAAGCCCCAGCACTGCCTGCAAAACAAAAGAGGCTGATCTTGTGACAGGCATCGTTCCAGCGACCCCGCTTTGGTTATGCCCAATAAACCCAGCAGTTTCCTCCACCTGTGGACACAAGCGCAATGAAGTGAGGTCATCGCTGACGTCGCGCCGGGGCAGGGACACCCTCCCTGGCTCACACACTGCTCCAGCAAAACATGCCAAGCCAGGGGATGTTCAGAGATGCATCGGTGAGGGTGGGCTCACGCTTTTGGGGGGATCAGAACCGTAAGTGCCTGTTCTCAAAAGCCACCTAAACCTATCAGCCACGTACGCACGGGTTGGGTGCTACACACCTATTCACATGCTCTTCTGGGTTACAACACTCTTCCAAAGCAGGGTCTTCAAGCACACATTTTTTGGTTTCAGGAAGAAACCAACTTGCCCTTAGAACTATTTTGTTCTCATCTGTGCCAAATATCCCTTTTTCTCATTTCAGGTATTGCACCTTTGGTGTAGGTTTCCAAGAGGTGACAGCCTAAGGGAGACATCCCATGGTGGGTGCATTGGTAGATAGGTCTGGAGACCTGAGAATTTCCGACAGCTAGTGCTTTCAAACATAAAAATGTTGTGCCCTTAAAGGGGAGGCAAGATGGAATGCGTGAGAATCCAGCCCTCTCACAGCGCAAGGAGATATTCAAGGTTGGGCCGCTCTTCTCAATGACTTGTTTGAAATTCCTCTGTCCACTCTGCTTTTCCCTTTTAGTCCCAGTCAAGTCACAAAAGGATGCTTTAAAATGTTTTCTTTCCAAAAATATTTCTTTGATTAATGAAGTAAAAAAGAAAATAATGCAAAATATACCCAATCGCTGAAGGTCAATAATTAGACATTAAGAATTCCCCCCACAGAAGATCAGCATAATGGCAGATAACATAATGGCAGATCTCTTTACAACAAAATCCCATGTTATCAAATAAAAATAATTTAGTAACAAATGTCCAGTCTCAGTTTTGATAGTAATCCTACATTCAAAATATTTTTCAACCCAAAGAGGCCCACAAAGCAAATCTATAAAAACTGTAATCTTTACACAATGAAAAATAAGTTTACTTTTACCAATTAAATGGAGGGCAGCCCACAGGCAGAGGAGGTTTTCCACATTCTTTCACAAAGCAAATGTTTCAAAGATAAGAATTTGAATTGTTGATGCTTTCAAACTCGTATCTCTGAAGACATAAAGCAGTGAGGACAGGGCAAGGAAAAAAAGTAACTTAATATTTTTATGTAGCTGCATAAAATTCAATTTGCCAAGGCGAGCAATCATGGCAGGTGAATAAAATACCATTCATATTTTCATTACCAGGCTAAAGGCAGCCAAGTTGATTTTTGCGCCTGACATTTTCTTGACAATTTTGCAATGCTTCGGCAAGGCAATTAATGAGATGTAGGCTTCTGCCCATTGCTAATATTTTTCTTTACATCCAGCAAGACACTGGTTGACTAAGGGCATTTGAAGGAAAAATGTGCTGGGATTCATGTACTCTGCACATACAAAGATAAACTGAAGACAACGTGATTATTCACAAGCAAAAGGCACAGGAGGGATGACCACCGTGCATTTCGCAGCACAAGACCTCTCCCCTCCCTTTCTTTCCTTTAGCTAATGATATTTTCTGTTCAAAAGTAGGCACAAACCCAAACATTCAAAACCAAAAAAAGTAAACAAAAATAATTTTTTCCCAGCTAACTGAAGCCTCTACATTGTACCTAACCAGTTCATTTATACGTGCGGCCACACACTTAGTTCTGCTTTCCTGTTGTTGGGTAGCTAATTTTGGCAGTATTCTCACAAACACCAACTCTTGCCTGCAGTGTGCTCAAGAGCAGCAGTTGGGTAGACAACCCACTGTAACACAGACGTACGCCACCCTAGCGACCCTCCACCCAGGTGACTATGACTGTCTCACTCATCTCAAATAAATAAAAATGGAAATTCTCTTAGGGAAAATTTGGGAAAATGTTCCCTCTGATAGATATGGCAGATATTTCTATTTTCCTAATCAGTTAAACCTTTTAAATGGCTGCCGTTACAGCAGCCTATGCATTCGTCATTCGTTGTACTGCACAGCAGAGCTATTTCCTAGGCTGCTATGGGATGGGGATCTGACAGATGTTGGCTGCTTTCTGATTAGCTAGATATGCTTTCTGATTTCTATTATTTTATTTTTTGTCAGTATTGAAGGTAAGGACAACCACTGACCATCTAGGATAGCCTTCTGTATTCATCTGGTGCAGGGCACCATATTGGATACCCTGGGATGGTGCAGTGTCAATGCACACTTGGTGAATTCACATAATCGTGGAATTCAGTCTCGTTTGGAAGCCATTGCTTTTAGGTATCAAGAAAACACTAGCATACCAATTTTCCTCCCCAATGGAGCATTTTTGAATGTGAAGGCATTTTTAGCTAGACAGTAGAAAGGAGAACCAGACCAGAAGCAGGGCAGTGAGGTCATCAGAGAGCTGCTTTTCCCCCAGAAGGCTTTTAAATGATTAAATACATCAGCAGCTGAAAATTATTCCACATCAGAAGCATCATTGTCAGAAAGATGGTAATTACTTCCCTTCACCCGAATATACTCGATATACCTCCCTTCATCAGAATCTGACATACCACATGTACATAGCCTGTTTTCAAACAAAGATTCAATTTCCTCTAGTTTTTTCCCTTTAGTCTCGGGAAGGCAGCCGTAGATGAAAACCAGTCCCAAGGCAGCAAACCCAGCGTAGAGGAAGAAGGCTCCTGCAATGTGAGAAATAATATGCACAGTCGGTTACAGAAGTTCCCGTCCCTTCCCTGCTCCGGAGCAGAGGCAGCGGCAGAAGCAGCAGGCTGCAGCTATCAAAGGAGAGCATTTAAAAGCAACGGTTGGAGCGGCATCGTTAAAATAACGAGCCATGGGGCCGTGGGTGTAGGAGAAGGCCACTTTATTGCACCGCTCCACAAAGGAGTAAATTAACAAAAGCAATTTCATTTCATGTGGAAGATCCTTTTTGCACAAGTCATTCTGCTGTTTATTTTAACAGCAATGAAGCGGTTGCATATCCAATAAAGAAAAGCAAGCACGAAAGGCAAGAACTTTTTTAGTTTATCTTAACAGTGAAGGACACACTAAGACAATCCCTCAGAATAAGAAACTTTGGCAAAAAAGAAACAGGATTAAAATTATGCTTATGACTATTATACCTAGCTATTTAGAAGTTCTCTGCAGAGACAATTAGCAGCGATTAAGAACCACCACCCACCTTACCTAGGGGCACAGAGAAGGTACCAAAGGACCAACAAAGATTTACCTGCCATGTCTTTCTAGACTGATGACTCAAAGGAATGACAAGTGGAGCTGAAAGGCTCTGTACTAGTAATGATGTGAAGGTCACATCAACTCCTGAGCAGCTTAATGTAATTTAAATGACTTGTACTGGAGTGGCTGAGCAGTAATCTGACAAACTCTCCACAGGCTCCAGCGGACAGAACTTAATCAACAGCTGGGAGTGGGGCAGTAGCACCTGACACAGCTATTTCTGCAAGAACCATCTGATGTTGGCCTCAGATGCCATCTTAAACTGAAAAATTGCAGATGCCATCTCCTTAAGTGGGAATCAGCATATTTCACTAAATCAAAAGTGGTTTTTTTTCCAGCTTCCCTGTTTTATCCAACTGTCCAAGCTCTCAGTTAAGGACAGAAATAAATGTTTCTTATGAAAGCCGGACCAAACAGATCCAGGCAGGTCCTGGCAGGCCTCTGGTCTTACTAAACCACGGTGGGTTGAGAACACTGCATTCACAGCCAACATTTCAGGGCAAAACCGAGTGACCCAGAATCAGGAGAAAATCTATGCACCGAGGTAGTGCTGCCCACATGGGTGGACGCTGCTTCTTACCATAGTACGTCAGATATTCGGCTGTATGCAGAAATGTCAGTGACACCAGCACGTTGAAAACCCAGTTGACTCCAGAGGAACACGCGTTTCCTGTACTACTAGCCCAAAGTGGGTAAATTTCAGAATTGACAGTCCAGGGCATAGGACCCATCCCTAAGAATTAGGAAAAAAGATCAATCTCAGTTTAATGGCTGGATTCAAAGTAAGTTTAACATGTAGCCTCACTATTCAGCTTTTTACCTTTATAATTTTTAAACTTATATGTATAAACAAATGTTTGCTTACCAGGTGCAAAGAAAACCAAGTATAAAATAAGGCCCAGAAGTGCTGTCCAAGAGTATGGAGTGGGGCAGAAATTGTATGCCCAGAACAAATCTTCCTTTTTGAATACTGTTTCATTTGAACACCTGAAATACAACAATAAAACTTAGTATTAAAGAATACTCAGGGAAACGGGTGACATCGCAATATAAACACAGTACATAATGTCTTATGAAAAGCTGACAAATGTAAAATTAAGGTGAAAATGCTCCATCCCTGTTAATTTATCAAGATCTTTGATCTGGGTCCTACATTCAGAAATGTGCTTTTTCCCAAGCCTGGTCTTCGGAAGAGCAACCAGCAGAACAGTTCTGAATTTAAACACTTGCCTTGTATCTACAGAACTTCTTCAAATGAATAGATGAATAGTCTTTACTATGCAAGTGGTCACACCAAAGCCAACAAGGCCATTCAGATGAATGTCACACAGTGCAAAAAGAGCTGCGGCAGCAGGACTTTGAGCTACAAATGCTGCACGCAAGGACTGAAAGTCAAATGGAAGTTAATCCTTACATCATCGATGAACTAACTATGTGCTACAGGCTTTGGGTGTGATCAGTAATGCCTATGGAGTGTGCCAAGGTCAAGTGAAAATATAAGGAAGAGGCATATACTTTCTTTTTCATGCGGTGAAATAATTTAGAAGGTAGCATTTCTGATTAGACAGTAAAAATAAGAATCAGACCAGAGGTAAACTGTGCCTGAGCTACTGAAAGAAAAAGTGTCTCTATTCCAAGGACTATGTGGAAATTATGTATTTTGAGGAACAGGTATAAATCAGGTATTCCCATCCAACTGCAAACCATATAATAACTTTGTAAGGAATACTGGCAACTTTTTCTTTTTTTTAATTAGTATTCGTTTAAAGGGATAAGAATTCATAACTGTACCTAGAGAAACTGCAGTGACATCAACTGCTACAGTTGAAAAACCATGTACTTTTGGGGAGAAAAGACTTCAGCAGACACCACTCTTTCATATGCCAACATTTTTTACTTGAAGAGAAGAAATCCCAGAGAGCTGAACATCTGCCTCGGTTACAATTTCCAGATCAGCTGAGTGCTTACATGAAAGATATGGCCCTCCCGACAGTAGGAAAACCAAAATGAAGATGCCTGCAACAGGTTGCACTAGGCAACAAGTTGGTGGAGCAACAGACACCCTGAAATGTTTCAGAGGATCTACCACCATTGCCGTTGACTTTCAAAAGCAAGTTCCAACAAAACAGTTCTCCTCTAACTTTTCTGTTAAAAACCAACCAGCCCACCCCAGGTTGAACAGGAATGTGGCTAGCACTGATGGCCAACCCAACATGGCTCCTGGGGCAGAAACTTTCCTTGTCTTGGCACGGACATGCTAACAGGACAGCATGTATAGCAGGATATCACCACTAAGTCCCAAACCCAATTTCACAACAGCTGGAAATCCAAAGTTCAAATTAATTTAGAAGAGAGAGGTTAACCCAACAAATACTGGAAAAAAGCATGTCTGAAAACCCAGCCAACCCTTAATGCTGCCTCAATGGGAGAAAGCTGTAACATTTGCAGTTCCACCTTGCCCTCAAGCAGCACCTGACCAAATGGAGCCAGTGTTCCCCAGAGAAATGCCAAGCCCATGATAGGCTGCCAGCAAAGCAGGCAGTGCTGGTGTGTACCCTCCCACCCTGATGCCAGAAAGCCCATCTCAGCCAGTGCTCACAGATTCACTTTCAGTCTTGAGGTGAAAAACACATAGAAAACAGACCAACTGAACATCCCTCTGAAGAATACGTCCCTCATGCATGGATACAACAGGCTCATGGCCTCAGCTGCTGCATGGCCACTGGAGCATCATCAGCCTAAGACACCAGCAGCTTCCATAACAGAGATTTTTCACCTTTTCTCGGCCAAAAGTATTGCTGCCATCCTTATGACTTCTTCATCTTGCTCCTAAGCATCACCCCGTGTTCCTTCTGTCGCTTTGCTCTTTCATGGCTCAGGTCAGCATCTTTTTCTATGTTATGAGTGCCAGACATGGATCATTCCCTGGTAATGTCCACCCTGACACCTTCCTACTGCTGTACATACTCCTCACTGCGTGTGGGTTAAATCAGGTTTGAAATGTGTCCCAGGTACAAGATGTATAGAAGAATGAACGGGACTGGAGAACCACCCACATGTTTAAACCTGAAGTTCCTTCCATGTAAAGGAAACGGTGTTTGAAAGATTAATTACTGAACACCAGGTGATCCCATTGCCACCTCCTGCTCAGCCCCACGTAGATGCCCCACTGCGTCTGCACCACTGCAAGATCCCAGGATTGCTCAGTTTCACGCTGTTTTAACAACATCATGTTTGCTTCTTTCACTGTTACTCTAATTTCATTTGCAGGTGTTTGGTAATGAATACAAACTGATTAGCATTTTAAAACATTGTGATGCTGAGATTGGTTTCTCCATTTGGCCCAGCCAGATCGGCAGCTCCTCAGAGAGGAGCCTTATGCTTTCTCTCCAACACTACTGTAAACAAAGACATACTGGCTTTATTATCTCACATCCATCCCCATCAGCACAAACCAACCTGCTGATTCATACAGACACAACTGCCGGGAGGTCTGGATGTTTCCTTCCCCTACCATTTTCCCCCAGATGCGTCCTACTTTTGACAGAGTGAAACACAAATGATACGAAGGAAAACCAGATGTCTCCAAAGCCTTTTATGGCTGAAGCCACTCATCTATTCCCTGCCCTCTGCCCACAACTAAGAAGAAATTCTGTTGCAGGAGAGCAGATTCAGTGATTTGAAACTGGAGAAATAGCACTCGAGACTAGATTTATCAGCAACCTTGAAGTAAAAAACTGTGCTTTGTTTATCCTTCAGTAGTAACCCAGCCTGGTACACAGAGTAAAAGCATGGTAGAAAGTGGCTGAGCAGCTCTCCATCACTGAAATGCACAGAAGAAAATGCCCTGTAAATGGCTCACAAGTAAAATGATGCAGTTGGGTGCATGCTGACCAGTGCAAAGAGTCTGTAAATACCAGTACGCTGGGTAATAGTCATATCAGTATAAACAGTGAAGACACACCACATCATTTCCTCTGAAATTACTACCAAAGTGAAAATATCATAGAAAAAAACAATCTTTACAGTGAATTTCTTTCGTTACTTATTTTCCACAGATAATTTAAGACGCACATCTGTTCTAATTAGTAAAAACCTGACATTCTAACGACTGATGCCAACAATTCAACTGACTGAAAATAAATCAGAACAGCAGTAGATTCTAAATTACAGGCATTATATGGTTCCATAATCACAGAATCCATCCTTTATTAGATATGGTCTGTAGTTCAGAAGATCTAAAGCTTTGCTCCACACCTCCTTAAATTACCTTCATACGGCACATAAAAGAAGGTAAAAGAAGAAGAGCTGGCGTGGGTGGTCTAAAATGTTACTGCTAATGATGAGAGGATGAAACAAGGTAAGACCATTTCCTTGATAATGTCTAAATTTTCCTAATACTTAAGCCAATTTGGCTGTAGAATAATTCTCAAGCACAACACTGAAACTCACAGATCGGGAAATGGCTGGGCAGTACACAGCACAGGCAAGTGAGTACAGAACAAGACAGACCCATTTTCTCCTCAAATTTCCATTAATTTTTGCTTTGCTGCAGAGTGAGGTCTGTGTGGCCCTAAAGATATGGCTTTTGTGGGAATTAAATGTTTCATTCTGAACAGCTCATATATTTTTAATATGAAAGCTGCTGACTTCTCATTGTCTTTTAAACCCTTCAGAAGCATCTTAAACGGATTTAGATCAAAAGTCTTAAAAGGTCAAAATTCAAATCAAATCAGGCTAAGGAAATAAATTACTTTTAAAGAAAAATCACCCAATATGATCATTCATCTGCTTAGATGTTAGAATGGGCATATTTCAAAATTAAACATACTGCTCTGAGATAAAGTTTAACACCAGGAGCTGATGGTACAGAAAGATTTTAGACCTAATTCACAGTTTCCTTGATACCCCATTTCTTTGTTCTAACAAGAGTAAAGCTACTTAAGAACTGCTCCTATGCCAGACTTTTGTGTCTGGCTTATCAAGATGATGATAATCTACAATCTACCAACTCAGTCTCTGGTGTGAAACAAATATATTGGATTTTTAAAGAACTCCTTTAAAGATATTTCTAAAGTCTCCTGTGTAGAGTGCTGACTTTTATAACATGCCAATCCAAATTAATAATATAAATTTATGTCAAGCTTACTGACTCATCTTTTCACTTGAAGCCTGGTCATGGAAGGATAGAGGACCAAAGCTAGCTACTGTTTGGACTAAGAAAGGTTTTTGCAGAAGATGTTTGGGAACAACTAAGATTATTTATCCACAAGCAATTACTCATCCTGTGGAAGACCCTGGAAACCAGTGAAATCATAAGATATAGTTTCACTGTAAATCAGTATATTCTGATTTAAAGAAAAATCTCTGCTCCTTCCAGTGCTCAGTTTTTATATAGAGATATGGTAAGATGCTATCTGAAGTACTGAGCAAAGCGTAAGTCTTTCCTGAAGGCGAACAAGTTAATTTAAAGCCGACTAATGTCTGAATCAATACTTCCTAAGCTTTCTCACAGTCCCCTAGCAACTGGATTCTGTGCCTCAGAGAAGGCACACTGTAGCTCCACATCTCTCTGGAGAAGTTTGCATCTACTACTTTGACTTTGTAACTCATCCATTAAACCAGATGTTGCTAAAAATACGCAGATGAAGCTTCTTATGCCAGATGATGGCAATTGAAAAAAACAGAAAAGAACAAACAGATGCAGCCTTGAAAAAATGTACCCATAAAATTTCATGGTATTCAGCTAGACATTGCTTAACCTTCATTACATAAAAATACCAGCAGTGTTCTGGGACACTCAATGAAGCTTTTTGCTATAACTGGCAGAGTTTTTAAAATATTAGCATGCACTTCAAAAGCTTGGAAAAATAGTTTAGTTCACAGCAAGAAAGCAAATTGCACCTCAGCACATTGCTGATGCATTTGTGCATGGTTGAAAAATAGTCTTTATCACGCTGAGACCTCCTGCTATAGGATCTGTCCATTATACCTATAGAGCCATGGGTGATATCCTGCACAAAGAACAGAAACCAGGGCACGTTAATGGATAATAGCTATAGTAATTGCTGCTGTCCAGAATGTTTCAAATAATCTTAAACCAAAGAAACAAAGCTGGTTCCTTTCTCTATGCAACACTTCCCATGCCAAGTAAGTTTAGTAGTAGCTACTCGGGCTAGAACGATACCAACTGGAAAATTATTCTCCTCAAGCTCAAAGGCTGGGACTCCATACTCTGTATCTGGGAAACTGAAAGCACACATTCAAATACACATCATAAAAACCCACCACCAAACCACCAGAACCTCGGCTGCTTTACCCATTACAAAGCCAAAGAGTTTAGAGATGCTTTCTTTACTGTGTGCTGTAGGGTAAGAACTGATTTTCTCATAAGGTTTTACGTTTAAATCAGCATTTCTTAAAGATCTGCTTGGAGGCAGCATGTAACATATATAGAAATAACTGTCAATTATTCACACTGAGCATCTTTTCTTTTACTGCTGTTATTTTCTCATCCCTCTTTTATCTTCTTTTTTACAAAAGAACCAGACACTCTACAGACTGCTAAAATCTCCTAAAATCAATGACAAGGGATATTTCACTATAGCTCATACACACTATTAAATTAAAAATTTGCTTAATAATTAATTTACCAAAGCAGAAGACCTTACTGAAATAGGCATTTTTATGAAATAACTATCTCTAAGACACAACTGCCTCCCATCATGCTTGTATGGGTATACTCTTTGCTGAGTTAAAATCTGGCTGAAGGGCTGGGCCCTAGGTGCTGTGGTGAATGGAGTTAAATCCAGCTGGTGGCCAGTCACAAGTGGTGTTCCCCAGGGGTCAGTACTGGGGCCAGTTCTTTTTAATATATTCATCAATGATCTGGACGAGGGGATTGAGTGCACCCTCAGTAAGTTTGCAGACAACACCAAGTTGGATGGGAACGTCAACCTGCTTGAGGGTAGGAAGGCTCTATGAAGGGATCTGGACAGGCTGGATCAATGGGCTGAGGCCAATAGTACGAGGTTCAACAAGCCAAGTGCAGGGTCTTCACTTGAGTCACAACAACCCCGTGCAACAAGCCAGCAGTGTGCCCCAGTGGCCAAAAAGGCCAACAACATTCTGGCCTGTATCAGTAACAGCGTGGCAGGTAGGACTAAGTGGCTGCCCCCCTGTACTTGGCACTGGTGAGGCCCCACCTCGAGTACTGCATCCAGTTTTGGGCCCCTCACTACAAGAAAGACATTGAGGTGGTGGAGTGGGAAGGGGCAGTGAAGGCTGGTGAGGGGTCTGTAAAGTCTTACGAGGAGAGGCTGAGGGAGCTGGGGTTGTTTAGTCAGGAGAAAAGAAGGCTGAGGGGAGACCTTATTGCTCTCTACAACTACCTGAAAGGAGGCTGTAGTGAAGTGGGGTTAGTTTCTTCTCCCAAGTTAGAAGTGGTAAGACAAGAGGAAACAACCTCAAGTTGCACCAGGGGAGGTTTAGATCGGATATTAAAAAAAAATTTCTTCACCAAAAGAGATATTAAGCATTGGAACAGGCTGCCCAGGGAAGTGGTTGAGTCACCTTCCCTGGAGGTTTGTAAAAGACATGCAGATGTGGCACTTAGGGGCATGATTTAGCAGTGGGCTTGGCAGCGTTAAGGGCTGGGTTCGATGGTCTTATGGGTCTTTTCCAACCCAAATGATTCTATGATTCTTAGTCACATCAGAACGCACACCTGCATGAGACTTAGTACGCTGTTCTGATTTACCACTGTTCCTGGCCACATGGTCACAGATGAACATTATTATTCTTTTTACATTATTATTTATTTAGCTAAAAATCTTTAGAGAGTCTGAACGCTTGCATTCTCCTAAACTAAGAAATTTCAGCCTTGCAACTATTCAAGTTGAATAGACTGAGCAATAGACTACCAAAGGATTGAAAACAGGAACAATTTTTCCCAGTGACAAATACTTCTCCGATATTAATCGCATCAAAGGGCTTCCTAACTGTTTGCTGTTCTGGATGTTTCAGTAATTTTGTAACCGCATATTAGTGGATTCTGAAGGGTGGACAACACAGTTCCTGCATCTCTTGCCACAGGAAGAAGCTCAGCTGTCTGACAGTGCCAGTTAGGACATTTTTAAGCTGTGGGTCTGAGCAAGCCGATTTTGTGCGATTACATTAATCTCCCGATGAAAGATGTTCAGTTTTGGATTTCAGTATACAGACTGAAGGTTCTCCTTCATACTGCTATGCAGGTCAGCCCGCTACTCCATTAGATTTCTTTTACCCTATACTGGTGCCTTCCCAAGTCCTGCTGGCCACCTCCGGGCCACTGGCTACAAGTTCCCACTCCATTGTCACACTGCAAGTGTTCCAAGCTTTGTTTTTCATCATATCTACCAGGAAGGAGAGAGAGACAAATCTCTGCTACTACCAGAACACTGTCCAACAACCTTCTTGTCATCTTTCACGCTCTCCTTACCTGGAGATGGACTCAAACCAGGAAAAGGCAGAATAATGTTTATACATAGGGTCAAAGCCCGACCATCTGAGATTTCGCACCAGCTGACAGCACCTATTAAGTACACGTGTACAACAGTCCCAGCTACAGCAGACTTAAAAACTGGGTGGAGAAATAAGCAGATGCCTGATTTTCTTTATAGGACATACAATTAACATAATCACACTAAACATAGATTGACTTATTATTCTTCTCAAGCTTTTTTCTATTCTTCCAAAGTATCAGATGGTATTAAAAGTGTCAGGAAACACCTGACATCCCTGTGCTCCATGGAGTATCCTATCCTAGTCCTAATTCTGATCCTGACTGGACCACTTGGTTTACCCCAGTACAAATTAGAATTAACCAGGAGTAATTAAAGAATATGATTTCATAATCATGACCAAATCATAAATAATTCAAATATTATATTAATAATGCATAAACTTCTAAGGGGTCATACAACTATGAAAAATAATCATCTGTTCACTTAACAAACGACTAGCAGTTATACCTACAGAATTTTAATAGACAGAATTCAAATTAGAACCTGATCAAAATACAAAATCTTAGTTTTGAGTATAAGCGTCTCAGCTGACTATCACTACCCTTCATGCATTTCTACCTATGATTATTTTAACTACTTTAACCATTAGACAATAGGTCACAGTTTCAAAATATGGTACTTTGTTTTTCTTTTTAACATTGGATGCTTTTGGGTACAGAATTAGCTGTTCAGGTGAGGAAACAAGAAGGAGGAATATGGCTTATTTCTTTCTTCTTTATTTTGTAAAAAACTTCAAAATTGTCCCAACTTTCAACAAAGAAATGAGACAAGAGGCAAAAAGAAAGGAACAGAAAGATAATAAATTTTTGGTTTTGTTAAAAAAGATCTTTTAGCATTGTTTTCTGGAAAGGAATAATAAAATATATTTATTTATAGATGTAAAGAAAATGGGCATCTTATAAAAATAATTTAAATAAACTCCTCAAATATCTAAATATATTACTGCGCAAACTGAGTGCACAGAGGTTCGATCTATGTCCATTCATACCCAAGTTTAAGACTATACCCAACAAACAGCCGGCAGAAGATGACTTGGCTAACACCCAACTAAAGGGTTCACAGGTTGAAATCACAGCTGTAAAAATTAGATGCCGCGTTCTCAAGTTAGGAAGCCATGACAAAAATGGGTTTATTATGTACACCCAGAAGACTACTTTAAAGTTTGAAACTGCAAAATTCAGTGACACCAACAGCAGTGAGTGATAATTCTAAGATGGAGAATAAAATACCGTGTATACAATAAACAAGAGTACAATCTAGTAATTATGTCTGGACAGATTCTTCATGAAACTAAGTAAATAGTTTAAAGATAGTTCCTTTTAGAAAGACAGATTATTTTTTAATATATAGTCTGAAGAGTTTTTCTCAACTTAAAGTATGACTCACTTATTAGCTTGATATGTTGATATTTAGTTGCAGAAAATATGTCTCCAAAACATCAGAGAAAGTTTCACGGGAACTAGATGTCATACAAGGTTAAAGTTACACAGGGTAACGTTAAAAAAGAAACAAAGCCCATGTCTGCTAAATGTTTTCATGAGAAGACACAGGAATGTATTTTTGCAACTTTAAAGATCATTCTGTGTATTTACAAACTAAAAAAGGGTATGAAAGAAAAAGCAGCAATGAAAGAGTGCACCATTTCAGGTAAGGCTCAGAAGGCAACAGCGGGCAATATAAGACTTCTGCCCTTTTTCCCCCTCTGAAGGATGTACTCCAATGGTTTACAGACAACTTACGTCTGTGTAGTTAAAAGACCGAGACCTTCAGCAATTTTTCCTGCTCTTTCATTTGTAGAATACAAGCCCTGATCTCAAAAACCTAAAAATAACCACACAATGTTTCACAAGCACTAAATTATCTGACATTCCTTACTGAAATACTCTTAATATACATATAAACTTTGGGTGTGTCCCTTTTATTGACAGGCACATCCTGCTGCTAAAGTTTGTGCCTCCACAAGAGCTTGTGCCTGCTGGTCCCCTGATGTTTCACCTCTCACCATGAAACTTTGTTCATGTCCTTGAACAACTTTACTAACCTGAAATCTTTTACTACTTTTTTTCCCTCTTTTAAGAGAGATTTTACTGTTTCTTGCAGCTTCCAAACTACTGATGTGCATGAGAACTCCAACCACTTTATAGAGGTGGGCTCCAGTAGAATGCCATCAGCAAACCATGAAGCCTCCCAGACTCGAGTGCTGTATTTAAAAAAGTCGATCCTCACAAGGAGCAAGGAGAAATAGTATGGTCCAAATTCTCATATTGAAAAATTTCAACCAGTTAAATGCTGTAGTTTTCATTAATTCTTTCTTTCAAGTATCATCAACTTTCAAAGAACTTCATTGAGGTGCAGGTCAGAAAAGAAGGTCTACAAATTTGGGTAAATATGATGGAAGTGATACTGCCCAACATCTTGAAGCCTTGTCATGATCAATAGATATTGTATTACTACAGTATCAAGAAATATAAGAAAAATACTACGTTCTACCTGGCAGAGTGGGAAAAACACCATGATGTGGTAGAGGGCAAGACTCACTGCTGTAACAACAAAATATTACATATTCACGTGCAGGTCTGGGTGGAGATGTGATGTGTGTGATGGGGCTGTGGCTCAATGATGTGACTTGTATGCACAGCAGTTGGTGGGACAAGAGAATTATTGTCACCACTGCCTCGGCAACTGCTGCAAATCCTCTCTTCAATCCTGCTCACAGCAATCAAGCACAAAATGAAAAGACACCTCTCCTGCCACAGCCTGGGCACAGGCACACAGCAAGCCCTCGCAAGAAATGGCATCTGGGAGTATTTAATTGCTCATGAAATAGATGCCATTTCACAAATTTTAACCAGCAGCAGCACAAAGCCCTCTCTGCATGACAACCAGCACAAAGGTAGCACAGAGACATTCTGGAAACAGAATGAGCTATTATTTCCCTCTCGGCAGGGTTGAGAAAGGCTCGTGGACTCCCTGTGACTCCAGAACGTGCTTTACAGTTTGTTTAGTGTTTTTTCTGTGGTTATACAGAAATAGTTCTGTTTTGGAACAACCAGCTTCAGCAATGAGCACGCACACACACCTGTGCCTTCACCCAGTCATTGCCAGCCTCCCTTATTTCTCTGAAAGGAGTGAGCGCTCATTAACAATTTGGCCATTTCTTCTGACAGACAAACCCTTGGGGGATCTCAGTGATAAGCATTAACTGAAAGGTGGCTACCAGCCACTCCAGGGGGCTCCCAGAGCTAACCTGCACCACATGATGCTTTCCACCAAAAACCAGACAGATTTGGTTGCTCTCTATTCCTCACAGGTGCTGCAGGCAGGCTTCATTCTGTTTGAGCTCTTTCAAGACAAAAATGCTCATAAATGAAGTACTCAAGTATTTTTTGTTAAAGACAGACTGGCATTTAGCTTTTGTGACAGACTAGCATATTAAGTATTTCAGCTGTGTGCAAAGCCCTCTCTGAAGCTCAGAGTCTTCCCCTGGACTGGAGCAGTTCTGCTGCTCCCAGTGTTTTTGCAAGGAAGTTCCAGGTCATCCCTGCTCAGACATTTTTGAGAGTTTATGGATGGAGAACCAGTCTCCAGCCAAATTACTGACACAACTGGAATAATCGAACTTGAGAATTTCTAGCTCCTATTTCCAGATCTAAAGCATTTAGTCTTTCCAATTGTATCTATCTCCTTGCAGCATGAATATTTGATAACTAGATTACTGAAACAGATTGGTCTGAAAATTATGATGTCAAATGCAGCACTACAGAGTTTTATGCAAGTTTACCATCAAATAAATCTCTACCTAATGTTTAATCTCATTTATTTTTTCACCTGATTTTATATTGAATTTACTTAATAATTAGCATTTATAAAGTTCTTTTGTTACTACAGAAATGCCAACCAGCTGCCTATTCACTGCAGAAGTATCAATTCTCCCCAGGAGACACCTTTTTCCTATGGTGTATGAAGACAGATTGCCTCAATGAACGCTGCTGGAAAGGCTTGAATGTAGGGTTCCATAATAACAAGTATCAATACTCTAATATTAATTAAAGTATTAGTAACAGAACAGCTTGCAAGAATTGCTGGCATGACGTAACAAAGTCTGTTCTATACAACACAGGCAAAGGCCAGCAGCAAATAAGGAACAAAAAAGAACAGCATCTTTTGCTTCATCAGTCAAGAAACCACAAGACAGCTCAAGGTGAAAATTTGAGCCATCTGAAGTCAAGCAAGACAACCCCTACCCAGGCTTCTTATTCTTTCTGGCACTTATAAGTAACCTGTATTGATGCGTGTTCACCATGTGCCAGTTGCGTTATCAAAGGAACATCATCAGCATCTCAAAAGCATCACTTGAGTTACAATTGCCAAAAGCAATTCTAAGCCCATGGTTAAAAAAAGACCAAAGACAAAGAAACCAAGGCGATTGCTGTAACTCAGGATGAAGGTAACTTAGCAGAAATATTGTCTGGAAGTTCATCCTCCAAATAAAATAGGTTCTAGTTTAGTGCTGCAATCTTGTTTTTCCAAATGCTTCCAAGCACTACAGAAAACAATAAAGAAACAGAAAAAAAACCCCTATTGCTTTAAATTACCCCCAAGATTTAGACATGCAAAAGTATTGTAAAAAACATGCTCTTAGGTTGACACCTGGTTTATCAACTTAGTAGAGAACAGCAAGATTTTATAGTTCAATTTAGAAAAACACAGACAATCCTACCCAAACCCCAAACTCAGAAGACAGATGGGACATGGTGACACAATTACCCTGAGTTACCGGACGTGAGGATGAAGGGTGAGCGTTATTGATACAATTCATCTTCCAAATAACTGACTTGCCAAGTTCCAGCCCCGAAAGTCTGCCATTCCCGGCCAGCGGAGCGCCCGGTGGGCAGCCCATGCCAGGCTCTGCTGCTGCCCGCACACTGCTGAGACCTTACAGCTTGTTCATCTACTGCTTGTGCCACGCAGCCCTCCCTGCCCCTCATTGCAGCCTGCCACACTGGCACTCCGCTGAAGTCATTTTTCCTTAGAGCTGCTAAAACCTTGAAGTCAGAATCAACCACATATTTAAATGGGAAGTGAAGAGACAACGAAATACTTATCCTTCTGAAATTTCCACTGAAATCAAAAGAAAAGTGTGGGGGGTTAAAAATAATTTTCTGAATTTCCTTTTTTTGTTGAACCTGAGACAGAAAAACCCGTAAGGACAAGGAGTTTAAAATATAGATCAGTGTGACATGTATTAGCATACCTTTTTTAGTGCTTCCCTGCTCTTTTTAATTTCTAGTTATTGACATACATATGAAGTTTATATTTTAATAGATCTAACAATAACCTTTTGACCAAATTAACCTTCCCTCTGAAGTACCGAGCTGTACTGTACATTACATTTCTGTAACAGCAATTTAGACTCAAATATCACATTTTAACCATAGCCGGAAACTGTCTTTCTGCCATTACAACTGAAATCTCTCCAGATTAAAAATTTGAGATCTTGCATTCATTGTTTAAAATAGATGACAGAAGAGTATTTTTAAAATGGAGTTTTTCCCTGATTCCAGTAGGTGGCAATAGCTCTGCCCTAAAAAGCTCAGGCCCTAAAGAGCTCAGAGAAACTGGTGCTTCAGAAGGGGAATGAAGCTGTACCAGGAGGCCCTGAAATAAATCAACCACCAGAGCTATCCAAAGAATGATTCCTCCACTGTCAGCCCTAAAATTCATTGGAAATCATTAATGTCATAACTGAAAATGGAGCCCCAAGGACATTTAAATAATACTCTAAGACCACTTACAACAAGATAATTATTTCACACCTGATTTGTGAGAGTGAGCACTTAACAGAGAGTGTTGCTCTACTTTGATTTGTGCCTACAGATGCAATACCTATGCCAAATCTAAGGAATTTTATAAAATACAGTAATGATAAGCAGTTATACTGTCTCTAGTTTATGACATTTATAAACATTGTGTACCAAAGTCTTCATTGCTACATGAAACTCAAAGTTTGGGATCTGGCAGTACTAGAACTCAGCAGAAATCAAAGTAATCATCTATTTTGCATGGCCTCTGACAACTAAAAAGAACTTTACATAAATAAGTGCTTTTTAACAATAGTTACTTTGCCAAGAAAATATGCTAAGTGGGAACATACATCATCTGAATCACAGGTCTGAAGAAATAAATAATCATGCAGAGCCTCAAACTCATCTCTCATTATCATCTATGCAGAGCTAATGTGACAGCTGTGCAAAGCTACAGGAAAAAAGGGAAGTCTATACATCCCACAGGCAAGAAGAAAAGGCCAAAATGCTTCTGTTCAGAAGCATGACCTCCCGTCTAGCAGACTGCCCATTTCCTAGCCTGTACTAGACGACAAGCTGAGTTAAAATAAGGTCACAACTTTATATCGAATGAATCAATAATTCCAGCTCATCTTGTGCCAGTGAGGGATTGGTCTTACTGCCTTCATTCTCAAGGAAATGTACCACACACGCCGACAGTGCATACAATAATTTATATGAATTAAACTCATCAAACATACTGAATTATTCAACAGTCCTAATGCAGAAATGTGTTAATTTATGCTCCATCCAAAAGAAAAAAAATACTCTGAAAACTTCATCATTATAAGAAGGGAAGAAATCACAATTTTATTATATCAGATGATGTGATTATTGAAGAGTTACTTATTATGGAATAAAACTGTGTAAGATTTGGATTAGGGATGCTGTTCAAGGTACAAACTGCTATATGGAGGGCTGGGTTCAACCCTGCTGAATGTTCTTTATCAAAAAAAATCCCCAACCACACACACCTTTCAAAAATATTTCCCCCCTCAAAACAGAGAAAATTTAAATTTATGTCGGAGTGTAAAAAAACTAAAGGAATCTGCGTGGACAATTTTCACCAAGGACTTTTATTTAAATCTGAATCTCAGACTCAATTACTGAATGTATGTGAAAAACAACTATTGGAAGTATTCCTCTCTCAGAAGAAAAAATAAAATCAGATCCACAGGCTCCCAAATATGAGTCAGTTCCTTTTGCTTTAGGTCCAAGGCAGAAGGGGACATCCCCATCTCTCTCCCAGCAGCAGCAGCTCCCTGCATGCTGGTGCTCTCTGGTGAAGCATCTTCCTCCACCCCTCACTCCCATTCCCTTGGCTGAGGGGGGCACCGGGGCCACACTCTGCCCCTGCTGCAACACTGCCTCAGGAGAACCCCCCCGGTGAGGTCTGGATGTCTTTCAATCCATCCACAAAAAGACGAAGATGCTAATTAGCAGCAGGCTCCTATGGGCAATAAGACTCGTTTCTCCAATTTACATTTTATAAGTGAGGGAGAGAAAAGCTGCAGGAATTACCCACGTAGTCCATGCACACTGACAAGACACTGCCAATTCTTTCATATATGCTGGCATTTTCTTTCCTGTTTATCTCCTCCATCATCTAAAAACAAACGTGCTTTTTAAAAGGGAAACAAGATCAGTTTATTCTAGTCCCATCTCAGCTGACCACAGAATGACTGAAATGAGCAGAAAGCTTGCACCTTCAATGGGATGTAAATTCAAATTTTAAACACCACAGCATCCTCTTCCTTGGACCGCTTTTAAGTGGTGAAGAGCACTGACTCAAACAAATTTCCATTTAAATAACACAATTTTTTTCTGACAGAAACCAGCATTCAGGAATGTTTTAGCTCAAGGGCCACTTTCTCTTTTCTATTCCATTTACCTCAAAGCTACAGCATCCGAAGAAGTTACCCAAACAGCTGTCAGCATCTGTCTCTTCATCATTCCCTACCAGAATGCCTTTTAAATAGTAATTCAGAATAAGATCTAGAAGCAGCGTTCAGTAGCAAAGTGCAATACAGGTAGAGAACAAATATACAAATGAAGTTTCAAACTAATCAGACTTGCTTAAAAATCCTGTTTTGTGCTGGGTGTCTCCAACAAATAAATTTTGTCTTCAGCATATAAACTAAACTTTCCCAGAGTCAGAGTACCTTCACTTCCTAACAAGATTGACAATTTTGTCCTTCCTTTCAAGCATTCAGAATTTGCCATTGGTTGAGTAGATATAATGAGTTAGAGCTATTAATAGTAACTCCTAAGTAATTATGCTAAAGGAACGTAAACAGTTTCAGCTTAGATTACCATGTTGCTCTGCTCATCATTTTAGACCTAAAATGCAGATACAATACACAAAGGATTTTAATTTTCAGGCATTAGATTCAGTAAAAAGTAAAATAATCAAAAATGTTTTTCCCCCCCTTGAACAGTAAAAAAATAAAATTAAAAGATCATATCTTCTGTTAAAGTTACAACAAAATTCCACCCTCAAATTATTTAAGTACATATATAGATTTTACCATCTTACGGTTATCAGGCCCATCATGAAATAATTTCCTTTTAAAAGAACTTAAAAATATGATGCTTCACAGATCTGAGCAGAAAGAATGGCTGAAAGGAACAGAACATTAAAATTGCACTTATTTTGCTACCTACTCCTGAATCACCAATAACACAGCTTCATCTGTGATTGAGGACACAATATTCTGCATCACTTTATCGTTCTCTTCTTCTCATTTGCTCTTACTTGTTAGCAGAGACAGGATTAAAATAAGCACATGAGATTTCTCAAGTTCCTCCTCTATCTCCCCAGCTCTCCAGAATTCACACGACTACAAGCAACCACTTGATTGTAATTTCCCTGTCTAATATCTTCCTCCCAGAAAAGACTCTGTCCCTTAGATTTTCGGCTAAAAAAGACTGTAATCAGTTTCAGATTTTTTTTCATTTCTGTTTTTGCACACCTCCTTAAAACATATTAGAAATTATTATGCTGAAGTACGTATTCCTAATCAAGTAGGACAAACAGCATTGCGTTCAGCCACTCGGCTGCTCCAGGTTTCCATACTTGCTGGCAACAGTGAAGACAATCAGAAATCAATTCTATTTGAAACTGCATATATTTTGGTTTTCTTTCCTAAACAATCCTCAAGGGCATAGGGGGGGTTCTATATTCTGGTTCCTACTGAAGCGATGAATATTTCAATTTATTAAACATTTAGCATATTGTCCAGAAAGAAATTTCTCTAAGATTACTGGCTACAGCCACAGCTCTTCTGAGTGCTGCCGATACACATGCAGATGGAAATGTGCTGTAGATCCTGCTACTTTCCTGAATCATTTACTCCCTCTCCTACCTTTCCACTTTGCAAATGTGAGAACCATAATCCTATGTATAATCTTCATCTCCTGATCTGAAGACTTAGTAAGAGAAAGACTACTGTCTTCTGCTGAATTACGCAGCACTTTTCAATGCAGGCCCTTGTAGGAAGGTTCCAAACCCACATTTCAGCAATAAAATCCTCTACCAGTAGTTCCTGCATGACAATGCAAGCAATGTCTATCCCCGGACAGAAGAGTACTTCATTCCTGGAAGGCTGTTCTGGTGCCAGCCTTTTTGTGGTAACAGGAGAGGTCTGGATACCCATTCCCCACGACACGCTGAAAATAGATTCTCCATCTTTAAATGTGTTAATACAAACATACATTTTTTTGGCATTAGTAAAGCAGTCACAGCAGCTTTTACAAATGCACTTGTCACATTGCAAAAACGTGTTTATAAGACAGTGACTAGCAAAACAAGTGTAATGAACTTATTTATGTCTGTCTTTATTTACAAGCAGCAAAAGGAACCTGACATTTCTAGAAAAATCTGATGTTGCTACAAAGAAAAAGTATTATAATAATTTTAACGGTGTCATCTGCTATGCTTTAGACAACAGGCAGCACTGTATGAATGTAAAACTCCCCAGAACATTCCCAAGGCTGTGACAGTCACTGGCTGATGTCTGAAAATCCAGCTAATGAACTCCCATGTTGTTTTTTTTTTAAACCACTGGAATCTAGTTAGTGTCCAGGCGCAAATGCCAAGGTTGAATGCCAAGGTCGTTAGGAACATTGCTGTGGTGGAAACTCTCCTGAAGCTGGGAGCCAGGGTTACACCGCCTGCCTGACCTCTTTCCTCACAGTCCCTGGGTAATTTAAATCAATTTTTCCCCAGAACAGGTTTCTGAGATACAGTTAAACTCCTCAGCAAATTGATAGATACAAGCAACACGCACACAGTGACACGTAGCAGCATTTCTTGAGCACCTGAAAACATGCCATTAATTTTAGATGGAAGGAAGGAGCTCAGGAGAGCACTGGTCAGAGGAAAATGAAGAGTTTGCCAAACACAGAGCTCTTCTTGGACTTGCCTTTGCAATGAATGCCCTTAGAGAGGGGAACACTTTATATTGACGAAAGCAGGATTCTCCATGAAGCATTAAACTTCTGCGGCAGGAAGATGTTCCTTTAATGAAGTTAAAAAAATGGCTGAAGAAAGTAAATCACTCAGCTTCTCTCCCTTTATAGATTTCTGTTCCCAATCGTCCTCCTTCGGGGACTGTGGAGACCTGCCAGCTAATTTTGTGGACAGGATGGTTTCTAGGCTTGCCTCTGATCTGCAGATGATGTTATTATTTCTTCATAATTGTTTATTGTATAAAGTCAACATCTTTCCCTCCAGAGGGATATTGCTCAGAGTCACTCATAAGCCCTTTTAGCTCGCAGTTGTGGGCCTGCTGTGGTCTTGACAGCATACTCATGTCAAGGTTAATGTCATGTCAAGGCACTATTTGTAGCTCTTCTCCTTGTGTGGTTATTCTTTCAACTGTAAGAATATTAATGCAATTTAAAGTTACTTCTAGAGCATTCTTTGCTGGCCTTTAGGGTTATTGCAATTACACGGACAGAAGTTTCAAGGTTTCCGAGACTACTGTGAGAGTGATCCCAATTGTGGGGAAAAATTAGATTTCGGTTTGTGCTCTGAAAGCAGAGAACTGAGAGCAATCCCTGCCACAGTCAGTCCTGGCTGTGGGACGAACTCTGCCCATGACCTCTGCTCTGCCACCTGAGCTTCATATCAAAACTTTCCCATTGCATCCCCGTCTGTAAAAGTGAGATAATGTTTTTTATCAACTTTGTGGGGATTTTATAATTCGATCTTCATGAAGGGAACAGAACTGCAAGTCTTTCTGTGCTGCTGCTAAATGCAAAACTTCCCTAAATCTTGGAGAACAAGAGTCCCAACATGGAACCCTCAGACCATACTGAGAGAGAAGACACAGCTCTTCTTTAATTGCAAAGTGAATAATTTAAGAATATTCTTGCTCACTGTCTTGAAACCTTCCTTTACATGTTCCAAGGCAGAGCTGGAGGCAGCAAGGTTTGCATGTCAACAGCTGTTTTTGTTATCTGGCTCCATAACAGCCAGGGCAGCAAAGCACCTGATGGAGCTGGTGCCCTGGGCAGGAGGCTCCTCGCTGTGCTGTTCCACAGGCTTATGTAACTGATCACATAAAAAAATAAATAAATCTCTATTCTTTGTCTTACATTTATGATCTTACAAGCATACCCATTGCGTGTTACTCACGCTGCTTCATGGCCTGACTCGGACTTGGTCACGTTTATTCCTACATGGCCTCCCTCCCTTAGGGCCACTGCTGGCCACAGAGTTCCCGATATTGAAGAGAACCCAAATGCTATATTCTCCTCGAAAAACATTTGGATGCTCTAATTGTCTCCCTAGGTTTCTATGGCAACCACAGCAACATAAACAGCCTTGCTGGCAGCCACAGGAGACTGAAATCTCTGCTCTCTCCCCTCCCTAGAACTTCCCAATGTAGAACATACTGTAACCAAATAAATATCATTAACAATAAATATAGAGATGGTGTCTCGTACACCAGGCTGGCACTTGGGAAACTTCTCGCAAATAAAAATATATTACAGTATTTTATGATAACAGTCAAAACACTGCCTGTTACATCCGTGTTACCGAAGCACCTTGGGACCAACTGTGAAGAACAGCGCAAGGCTATAAATGTATAAACAAGAGGGTTTTCTGTGTCAGCCTGCGCGGCTGCAGAGAGCTTTAAAAAAATATACGAGAAGGCCTTCTCCGTTGGTGTCTCTCGGCGCCTCTCTCCTCGCTGGGAGGTTACACACCAGGAGGCGCGAGGCCCCTGAGCGAGAGTCAGGAGAGCCGGGGTTAAGGTGGCTGCAGAGCTCCATGGCTGTGCACACACCGTGTGGTGTGACCGCAGGCCCCTCTCCGCAGCTGCAGCTCCCAGCCTTCCAGCAGGAAAATCAGGAACAAAACGCGATCGCAGCGGCAGTGAAACGCTCTGCGTGGCACCATCAATCCCAGCCCAGCAGAAGCTGTTCCTCTGACCCTCCTGCATCAGGCACGGTAGCCAGAGCTGCTGCTTTTGCGGACGCCCAGGCAAACTGAGGCCCAACGAATCCCAGACAAGTAGCTCAGGTCCTTCCTTCTCTTTGGAGAAAAATAAATGGCAAAATAAATGGGCCATATGAGGCTGGTGTGACTCCGGAGGTTTCAAGCCATTTAAACCCATTCAGCCAACCCATGAAGCCACCAGAATATGCAGGAGTTACAAAGAGGCTGCAGGTGATAATTATGGTTATCAGATGTCCATAGATCACAAAATCATCTTTTAAATTGTTAACCCAGTTTCCGATCATTAAAATGCCATGTATTTTTAAAATAACTGCCACTGTACATCCAGCATGTGACAAAGGAACTTTGTGAAACCCAGAGACACAATGTCAAGCATCAGCGACAGACGTAATTTCTTCCCCAGTGCTGTTAGTTTTTCTCAGGCATTTGTTCTCCCTGTGCTGCCAGAAAGATACAGACAATTCCTGCTGTTCTGAGACACAACTGGGGATGCAACCATGTCATTTCCACTGCAGCAACCTTCTCACTCGGAGAGGAAATCCTGCAGCTTTGTGGGACCGATTTGAGACTCAGATTCAGGATCTGAGGAAGGAGAGAAGGGTGGGGTACGTGAATGTGAAACCTTGGAAGCCAAAAATCTATAGGGATTCCATCTGGACCAGTGCACAGAAACACACGTATCTGTGAGGAGGAGGAGGAGGAGGAGACAGGGCTTGGAAGACACAGAAAGTGCCACCTGACATTTCCCAACACAAAGGACCGGCTTTTAGAAAATTGCCAGATTATACAGAACAGGTGGAGGAAAGATTACAAATTAATGAAATAAGAAATTGGGATGAACATACAATCTTTGGAAAAAGAAATGTGGGTGTTTTCTTGGGTTTATTTCTTAAGGCAGACTTTCACTTGAGTGACTACCAATATAACAAATCTTAAGTTGTTTTGTTTTCTCTTGAAAGATTTTGAACAGGGTCCTTATGCAATGGAATTATTGTACAATATGGAAATATTGAATTTTGCAATGTGGAAAGGAAATATTTCTTCTTTCCTATCTAATTTGCTTCAATAGTCTGTACAGCAAGAAATGCTATCTGAGAGTGAATCATGACTATAAAAGGATTACTGATGCCCACATGTACTACGTTATACAATAGAGAGTTTGATTTTATCTAGCAACTATTCATAACAAGTTTATGTTTCCATTTATGTCATCCTGCGTGCTAGTAAGATTTTGTTAACTACGAACATGCTACTTAAAACTACAGCATGTATGAAATGAATGTGAATGTGGAATACAAAGAGAGATCTGTTACCTTACAAATATGAGAGCCCGAGTGCTGGTGAGCACACCAGGATGTCAGGTAACATGCAAGATATGTTGTAAAATGCACCATTAAAGATAGTCACAGATCAAACAAGAGGGATGAGATTTCATAGTTTTCACAGTTATTCATTAGTAAACAGTAATAGCTCCAAAATCATCACAGTGCTTTCAAATTAGGATTAGAAAGACTATAAGCTACCCTCTTCTGCATCTGGAGTGAATTGTTTGGCATAACATTCTAATAGTACTGAAATCAAAAGCAGGGCAATTTTAGAGTAATTTTAAATTAATGATTTTAAAATTACTAGATATTTTCATACCTTCCAAGCTCTCTCCGATATGACTCACTACCACTAAGCACTTGGTTTTAACTTCTAAGAAATACACAGGAAAGTTAAAAAAAATAAAAAAAATAAAAAAGCCCAAACCACCACACAAACCTTTGTGTAATTCCCAAGTGTGTTTCTGGCATGTAGGTGGCACAGATGAATTATAGCAAGGAGGTTTTATCAGCAGTAATTACACATTTTATCAGCAGTAATTACACATTTTATCAGCAGTAATTATATAATTCCCTTGTGGCACTGAACCATTCTAAACTCTAATCCAAGCCCTAATCATTATTGAAGTATTGATAAAGCCCTTACAGGACATTGTTCCAACTCATAAAGCCGTTCCTTAAGAATAGTCAACACTTAAGAAAACTTGGAAGATTGCTGTGACTTTACAGGGAACCTTTGTGCTGCTTAAGAAAATGAGGTGTGATGTATTTGCAGTTGCACTGGGACTTTTCAATGAATGCACACATTTTTACACCCCAACTGCAACGTATGGCATGATGCCACTTTTAAGCACAGGACCACAGAAATCTCTGTGGCCACAAGCCAGACTTTTGACAAATTGAACTGTTCAGATTTTTATCATTTTAGATTATTCAGCTGAGCAGCCCAGTTTCTTTAGTAGGTCAATATTAGAAGTGTGGTTTAATTAAAGCATTTTAAAAGAAAATTAATTCAGAGGGCTTTAAGTGTATATCTAGGGAATATGTCCCTCAACTGAATGAAGACATCAGGGAAAAGTAATTTTCCTAATTGCTAGTGTACTTTTGCCATTCTTTCTAAATGGCAGCTACACCAAACTGGCCACACACATCAGTGTCAAGGCTTTTATTTAGAACAGTTGTTAGAATGTAATCGCGTATTTTTTACAATGCAAAGTTTTTTTGTTCTATCAGAATATCCTAAAAATAACAACTGCTGTAAAAGCAAAAGCATTCTCAATAGCATAAAATACTATCAGTAGAGCACAAGAACAGAAAATCTCAAAAAGTGACATACCTGCCCCACGCTGCTTTCATTGTGGAATCTTTATCAACAGGAATGCATGAAGACTCAATAACACTTGATTTATTCAATTTGTAGCAGAGACCACAGTCTGGATCTAACATACATCCATTACAATAACTGAAAGAGAAAGAAATAAATACTTCAAGACAACTTTATTCATTTGTAGATGTCAAAACCAACAGCATCACCTAATCAATCTTGGGATGCACATAGTCAAGTTGTCAGTGTTAGAGACAAGATAACGGAAACTGGCCAAAAACTAATACAGATCGCTTGTGCCTTCTTCTGTACCACATTTTGGCGGCCCAGTTGCAAATCTTCCAGTGACACCTGATAAGGCAGTAGGGGAATTCACTCATGGAATGATTTTTAATGAAAAAAAAAGACAGATTGGGGTTGAAAAGAAAGAATCATACATCACACCTAACAACCAAACTCGGATTTGGGGACATACGGGAGTCAGTCTGAGATCACAAGACCATGTCTCTCTGTGCGGGAACTTGGTTCCTGAGTTCCCATTATACTTGATGGATGGAGTCAACATGTCAATAGAGCTAATTCACATACAGGCATCTAGTACCCAAAAGCATCCTGCCTGCCCTTCATCTGCCACTGCAGAGTGTGCACTCTCACAGACCAAGAGATGCTCACATTTAGGCAAAGTTTCCTCAATGCGGTCTTGTCACATACATTGTGACATACATTCTCATCAGTAAAGGCCCTGATATATTCTAAGGGGCAAATTTCAGAGTTAAAAACAGGAGAATGAAAAACTTTAAAACGTAGAGTAAGTCTGGAAATTTGAAATTAAAACTTTGAAATGTAGCATCTGGAAATGTGTAATTAAGGTGACCAAAATAGCTTCAAGATATATATCCCTGTAACAATGAAACCAAGGAAATAACCCTTTCTGAATGTGTATCTTTATCATAACAATGACTTAGTGAATGACAAAATAATCTGCTTAAACTACTATACCACTATGAGAAAAAAGTAAAAGTAACTGTATAACAAAGTCACAAATTACTAAGTCGGTAAAGCAGATTACATGGATTTTAAAAGTCTGAAAGTACATGCTTAAAATCTACTCATTCAAACTTTTCTTACTATGTTATTTCTAAAAAAGCTATAATATGGTTAATTCATATGGTAGCTGGCAAAAAAAGAGGGCTGAGAAAGTGTTAAAAATAATGTATTAATTTGCATTTTCCTACTTCTCCCAAGTTTCAGAAATTTGTGCTCTTTGTTATTGTGTGCTTTCTAAATAGCCAAATTACTGCAGAATTTCCATGTTGTCTATGTTTTAGAAAATACATCTATTTTAAGTACACTCTCCTCTTGCTTAACTGATAGGTCAAATTCAGGTTTGAGCAGCTTTTGATTTTTTTTATATTAGGAAAGCTGCATTAAATCAGCTGAGATGTAATAGAGATATAAACTGCAGAAAACATTGTTACAATGGAGATGAAATAAAAACTTTCAGGTAGAAGTCAATCACCTAACTGTAGTAAACATTTATTCTCTTGCAAAGATAAATGGGAAAATGATAACTCTGAAATTATTAATTACAAAAGGAAAGAACAATTCCAATATTAAATTAGTGAGACTCAGTTATATTTTGTTAATCAATATTACAACGGCAATGGGTAGTAACCTAAACAGTTGACAGGAACGGAAGACTGCAGATGAATAAAAATATTTTTATATATCACAAGTGTGTTTAAGTATTTATTAAATAATAATATTAAAATAACTAAAAAAATATAGCATCTTCTAGTGAACAGAATTCTATGATACCAAATAGGATGCTGATACATGATTTTCAAATTGTAGAACATCTTACACTCAAATCACGTTGTATATCAAAGTACCTTTTAAAAACATGGATTTCTAAAAAGAACCCAGGGTGCTGCAACGTCCAGCATGGCAGCCTGGCATAGAAAGCAGACATTTCCAAATATTACAGGCTATCAAGTGCAGCAGTGGATTTTTAAGTCAACTATATGCAAATTTCATTTAATGTGAACACGATGTGCAAAATTTAACACATTAAAGTGGTCTTTAGGCAACCCCTCTCTTTGGAATAGTTAATGATTCAAAGTTTCTCTAGATTTGTTCTTTTTAGGTTTTACTTCAAGCAGAAATATCATCAAATGCCCAACCCCAGCCAGACCATCAGCAGGACACAGGAATTCAGAGGAATGACAATCAGGCACAGCGATGACTGTCATCTTTACAGTGTGGCCAGCAGAGGACAGGATGGGGGTTGGATGTCTCATTATTTCCCTCAACTTCCTCACAAAAATCGATGCAGGAGATGAATGACAGAACTGAACCGCGCACTATCTGTTCTGTCCTACTGGGCTTGCTCTACGGACAACTCCACATAACCTCACACGGTCTTGGGTATCAGCAATCAGTCAATTCAGGTTGGTGACCTGATGGTCAATTGGTCAATTCAGGATACCCTCAGGAAGCAGAGGGTATCCTATTTATCCCTCCCTCCCCATCCAGCAGTCCAGAAAAAACTAGAGAAATTTGATTATTGATTCCAGTGTCTGCTACATGGTCGTTAATGCATCTGTTCCTCAGGCCTTATTGAGCATGCACAACTGTGTCTTCCAGTTGGCATTCAACATAACAAAGGCTTTCATGTCATGCCAAATGTCAGAGGTTATAGTTACTCTCAACAGTTTAAACAATTGAAAATTATTTTCCACAGCTTTTCTGAAGCTTCCCTTTCAGGCTGAAAAGTTAAATAAATATTTAAGAACCCTTTACCTTTGGGTTCGGTTCACCTGCCATTACCTATGCGGTGAGTTTATACAATCAGGCTTTGACTTCAGGTTTTAGGGACATGACCAACTTATGTCAGAGGCAACCCAGAAACTCAATATACAAGGCTAAAGCCCTTTCAAATTTAACATCCAGCAGACTTAGGGTAGATGGCTGCTGTTCAGACCATCTACCATTTTTCTGTGCCCTGTTTTATCACTGATATAAATTTTTTATGTTGATTTTGATGAGGCAGGTAGTAATTGTTTTTTTCAAGATGAAGATTGATTTTTTTCTTCCAAAATTCCAACACATTACCACTGTTTCATAACACAATAGAGAAATCTGTATTAGTTAATAAAGACTAATGATCACTGAAGATGCAGTAAGAAAGGAATATTTTTTTTTCAAAGCAGCAATTTAAAAACAACCAAAAAATCAAGTGCTGAGGCTGTTCGCTCTAGATATCTCTCTCAAAAAATGGAAATAAAATATATAGCAGTCTCAGGCTTATGCTCTTTTTCACTCTAGCCCCATTACTATTTGCTAAACGAAAATATTTAAGCAATTTGAATTTGAGAAGATATTCTTACATATATGCTCATAGTAATGTAAATAAATTAGGACACACGATATACCTTCAAAATAAATGCACGATATTTCTGTGTTGCATATTGACATGTAACTATCTACTACAGATCTCCTCCCTGTCCTCAAAGATATCTTCTTATCAGCCCAGACATATTCAAATATATTTCAGAGTATAAATCTATAAAAATAGTGACACTTCTTCAAATCTACACCACAGATCAGTTACGGTCTTGAAAGCTCTACACCAGAACACTCCAGGTTAAGAAGGAAATTTGCTTTCCATTACAAATGAGAGCTATGTTTATTTATAACTGTGCCAGGGTTATGAGCTAGTGTCTTGGAAACAGGTTCCTTTCTGAAGAGCCAGTTGAAAATTCCCAGGCAAGACGTTTCTCAATCAGACACTGACAACTTACCAAGATTGAAACACCTGTGAGAGATGATTTGATTTTGATGAAAGCAGGTAGCATTACAGCAGAAAGGTTTTACAATATGCCTAGTTCCCTCTCTGCTTACCAGCTGGGCTCCTAGGCAACCCAACAAGAAGGCAAGCGTCTAGACTTCAGATGCTTCAGCCTGTGTAGCAGAATAACAATAACCAGGAATGCAAGTCTCCAGAATTCCAAAGATGCCCAGCTTCATTGCATCTCAGTGGCATGTAGTCTACAAAACAAAAGTGTCAGTAGCTTGGCCCCTCAGTTTATTGCGATCTGCTATGGAATGGAATTTCAGGGTTCTTGCCTCATTGTCAGACCATGTTTACTGACAAGCTGATGGACCATTAGGAGACAAGGTATCCCCAAACCTCCAGTTCCGATTCTGCCAACTCAGTCAAGGCTTCCACGCTCTTACGTCCTCTTCGTCTGGCCAAATGGGAATAGATGACATCTAGAAAGCCTGACAGCACTAACTTCAAGGTCCCTTGCTAGCAATTTCTTGGCAGCCTGAGCACCACCAGCTTTTAGGATGCTATGCTCTGGAGCAGCCTGCCCGATTAACTGTTCCTGAGGTCACAGGTTGATTCCAAAGATCACAATCCCTTCCCCTTTCACAGACAATTTAAAGTTTATAGATGAATTATTAATTGGCTAGTGTTAGGCTGTGCACATTTTTCTTGATACAAATATTACTGGGTTTTTTCTACTTAACTGTAGTTTACTAGCCTCTGGCACAGTCTCTAAAAAGATTGAATAAAATCTCTGACCTGCTTTAAGTGATCCTTCAGATCACAGAACAGTTTGGGTTGGAAGGGACCTCTAAAGGTCATCTAATCCAACCTCCCCTGCAATGAACAGGGACATCTTCAACTAGATAGGTTTCTCAGAGCCCCGTCCAACCTGACCTTGAATGTTTCCAGGGATGGGGCATCTACCACCTCTCTAGGTAAACTGTTCCAGTGTTTCATCACCCTCATGGTAAAAAACGTCTTCCTTAAATCTAGTCTAAATTTAACCTCTTTCAGTTTAAAACCATTACTCCTTGTCCTATCACGACAGGCCCTGCTAAAACGTTTGTCCCCATCTTTCCTGTAGGCCTCTTTTAAGTACTGAAAGACCACAAAAAGGTCTCTTCCCTTGTCCACTGATGTAGTCACTCCATCACAGAAGGCCACTAGGACTTGCCCTTGGTAAAGCCATGCTGCCTGTCTCAAATCATCTCCCTGTCCTTCATGTGCCTTAGCACAGCTTCTATGAGTACCTACATCTTCCCAGGCACAAAGGTGAGGCTGACAGGTCAGTAGTTCCTAGGGTCCTCTTTTCTACCCTTTTAAAACATGGGTGCAATGTTTCCCCTTTTCGAGTCACCAGGGACTTCACCTGACTGTCATGACTTTTCAAATCTCATGGAGAGTGGCTTGGCAACAACATCAGCCAATTGCCTCAGGACTCTGGGATGTATCTCGTTAGACCCCACAGACCTGTATGTTCAGGTTAATCAGGTGGTCACAAACCTGATCTGCTCTTACAGTGGGAGGCACTTTGCTCCCCCAGTCCCTGCCTTGTAGTCCATCCACTCGAGAGGTATGGGTAGAGAACTTGCCAGTGAAGACCGAGGCAAAAAAGTTGTTGAGTGCCTCAGCCCTTCCCTTGTCCATTGCTACCAGTTTGCCAGTCTTGCTTATCAGGGCGGGTATGCTTTCTATGACCTTCCTTTTCTGGCTGACGTACCTGCAGAAGCCCTTATTATTCTTTGTGTCCTTTGCCAAGCCCAGCTCCAGCTGCATGTTGGCCTTACTAACCCCATCCCTACACAACTGGGCAGCGACCCTATACTTTTCCCAGGATATCTGTCCCTTCTTCCACCGCCTGTGCATTTCCTTTTTGTCCTTTAGTTTGACCAGCAGGCCTCAACTCAGCCATGCTGGTCTCTCACCTTCCTTATTGATTTCTTACACCTGGGGATCCAGAGCTCCTGCACTCTGTGGAAAGTGCCCTTAAAGACCTGCTGGCTCTGTTCTGCTCCCTTGGCCCTGGGGGCACTTTTCCAGGGGGACTACATCCTTGAAAAGCTGGAAGTTCGTTTTCCTAAAATTCAGACATCAATGAAAGTTCATAATTGCTTCTTCCTATGCTTTTTCCCCACTGCTTTGAATACTGCACTCTTGCATTTGGTTTGTCATTATATTTTGTGCTTTAAATTTGTAAAATGACCTTGTAAGTAATGACTTTCCTACAATTCTCAGGAGTCTCTTAATTTGAGATGCAAATTGTACCTTGTCACTTTTTGTTGAGTGATTTAACAGTAAAAGACCTTTGCCCACTGTCCTTGCTCTGCAAGTGCTGTTTCTCTTTGTGTCAGATTATTTTCTCTTTTTCAAGGTGAACCTCAATTTCTGAATTGTTCATTTCAAAACATTTCATCAGTTCTCACTTTTGCCACATTTTAAGAAACTTCCCACTTTGCCTCCCATAATCTGTTATCCAATTCTAAAACTCAATTAATGCATTACTGTCATTCAGTTATAGAAATACAAACTGAGCCTGATATTATATGATGGAATGTGTAGTTGAAACACCTAATTTCATAATATTCTACTACATGGGTAGCATGAGCAGCCTTCCAGACTGAAACGTCTTCCTATCAACACATCCACAAATAAGGCTGTTTCTTGGGCATGGACTCTTTCTACTTGTTTTGGATTCATCGGTCTTCACTGAGCATATTCCGCACGATCAGCCTGCATATCTGAAGAAGTATCTATGCATGCCTAGGGTTTGGTTTTTTTGTAAATGGCTTACTTCATTTTAAAATGCAAACTTATTTCAGTTAGGTACCTAGGACCTTGTTTACAATTGCCTGATGCGCGTGTCTGAGGTCTTAACACTGTTTGCACAAACAGAACCCTGGCCAAGAGTACAGGGGATGCTTTAAGTAGTTAAAATGTGTGGTAACTGCAAGATACCGCTCCAAGCTGTCATATTTGGGACACAGAAAATACAATATTTAATGAAGAATGAGAAAACCCCCCTTGGACCTCAAGGGCACTTTCCTGCTATTATAGGAGACCAAATGACAGAAGTTTAGTTGCTGAGGTCCTTTGGTAACATGGAGCGAATAACTCAGCGATGTTCTTAAGGAAAAGCTACTATTTATAGTCACAGTACTCCTAAACTATTTGCAGTTCCGTAATTTACCACACAGCTATTCCAACGGATCCGAATCAGTTACATTCAAGTCTGATCAAGCCTTCCTCATCTTCAAATCCTGCTGCACCTAGTTCACTGAGACTGTTCTTCAGTGACTCCTTCCCAGGTAAGTTCCAGATCCGTACTCAGTCCTTCGTGATATGCCAGCCACATATAAATACATTAGCTCTCAACTTAGCAACACAATTTATATAAAATCAGAGCAACTGTTTTCAGCTTCTTGGCGCTTGCTAGATCTGCTTGAGACCCAAAGAGGACTCCAGTGGCTCATCCACCTTTCCTACCTATCATAGTCCTATAAAGGAAACAACTCTCTACAAACCTTGTTTTCTTTCAGCCCTTAGATCACCACGGCCACACACCACTACTTCGATAAGGACCTTGACAGCAGACTCTGCTGGAATGCTGGCACCCCATGAATCGTGTCCCGATCTACTTGCATACAGGTATCAATTGTCTCCTGTCTTTGATGATCTTTCTTTCTGAATTTATATAGGCCCCAGCACAACAGCTTCCTGATTTATACCTGGAACTGAGCAACACAGACAATAAAACCCAGAAACAACTGACTTACATGTAGCTCTATTTTGAGCACAATGGCAGTCTCCATAGAATACTTTGCTTTTAAAGCTAGTCTTCCAAAGAGACCCTATACATACATACTATACTCCCAGCTTCTGGGCAGATCAGCTACAAGACTTATTCAAACTTGATTAAAATCATCCTTGTGAGACTAAAACCTGCCAGACCATATAAAACATAACACCATCACTTTGCAAGATTTTACAAAATAATTCCCTAAGCATTGGTTCAATTTTTGTCAAACGGCAAAGTCTTAGAAGCATTAGCGGGGGTGTGAAGTGTTAAGAGGTTACTATATGAATAATACCTTGTTTTCTCTGTAATGCAGAGTTTGATTCACAGACAAAGCAAGCAGAAATGTGAACAACAGTTACAGGGTCTGCGTTACACTCACAGACATAGTTCAGGTAAGTCACTTTTCAGATCTTCGTGTTTAAACTGATGAGAGGAGTTTTTCCTCATTCACATTAAAGATGCTAACTACACGGAACTGACATATTCCTTCCTATCCCTTATGATTATAAATTAAATTACAAGCTTTGATTGATAGGAGCAACATGCCAGCAAATGGAACGTTATTATCCAGCGATAAATCCTTATATCATCTACTTAATATATTTCAAGACTATGTTGAGGTCATTTTACAGTTCTACAACATAAATCATCTATCAGATTTTTAATTACATTTCATAAAAGAAGGCAAAAGTATTCTCAAACTTGTTTATCTCTTTACATACTCATAATTTTCTGAACTTAATAGCAGAAATGCATTACTTAATTTATTATTACAATTCTATGTTATCAGAATGACCAGTAGCTCAGTCACGTTGACATTAGAAACATAAAATGAGAATCATATTTTTAAAATTACTGGTTCTCTGATATAGTGACAGTATGAACAATACTGATGGCTAGTTTGTAGATAAATCAGGTTGTTAATGAGTTAACTCAATAACATAAAGTACAATAGCTAACATACTAATAACATACATTACTGTATGTATCCTAAGGCTCTTAAATACAATAAAACCAGCTTCAGCTATTAGGTTAGCTGAGTTCTTCGGGACTGATCATAATTATATGTTTTTGCTAAATTCATAAAGAAAATATATTTCTGTCTATTAGCTATCTCATAAAATTGCTACGTAAGATGACTAAATATTGGTGCCTTCATCTAAGTGGTGTGTATTTGTACAATGAGCTCAGGCACATTAACCACATGACAGTGACTAATTCAAAGATGAACAACAGAGCCCTTGTGTGCCCAGCACAGCTGGCATTGCCTGTATTATTTTAATCAAACTCTGAAGACAATCAGTTCGGGAAGAAACCTGAGAAAGTTCAGGTATCATTTCACTAGGATATGAGGGTTAACTTAAGTTTAACACAAAACCTACCATTTTCATACAGTAACTGATGTGAAAAATATCCCTTAAGAAGAACAAGTTCTCATTATGTCTTCTACAGCTGACCAAGTCTCAAGAAGTGCAGTAAGAGAGGCAGACATGTGAATGAAAGGTGATAAAAAGACCAAGAATAGGAGGCAACAGGCCAAAGTCTGTTTTCCAGAAATGGATAAATGTCCCAGAGAATGGTAGAGTGAGACAGTCAAACCTTTGATTCTTTAAAGATTGGGAAAAGGCAGTAGGGTAACTAGTGCATGTGCCCTGACGTTGATCTCCTTCCAGAACCAAGCACGTCCCCACTAAAACAAGGAACATGTTCATAGAGTTTTGAATAGCCAGAATAAAAATAGGAACAGCTAGCTTATCTTTTAATTTTTAAGATTACAAGTTTTGGGATGATGCTGTTTTGTACTCCTAAATTTACCTCTGAGCTTCTCTGTGGCCTTGATGGTAAGTAACAGATCACAGCTGCTGAAGAGATTATGATCAAAGAGAAGCAGTCCCACTGCAAACATCTACACAAGCTTATGCAGGTTGAGTATGAAAATAGAGTTTGATTTAAGGATGGCACACAGATGGGCACCCACCTTGCCTTTCCTCAGTGAGACACTCACCCACTTCCACTTAGGAGAGAATTTCAGGGTTCAGGGTGTCCTCCTGGGTTTGCATTATTTCCATGATGTCCATGTGAATGAGCATTCTATGAAATTTTTTTTTTTACTGATTTATGGATTATTTTTTGGCTGTTGATCAACTATGATATTTATGTCTCTACACCAAATGAAAATATTTCACTTGATATTCTTAGCCTATCTTACTGGTTCATTTTTTTGCAAGCACGTAACAGGTATCTCCCTCTGCATGGCACAGCTCTTTCAGAATGTAGTATTCAAGGTACTTTTTTCAATCAGGACAGTGACTGTGTTCATTATCTACTAGTCTGTTCTATCTTCATTGTTATTCTAGCAGCAGGAATTAATCTGTGCAGAGGAATACGGATCTGAGGGAACAACAAACAAACAGACTGTTTGTAGTAGCTCTAAGGCTTCCATAATGGACTCCCACGCTCACCTAACGGATTTGCAAACGTAAAAAGCATCTTTACTCTGCACAGTATCAGTGAAACTTTTGTCAGCAAAATACATTTTACTGATGCTTTTATAACTTATAAATACATCTTGACACAGACAAATACAAGTTATATTTTGGAAACACCCCCATACTCTGAGATGGCAAAGCTGCCAACAAGTTGAGGCTCTGACTAAGAGAAGCACTGCATCACCAGTAGATGAAGGAGACTATGAGCTGCATTTCTGTAGGCCCACATACTGAAAAGTGATTATGGTGGCTACAGGGAGATGGTATTACGTGTTAATCTTCTGAAGTCCTGCTGTCTTTCGCTTTTCCAAAACTTTCTGAGACCTCTTCAAAGCTTGCAAGATACAGTGCTAAGCAATATGAGATACCAGCAGCTACACTGAAGCAAGCTAAAATATGGATTAAACAGCAAGAGATCACTGACATTGTTAGTTCATTTTACTTTGATTGGATATCTTATTTGTAACTATTCCTACAGTAACATTTGCTACCCTACATGGTGGGTATGTGCACAGCTCCTGTAATGCCATTATATTTACAGCAGCATAGAAACCATGCAAGACTGGCAGTATGCAGAGTAGACTTTTACTTCCAAACCCTCAGATTTGAGAATCTCTTTGACTCAACTCCATAATTGACATGGGGAATACCTTCAGGGGCAAAAAGGAGAGAGGCGAGCCCCACAAAATATAGCTCAGCCTTTACCTTTCCTTTGGCTTGCAGCCCCCACCTCCTCTTCCTTCCAAGACCATGCATGTTATGCTGAAGTTCTTCTAACTCGAGTGGAATGGTGAAGACACCATCTACTTTCTCATGACAAAAACATTTTTAAAAATTTCGTTCAGCTTATTCACCACATGCATGCCCATATCTTCAACAGCTCCTTTTCCAATTCGAATATAACGAATGCTTGTATGTCATCCCCTCCTAAATGACTAAATTTAGACATTTAATGTCTAAATAATTTAGATAAAGGAATAAGTTAATGCATATTATCTATGGGTAGCTAGAAGAGTTTGGTAGAAAGGCACAGTGAAACTAAGCTCCTCTGAAGACACTGCTGGAGACAAAATGTTTAAAGTTTCTTCCCTTGATCCATGCCTAAAGCAAACAGTATTTCTGGCACTTACTGCTCCCTTGGCTGAAGACACCTGGAATTTTGAGGCTTTCTGGTATGGAGTCAGAGGCTGATATCACCTCCCAAAATGGACACTAATATTGATGATGTTGAAGGAATATTATTTCTCTGGGTCCAGCAAAGTTAGGGTTTGGTGATGTTTTGAAGCACGAAAATTGATATCTCAGATATAGTCACAGATACACAAGTGTAAAAGTTGTTATTAACTATATAAGCACCTATTTTTTAAAAACCTTTTAAATAGCCAGTGCTGTAGCCAAAATCTGTGATCTGTGGGCAACTGCATCCATTTATTAGTTTCAACTCCCCTGGCCTTTGTTTTTCTTTACCAAGGTACACTCTAAGATCAAAACAGGAGCTACTAGAGCTTTCTCATACGTTGCTCGTTATTTCACATCCCCCTCAACATGTTCACTTTTATCTGTAAACTAAGAAAGCTCCTCCTATTTCAGAATATTCCCAAATGAAAACATTTCAATTACTTTATTGCTCTTTTCTAAATCCTTTGAATTTCTATCATATCTCTTTTGCTCACTTCATGTCAGAATCAGAAATTATGACAGATAAAATTATTCCAATAATTCATGAAATAACATTCCTCTACCAGAAGTACCAGCTTTAATTTTTCATGCTTTTGCCCAGAAGTGCACACTGAGCAAGCTGCAGCATATCGAAATTCCCTCCTGACTAGCTGTGGTTAAGTGGAAAATGAAAACTGTGTTGAATAATTTTTCATTACTTGTTAAGGTGGACTAACCATATTCTTCTAAGCACATTTTATACTGTTTCAGGTTATATAATCATCTAGCTTTATTAGATAATAAATAATGAGTTCTGCAAATGGTGCATCTGTGCTCTCCAGACAACTTTTCTAAATAGTTAAGTCCTAGGCAAAGCCTTGTGACATCCTCCTATTAGTGTTGTCTTATTCTAAAAGGAGAGCATTTGGAAGCTCTTTCCCACTTTGCATCTTTTAACCAGATTACTTGCCATTTGAAAAAGCTCTATAGGCACATCTCAAAACAATTAAAAATACAGCTTTTGCATTCAGGGATCCTCCTATCTGGTAGTATTTACTGTTGCAGTTATTAGCATCTACTTAGACTCTTTTGAAGACCTTCTGTCCCCTTCCCAGGGGTCTATAAAGCTTCAGATCCTCAGAATCTTTCACCTAAGACATTGTGCTGGCATATGAAAAGCCACAAGCCATATTTCTAGTCAATATGGCTAGGAAACTAGAAGTCTCATTTCTTGATATTTATCTCTATTGCAAGCACATGTAAACCAGATTTTGAACATAAGTATGAATTTCTTCAGCATTTTTACTACTCTTAACCCAATAGGGAACTTTCTAGTCTGCCAGCGAAATGAACATAAGAGCACTCACACATGAATAAAAACAGCAAGAATATAGAAAATGACACATTCCTAACACCCTAGAAGAAATGTTATTTTAAACAACGATTGCACATGAAAGTGCATCTACCCACTATAGAAACAAAGGTCAAAAACATGACATTTATTTTCATTGTTAATTGGTCTGCAATTATCTGAAGATTATTTCTTTCCCACTCAGGAAAACAAAAGGCAAGGAAGACATCTTCTTGACGAGTTTATAGCTGTTATACATGACAAATCTACAAGTAGATGAATAGCAACAAACATTTTTGCAAATTACTTTTAAAATATTCCACAAGTGTCCACTATAAATTGCAGCAGATGTGATATAACAACAGAGATCTCAAGTGTGGAGTTTGCTGTTAACCACATTATTTAGACCAAGAAACTCCAAAGGATTATTCAGAGCATTACAGCAGAGAGTCTAATTTTCTCTATTGATGGAATTTAGATTTTAACTTCAGGCAAGTATTTAGTTCCTTGTACTAGACTTTATGAATAATTGTCTATTACTCAGGCTAGGTTGTAAAACTCAGTTAATTGAAAACAACCTTCAAGAAGATTGGATGAATGATCATGACATCTCACCTGTATTTTGTGCAGGTAGAGTTTTGATGTGAAGGATCTGGTGGATTAAGTGTGATTCTTGGCGAGACCTGAGCTGATAGCAAAAATCCCGAAGCTAGGATAATGAGTGCTACAGCAGTACCTAAAAATACAAAGAACAATGTGATACTTTTCTCCAGAGCACATGAAATAATTTGCTATTGAACTGAACTATGCTTGGGAAAGCAAGGCACACAGCATTTGCTGAGGAGTTGTGATGACAACCTAAGAAAAATACCCTTTGTTACATGCACATCTTGAAGTAGGTTAAAGTCAAGTGCATTGGGTTTAATGTCCAGATATTAAATTAATAGGTTGAGACTTCTTTTTTTTTAATATGGGGAATTGAAGACTGCATGAATGAATGGATATATTCTTTTTGGTGTTAAAAATAATGCTGTAGAGGTAAAATTCAATAGTGACTTTGAAACCACAACACTTCATCCCACTCCCAAACCCAGACTTGCAGGTTTCCTGTAAAACAGAAAATAGCATCAGCTTTTTCGTTGGCTCTACTTCCCTTTGTGAAACAAGAGAAATTTGACTTTCCATAAATACAGCACCAAAAAGTCTGCAATTTCTGATCTGGTTTCAAAGAGCACACATAACATTTGCTAGGAAAAAGCCCGCTTCCATCTATTTGCTCCTGTTGTGCCCCCAACAAATTCTTTGTGTACAAGCTGGGCAAAATGACAAAAGGGAAGATGGCAAAAAAGGTTCACACTTTGTGCAACAGGCCATTACTAGAACATAACCCCTAGTTTTCCGAACTTATTTGTCACACACCCCCCCCCATATGCTGTGTTATTTTAATGAAAATTGATATACTTCACCACTCATGACAGTATTCCAACTATCCCAAACTCAGACGCATAAAACCTTTGCATCTCTACAAAGCATCGAGTTGTATAAAATACCCTGTTGTTTGTTATTTGTATACTCACTATTTATGTAGTATGTTTTCTTTGAGAGGTCACATATAACATGTATAGCCTGATCTACAAAATACAAAACCAGTAAGTACTAAGTTACTGGTTCAGGTAATTTAGGGTAGTCAGGTACTGGAACGGCCTGCCCAGGGAGGTGGTGTAGTGACCATCCCTGGAGGTACTGAAGTTATTTGCTAGGATAGGAGCACCTCTGCTATGAGGATAAGCTGGGAGTGGGGGTTGACCAGCCTGGAGAAGAGAAGGTTCCAGGGAGACCTTACAGCAGCCTTCCAGTACCTTAAGGAGGCCTACAGGAGAGATGGAGAAGGAGTCTATCAGGGATTGGAGCGACAGGAAGAGGACTAATGGTTTTAAACTGAAAGAGAGTAGATTTAGATTAGATATCAGGAAGAAATTCTTTACTGTGAGGGTGGTGAGGCACAGGTTCCCCAGAAAAGCTATGGATGCCCCATCCCTGGAGGTGTTCAAGGCCAGGCTGGATGGAGCTTTGAGCAACCTGCTCTAGTGGGAGGTGTCCCTGCCCATGGCAGGGGGGTTGGAACTCAATGATCTTTAAAGTCCCTTCCAACCCAAACCATTCTATGATTCTATTATTGTGAGTTAGTTACTAATGATCTAATAACCGATCTTTACCGTACAAAACCAAACTCACAAACCACTGAAGCACATCCCGCTTGGAAGGCTGTGTACATTTAGAAGTGTGCAGTGATGACCAGCTTAATGGTCGAGGCCAAGTGAATGATACTGTAATTCAATTCCAAATACTCATCCTCACTCCAAATACTCCCTCCATCCTCATCTAATATACAGAGCACATCCCTTGCTCTGTATATTAGAAGCATGTAAGTAATTTTCTCAGAAATGCTTCTGTGCAAGCCTTTAGAAATGCCACTACATTAAAAACCTTAACATGTCACTCTGGTAATATTTAAGAAATTACACATTGTCTGTTTTTCATTTTGGGGTTTGGTTTTTTTTTTTGGTGGGTAGAGGGCACAGGAGATGTTTTGGCAGTTTTGGGGGTGGGTTGGATGGTGTTTTTAAAGAAAAAAGCAAGAGCTTCCTAGCAGGCAAACCCATCAAGTATATAAAAAATCTTTTTCTGAGATATAAATAATATCTTAAGTACTGAGATCTGTGTAATAAAATTATTCCTGAATGTGTCTGTGCAGCAGCCATGGCTAACAGGCATGAATATACACGAACTGGAGATGATGACTGGACCACGCATTTATCTGAACTGTGGCAACTAAGAACTGAAACTCAATCATAAACTGTATGTGGAGAAAGCACCTACCCACCATAAAATGTGATTTCCTTGTATTCTACACTTGGCTTTGTACTGGTATGGCTAGTAGGTATGCTAATAATCCCAGTTTTCGGGGCAGGCTGGATATTGCACTAGATTTACTGTACTTTCAAAATGCCATAAACCAGACAGCAAATATCTTTAGACAGGGCCTATAATCTTATTTATATTCATTCTAAATACGCTTTGTCTGTCTTTTAAGCTAACCAAACACACTACCACTCACTTCCAGTACCTCTGCAAATGTCTTATTTCTTTGGAAAAGTACTGAATACGTAAACTTGGAAAATTAAGTTTATTGTATATTTCCGTTCTGTGGGAAGTTTGTCTATGATGAACAAAACCGTATGACGACAGTACATCATTAGCTAAGATTGAAAAAGAAGAAAAATGAAATATCCTGAGGATATTTTAGATTCTCTCTGTTACCAAAAGAGATACAAATTGTCCAATGCCCAAGTAGCACCACGCTTTCAAACTGACAATTTCTGAAGGGGAAAAAGGAAAATACAAATAAAAAGGATACTGCACTTGTCAAAATTCCTGTGTGTTTCCCAATTAACAGTTTTGAACAAAGATATTAAGTGAGGGGCAAAAGAAAGATAAAGAAATAATGCCAAGATATAAAATAAATGGGAAACTAAGGGGAATCAGTAACTGTAGTGAAGACAACTAAAAAGGTGTGGGGTTTTTTTTTTTGACAGAAGCAGTTTACTGTAATTTTCCTAATGCTTCTGGATCTATTTGAAAGGCTCAATTTTTCAAGAGTTGCTAATATTTTGAAAATGATAAATATATATTAAATTGAATTTATAATAGCTGTTTCCCAAGTATTTTCAGAAAGCAGGAAAAGCTTCACAAGTTTATAAAATTAAATTACAGTAGATTGGTGTTACTGAAAATATTAATTTTATTATCTCTCTACTAATTATTCTTGTAGGTTATCATCTAATAACCATCAAATCAATTAACTGTTACGAATCCCCCCCCCATCCTTGTAGCAGCAGGCAAGGGTAGGTTGTTTTTTCTTAATATTATGAAATGGGAGACTAGGGTATACCTGGCTTCTCCAAAGACCAGAGAAGTCACCAACAATTACTCAGTGTGAAAGTCAATGTCCTTAGAAATGCAAACCAAAGTAGAGCACTAAAATATAAGTTTACCCCATGAGAAAACTCATCATGGAAAACAAATCCATCAGGAGATTTAGTAATTATCATCTTACTAAACAGCCCCCTTGCTAAGGAAAACACATCACAACCACCACTAACTAAATCAGTGTCAAACATTACAATAAAAAATTCCAAATAGTACAGAGAGCTGACATATGATTTCATTACTGTCATTATCTGTACTTTCCCTAAGGAGGGGCCATATGACAAAGGACAGAGGAAGCAACACAGGACGGATCAATTGACGCTGAGAACTGGCAACTGACCACAGAACTACCAAGAACATTTTTACTAAACAATTACTTTGTGTCTAAACATCATAAGCAAATAACTCTTAACTGCGTTATTCTCCTTCATTAATTTTGTGGTTTATTTCTATATTCTTCTCTGTTCTATGACTAATATGCTTTGTAAGAGACATTTATATCTACATTTCAAATGTATGACCTTTGAATATGTTAACCAGAGCAAAAAAAGCAAAGAGTTCTGTGACTGTATGAAAAGTTCACACCACTACAGCTGTGCCTGGGTAAGCAATAAACTCCCGAGGGACTGGCCAGACGTATGAGGTATGGGGCCAAATATAAAAATACTCCAATAGAGTATAGTTCCAATGGAATATAAAGGAAAGGGAGCATCCAAGAACCAGAAGTACCAGTGCTGTGCCAGGAGAGATCCACTCCACAGAAAGACAAGAAAGCAGGGGAGGGTCATAGAAGGAAGAAAAAGGGTATTGAGCATAGGGAATGCTACAGAACTGGGTCCTTCCTCTCTGAAAGATTTGGTGCTGGCTGAAGACATAGAAGAATTTATAGGGGAGATGTATTTTAACTTACTGTGAGAACAATTTGAGATTTTTGTTCTTTTTTTTTTTTAAGATGTGAGGAATGTGCTAATCCAATCTCCTGTCATGACCACATTTCTGAACTCGGATTGTGAAAAACACTTCCAGTGTCTTGACCCCAAATCAAAATAGCGATATACCAAGTACAGATTTTTTGTAACTTGGAAATACCAAATTGTCTCCAAATTGCATGTTTTCATTTACAAATTTGGGCAACTGTGTATCAAACCCGATGCGACACTGTGCCACCACTGCTCTGCCCGTATAAACGCATTCAGATACTGTGAGTGTAGATTAACTCCCACCGCTTGGGAACTGCAGATGGCCAGTGACTTGGCAGGTGGTCCCCACTCTGCTGTGTTGCATTAACTAGAAGTTTGGAACCCTGACAGTGACAACAGAACAAAATATGGAGACATTAAACCCTCCCAGCTAAAGACTTATGAACATTATTTAAAGAGGAGCAGGAACTGTTTCTCTTTTCCAAACCCTGTTCTTGGAAACGTCTGAACCTTTCGGATGTTCAGCCAGAGGCAGGTACCAGTCACAGATTGCTTCAGCTATAGTGAGCACAAAACAAGGGATCTCTAATGTGGGAGACTAATTAAAGTCACCTTAGTGTAGGTAAGGTATTTACTGCATTTCAGATAACTATGCAAATAACTGTATTAAGTTTTTTAAAAGTGCTGCAATGGCTATGCGATACACATAGTTCTTGGTAATGTGTTCTGAATTTCCATTACTAAGCCAGAAATTAAATATCACATATACATACATAAGATCTAAAAACTAATCAGTTGTGAAGTTCCAAGCATTTGATTTCTTATACTGAAAAAAAGCATTTAAAAAGCTAAATAAAAACATTGTCAAACACAGCTTGAATGAAAAAATGCACCTGAAAAAAATAACAGGATAAACTCCTCTTTAACTGTAGTACTATACTACTCTCGTCTTGAAAAGCTATATGATTTCACAGAGAAGATGGGGTCAACACTGTTATTTTAAAGAGGACTACTTTGAAAAAAAATAGCACTTAAAATTTTATTTTCATTTTATTAATAATTGGGAGGAAAATACAATACACTAATTGAACACTCACCTGCTAAGCTACCAAGTGTAAGTTTCCGGCGACCCATTCTTTCAACAAGCCAGACTCCCAGAAGAGTAAAAATGAAGTTTATAAATGCTGTCAGTGCAGCCAGCCAGATTGCAAGCCTGTCGTCTTCAACTCCTGACATCTGCAAAATGGTAGCACTGTAGTACCTGCGAGTGGGAGAGAGACAAATACAAACACTGCTGACTTCAATTTGGCTCATGTTAGAGTTTCTGATTTTAAATCGAAAAAAATCATAACAAATACCAAGTGTGACCTCCTGCATAATGCAGCCACAGACTGACACCCAATTACCCTGGGAAATCAGGCATAACCACGGCGTAACTTGCGCTTGACTAAAGTTTTGCCTGGAAGACATCAAAAGATGAATTGCCGTTTCTTTGGCTGTTTCTGTTTTCAATGGTCAATCATATTCTGCTAGAAATGGGGTTTGCATATTTAATTTAAATAAATCCGGCTTTCAAATCCAGCTGTTGCTTTGTGCTCTATCTTTTTTTTTTCTGCCAGAACATGCAGGATTTTAGCATTCTGTGTACTGTCTAGGGAAGGATAGCTCAAAATCAAGTATGTTTTTACTCTGCTAAAGGTCATACAGAACTAATCTATGGCATCCAACATGTTGCAAGTGACACTTGCAACCTCCTGTGCAACCTCCTGGCTTTAGGTTTTGCCACTGAAGTGCCCCAAACCTTCTCTATCATATTAACTTTTGTCTTAACCAGCATCCAATGCTGTGCAATGCTTTGGCACCATTCGCAAGGATGTGAATCTACACCCATCAGGAGCGTCTGACAGAAGTTCCCACTTCTTTCTAAAATAAATCAACCATTCCACACAAACAGTAACTCATAAATAAATCAACTGAGCAAAATGAAAAGGGGAAAAAAAAAAAAGGAAGCCATCTCCCATTTTTCAAATGAACACAGATATTGTGCCAATGTTCTGACGGAGAGCTAAATAAATCTTCAAGAAAACACATGAGTAGTTTTGCTCATGTTGCAGAAGCACTTTTCATCTTGTTCTTTTAATTTGTGCTGACTGAAATACTGAATATTAAAGCCCTCAAACACTTAGCAGCCTATAGGCTTTCACACAGTAATAACCATCAAAAATGTTAAAGCTTGCTTTTTGGTTTTCCTGGTCAAAATGCAGATTGCTTTAAATGTCCCCTTGTTGTCTTAATGCCCAGATGTGTTATCCTCAGAAATTTTTGTGGTCCACTTTTTTCTATTTCTATTTCTATTCCCTCTTCCTCAACTCCTCTTTCTCACCAGTACAGCCATCATGGTTCAGCAGGAGAAGACCTCCAGAGGGAAACTGATGCTTGGTACTGAGGACCCAGTATCTACATACACCTGGGTTCTGAGCCTGGCTCTGTGCTCTGCCTGCCCCTTAGGGACTGCAACGCCTCATCCAGGCTCGTTTTGTCCGAAAGAGCTGCACACTGAGACCCAAGCAGGGGTGTGAACCTTGGAGAGATGAAGATTTGCTAAGCATAGACATCATCTGAATTAAAACAGTAATGTTAACGTGCCCTCACTTCTTAAGGCTGTCTTAAATTAAATTGCTAACTGCTTGTCAAAGCTTGTATCGTACTGCACTGTTCCAGTCACCAAAACCATTCAGGCTCTGATCTCCCAATACCACCTTTCTTCTTAAGGGTAGGAAAATAACAATAAATGTCAAGTCTTGCCCTGCTGACACCCGCTGAAACTCCTATTTACTTCCAACAGACAAGGCTTCAGGACACCACGTTTAACTCCACACATCTAAATCTTCTCAAAATCCAATTCTACTGGGAAGTCAGAAATTGCCAGTTGTCAGCAGCAACGTTCAAAGTACTAATTCTATATGGTTAAAAAAGCAAAGAATAAAGAATCACATAACAGCACATAGATCTCTACTGCCTGATATATACAAACAGGTACCTTCTGCCCAGCATTCCTTCTGGTTGCCTATTGCACCCTCTGACTATATATTTTCGACCAGCAGCTTACTCTTTATCCATAAATAAATGACATATTTCATTTCTATAGAAAACAAACCAGGCAAATTTAGATACTACAAATCCAAATGCCAAGCTACCACAGGCTAGGTGCTGGGCAATGACATCCATCTTTATTATGGCATAGCAATCTGATTTCAAAAATTTAAAAGAACGCTTGCATAGATGATGATCACTACTAAATATATATGCGTATGTTCACCTATTTTAGTATGCCCATTTCTTAAACCAACCTGTGCAGCCCTAACTGCCTATTAATCTAACAAGATGACAGGTCTTCATAATTTCTTCCTGACAAGAAAAAAAACCTATGTGGCAAAAAAAGGTCAAGTTGTGATATTATGCAACCACAGAGAACACTGCAGGTCCTGCAGGGAATGCAATTTCTGTGACAAAGTTGTGCAATCCTAGCTTATTTTATAAAATGTAAAGAAAAGGACAAAACCATATGTGTGTCCTTGGAATTTTTAAGCAGGTACTTTATCTTAGAAAGCAAATAAAGACTCAAGAGTGGCTGTATGTTAAAAAAAAAACCAAATCCTTAAACATTTCCACATTTGAGAATCCTTAGCCTAACCCTTTGAATATACACTGAAAATGTGCAGTATTGGAGGAACTGAAGCACCCTCAAACACTTTCCTCCCCCCTCTCCAAGAGTCAGTATTTTTTTTAAACCAACAACACTCAGTGTTTAAAAGGAGAATTTCCCCCCCCTCAAGCAGGCCTTCCAGACAATTGCAGATGCATCAGGGTTCCTAGGTTAGCTCACTCAGCAGCAGAGAAGCAGCCATCGTGCTTTGTAGCTCTCAATCAAAAAAATAAAAAGCCTGTGGATAAGGTGCCATCACAGCTTCGACTGCCCCCATCTTTCATGAGGGGCTGCTCCAGCCCATCTGTTTTATAAAGTCTACTCCAACGAAGTTTCTATCTAATGACGTCAGCCTTCGGGGGCAGAATTTGTAATTCTGGTAGAATTAATGAATAAGCCTAAGTAACTCAGAAGTACCTTTCAACATCTTAAAAATACATTTTTGCTTTTAAGAAAACAAAACCAGAGTATGCTGGCACTGCTTTGCGAGGGTTTGTTAACATTTCCTAGCACAGCACTTTGCTGCAGATGGGAAAGCTGGGGAAAGATCCCAGGTTCCTACATACAGGTCCTGAATCATTCCACCTCCTGGAAGGCCTGATGGGAATTTATGCATGATATACTTTTTCTGAGAATAGAAAATGAATTGCTATAGTAGTACTACTGTTACTAACTGATTTTAATCCTGCAAATGTACATGTTTTCCTCTTCAGTCTTTTGTTTGCACCTTAAACACAACAATCATATCATGTCTGAAGATTCAGAGGTGCTCAGAGAACAACAAGCATGAGCCAGGAAACTCCCACTGGAATTACTGCTGCTGGAAAAAGGGCAGGCACATCACTAAACTGCAGTTTAGTGAAAGATGGGCTATATAAGCTTGAGAATAGCTTCAAGAGCAAAGCAGGCTTATGGAAGGAGCAAGCTTGCATCTGTCTATCCTACCCATTTACAACTATGTTATGAAAGGAATTTAATCAAAAAAGTTTAAGCTGACACTTCCATTATCAAGGGCATGCAGAACTACCATGGCTTCACTAATATGTTAAACTGCAGCACCTCATCTGTGTGGATGAATTCAGGGAAACAGCAGGCAAAAGTAAGACAGCGTATAGGAAACTAGATGCCAAAGTACTGGAAATGAAAACAAGAAGTTGATATATCTGGAGGGAGCCAGACAGCAGATGCTCCAGGTGTGGAGGCTCTCCAGCAGGAGGGATGCTACAGCTCTGCTAAGAACAGCAACGTAAAAATATCCCTCTTTTCTACTTCTGTGAAATAAGGATGGCAGATCAATATAGCAGCATTTGATGATATAACTGGAGTGTTGGTTAATGTGGTTTAACTTCCCAGCTTCATGTTCTGTACACCACAGTGATAAGAGAGATGCCACAGTTTCCACTCACAGAGGTTGCATTCCGAGGAACCACAGACACCAGTTTGGAGACCTGGGCAGTTATTGAAACTCTGCTACTTCCCTGTCTACATCTCTAATTGTGTCTGCCTTATCTCTTACCTTGCTTTTTAAACCACCTGCTCAAGCAGGGGGTTTGGACCAGATGATCTCCAGAGGTCCCTTCCAACCTCAACCAGAATTTGTGATTCTGTGAACACAAATTTGATCACCTCCTTTCTGAACTCCTATAATATAAACTAGTAATATTATCATCAACAGTAGTTCTGATATTATGAAATATCTGAGTATAGATCTACTTTGCATTGGGAATTGCCTTTGCCAGACAAAACTTTGTTGATGCTGAATCTCCATTAGCTATGGATAACGAAAATGGAAAGTCATGGCAAGGGTAAGGACTAACCTTATCTTTGACATTAGACTTATAAAAAGTTGATCACAAAAGCTGTAAAAATCTATTTCATCACTATGATTAATCATCAGCCCCAGGACTATCACATTAGCCAGTTTACAGCCTTTAGAATACTTAAAAAAAATAAAATCTTAAAGCATCAACTGTTAAGTTGAAAAAGGGAGCATCAAACAGCCTCAACCACCCTCTGAAAGCCCCTATAGTGACAGACAGGGCAAACCTAAACCTGTACAGCCAAACTAGTGCTGTTGGGTCTTGTATAATCCCCTCACAATCTCTGCTCTTCTCCGATCTAACTCCATTTTAAACTTTCTAGTCATCTTTTCACTTAATTAACTTTTCAATATTATGCAGACACCATCTTACTTGAACTGCATGACCTGACTGCTTTCCCCTTTGGCATGTATGGCACCTCCCTTCAATTCATTATTTGGAAAAGGTGCCTGATGGCCTCTACTTGTGCCCTGCTGCAGACTGGCAGCACCCAAGCCAACACAACTGGCCTGTCTCGAGGTTCTGCTCTGCACAAGACTGTGTCAGTGCCAGTCCCTCCTGCAGGACACTCTGCTGTCCTCTAAAATAGTTAGAGATGCCACGTTTCACAAATACTAGTAAACCTGGTTCCATCTTCTGCATTTAAAGATCACAGAGAATGTGAACAATGACATTTACACCAAAAAAAATTGTATATTTAATTATATTTGACTTCACACACAATTAGATACACATATACCCACACACAAACTTTGCAGATAGTATCCTGTTAAATGCAATGCATCTTGTTTTGCTTCACATGCTGTAGCAGGTCAGCAGGGAATATTTTGTCATATTTACTGTTGTCTTCCAAAAGATACTTGCCAATAGTTTTAATGAATTATAAGATATTCCTGTTTGTGCGCGTCAGTGACATCTCTCCTGGCAGAGATGAGATGTGCCTGTACGATAATGAACAAAAAGTCTTATCATCTGTCTAGTGGATGTCAATAAGACCCTTCCAGCTCATCAGCTCCTAAGGCAATCAGACTTTAGCTATAAAACAGGACTACTGGATACACATACCTTTATTTTCAGGTTAAGAAGACAAAATATCTAAGGACTAAATCCTGAAATCTTACTGAAGTCTGTTGATTCACAGCAGACTCTGTTGCTTTATAGGACTCCAATTTAAGATCAACAGTTGAATATTCTGTCCCATACTACTACTTTCGAAGTCCTGAAGAACTCTCTGTGGAAAAGGCTGCTGTATCATCTCAAAGTCTGTACTGGATGCTTCAAAATGAGTGCCTGGGAGGCAACCTGGGGGAGTGCCACTGTACTCTTACCTACTGTAATTATGCCTTCAAATTCTCCATTTAGCAGTAACGATGTATTGTGTTATAAACGCTTCCAGCATAGAGTGAAATGACACAGTGAATGCCGTTTATTACAAACAGTACATTTTGATAATAAAAACCCTCAGCATTTGGTACTGTTTGACAGATAACTCTATACACTTAATGGGTTCTCCGATTCATCACAGGTTATCCACGTGCAAGGCACATGAAAAGGTTTTAAGGATTACCATTTAAATAAGAAAACATGGAAATTATTTTTAGTATGCAAAGAGACTAAATTCTGTAGCTATTAAGCAAAGTAAGCATATTGGTGCTTGATAGGGATTAAAAATACCCTTAAAGGCTTAAGATCACCAAGGTACACAGAGGAATCCACTACCCTAATTTAATGGGATACTGTCACACAGATATTGGGTCATTTGAAAATACTGCTGCAGTATCTGCAGTGAGATTAGAGAAAAATTCCTTCTCTTTTCTCTCTCTTTTTTTTTTTTTTTTCTGTGTGTGCTTATTTGCTCTGTGGCAAATACCTCTTTGCACAGAGCCAGGGTGTTTGTCACACTCAGTCATTTCATCCCTTTATGTGGGTCTTTCCCAGGTCTCGCCTGAAACTACAGGGAGGGAGAATTGTTTTCTTCTTCATAATAGAAAAATGGTAATTACAAGCAGAAAGTAGAACTATTATTTAAAAGGATAAAACATCAGGCACAAAAATAATACCAAATACCATAAGTCTGTAACAGACAAAGTGCTCTGTAAAATAGAGGACAGAACCCTGTAGTTTAACCCATTGAAGAAGTAGGTTGAGTTTAGCTGAAAAGTTAAACTGAAGAGTAACAGGCAGAACTGGAAATTCAATGAAAGCACCGGGAGGAACAAAGTCTTGACCATCCTCCTCCTCTTCCCAAAACAGAGATGTAGTTTCTAGCACAGAACAAATAGGTTGGAGTCTGTAACATCTATATGCTTAGCACTGCAACAAAAAGCAGCATCAACTTTTTCATCTTGTCTTCAGTGTTTTCATCAGTATATAAGTGCCTACCTCTTCAACAGAACCTTCATGAAAGAAATTCACCACCATCACCCCTGTTTTATAAGTGGAGACTGCTGAGGATTGGGGGAAGAGGAGGAAGACGGATAACTCTTTGCAGTCATCCACCAGTGCTACCTGCAGCAGAACAATGACACGCCAGACTCTCACTGCAGGTAAGTGCTCTCTGCAAATTAATAAGTACAAAAGCAGGGAAGGAAAATCCCCCAGGTGTTTCACAAAATATACCTCACTCAATTATTCATTTATTCTGACAACCTCAGTTTAATTTAAATTATGTTTAATATTGCAGGGCATTCTAACACTGCAAAGCACTAATGCCTTCCATAAGCTGTCTAGGATCCCAAAAAACTAAATCAGTCCTCATTAAAATCAATAGACTTGCTAAATGTACCTAGCATTAAAAAAAATAAAATAAACAGGCTAGCCCCTTTGTTTAAGCCAAGGCCAGTGGCAAACAGAGGGGCGATATAGACTAATAGTCTCACTATAAGAGCCAGGAGTTCGCGAGCTGGGAGTTACAGGTTCTCAAAAAATAATGGGAAAAAAAATGAAACAGGCTTTCTTTTGAACTTAGTTTATGGATGCTTTCTCAAGAAAGAGCAAGCTTCTCTGCTAAATTATTATTTATCTTTTGAGGAAAAAATGTACTAATTCTAATTTTTGCTTATGTATAATAAAAAGATAACAGCACAATTTAACCTCAACTTTTTATCCATGGTTTAGTATCTGAACGGAATCATGTCAAATGTCCCAAACTTCCCTAACAGGCAGGCAAGAAGGAAAACCATATGTTAATAAATGCACTATGAAGTGCTTTAAAAAAGTCATTTCAGTGCTGCCCTGCAGGATCTAATCTTTCACTCATTTTTCAGTTAAGAAAAAAAAGAGGATTTTTTTTATACACAGCAACGCAAAGTATTATTCAATTTGCAGAGTGCTTCTTTTCAGACAGTACATCTTCAAAATATTGCACCTCTAGTTCTTTCAGGGTCAGATTCCCCACGGACGCTCTATGGAGCTTTATACAGGACATCTTTGAGTAACCTTGTGACCTTCCTGAGAAAACCAATTCACATTTTCTTAGACAGCACTGAAATAACTGCCCAGATGTACCATACTGTCATGTACCACTGGAGTATCTGAACTTTGTTTACATTTTTCCGTATTATAAACATATGAAAAATACATACATATTTAATAATAATTTCAATATATGCAAATGGAAAGTATGTTAAAAATGGCCATTTAAAAATAGCCCTTTCCATGGCTGAGATACATGACTCATTAGCCCCACAGTTCCCCTCAGCAACAAATTAATTAATATACGTAGATGTATCTTTTTGTAGGACACATGCATTGCACAACTCTTTGGTAGAATGCAGCTAGTTCAGAGTGATTAGATAGGACTAATAGCTCACAAATGATACCTGTAACATTTTCTGCCAGGTCTTCAAAGTACTGTATACACCAGAGATGGTACTGCATCCAGGCAGAAAAGACAGGTAGTATATACTTAGAAGCTGTAGAATACACGTTGAATAAATCAGTCTTACTGCCACAAAGCCCTAATGTGGCCTTTGATGGTGTAATGAAATACAACACAATCTTTACAGATGAGACCACATTACTACCCATTTATTCTGCTACTCATTTATTATTTCTGCTCACTTAGGCCCGTGGTGGCCTGAGCCCCCGTGCTCAGACCAGCTCCTGTCCCTCCTCCTCTGTCCCAGAAGCTCTGTTAGGCTCCTGCTCTCTTATCTTTGCACAGAGTAAATTATTTCTGGTATCTCCTCATTTCTGAATGCTTCACCCTACATTCCTGCTATTCACTTAACAACTTTTAAAAAATGTAATTTAGAAAACAAACAACACCCTCCTACCTTGGCCCCAGCCAAAATAAACCACCCCAATCCTCTCCTTCACTCCTCCAATTCTTGTATTTTCGAGTAAGGGGTATCTCATGAAAGCTCCGCAGCTAAGCACAGGAGACTAGATTTCAAAAGAAAAATACTTTCATCCATGAAACCACACCTTATCCTTTTTTTAAATGAGAAAGTTCACTTACAGACAACATACCATTATGAATCTAAAAGGTTACAAAGTTACATCTAAAATGTTCATACAAGAAACAAGATCTTTGTAAATCTCCCACATCTGTAACTACCTTACTAAAAACTCAATCGTCCATATACAGAGCCTTATTTCCATACTGAAATCATACAAATTATCAAAATATATCTATGGCATATAAAAACTAGTTAATATTCCAGTGACACTACAAGTATTAATTCATATGTGAAATCTTATTAATATTCTATCCTTTTCATTTTTAATTACAAGAGGTTGCATTAATAATGTTTGTCTTGCACAGCTTAGCATTTTTAGAGCTCAACCCATGAGAATGATTGTAATGAATCCTTGCTAAGAGTCCACAAAATTGGTCTAAAATAATGAATAGGTCAAGGTAGTATCCTCTGATCACCAAGAATAACTTATCAGAGACATAATAAAGCCTTTGTTGCTATCAAGCTGTATTTATTTATTTTAAGATATTGATTGACCTTCTAATATATATTTCCTAAGAACTTTTACATCCAAATATTGCCTATTTTGTAGAAAGCAATCATTAATTTCTATATCAAGCCTTCTTTCCTAGGTCACTGAACTACACACCAGTGTCAGTTTTAAAACTGAGGAAGCTCGCAACTGCCCTTCAGCTTCCTTCCTACCTGTCCCAATGTCACAAAGCCAAATGGCCAGAGACAACACTGCTCTGAAAAATGGAGCAGTTAGACAGATCAAAACCAACTAAATCTTAGCATCTACAATCTTAAAGGCTTTGGGTTTCTTTGGATCAGGTTTCATACTGGAACACAACATCCCCAGCCCCTCCATAAGAACAAGTGTCAATGGGCTGCAGTTCTGGAAAGGCAAGAAGATGCACAAGGGCAAAAAAAAATAAATAATTTAATCAGGAGTTAGGCTACTGAGATAAATGACAGGGATAAATGACAAGGGATTCCATCAGTGAAAAGAAAACAGAAAAAGATACAACCAATAGCAGAATATATTGCTGGGGACGTAGGGTTGAACAAAAGAACATCAGAAATGAGGAAGTCAACAGTTAACAACCCAGTGAAGAAAAACTCATCTGCAAGATGAGTAAGGTTGAAAAAGGGCCCTGGCACATGGTGCAGGATGGCAGCCCCCAAGCACACAGCAATGCAGCTGGTGCCACAGCAGCCTCTGGCATCCCTCTGTCGATGGGGAGGAGCTCTTACAGCCACTGCAACGACCCTGACGCATGCACACAATGCTGCCGGAATAAATGGTGGAAGCCTACTTTAAGAAAGTTGCAGCAAATATACATTTTCTTCTCATTTTGAATTAGTCAACTATGGCACCACACAAAAAAAACCCAAAACCCCCCAAAAAATCTCAACAAACCCCAATTTTAAATAAAAATAAAAATCTATTGGCACCAGTCCCACAGACATTCAGGGAAAACTCCATGATGAGCAATGAGGAATAACAGCATACATATGCGCATATGAGAACACCAGGGCTTCAGTCACTGCTGGGCACAATGCCCTTACTACTAACAATTTTAAGCATATGTCCTATGTAAGAAAAAAAAAAAACAGTTCTGGGGAATAACTTCCCTGGGCTCAAATGCACAGATGCACCCACATTATCAACAGTCATTTTAGGACTGTTTAAAAAACAAACCCAAAAGAGTCCTTCCGGAGTGACACCATCTGAGCTCATTAGTCGTGGTGCCAAACGAGATCCTTTTCTAGAGTACTGGCTCTGGCAAAAATATCTTAAGTTGACAACCTCAACTGACCATTCTAAATCTGCATTCAGGAATTTCTATTTTTAGATGTTTCTGGCACTAAATACCAAGAAATGGCAACTGTTCAGTGTCTTTCAAATTCAGGCCACTCACTTGTGGTGCTCTTTAATTCCAATTTCTAAAACAAATCTCAGGTTTTAATATTCATATAATCAAATATTACAGAATCACAGAATCTTAGTGGTTGGAAGGGACCTTTGAGATCATCGAGTCCAACCACATTAAAAAAAAAAAAA
>JAOQGH010000001.1:16099153-16118212 GCA_025769975.1 Gallinago jamesoni | reverse complement strand
GTTGATAGATAATGGAGAGAGGCTTGGTGAGCTCTCCTGCCAGCTCCCTGAGAACTTTTGGGTGAATCCCATCCGGCATTACTCTTGCAATACATTTCAGACATACATTGCACATAGACTAGATCTCAACAGACTTGTATTTTCTCCTTCCTTAGAAAACAAAATTAATTGCACAGCCAACTTAAGTGTGTGCAGTGTGAATATTAATTTGGCAGGGTCTGCTTCTATTACACACAGTCTTTTCTGTTGTCTTTCGTCCCATCTGTTCCAGCAGAGAAATGAAAAAAAACATGGCAGACCCAAAAAATTCCTTAGAGCAATATCACCAACGTACATAGATTTTTTTTCCTTTCATATTGGGAATGGGTAAAACCATAGAATTAATGTTAACATAGCATATAAACGTCAATCAGAAATCCAAAGGGTTTGATTTTTAATCTTTGAATGATTAACGTACCTGAATGCAGCATCTAGCTGCTGCTTTTGAAATTTCCTCTTCACTTTTAACAGTAAAAATTGCCCAAAGAGCCCAGTTCTTTGCCTCTCACTTACCACAGAGTAATTTGCAAGCATCCCAAGCATGCGATTCTGTTTTTCTGCCAATAAACAAAGCATCAGTCTCAAGTTCTCATGCTCTACCCTGAGATGATCCCAAGTTAGACCTCTTTCTACCCACATTGTTTCACTCTGTGTCCTCACGATGTTTTGTGGAGGTGCTCTGCATTCAGCAGAGGTGAGAAGAACCGCATTCTAATTTCCAGTCCAAAAAGTTTAATACAAAACCATAACATCATCAGTTGGAATGACCGAGAACAAGCGTTTAGTACCAAATCTGAAGAATCACCTGCAGAAACTGAGCTCCTTTCAACACGTGGCACACCTGGTGAGCTGGGCGCCCAAATCCCCAAGCCCTACGCACCTTAAGGTGACCCTTCTGACTTCTTCTGAGAAAGACCTACCGTGGGTTAGACACCTCAGCCTAGAAGGAGATTCGTGGCTGAAAATGCCAGAGGCAGGTATCGCTCCTCTCTAGAGGGAGCTGTTTCTCCCTTTTCCACCTCCTGCAGCAATGGCTTGCTGGTCCTCTGGTCAAGCCACTGACCTTTGTAAATCCCCTTCAAACACCTCAGTCCACTCATTTGCTATGTGAAGACATCAGGAATTTTACCCAAGGAAATGGAATTTACTCACTTTTCTCACTTCTCCATGACTTTAGCTCTTGGCTTGCACTTCCTTAATTGTTATGTGGGCACAACTGTGTTTGCCACTGCTGTGAGGTTTGTGACTTCTGCACCAGTTGTCATTCATAAATGCTAAGTAGAACTGTCATGACTATTTGGATGCAATGAGAAAATTAAAGCAGCTACAAAATAGACCTCTAGCAGAGGACTCCAATACGTTTCTAATGTACTGTGAAAAATAAAATCGTACTTAGAAAAGCACTGAATGGCTATTTTGGGAATGTATGTTTCAACACAGCCTGCACAATGAAAGCAAAGCAATGCATTGGGAATGTGCTACCTATTGAAAAGGACAAACACATCGCTCTTTTCTTCCATACAAAATGTAGCAATTATATACCACATCAAAATTATCAGAGCTATATAAAGCACTGTGAGGACTAATGTCATAAAGAGTTAAAGGCTACTGTAATAAAGAGTTAGATTCTCTACAGTGCAGAACAGTAGCCTTTTAATCTCTGAACCATATGCTAGGCAAGAGCTTTGTTTGATAATCTCTAGAGCATGTTATACACTGTATACTTCTATTTAACAGCAAAATTCTGTATTAAATTTATATAGACCACTTTTAAAATGTTCTTATATATGACTTAACCACATTGGAGAGAACTTACTGTTTATACAATGTATACAGTTCAGTATTAAGCGTGCATACCACCCTTTATTGCTATACATTATATATAATATTTACATATACTTTGAACTTAAAATTCAGTGAAGCTGCTAGAAAACACATATAAAGCAAAGTTTAAGATAAAATTGCATGAATATTTCTAATACAAACTCAATATATAGCTGAAAAGATTTTATGCTAGGTATTTTTGGGAGTCCCTTTTGAAACAATGTTTTAACTTCTCTCTGAAATAAACAAACACTGTTACTTGGGAACAGCTAGTAGAGGATAGATACAGAAAGGCCTTTGTGTTCAACTGCTTCAAACAAATACTTTCCGTATCAGCTGTCTGTTTTCCTGTGTTGCCTCTGGGTAAAAATCACTTTCATGTTTATCATTTCCTTGTTACATCTAATTAAGCTGCCAAGTTTTAAATCCCTGGCAATTTATACTATTCAGACCAATTATTCTATGTGCAAGGTCAGCTTGACTACATACAATTTATGTTCTCTGTCCTTCAGAGTTCATCAAGTGAACTCAAAAATCTCAATTTTAATCCTTGTTCTATGCCTTTGTGACCCTGGAGATGTCATTTCATTCCTTTGTATTTGTTCGTCCTCTGCAAAAGCTTTTTAAATATCTTTTCCACGCTTCTCATGAGAAGATTCATATGTGGGTAGTATTTGAGAACAACTGGAAAAGAGAAAGGAAATAAAGGGAGGTGTTGATCAGTTCCACTAATGCTCACCATATGGAGGTCTGCGTTAGTTTAGTAATATGCTGAACAGCATCAGCGATCTCGAAAAGTGAGAAGTGAAGTGTGAGGTTGTTTTTCAAGGCGATGAAAATGAAATCTGGACCTTTCTCTTAAATTGTTGGGAAGCTAAAAGTGTCTTTTGCCACCTTTCAGACTCCAGGAGGAGAGTACTATCAACATCATCTTCCACTCCATATGAGGAGCCTCTCTGCAAAGAATGTCTGGAAGGACTGGCTCTGTTTTGAAGATAACACGCAACAATCCTCAACAAAACTTCAGTGCTCATGTGCTCAAGTGACAAGTACTTGAAAAATGCTTCAAAAGGCTACACTAGAAACATCAGCACTGAGCCCTGCACTTGGAAAACACTAATCACAAAAGCAAAGTGAAGTAAAACTAAGGTATTCTTTTTTAATTAAAGCACTGGAGAGAAAATATGAGGAAGAATAATTACATTTCTTTAATTGCATATTAACTCCACAATTTAATGAAAAATTAATCTAATCATAACCTCAATGAAGAATCTATTTTATACCCATCAATGTACTTGTCTTACTGGAAATCAATTTAATGTCGCAAACAGTAACACCTCGGGTTATACCATTCTCAGCCAGTTACAGAACAAGGGACCTCAGCAGGAGTTAATCAGAAGATGTTGCTGTAAGAAAGACTTATTACATGTACCTTAATATGATGACAGGGCCCGGGGATTTTCCATGTTAAAGCTGCTCCACCATATCAAGTGTACAATAACAAGATTTAACAGTGCTGGAAATAAAAAATTTAAAATGCAGATAGCCTGCTGCATATTCTTGTGGGATGCTCTTTAAGCTCTAACATAATTTTAAACCATGAAAGATCTGATCTCTGGTAGCACCAAACCAGGTGAGTGTCCTCAACAGGACCACTGTAAGAGGAATAAAGCATACGAGAAGAGGCTGAGAGAGGTGGGTTTGTGTAGTCTGGAAAAGACTCCAGCTATTTTCCACAACCTAAGCAGGGCTACTAACAGAGTCAGTCTCAGTCACAATCCTCACAAGCTGCAAAAAGTGAGATTCCAACTGAAAATACGGGAAAATGGTTCTTCACCGTGAGAGTGGTTAAGCACCAGGACAGGTTGAATCCATCCTTAGAGGTTTTAAAAGCTCAATAGGGTAAAACCCTGAGCAACTCAATCTAACATTGAAGGTAGCTCTGCTTGGAACAGCAAGGTGGACCAAATGACCTCTAGATGTTCCTCCTAACTTACAATACTCACTATAGAGTTAACTCAACAGATAAAGGCTCCTCATTTTCACAGACACTGAAGACATGCAAAGACCATTTCTAACTTTCTTGAGATTCATCTAAAACAAAGGATGAGAATGAAACTCCTAAATCAGTCCTGCACTATTGCAGGAAATCACAATGCACTTCATAAAATCAGTTAAGCTCCACCTTACATTATGCTCCATAACCATCCTCTTCCAGCAGTTGGGTACTGTCTTCTGATTTCAACCCCATATTTATCACCAGTGGCAGGGCATCCTAACTTTCATTTTCATTAAGTTTCAATTTCCTTAGCAAAAGGAAACCTTTTGCATTAAGGACTGTAATAAGAACACTAATCAAGGCACAAATACTGTTTTCCCAGTACAGTACCTTTTCTCACAACCTTCTGTGACATTATCTTTGTTTAGACCTTTACTCATCTTATAGTTCTTGAGTAATGCCAGCTACTTTTGAACTAAAGCTAAACTCAAAAAAATTTTTCATGTGAAAAAAAAATTCAAAACTGCAGATAAATGGAATTTTCAACAATTTCTTGTTCTAGCAAAATCACTTATTTGTTCAAATAATAGTATCTGACTGATCTAAATCTTGATTTTTCTTTAAGTCAATGCACTGTATTCTATTTATCCCATTTTACTATACCTAATTATTATTCATACTTTAATATTTTATTTGCTTGCACTCCTCCTGTATTCAGCTACTATTCTATCCGAATTTTTAACTGTAATCTCTTAAAACAAGAGCTGTCCTTCTGCTCTATATTTCTACACCACAGTGCAGCGCTGTCTTGCTCTACAAATACGCCTTTAAAATGCAAATATGATTTATCAGGCCTGAGGCTGGCTACCACCAAATTGCCTGTTTTCCCCACCATTTAATGAAACAATTCTATATTTTCCTGCATTCATATGCCAATAGTAAAGGTTGCTGCTAATGGATATAATGTTATGTTTTTTGAGACTTGCTATGATTCAGCTATTACTGGGTTGAGGAAGGGGTTGAAAAAAATGTACACCTTTTTAAGACTTTAAATAAATGACACATCAGTTATTACTAATTTTTTTCTGCCTTTTTTTTGTTAAATGATAGCAAGTACTTAAAAAAAACAACACAATGTATGCAGAAAGCCTGAAAAGTCAAACATTCAAATTCATGGAATCAGAGATGAGGAAAAAAGTCCTATTGCTCTAGTGTGAACAATGAAGACCGAAGACGACTATGCCATCACCTTATTCAATACAATGAATTATGTTTTACATAGAAATTGGTTTTATATACATTTTTCATCACTCAACCACACTCAGTGGGTAAAAACACCTGGCAAGCTACATAAGGTTTGTTTATAAAAATCTTTAGGGGTTTATGTTAATAACATAGTGAATATCAAACAGCATAATATCGCCTGAGTTCTCTTATGCAGGCACAGGAATTTCACCTCTACTGCTTTTAGAAGAGTAATTACCCGTTTGAGTATAATCTAAGAAAATTAACCAAAAAATATTACCAAAAATGCACAAAAGAACTTTTATTCTTTCTTCTGGTCTTTTCTCTGTGCACTGCTTGTAAACTGTAATGTCTACACAAACTTCTTTTGGTTTATATTCACATTTCATCCAGTCGGTTCTGCAGAACTGATTATCTGGTGAATACTTATCATTTCTTATTAGAACAAGTTGCATGGAAATCAGAAAGAAATTTTTATTAAGATAAAATAATAGAACTCCATAAAAACTCAAGGGAGAATACGGATGAAATTCTATTATCAGATGCCTTGTTAAGGTCTCTAGAGAAAGCCAGTCTTCTTGACAACTTTAATTTAAATCCTGCAATTAGGATTTTGCTCCAAAATGTCACATTGAACAAAAATTTACTTCACATTTGAGAATTTTCATGACAGGTACCTAGAGAACTTAGGGGCATATAAGAATTCAAACTGAAATATTTTAATGAAGTAGCAATTACAGGGCAACAGGCATCAGCTTTCAAACAAAGTCAATTCTCCCCAAAGGTTCTTTTAGAAATAGGAACCTTGAATAAAAACTGCATCTCGACCTGACAGCCCATCTGATGGAAGATGACTGCCTTCATGGCGTGCAAGACAGATGATTTACTGTTTCACAAAATATTCTGAATCAGACAATTGAGGACTGTGACCGTACCCTCACTGCACTGGCTTTGGTGGTCTGCTAAGAAGGACTCTGAAAAAAGCATGGGAGTAAAACTCCTTTTCTTCTCAAAGTGGCCAAGATAAATTAATACCAGAGGGGCAGGAACAGTGAAACCAAGAAGAGAAAACCCATCACATAAATGAAATTTCTATGAGTTTCATTGGCACAAAGGAAAGGTCTTCTTGCCTGAAGACATTCCAACCAGCAGTCCTGAGAGCCTGTTTTCATTTCCAAGAGGAAAAATCAAGAGGCAAATGGAAGATGAAGATCTACAAAAATACGAAGCAGCAGCAGTTCCCTGAGCAGACACACCTGACTTATGGGCCAAGGGAATAATAAAAATCTCCTCAAGCAAAGCTGTTCATGAATAGACATTTCCTCTTTCTGAGGGAAAAACCCCAACTACAGGTAATCCACATATATTCTGGGAGAGTGCTCCCACATTTTGTCAATTGTCCTGGCCACATTAACTTCTTCAGATTAGGTCTAAAATGTTTGGGGCAAACTACTTCTTGTGCAACTTTGTACTGTATTCTATATATATTTATATTTATTAAAATTTCTATTTATTTAAGAGTTAAAAAACTTATTGTATGGACTAGGATCAAGAAATTTAGCTTTTCGTCTCCTTTTTTTTTTTCCTCTCTTTTTTAAGGTCAGACAGAGCTTAACTGGTCAGCAGGTGACTGTGAATGACTAGGAGGATGACGCTGCCTTTGTTCTGCTCATTCCCACTCAAAACAAAGCATCTCTGCATGTAGGAAATCTGGGTCTTGTTATCTCTGCATTCCCAGTCATTCAATCTGAATGCTGCTGTTTTGTCATAACCCACCTCTTATGATTTGGAGTGTTTCATGAGATTTTTAAAAGTACGATCAGATGGATGGTAAGGGATTAGTCACACACAGGGCCAGCCAAACAGTGACTGGCTAACAGTAGAAAAGCTAAAAAGCTAGCAAAATGTAAAACTTGGTCTTTTTATTGTCGTATCACTGTGACTACTAGGGCTTCAGCATGCTCACAGCTCCCGACCAGGGAAGAGTCTGGAACTCTTTGCAGAAGATGGACACGTTGATCTGCACATCATTTTAACATGGAGAAGACTGAGGGCACTTCTGCAATTTCTGGCATAATTAGCACTGTCTGGCAAACAGGTCAAATTACCAAGAATTGCATAGTATTCAACATAAAACAGCACACCTGAGAGATTGGTAAATAATTATCATACCTGAATTGCCAAATTCTTTAATCTAATATTAGGTGGTCACGTATGTTCTTCATTTAAGTATTTCACTGCAAAATAAAGCATGCTGCGATATAAAATACAAATATTATGGGGTTACAAAGTTAAAATAAGTTCTGATGACTATTACACCCTCAGATACCAAAACTGACATTGCAACTGCCAGACTGCAGGTGCACTGGCAAAAAAGGGTGACATCTAACCATTTTCTCACAAAGAATTTTAAATCTCAACTTCATTTATTAAAAAGGGTGTCACATATCATCAGTAAAGCTTCTTTCTCTCATTGCAATAAATAGAAAGGATTATCTATGTGGGTATAGGGTTTTTTTTTTCCTTTAACTGTAAAGACTACTTTAGTTAGCTAAATGAGACAGTTATGGCCAGTGCAGAAGCTGTTGCCTGTGACATTTGGCAGTGCAAGGCTACAACCTTCCTTCTGGAAGGGAAGCCTGGATAAGGACAGAGGAGGCTTTACATCGGTGGGCATTAGGGGAAAGGAGGAGAGAAATCAGATCATTATATTCCACACCAGGATAAGAACTACTTCAAACTGTATCCAAAATTACACTGAAGCAAAGCACCACATAGCCTCATTCCTAAAGGTTGGCTGCATTAGTGAAATATATGTCTCCACCACTGGGAAGGACTCGGTGTGCTAAGTGCTGTACAAATACAGAACAAATAAATGACCTCTCCCAGAAAGCCTGCAATGCAAACACAAGGCAAATAAAACAAATGGATGCTGACAGATGGGGAGAGATGAGGTAATGAGGAAGCACCGCTAATCCCATTGCGACAATGTCAGCACTCAGAAACCATGGACCCCTACTGCTCATGGACATTTGGCTTTGAGAAGATTGTGCTTTTTTTCCTTTTCTTAAGAACCAAGTTTAGGAAGAAAACTTGCATTGCAGGGGAAAAGGAAATTAAAGGGTGAATAGCTTTCAACAGATAACACAGGTAAAACACCTGGACTGAGAAAATATAAGATGGGTACAGCAGAGAAAGGAAACATGAATATTCCTGGGTGATTAACTGTACAACTGCACTATCTACCTGACAACTACTTCCTTTAAGAAGTAGGGAGAAAGTACCAAAAAAAAAAAAAAGCTACATTAAGATCTTTACACATCTTTACACCTAGCCCACTGCCCACGGGGTAAGTCTAGCAGAGATCTGTGTTGAATAAGCCAGAGCTTAACATATTGTTCTTAATCAAAAAACACTGGAGCAGCCTAGTTCAGAGTAGCTGAAAGCCTGGATCATCATGGCATCATCGTGTGGGAAAGAAGCAAGCACTATCTCTCACCAGCTGACAAGTTTTATCAGAAATACTTCTGAGAGAGGCCAAAAGAATACATGCTATGTCCTTGAATGCTGGAGATTGGGGCATCCCTGAAGGTCAAGGCTGACACGCTGCCCTTGCTTTGGAGTGTTGCCACCCCTTACCAGAGTCAGTAACATCTTCTCCAGAGACACACTCTTATGCCAGTTGACGTTTCATTCAAGTCCTTATCTCGGGCTGGCACTTAGATATCCAAGTGATGTAACAGTCTGCATTTGGTGGGAATAACTGTTGAGCTGGAAATTGTCAACAGTTATTACAGCCATAAAGACACTGTCACATAACGAGAGACTGGAGAAAATCAGAACTTGTATAGTTCTGAGAAGAGGTAATAGTGTATGATACAAACACAGTTTCTGAAGAATGAATACTGAAAGAATGTTAGCTTGTGCTAATAATTATACTCTTACATGGGAGGGCATGGAAAAAATCATAAAAAACGTATATGATAAACAGATTGAAAAAAAATCTTAAACAATACTTATCTGGCAGACCTGTCAACGTAGGTTTCAAGTTCAAAAATTTCACAGCATCTAAAATACATCAAATAGTAGCATGCATACAGCAAATAACTGTGCCCTTTAGCGTTAGAGTATGCCTGCCTTCAGTGTTCTTCACAGATATTTGTAGATGTGCCATGGAAGAAAATTTCCTCAAAGGCTGCATAATTCACCAAAAAATCAGTTTACTTTGTTGGGCAAGTAACAAAAGATTACTATTATTTGATACATTGGCCTTTGGTGGCTAATACCTCACCAGAGGACTAGAAACCAAGCCTTGCCTAATGCTATTAGAGAAATCTGATCCCACAATTAAGGTAGAATCTCCTGAAGCAAAGATCATGTTCTCCCAGTCAAGTCAGTCTCCAAGCACAGTGGACAGAGAACACGGGTTTAGAAGACTGCAGGGTCAAAACCCTTGAACAGTGATGGATAGATAAATACTTGCTCTAATGCCTTCTTACCACTTGGTCACAAAATTTTTCAATCTTCTTCAAAAGCTAGTAATTTTATACCCTTTATGAGTCATCAGTAGTCATTAGTACGATCTCCCTGATGTCTTCAACGAAGTATAGTGCTGTTTTACTATAAATTGGTTCCATTTAGGTCAGACATATAGCAGTCACTAAGATTCTGCGTTTACCACATCTGACATATATTTTGTAAATAAATTTTATTTGCAAACACTGCAGGCAGTTAAACACACAAAACACCTTGATCAGTATAAGATAGGAAGTAAGATAGGAATGTTTTATGTGCTTATGTTCCTACCCACACATTGCAGAAATAAAGCAAAGTGAACTCAACCTGTTTCTACTTCTATGAACAATAGCTTATTTTAAAACTGCCGTGTCTTCAACCTTTATCTAGAAAGATCCCATAGTCTATATAGTCATAAAAGACTTCTCTTTTATCTTTAACCTAAAATTTCCCATCCTTTCCTCCAATCTGTAGAATTGCCCAGAGAAGGGAAGAGCCTATAGACTTCAGATACATGATGTACATAATTGTGGATACATAAGAACTAACACAACTTTTGCATTTTTCTGTTGTAAGATTTATAATGTATATAAACAATAATTACCTATGCACACAACATAATTAGGTATTGTTATCTTCAGAAGAACTACGAGGTGACTCTATCTCAGCACCTTCCCTCAAAAACCTGGAAAAACAGTAAACTTACCTATACAGAGGTGAGGACAAACTGGTGGGGAGTCTGTTCTTACAAATGAAACCCACAGTGCCACAATGAAGCAGCAGCAGATTCAGTGCTACGTGTTGTTCTCCTTTATTAAGGAGAGGAACTGTTTTCAGCATTCTCCCCCTTCCGGTCGTCTCATCTCATTATACCACTAATTTTACATAGGGAAAGAATCCTGTTATAGAGTGGTTTCTGCCTGACCATTCCCTTCCACAAATAGAGGTTTCCCTGAGTTTAAGATACCTCTGTACAGTTCAAGCAAGATTACACCAGGCAGCAATGACTGAATTCAATGACAATATGAAAAAGCTGCTTGTTCAAAATCTTGCATAAAATCAAACGTTCCTGTAGACACAGACAACAGCAGATGATATCTTGAATTTTCAAGAAAGCTAACTAACATGGCAAAATAGCCAAACCATGTCATATTGCTGTACTCAATCACTAATTAGTCTAATGAACACTGAAGCCCCACCAGAGAGGATGAAGTTGTGACTCAGAGCAGCAGATGTGATTCTGATCTGAAACCCCTGGGGAGCATCTGTGACAGCGAGTGCAGCAGTCAGCCTGAAGAGCAGGGCCACAGAGGAAGAAATTTCTGCCATGGAGGAAGAAATTAGTCCTTGAATGGCAGTTAATTTGTTCCAGACAGAGAATTTTGCTGTTAGGAAAGGAAAATGTCTTTCATGAAACCAGGATAAATCCCCAAACAAGTAAATTATTTCAGCTCTACAGAGAATGTCTAGTTTAGAAAGGTTTTGTAAACAACAGTTACTTAAAACCTCTTCGTAACTATATTTAGGTAAAATAAGAAGTGTAAGAGTAATAAGCTAATGCACAGAACATAAGACATGCTTACATTAATAAAAATGTTAAAATGCACATGTCAAGTTTACTTCAGTGCTTCTGTCCACAATGGTTTACCGTGCAGCAAGCATGGAATCACTGCAAGATTATGCTGTTAGCAAAAGCTGATTTACTGAAAAGATGAGCCAGAGATCAGCTTTGATACTGCATGAGAAGATGAAAGACAGACCTCGGAGCTGCCCAGGCTGACGGCAGTCATACGGCCCTGGCCACCCTGCACATGGACTCAGGGAGACCAAGGGCTTTACAGGACCTGAACTACAATTTCTTCCAAGCTAAAAACTCACACAAATGAGTCCCCTGACTCAATTAGAGGAGCTCAAAACTATGAAATCTTATCGTTGCATGAATATTATTGTAACATGCGTACTACAAACACACCACAGGAAGCTAAAATGGGGCATTTAACAGAAGGGCAGTAAGCTGTTAGCCCGAGTTAGAAAATGTGCTTAAAGCTGCTTAGAAGCATGCAGACCAGTGCAGTGTTTGTAAGTCCTTGTAAGAAGGACAGGAGATGAGATAGCATGTTCTTTTCAAGAATCTCCCAAATTTATTTGTCCCTTGGCTGAGTAATTTTCAGGAATAATAACGAATAAAGATTTTCTTTCCCTACATGGTCAACAGCACAAGCACAGGTGGTTTTTTTTTTTTCACAAAGTGAAAACCTAAACATGGCTTTTGCATTCTGCTGAGAGGAAGGGCAAGTGAGATAAGCTTCTAAACATGGAATTAATGCCTTTTTCTAAAAGAAGACTTCAAGTACATTTTTAAGCATGTTCCATCTCAGATAACTTATTTTTCTTCTCTTTCTGTACTTCCTTTTTTATTTCCCTTGCTCTATACTAATCCCCTCTCTAGCACTGCCTAGTCTCCTTACCACACCAGTTATTTCCAGAAGCACATTACACTATTAAGGAAGTTGAGATTTCCAAAACTGGACAGAAATCCACTATCTCGGGCTGTTTACCTGTATTTATTGCCTGGTTAATATGCATTTCTGCATTGAAGAGCAGAAGCTTCAGACCAGAGTTTGCAGAAGGAGAATGAATTTGACGATACAAGCATTTGTTTAAATTATTTTCTAGCTAGTTCAAGTTAACAAAAGTCATAAATCAACAAACAGTGAGATCCAAATACCTGTGGAGACCAGACCAGTATCTTGCAGAGCCTGTGCTCCGGATTTCAGAACAGTCAATCTTATTACACATACGTTACTGCAAGAAATCCTGTTTCTGCCACCATTCAGACTTCTGGCAGAGCCTGAGTTTATTTGCCACAATGTGACAAGAATCATCAAAAACTGTTCTTTGCTGTAGGATACAACCATTTTAAACAGGACTATATACCCTGGAAAATACAATGAGCTAAGTCTCAATAATTTTACTTATTCAAAACTCTAATAAAGCATATAAGATAGAAAAGAGTACTATACTGTACTTGATAATTTTCAAACTATAAACGGCTTAACACAATGATTATTTCTCTACTATGATATGACAGAGAAAGGAAAAGACAGGAAAATCACTGGGAATGAGTACCTGTTTCCCATAACAGCTGTCCTATTTCACTAAAAAGTCACTCTCGTCTCACTATCCTGTCTTTTATTTCCACCATAAATGAATGAAATTATAGGCATATACCACAACCCGAGACAAAAATTTAAACTTGTTTCTTCAATATTAAAATTAAGATGGTTGCTGAAAAATCCAAAATTCCTGAATGTGAAGTTGAGAAAATGCCATCATTACTAAGCACAATTTACATTTCTCATTCTACTGCTTCCGTGTGAAAAAGGGTCATAGCTGCTCACCCAGCCTAGTGTTAAGATTTCTTTTAGTCCTTCGTATCTCACTGTGTATTAAACTGTGGTTACACCCTTGTTTCAGTCCCTTGGTTCTCAGACTCAGGGGTAGGGTAGAAGGAGATTTTTAAGATTACATTCAAAACTTCATTAAAAAATAGACAAATTGGTCCAAGTTTTAGTGAGCTTTCACCCCGTTTCTTACAGCCCTGGGTGCCAAAGTGTGTTTCAATACTTTTACCTGCTTCCCACACTCACCCACACACAAGGGCAAAGTATTTCTTTAGTACACAGGAGGAACTGTTTCTCTGTATTAAAAAGACCAGTTGAAAAGGTAACATTTTGAGGGATGAAAGCATCTGTGACAAACGTTCCTCTTCTCTCAGGATGTAGATCATAGAACACAAGAGGAAAGCTGGGAATTACCTCCTTTTTCTCCTGACAACCTGGTCCTCTTTTCTCTTCACACACAGCGAGGCTGTATTTACAACATCAACAACTGACCCTGCTGTATCTTGTGTGGGTTTAGACAATTTGCCTTGAAAGTAGCAAACCAAAGAGGAAAACGAGGACAATTTTCCTCACAATCTCCAGCAATTTTTAATTGTTTTGAAGAACACATTTCATTATTTTGGTACTAAATCTATGATTTAAAGACCTGAAATTGAAAACATGATAAAGTTAACTGCTCAAATCTTCTCGTCCCCTTCCCCAGCCTACAAGCATACCATAGAAATAATGTAACTGAGTAAGCAGGAACAGGGAGTAAAGTGGGGGTAACAAAGTCCAAATTATCTTGACTGATTAATTTTTGTCATGCTTTTCTTTCCCTCCCCTGTTTGACTCAACAGTCCAGTGTTTCTCTGCTCTACTTTTTCTTGTGAAATGTACAAAATAATTAGCCACCTCTGTAAAATGCATGAAATTCTGCAGATAATAATGCAGTCTGACAATTTTTTTTCTATTTCCAGGACCTCTGTAAAACATACTTTAGGTGAGCGTAATATGCAAGTGGCTACTAAAAGGAATATAAATATCAAAAAAGGGTTTTGCTCTTCCATGAAAAAGTTCCCAAATCACTCTCTGAAGTAAGTATTATTACCTCCCACAGACTTGTTAGCACTCTGGAAACAAAAACCCACAACCATTTAAAGCATTCCCAGGTGAGTCCCCCCCTCCCCTGTAGGGGCTGGGACTCAACTCGCACCCCTCTAGCTCTGACAGTACCTGATCTTGGATGGCACTCCAGGAAAGAGCCAGCTCCTCCAGAGATGCGAAGCCGGGCGCTGATAAATTACCCCATCCTGACATCCCGCTACTTCCCTGGGCTCTCCCCGTTGCCTCATTCTCCTGGCTGGCCTTCTCACTGCACTGAGAAATTAAGAGTCTCTTCAGTGATTTCTTATTTCCTTTCAATTTGGTGACTGTACTCCACACTGCACCTTCCACATAAGCAATTTTGACCGTAGCAATCTCTCTACTTTGTGTACTGCTCCCAATAAAAGAGTCTTGATTAGCCCTTAGATGCCACCATGTTTTATTTATGATCTGTTTCTGGACTACTGTCATTTGAGGTAAATCTCTGCATCGCACATAACCTTTCAACCTTTTTTTGTGTGTCTCAGCCTCTGTGGCACAAGGCATTCTGACCAGCCTGCAGCTGCTTAACTCTTATTGACAGACTCCAAAGAATCCAATTTACAAAACTGGTTCCTATGCCCTTAAAATAAAGGTGAATAAACAGATTTAAAGGGCATCATATCTCTTACTTTAAATTTGAATGGGATCAGTATTATATTTCACTGGGTTGTTCATGTTGCCATATCAGGCAGCACCTAACCAGGTGACCTTTCACAGTTTAATTTTATGCCTTTTCAAGATTGGTTACATTGTGAGCTTTGAATTGTTTCACATTTATATATTCCTTGTTTTTCACTTAAGGAGGAGACACTTTCTTATGGCTAAGAATACAGTCCAGCATTTGAATAATACACGCTCTCTAGGTTTCCACAAGTGACCAAATCCATGAGGCAATCAAAATCCTCTCCCTTTACCACTCTACCTCAAGGAAAAAAAAAATGAAATTGGTCCCTGATTGGCATCAGATTTTGTGATAAGTCTCAAAATCAAAAAACAGCCTTTGCTAGAGATAATGAAAATGTACAGTTCAACAAAATGATGCATATTAAACATTAACAATTGCAGAAGAAAGGAATTTTTACAAGATTATTAGAAAGGCAATAACACAAGAGAAAGTGCCGAGACCAAAATGTGCTCCAGGAACACCTAGACAAATAATGCATTAAAATAAATCAACCAACCAACCAGCTATTATTGCCATTTAGGGAAGTTCCTCCAGCAATCATTCATGAACGATTTATAAAAACCATCACTGCTCTGACTTCATTTCATTATGTTTCATTACATAGGAACAACACGAATGAGATGCATTTAACTGACTTAACAGCTACACCGTATATATACTAGATAGAAAGCAAAGGCCTTTTACTTCACATAAGCGCTTTACCATAATTGCTAATAACCCAACCCATATGTTTCAGCAAAGACGTCGCTCCCACCCACTCAGTTCACACATTTCCTCCTGTATGGCCCTGCGGTGAAGTTAATACTGGATTTGTGACATAAGAGTTATTACCAAGGCAACAGATAGAAATCAAACAGCATTATGATTTCACTACAGACAAAAGGGAGAGTAGAAGCCAAAAGGAAAAAAAAAAGGGGGAGGGAAAATTATATTAAAGACATAAATCCTTCAATAACAACAAAAGTAGCAGCAAAAAATACTGGTTTGAATACATTTCTTCCCTAAATAAATACTTTTTTTTTCAAGCTTCCACTGAAGTGACAGTCCCTCTTTAAATATGCTTTCATAACCCGAAGAACTATAGGAACAGATATTATCACCACTGAAAAAATCGTATTAGGGCAAAACAGAAGTACAATCAGCAGAACTGTTAATTGTTTTTCAGTGTTTTAATACAAATGTCTCAACATTCTGGCTGGTTTATCACTGAAGACTGTATGAAAAAACGGGGCTAAAAATTGTGCACTTGTGCACTTAGTACCTGCTGATCAAATTTCATTAAAAATAAAACATGTTCCAAATGAGAAGACAGACAGCAGGATTTCCTTTAAAATAACTTGGCATGTTAACTCCTATACGGTTCTTTGAACATGTGTCTTTTGAACATGTTATAAAAATAAACATTAATATTTCCAAATGAAGATGTTACAAGCCTTTGCACTAATAACATTCAACACAAAACTGAAAACCACTTCTGTGAAAGCATTGCACTGAAAAATGCCGATTTATTAAAGAAACCGTGGGGTTTGTTGCGGGCTTTTTAATATTTTTTTTATTGAAATGTGAGTTAATACTCAGAAAAATCCTTTTTGATACATCTACAACATATTAAAAATAATTAACTAAATCATCAAGCACATCCTCTAATAGATGGGTCCATACTGTAGCTAACAATTTGCTGCTGTCATACCATGAGGTATAGTTTCACTCATGCTATTCCTTTCTTCAGTATATATTCTTCTAGCCAATAACCCAAGACAGTAGTCAAAATAAGAAAAAAGAAAAATATTTCATGTGGCAGTTCTTCTGTTCATTGAGTTAAAGGTTCAGGTTTGGGGAAGAAAAAAACCCAAAACACAACACCCCCACAACCAAACGAGTGTTCAGCACCAGAGAAATAAGCAAAAGACTAATATTTAAAGATTTCTGAAATGGAAAAAAATAGTGTTTCAAAACAGAATGAGAGCCTATACTTAAGTGCCTGTTACAGCACCTCGTCATCAGCACCCTGAACCTTCTTCCTCTGTAATTTGAGAAGGTTTTTTTGTTTATTTTTAAACCTGAGGAAAATCATAATGCATATAAATATCCACCTCAATACAATTTAATGTGTTTGGCAGTCTAGGATGGTCGTCTAGGATTTAGAGGGAGTTGTTCAGTTTTGTTGCATTTGTTTTAACAATAAACAAATAGATTATGGGAATTATCAGAAGAAAGGTGGGATGTAAAATTTTAAATCAAAGGAAATCAGCCTTTTCTTTTAATCTTAGTCATCTTCTATTGTATGTGTACTAGTTTGAATATCAATAAAATTCAAATATGTTATTTCTAATACATCCTCTATTATTTTAACAGTTTAAGCAATTAGAAATGATGAGTGTTTCCTACTTCCCTCAAGGCACTCAATCTAATATCTCTAAGTACTAAACTATGTTCTGATAATCATTCTAGATTTTACTTAATTTCATCCCATTACGTAACATCTTGAACTATTTCCCTGATCTTCCTGGGGCTCAAACCTTCAAAACCTTTATATCTGAATTACCTATTCTTTGATCTCGAATACTTAGGAAAGCTTTGGCTAGTTAGATTGACAAAGCAAGCAGCTTCTTAAATAAGATGAACATTTTATAACTTGAATCTAGTTAATGACTCCATCACGATTCACTGGGGTTTTTTGCCCTTTTTTTTTTCCTCTTTAAGTGGCTTAAAGATGTCATTTTCCTTTTTCTATTTCAAAAGGAATGAGAACATGAAATGCACTGAGAACTGGCATGAGAAGTGAGAAGCTTCAGCCTGAGAGAGAACCTTGAGGTTTGGTGTATGGCATTGCTCAAATAACCCAAGGCACAGATTTTTGTTTGTTTGTTTTACAGTGTACTGCAAACCTATACTTATAAAGTGACTCATTGATTTCTAGCCATCACATAAGGTCAGTACAACAGGAGAAGTAAGATTAATTTTCTTTTTAATGTTATTTTTAATTGGAAACTTAGCATTATATAGTTTTACTGCTAGCAACATTGATACACAGGTGAGTTGTTCTTAATATATATTTACTCTCTTACTCGTATCCTAAACATCCTCTCAATTATTTCAGCTGATAAATTACAGCCTCTGGAGCTAAACCATTAAACCCTTAAGCTGCTCAGGGTTTTGTAGGCCATCTCCAACAAGCGCACACAAGAATATTTAAGAAAAATGTTTCATTCTTTAAACAAAACTTCTAAAGCACGAGTTGTCTTTAAAACACAGCCAATAATACATAAACTTTAGCAATATCATGACAGCTTTACAAACATTTAGGTTTACTGAACTGCCTTCTTGTGCCTTAGGCACAAGTTACATCCACATAGATCACTCAGTCTTGCAGTTTGCCAGCTAATTACAAAATCCAAATGATGGCTTATTATTCCCCATACTTCTTGCACAGGTTTAGAGCTATTAAATATGTCCAGCAGTATGACCTGCTATTTTCTCTCCCCATCCCTCTCCATGGCTCCAAATACCAATACTCACTACCACCCACCACCCTTGCCTCCGGTGCCTTAAAAGAAGCAAGCCCAGCTGTGATAATAGTACACTGCCTAAGGAAAAATGGTTGCTGAATGTGCAACACTTTGAAAACATCAGAGTGAGGGTTTCATTTTTCTTTGAGTACTATGAAACCAATACAGGCAGCTTCCATAAACTCTCATTTAGAATGTTTTACATTAAGTAATATGAAATCACTTTATTTATTAACTACAATTTGTTCCTCTCAAGAGCTGTAATAAGTTAATCACATCATTTCTGTATAGCATATAGAACAGAGACATTTGGTACAACAGGAGAGTCAGCTTTTCCAGTGTGCCTGACTAGACTAGACTTCTGTTTAGTTGTTTTTCAAGAAGTATTTACAGTGTGTCTGAAAAGCATCTGAATGCTATGTAAGTCCAAAAATACATCTCTCTTCCCCACTAATTATGAGTTTGTATGTAGTACTATATAAAGCATCTTGCAATATGAAAGGACAATATAGTAAAATTAAGGGTCACTTCTCAAAAGAAAAATTACTGTAAGGATTTATTAAAATGTAATAAATATTTAATGGATTATTATCTGAAAGGCAAGTAGACCTGCAAGACAGGGTTTCTTTTTGTTTTATTACAGAATCACAGAATCACAGAATCTTAGTGGTTGGAAGGGACCTTTGAGATCATCGAGTCCAACCACATAAA
>JAOQGH010000001.1:16073206-16096369 GCA_025769975.1 Gallinago jamesoni | reverse complement strand
AAATCAGCTTCCAGTTTTACCCTGAAATGGTGCTCCTACCCCAAATTTTAACTATGGGCCACCAAGGGCTTGAAAATATCTGCATACCAATGTTTTAACAAAATTCTGGGATATGTTACTATTAAAAAGCTAATTTGTAGTAACTGCTCTCCTGGAATATAACTTTCTTCACAGGGCCCTTTTCAATCTCCCATCAGCCAGATTTGTGTCTCCAGGCTTGAAGCAGTGAGCTTCCATTTTCAAGATGAGAAAATACCAGAATGATAAGAGACGGAAAAGTTAAACTATTGAAGACCTGCTTGCACCAGTGTGGGAGACGCTTGTCTAAAATCATATGGCTTTATCTTTTACAGGTCAGTTAAGCTAGCAAAAGCCCTGACAAAAAGGAAACATTCTTTCTACTTCAGGCACTCCTTCAAACAGCAGTGGCGGCCTTCTTCTTAGGAGAAAAAGAAATCAAAGCAATAGGTCACCGAGCTTTATTCTTTTACTGACTAAATTTATCTTGCTAGAATTTGTCACACTCTCCTTAGCCTATTTTTGCATTTTGCTTCTCTTTTAGATCCACCTCCTCAATGCAGAGGTTACTCCTCACGTTGTTCTCACCAGTTCAAAAACATCCTGTTCGTGACAAGAGTTTCTGATTCCTTACAGTTGGATGTTACACACATACACAGCCAATTCAAATACAATATGAAACTATTTCTGTGCAAAAACTAGATCACTTTATTGCTCAGCGGGAGGGACAGAGCACAGCTCTCAATTCTTACAAAAGTTCTTCTAGTTTTCCTCTCCCCATCTTCAAGAGAAATCCAACTACACATGGATTTCGTTGCTCTGGTTGGCTTCACTACTGATACCCAGTTTTTAACCAGAAAATATATAACAGATTTTTGAACTCTTAAGCATGGAAGCTCTAGATTTTTGTTGTTGTCTCCATGGGTTTGTTGTAGGTATTTTTCTGCTTTATAGGTTCTCTTCTACTCCTGGGTTCACTTAGTGATTATTTGTAGATCCCTGCAAAATGCCTTTATATCAATTCCTACCTCTAACACCCATACTTTTTGATTCAAACTTTTATTTTCTTAAGTAGAAGAGTTACTCAGTAAAATCATTCTACAAGTGTTCTCTTCCTTATATTTGCATTTAATTTTCCTACTTTGTGATTAGACTATGTGGTGTTTTTTAAATGAGGTTTTTCAGACACAAACTCACTCCTACAGTCTCACTTTCTTCCAGTAAAATACAAGATTTAAGAAATTCTTTTATGTCAGAAACAGTGGAAATCCTCAAGCCAAAAGATTAGAACAAGTCAGGGCCCATCATGGATGCTGCAATGTTAAGTTCACTAGCCGTGGTGTAGAAGAGTCCCATGGAAACACGTAAGTGGAAAATGGGTAACCAGAGGCTAAATTCTCTGCCAGGGAAATCCAGGGAATGGCAAATTGGGGTTCATCAGCCCCTTCTTCTATGGTCTAGAAAGGTGTATACCAAGATAAAAGGATTCTCAGCAGCACCAAAGTTACAGTAAACAACAACCATCAAAACATTTTTTGTGACTAATTTTGGTAAACAATTTTGCAAAACCACTGAAGGGAAAGTCCACTCAGTCCTACAACCTCCAACCATAACCAATGCCTGTTTTCCTCCTGCGACAGAACAGCACTCCCAGAAAGACACAACCAAACATGGAGAGGAAAACAGTGCTTAGAGTTAATATAATCTGACAGTTCCTTAAGGTACCATTTAATTACTGCATTAAAAAGCAACCATCAATTTTTATGTAAGCAAACCATCAACAGACAGCTGCTTGCTTATATTTGAAAAGTGTCCTTTCATAGGAGGATGTTTGTCTTGCATACTTGATAACTAAATATTTAGTTATACTGGATTATTAAAAAAATACTGGATATTGCAAACGGTTTACAAGCCAGTCCTTTAACAACAGTGCCTTCATGTGTTTATTATAGGCATTTTCTTATTTTAAAACTAAGATTCAATTATGTTTTATAGTTGTTATTCTGTCCTCCTACACATCCAACAAGCAAATTAGGTCAACTCCAAACTAGTTGTAAAACCTCCTACATAGAAAGGAGTTTGAGATTTTAAAACCTATGAAGTTTAAAATAAAAAAAGTCAACCTACCAGTGTCATAAACCTTGTGAACTGTCATTTTTTTGTTCTAGCCTAATAAGGCACTCTAAAGTAGTAGGAACCAAAATGTGAGAATGACTGTCCTTGGCCAAAAGTTGGATCCACATCATGTTTAATAACATTTTAATAACGTTTATTATATAAGTTTCCCTAATTAACTTCTAACCTTACTTCTAAATTTGGCATGTGTAACATCCTTTGGCAATGAGTTCCACTATGTAATTATGTGTTGCATGAAAAAATGTTTATTTTAAAACTACTGCTGGGTAAGAGCTCGGAGTCATCAAAACTGGGTTATAAGATATGACAAATAATCATGTTCTCTCCATCTTCTCCCTAACATTAGTAGCTTTATACACCTATGCATTTCTAATTCATTTCTTTTCCAAGCTGCAGAGTCCTAACCATTCTGTTCAAATACAGGCATCTCTTTCCCCACATGTAATCTGGTTTATCCTTATTAAAAGAAAGGATATCTGCAATTGTTTGTACTATTCCAGATGGGTCATGGGTGCCATCATGGTGTTTGTATAGAACTATAATGCAACTTCAAGGCCTCTTTTTTGAGTAGTAACAATTTAGACTGTCATGCACATCAGCCAGTGCCCCCCTGCAAGCATTATTGTATAACATCACATAGTTAATGCACTTTTCTTAATTTTTTATCTTGTACTGTCTTTCCATGACTGTTCGGGTTCACAAATTTGGGGGTCTTAATATAGAGAATAGTGTACGAGCACAAGCTGTTATTTGCTACTTAGCCCCTTTTCACAGACTGTTATAGCAGCAAAAATCTCCACATAGATGCCTGTAGGGGTGTACTCTTGGCTTGTGATAACTGATCTTTTAATCTTACCCTCTTTTTTCCTATCTTAAGAAGTTATTGACCTGAGAGAACTTTTCTCCTACTTTTGTGACGATTCGGTTTCTTTAAGAAACTTTGACAGCAGCTGTCGTGAAGTAGGATGGTTAGTTCATATGGGATATATAGTTCTAACATGACCATGAATTCATATCCAACCAAACTGCAAGCTATAAGCTGTCTATAACAATCATGTTGGCTCTTCTTTATAATTTTATATTCTCCATGTTCATTTTTCATATTTATAAACACACATTTTCTCATTTGATTCCATGACAATTTAAATTCATTTTGACAAGAACAGAAAAAACCCAACATTCTGGGCTTTAGTTTCATGCAGATTATGCTACATTTCCAAATTCAGTAATTATGTATATGAATGACTCCAGACCTGTTGGGTGTACCCTGATTAGTCCAAGCAATTTGTTATTATTAATTTTGATCAGCTTGTTCTGAAAGTTCTTCCCCTAACAATTGAATTTGAAACAGATCATCTGAGGCATCTCAAGTAAGCTGCGGTGCGGGAACCTCCATGTACCCTCCATATTTAACACAGATGCAAAAAGAGTCTTTGTAAGATTTGCTGCTAAAGATTTATCTTCTGTCAGTGTTCTCACAACTTCTTGATCCTTATTGGGCATGGAAATTATTAGGTCTCTTGCTTCTGATGTGCTTGAAAAATTTCTCCAAGCTCCTCTGTGCCTGTCTTCTGGTTTTCACACATAACTTACCAGTTACACATTCTCCTGTTTTCCACATCTGGTTACAATTTCTACTTTACAAAGTCTCTCTTTACCTGTTACAGATTTCCCTCCTTTGCAGTTTAACAATACTGAGTTTGGGGTTTTTTTCCCTCCTTGTGATAGATGGCAGGTATTTAACATTTAGTATGGTAGCTCTTGATCCCACTAAAAGCTTTATCCTTTTGGCTGTTCCTTTTAAATATTTCCTAACAAGCTTGCTCCCTTAGGTGTAGTTCTCTCCGTAAGATGTGACTGCAATATATTTTACACTTGCCCTTAAAACAATATAGAAATCATATTTGTTACAGCTGCTCTTGTAGGGTAGCTCAACAGTAATTTAATCTTAAACTAGGTCTTGTGCACTGCACACTTGCCAAGAGCTACTCCTCTTGTGAGCTGACAGCTTCTCAGAACACCCAATATATTGTTCTTCACTTCTGCATTTACTGAATCTTCATACACATGACAGAACTGTGCAATAACAGGAAATGCTTCTTCCCTCCACATCTTACCTCCTTTAGCACTTCAAGTAAGTTTCCACCTCATTTACATGGTCAACAGTTTCGTCCTCGCAGTATTTGGATCTATTTGCACATAAGTTCAAACTGCAAATGTATTTTCTTATCTAGACATAAATAGCCTTGACCATAAACCCTAACATATAACAACACATCTCCCAGAGTACAGTTTGCATTCGCATTTCTATATAAATGTTTGTCCTTATATAAACATTCTCTTGTACCAATTTTCTGACATGCCAAATACGTCAATATCTGGATTTCAAACCAGCATTTCAGTGCTCTCAATTTTTTCACATTCAGATTTTGTCCAGAAGCCTGTCTACAACTGCTACTGGTCTAATTGTCTTTTTTGTATATTTTATAAAGAGAAGCAAGCGGTAAATACATACATGACGGTGTTAATCCCTGACAGTTGTTGAAACATCTGCAGACCACAACCCACAATTAAGGCTCTTCGAGTTGGAGGGTATGTTAGCATTCTGCAGATCACAGGTCCAGCTTAAAAAAAAAAAAAACAAACAACAACAAAAGAATACATAATAGTTCTTAAGTGATTGCTATCAAGACAACGTTCCCAGGCATAACAGGCTTTGCACCTTAGTTTCAAACAAACTTGGATTATTTCAGTTATTTTTGAAAAACTTGCTCCTTTCAGTTCTGCTTTTCTACACTGTACAAAGAAGATTTTTAGGAAAGCCCAGGCAAAAGAAAATAATAAACCATTTCTGTACATAGTGTATATTACTGGTGGCAAACGTACAGTTCTCCTAAATCATACCAACAGACTGCATATCTGCTGCAACTGAATGTACTCAAAGTTATAACAAAATATCATTGTTGTTTCCCTTCTAAAAGCTCCCACTGTTATTGAGAGGTTATTTCAGAAATGCCGTTATTCACTGCTCAGATTTGGATCTTGCACATAAAGTGTTTTCCCTAGTATCCCAGTAAGTGTGGGTACTTTGAAGGTACAGGATAGATATATTCTGCACAGCTGTAAGGCCAGCAGAGGGAGCATAAATTAATTCATTTTTTTTCCATACCTTTGGTAGCAATGGTATGAGGATGCATTAAAAAAGCAGAAAAAAGTTTCTCAATGAAGAGATAACCAACAATTTCTAGCAAATAGAGGAAGTTTTCTTCTCTGTTAACTTCATAAATATTCAAAGTATCCCATATAAAAAACCCAACCTAATACAGAAAGCTATATGGTATCAGGCAAAAATTTTAAATCCTTGACTCTCTTAATTCCTTTCATTTCTTTCTGCCCAGAGTGGTGTTTAGGGCAGAACACAGTCTGGTGAAAAATTTTATGTTTTACACATCTTCTCACATCTGGTGTACCCGTTCAGAAAACCTAGTAGAGATCACAATATGTTTAAATCAAAATAGTTGCCAAAAAAAAAAAGAAAAAAAAGAAAAAAAAGACAAGACATGAAGAGGATCAGAGGATCTACACTTTTACACTTTCACGTTTTCAAAGTCTTTCCTGAACATACAGAAATATTAAACGTGTTGATTAAGTATAAAAACCTATATGGGTGTGTTAGAGAAGAATGATTTACACGCAAAGAGTTTCAACATCAGAAAGCAGAAAATCTGTGAACAGTTTCAATAGTGGAACCCAAAAAGAGGGCTTAGATAACATTTTCTTCATTGAAAGATAATCAGACCTGCCTAAGAAAAACTTATTTTCATTAAAAAATTATGGTATTTCTAATTCATGCCTGAATTGTATCATCACTTAACTTTTCTTCATTGTTACTAACAGCAGAATGCAGTCTGATGAAACTTCAGCTGGCTTCCAAGCTGGTTTCCAACATTAACCTTCAGACAACACACAGTCCCACCTGTCCTGCCATAAAGCCATGCCCTGCCTTCAAAATGTCTCTACTTGAGTAAAATATATATACTGGCTCCACTTGTCAATTTATCTGGTATGATATTCTCAAGCAAGACACGTGGTATCACCAGGTAGACAAGTATATCAAAGGGTTCAGTAGTAAAAGTGGGATTTCCTCAGCGGAAAACCAACAAAACCAGCACTCGCTCCTAACTAGGGGCAATCTGGAGCTCAGACAGATTGGATTTCTGACTCTCGGAGACTCTTGGATTTCTCCTCGACTTCAAGCTTCACAAAGGCAAAAGATTTATTATCAAAGCTGACTAAGAACCTTAATTCACAAACAATAGCCCTCAGGTTTTCATACTCAGCATCGTATCTCAGCATGGAGGCTTTGGGCTTAAAAACCTTTACCTGACAACCAATTCCGCAGCATCTGTCATGAACCCAAGCTGCCCAATGCCTATGAGGTATCTTCATAAACTTCCTATAAAGTCCTTAATGGGGTTCAAAATCCACCTTTATCTTTAAAAGACCTTACAGCTGACCTAAATCTTGAAGTCCACCATCAATGACTATGCTCATGGAGTAATCTAGAACTCTACAGCCGGGGCTGTAAGGAAAGGAAGCAGAAATGGACTACAGAACTGATGCAAAGCTTTTAGCAATTCCTGATCTACTCAGATATTTGATGAAAGTTATATAAAACTCCGTTCACAATACAGCATTGTACAAAACAATTGTAAAGAAGGTATTAAAATGAATAGCTAGAAATTGAAGCAGCTGCTCCCAGACAATGGCTTGCAACTCCGAGGGAGTCATGAACTCTCAAGAAAACTTCACTCAAATCAGTTTGTATGCCTGAAGTGGGACCCTGCAGAAAGGTGAAGGCCATGTAAGTCAAGTCTAGACTTTTACTTGAGAACTTTATAGACTTCAGAGCTCTAGAGCAACCAGTCAGTTAAATTCCATAAGTACTTGTAAGTTTTCAGACTTCTGATTAGTTTCATCTGAAACATGACGCTAAAAATTATCATACTGGCTCAAGTCAGAGAAATAAAAGTTTAACTCCAAATCTGTACCATGGCAACTGCACATATCAACAGGCATACACAGAATTAAAGGATTTTCTTTCATAAAATTCACAGCCCTTCAGGTTTACAAACCAATAAATGGAATGAAAGAAATCATTAATCTCTATATTAAAGGAGCTTTACAAACTTCACTAAAAAACCAAAAGGACTTTGACTGCAAGGCAGCTGGTTTTAAAACAGAATTTTTTTTAAGATTTTCTAGTCCTAAAATTAACTACTACTTTTGCATTTTCCTGTCTTCAATTCTGTCACCCATTTTCTGCTGTGTTCATACATTACAGCCTTAAAACTAAACAATTCTAAGCAAAACACGGTGTTAACAACAAAGAATGGGTCTAAACTGAAAAATTAAAACCAAAGGTTTTCAGAATTAAAATACATTTTTCTTCTGAAAACAAGCCTTCTGAAAATTGAAAATGTACTTTAAGAATTTCTGATAACCACCAAATCTGCTGCAAGTTATTACAATAAATTAAAATAGCACAAAACAATAAAACCACTAAATCTTGAAAAGTCGAGCAATGTAATGTCACACGGAACTAGAGGGAAACTGATGATGCAAAAAGATAACATCACAAAAAACCACACAATTTTCACAAGTGAAAAAATAGATATTTGTCTCCAAAAGTCAGTATTTTTTGTTCATCATACTTCTGCATTATTTGCTGCTGTTTTCTCTTCAGCTATGAGATTTAAAAACATTCCATTTGAACCACTTCATTTGAACTTGAGAAACCACTGAGATGTTTGTTTTTTCTCGTTCTAATCCATGAATAAAAGTCAAAAGGATAAGATCTCATAATGTCATGATTAATTTAATGAGACTAGATTTGGTTGGACTTTTTGTGCTGTGGTTTCAGATATTTACTTTGTCTGAAGTAAATTTCCTTAATGTATATGTTTGCAAGGGTTCAAAATATGCTACAGTAAAGGGCAGCTGAAGTTTGCTCTAGGGAGAGTGCCAAATGGTGGCAATAGATAAAGAGCAATGGGAAAATAAGGATACTGCTATTGCAGAAGGTGACATTACATGAAGTGGTGATACATGAAGTGGATCGCTGTGGTCTGTCTATTTCTTAGCCTGCTCTTAGAAATTGTGAACCAGCTGCTAAGGAATTTTGATTTTCCTCTGTAGGTAAAATGTATTGTAGGGCGATCACAGGAACTTGGCTGTGATCCACTGCCAACTAAAAGTTAACTTTTCAAAAAACAACAAAACAAATAAACCCTAGTTCTAAAAGGAATTTAAATAAAGAACGCTAAAAAGCAGAAGAATAGGTATGAATGTATGGTCAAATGAACATTCGTACCTATGAAAATAGGTATGAATAACGTCTCAGCATCTCCTTCTGAAAATGCAGTGCATGCACTTCAAGGGAAATAAAAATATTGTAGATAGACATAAAGCCAACTCCAAATTCCCCCAGCAAATGCAGGCAGACATCTGGTGCCTGGAAACTTTGTAATCTCCCATCCCTCAAATTATTAGTACAATAGTTGGCAAAATTTCACAGCCAGGAAACTATGGTTAGAGACGGGGGTCTGCCAAAGTCATTTGCAGTTTCAAACATCCTTTTGCCAGCTAATCTAGGTAACAGCTTGTAGCAACAGCTTAAAACCACGTCAGGCTCCTGCCAGCATTTTGTGCTCTAGCTGTAGAGGAGTGTTTCCAAGAAGGCAGGCTCAGCCAAACAACAAGGCAGGCAGTCATCAGTTTAGCATAAATTAAGCTCAACCTTCATTTTAGTTTCTCAGACCCATTCTTGTCCTGATGCCAGTCAATACACTCTCATCCATCCAGATGAACCTTTAAAGAACTGATCTACAGTTAGAAATGGGATTAAAAAAAGAAATGTCGAGCTGATGATCAGGATAACAGAAGACAGACATGGAAAACTTTTCTCTGTTTTGCCTTCCCTTACAAAATGACAGCTGCCAGGCCAGCTTTCTCTGCACCCCCTGCGGAACATTCCTCCACCTAAAACTCCTCCCCTAAAGCACTTAGAGCTAGCTATTATTTTCTGCATATGAATGATATACTGAATAAACACCCTTTCCCACTCATGGCCCATTACACGATTATTTTCTAGAAGTATTAAATTAATCCATCTTTCCTTTCCCGTAAAATTTACCAAATCTTTAAGATCAAAACTGCGTTATTTATTCTGAGAAAATATAAAACAATTTTACCCAAGTACCAAGCTCTTCCATCTCAATGTTTTCAGTAACACTGGAAGAATCACTCTCAGCACTAGAGGAAACTTCCTACCTCATTCTCTAATGCTTTGAGAAAACTTGTTTGAGTCTTTTTTCATTATATTTTTTTTTAAACAGCCTAGACCCCCATGAGCCAAGACTAAGAAAGGACTGTCAGCTTGCCTAATGACTGAGTCTTGGTATTTTTCAGTTTCCCACAGCAAATACATCCAATGATATAACAAGACAGCCTCCTCTAAAAGCAAATTAAAGCTAATTAGATATAACCTTTTTGGTTCTAGAAAGTTAAGTAGTGCAAAGAGTTTTTCCATGCCTCGTTGAAGTGAAAGGGTTTTTTTGTTTACTCAGGAAACCTAGGTTTCAAATAAATGCTCTCTCCAAATGATCTTTTTAATCCACACATTGAGAACAGAAACATTAAGAATAAAGGTTTGGTTTTGTTTTGACAGCACATTGGGTTGGTCTTTTGGGAAGCCTGAAAACAAAGCCATTTTCTTTCATCTGTAAAAGGAAAAAAAATCTTTACCTTGATTCCACATTCTTTGATATAAAGCTTTGGTGACGGAAAATCTATATGACTGAGTATTTGCACAAAGGCAGCAGCACTTAAGAATAGCTTTGAATAGGACAAGAAGCAGGGGCAACTGGGGAAGCAAAAAAAGGAGTGCATTTTGGTTCTGTAAGACATGTTCTTTATTGAAAACAGAAACTACTGTCATGAAGACCTTTACAACTGGAGAAACCATGACAAAACAGCTAACAAACAGAAAAGAGTAGCCCTTTACATGATACCAACAGGAGCTGAGAGAAGCGGTCAGCGTGACCAAGAGTCCACGTGTGTGGAAGTGGGACTCCAATGCAGAACTGTCAGACCTGAGGAGGTCGGCGAATGAGGGAGGGGGGCATTTACCTGTTTCTTTGATAGCGAAACTGGGGTACGGACAGAAAAAAGCAAGGATCACACTGTGCTTTCCTTCTAGCTGTGGCAAGCACCTTAGAAATAAAGCAATGGGTAATAAGACAGATTTACGCATACTTGCAGTGTGTGATATGGTTTTAGAAAACAAATGTTTCTTTTCATGCTCTGCTCTAGAATCCATTTACATAGGAAACAGTAACATAACCCTCATTTAAAGCTGGAGAAAGCAGATGAGGAAAGGTAAGATAACAGAGCAAACATGCTACAGGCACAACCAAAATAAGCCAAATGTTGTAACAGCCTGAAGAGCTTCCCACTCCACTGTCTCATCAAGTCATGAAGTGCAGTGTAGTGCACAACATTTAGCAATCTGCAATTAGAAAGCTTTGTTTCTTTAATTTTAAGCTGAGGAAAGACACTTAAAAGAATATTGAGAGTTTCAGAAGCACTGCTTTTGTTTGCATGTGTGTTGGTAGTGGTGTTGCTGCTGTTTTTCAATTAAAAGAGCCCAAAAAAATCTGGTGATTCAGAGTTCCCTCCCTCCAACCCAGTCAGTAACCTACTCTCAAGCTGATCTTCCCAGCTGTTACTGTTACTACCCATACAGATATTGTACTTTATTTCCTGGGCAACACACTTCAAGCCTTAAATTTTTTGCAATTTTTTTCTTGCCAAAAATCTTACTTTTTTCCCACCCCCCCCTCTATTTCTTGTTTCCAAATGAAACATCCCTGTTCTTGCCCTAAGCCAGTGGTTTAATAGTTAAAACAAATTTATACTCTGTGCCCTAAAAAGAATGAGATTCGGGGACAAGTTCCCAGGAGGGAAGGGGAAAAAAGGGAAATATAATTGAACTGAGAAAGTAGCCTGAAGATCAATGAAAGTCTCCATGGGGACTTTTGGATACTATCTTTTGCTTGTTGACTGTTTCTTTCTTTAACTTTTTTAACAGAACATTTAGTTTAGAATGTCTCCATTAAAAAAAAAAAGGTTTTAAAAAGCCAATTTATTTAAGGGACCTGAAAAACTCCTCTCGCTTTTTAAAATTCAGATGCCATTAGCATAAGAGCTTCATTGAAAATTAAAGAAAAAAATTAAATTGGAGATGAGGCCCACATTCAAACAGATTTTTAAAAGCTGTTTTGAAATCAGTATCATTTTAGCACAGCTCAGTTGGGTTCCAAAACTACCAAACAAGAAAAAAATCAAAAAGTCACTGTAGGTTAAAGTCGAAGTACATTAACTTTGGCTTCCTAACAACAAGACAGCACCATCAGTGGATGTATAGCTGACAGTACAGGGGACCAGTTTGAAACTAAAAATGTTAAGAAACTGCTTCAACATTTTATTTTCTTTTTAAACTGAAGCATTTAAAACTTGAGTACAATGTTGAGTTCCCTGGAAGACAGAAGGGCAGATACACACTCAAACATTTCACTGAACTAGTTAGTTAGCACATTTAGTTAGTTCACTACATTTTAGTATTAACCATCTCCTATCAGAAACACAAAGGGCTCTAAGACAACCATTACCACTCAACAACAGCATGTTCTTCAGCAGAGAAGGCCAACTACATCCTTCCTTCTACATGGGAGAAAGACCAGGAGCACTGGCAGCAGGTCAAGTAAGAAGTTCTCCCCCTCTACCCAGCACTTGTGAGACCCACAGCCCAAGCAGCACACCCCATTGCTCCATGAGTCCGGAAGAGAACCACCAAGGCGGATGGGGCTGAAGCACATGACATACGAGGAGATGCTGAAACAACTGGGATTATTCAGCTTTAAAGGAGAAGGTAAAGCAAAAAGCCTCTGTTGTCTATACCTATCTAGTGGAGGGTCAAAAAGAAGATGGACACAGGCTCCTCGGAGATGGGAAGGGGCAGGACAAAAGACAACAGACAAGCTGGAATGCAGAAAACATGAACAAGATGCAGTCTGTTTTATTTTGCACCATGGAACAAAACACATGAAATGCAAACACAGAAAGAGAGATGCAGACAGGTCATAGCCAAAATTTCACTGAAAAAGTTCCTGAGCAACCTGCTCTGACTCGTCCTGCTTTGATTAGAGAGTGGATCAGCTAATCTTCACAGGTGATCTACACGATTCTTACATGAAACCTATATAATTTTAAGATTTGTGCTCATACTGGTTATTACAACCCCATGAAAAAGTAAGTTTGGTGCTCCACAATAGTAAAAAAAAAAGCATCCTTCCAAACAGATCGTGTAAAACTCAGCCATCTTCATACCACCAACAGCAGATGCATCCCTTCTCACAATTTCAGTCCTTGGCTTCATTAATCAAGAACCTGTCAGTCACACTAGACTGATAGGTTTTTTCCCTAATATTATAACCTCTGCAGAGAGCACAAATCAATATTGAAATCAGCAAGTGTAAAATACTCAAGTGACAATTCCCATAACTGGTATAAAATATGACATAGCAAGAACAAAGACCTTACTGCAGCCTTTCAATATATAAAGGGGTAGTATAATATAGACGGAGAAAGCCTTTTAAACAGGGACTATAGCGATAGGACAAGAGGTAATGGTTTCAAACTAAAAGAGAGTAGATTCGATTGGATATAAGGAAGAAATTCTCTACTCTCAGGGTGGTAAGACACTGGAACAGGCTGCCCAGAGAAGCTGTGGATGCCCCATTGCTGGATTCATTCAGGGTCAGTTGGATGGGGCTTTGAGCAACCTGATCTAGTGATAGATGTCCCTGCCCATGGCAGGCGGATTGGACTAGACAATCTTTAAAGGTCCCTTCCAACCCAAACCATCCTCTGATTCTTTGATTGTTAAGAGCTGTACACAGTTCTGGTCCCCGTTGCATTCTCCCCCTCAACTCAAAAAAGGAATATGGTAGAAACGGGGAAAGATTGAGGAAAAAGGCGAAAAGAACAGACAAATTAATGGAACGGTTCCAATATACATCAGCAGCAAGGCTAATTTAACTAGGCCCCTGGGTATTAAAATGCATACACAATTATACCATATTAGTGTACTTATGTCTGGATTCACAACAAGCTAATATTAACAGTCTGTTTAGTGTGATCCTGCATTCAGTAGTATAACAGGCCTCTGCTTTAGCTACAGATGAAAGCAAGAAATCAAGTACACCATTCTTCAAGCTGGAGGAACGAAGATAGATTAGGAGTTGGGAATACAATGAAAGTTTCACAAAATCACAAGTGGCACAATGAAGGTAAATAGAGAACATGGTTATTTCAAAAAAAGACAGGAAAAGGGCTGTATGACATGGCAGATGCAAAACCAAAAGCACAGTTATGATCCACCCTGCACTGGCAACTGTCAAGACAGAACAGTGGCAAGACAGACTTTGCCTGACACAGCATGGCCATTTTTACCAAAGCGTGAAAATCCACAGCGTAGTAGACGTATCGTTCTTGTTTGTGGTCCAGAAGACAGGGACAAAGGGGCCAAGTTTTTGCTACTGCAGATTATACTTCACTGGAGCAATGATTCCAAAACAACCACCTTCTTAAGTATTATTACTAGTTGAATAAGTAATAATTTACAATTTAAAAATGTGGAGAAAAGATGATAATCGCTTGGGCTATGATTCTCAGTAGTGTTTTATTATGAGAACTGAAGATTATGAAAAGCTGACGTTCGTAAGTTTTCAAATCTTCCAAATTCTGGAAGATTCACATACAGCTTATGTGAATTTTTATGTTCCAGGCACACTGGAGTTTCAGACATAATGAAGTACTTCACAATAAAGTATGATTCTTCACAATTTTGCCTCAGATATAATCATTATCATCAATGCAAAACAAGAATGGAAGCAGCTTACTTCTATTTGCACAAAGAAGAATGCCTATGGAGAATCAAACCCTGTTTTGATTTATTTTATAATGCTGTCAGTAGTAGCAACAAAATTCCTCCAGCAAGATGTTCAGACTTTTTTACCTCCACCGTGCAGTCAAGTCTTCTTGTTTTCCAGAAATTAGAGACAGTGCCACTGCATAAACTTCAGAGTTTCTCAAGAATAATTCTTGCTAGTGTCAGCAAGACTAACAGTAAGTAGCACTATCTCTGTACAATTGTTTGCATAACTGGAATATTTTTTGCCTGTTGATTAATAGGAGAACACACTGTGGGTCCTGCTTTCATTCAGTCTTTTAAAGTGGTTTCAAAACCTGACACACAGACATCCTGTATCATCAGCTGTGACTAACTTGGTGAACAAAGACTCCCAGATAAAATGGAATTTAAAAAAGATACACTATAATGCTGCATAAAACAGCAGGCAAAAGGCATCTTCCCACGTTGTCATGCTGGTTTTAGGGAAAATAGAATTAATACTCCAAAATTGGTTGTTCAACGTCTCTCATATACTATGCAATACATCTAATCTGCAAGCTACTTGCACTACACCAAGTAGAACTCCCTGTAATCATTTTCAGCATAATGAAGACAGAATGAGATTGCCTAAGCACCATGTTTATTAGCAGTTTTTATACAAATATAAAATATTTTAAAAGACAATTCTTCTTTTAAAGGCATCAGGATTTCTTCAGTGTTAAGAGTAAAAGCAAGCAAGTTTCAATGTGGAAAAGTGAGAAGCAGCATGGCAAGCTTTGGCCTGCAAGCCAGTAAGAACAAATATGAGGCTCATAGGAAAACTGCAATATTTAAAAAAAAAAATTCACATGTTTTGATGTAAATATCAAGGAGTCACACTACTACACAATCACTAGAAGATATGCAAAGATCAACTGATCTCCAGATACACCCTGGGCAAGGACAGACCAGAGTTTGTACTCAAAAAGTCCCACTTTAAGGGAATAACACAGACGCTTCACTCACAAAGGTGATCTGCTTCAAGACCACAATGTTGACTGTCTGCACGGACTATCATACATTATGTTACAAGATAACGTGTAATTTTTCCCAGAGAGGAACAAAGAGAAAGCCCCTGCACACCAAAAGATGAAGGGCTGGTTTTAGGTAACATTCACAGCACAGACTGTCCCTGGGACACTGCTGTCCACCAGGATGCAAGAAGATGTGATTTCAGGCAGACGCTGGAAGCCCCTGTGGAAAGATGCTACCAAAAACCAAGCAGGGTTTGGGAGTAGAGGTTCTTTGAACTTGTTTTACTTGGCAAGGACTGATTTTTTTCCCCCCATTATTTTGGTACAAGGACAGCACTGCCAAACCAGCAGAGTCCATTCCTACAATTGTGTTCTCAGGGCTGTTCTTCCCACTGCAGCGGGCACAGCTCTCCCTTGCCCCTTCCCACTGCTGTCACCCTCTTGGTTCCATGGGGTGTAGTGCAGAGGTCCTGCTGGTGGGCAAGAGCTGTGCTCCTGCAGACCCCAAAGGCACATCAAGCACTGGGTGCTGGTACAAGGCACAACTGTTTCTTTATCAGATGGTCATCTAGGACAGACATGGTTTTGATTCATATCCATAATATTTTAAGGAATGGGAGTCTGACTTCATAGTAAAACTTACGAGTTTGTTTTCAATGCAGGGCAGATGCAATCTGGGCTGAGCCTACCCTGTGCACCAGTACTTTGGTTTTCAGCTCTGAACAAGGGCAAAACCAACTGTGCAACTCAAACTGCCCTGCAGCACCAACGAACACAAGCTGGTTTTAGGACCAATATGAATTCATGCCTAGGGCTTCAGAAGCTCACATGCAGTACCTAAAGCCAAAGATGACACAAGAAAAACTTTAGGTAGCAATTCACAACATCCCAGTGGAAGTATGTGATCAGCATGTAGTTACTGAATTGCATTTCAGTTTCCTCAGAAGCTCCTCCTTCTCCTAGGTTTGAAGACAAAAAATACAACTAGTGTGCTGGAATTTCAGGTAACCTTCCTGGTTTCAGGGTAAACTGCAAATTTCCCACCCATGATAAGCCAGAAAGATTGGCTGTGACACAGCATTTTACCCAGACATGCACATGCTCTCTAACACAGGAGATACTTTTCCAGGATGTTTAACTACTTTCCAGTCACAAAACAACTTGTGACGAAAAATAGATGTTTCAAGGATAAGCTCTAAAAAGAAAAGAAATAGTTTCAGTCATGCCTCTTATTTACCAAAAAAAAGGGAGGAGGCAATTCCTCCATTTAGAATTTGTCAGGCTGCAGAGGCTGACAAACCCAAAGGCATCAGCAAAACTGCTTCATGCCCATCAGTTACAACAGCCTGGTTGGCATTGGATTGGGTCAAGAAAAAATGAAAGTTAATTTTCAGTGTCAGATATAAGAAGCATCTGCATCTGGGAGATTTAGTAAAGGATTCTGGGATCCAGGTGATTTTTTTGTCACTCCCTCCAGTGGCTGGCAATGATGCTGAGAGGAGCAGACAGATTAAATCAATCAATACACGGCTCCGCGGTTGGTGTCACCACCATAACTTCGGATACTTTGATAGTGGGTTGGTCCATAAGGCACCAGGCTTGTTAGCAGGTAATGGAAGATGCCTCTCTCAGAAGGGGAAGACTGTTCTGGCCTGAGAGATGGCGGGGTTGATAGACAGGTCTTTAAACTAGATGTGAAGGGGGAGGGGAGTGATTGCCTCAGGAGCCTCAAAGACAGGTCTGATGTTAAGGGAATATGGGAATCACAGATGAAGCACCACAAAGAAAGGCCACCTGAAGAGCAACATGAACGAAAGGGAGCCATTCCAGCCAGGAAGTCAGCCCCATTAGGCGCCCAGCTGAAGTGCCTTTACACAAATGCACATAGCATGGGGAACAAGCAAGAGGAGCTAGAGATGTGCGCACGCCTCAAGGGCTACGACCTTATTGGCATTTCCGAGACGTGGTGGGATGGCTCTTATGACTGGAGTGTTGGAATGGAGGGTTACAGACTCTTCAGGAAGGACAGGATGGGCAGAAGGGCATTGCCCTCTATGCCGAGGGCCAGCTGGAATGTGTGGAGCTCTACCTGGGGATGGATGAAGACATGACAGAGAGCTTATGGGTCAGGATTAAGGGGAGCACGGGGGCAGGTGATGTTACAGTAGGAGTCTGCTACAGGCCACCAGATCAAAGTGACAGCGAGGATGTGGCCCTCTATAAACAGATAGGGGCAGCATCGCGCTCACACCTTGGTCCTCATGGGGGACTTCAACCATCCCGATATCTGTTGGAAGGACAACACAGAAAGGCACAAGAAATCCGGGAAGTTCTTGGAATGCGTTGATGACAACTTTCTTCTTCAAATGATCAAGGAACCAACGAGGAAAGGAGCCGTGCCAGACCTTGTCCTTACCAACAAGGAGGGGCTGGTCAGGAATGTCAAGTTCAAGGGTAGCCTCAGCTGCAGTGATCATTAGATGATAGAATTCAAGATTCATAAGGCAGGAAGGAGGGTGTGCAGCAAGCTGGCTACCCTGGACTTCAGAAGAGCAGACTTCAGTCTCCTGAGAGATCTGATTGGGAAGGTAGAATGGGAAAAAGAACTGGAGGGGAGAGGGGCCCAAGAGGGCTGGGTGGTATTCAAGGATCGCCTCCTCCAAGCTCAGGAGAGGTGCATCCCAAAAAAGAAGAAATCATGCAAAATAGCCAGCGGGCCTGCATGGGTGAGCAAGGAACTGCTCGACAGTGAGGCAAATCGTGCCTAACAAATTCGGTAGCCTTTTATGATACTGCCACAGACCTGGTAGACAAGGGCAGAGCAACAGATGTCATCTACCTGGACTTGTGCAAAGGATTTGACACCGTCCCACTCTCTCAGCTGTCCCAGCTCTCTCAGCCTGTCTTCATAGGAGAGGTGCTCCATCCCTCTGATCATCCTCATGGCCCTCCCCTGGACCCGTTCCAACAGATCCATGTCCTTCCTGTGTTGAGGACTCCAAAGTTGGACACAGTCCAACAGGCTGAGAGAGCTGGAGTTGTTCAGCCTGGAGAAGATAAGGCTCCGGGGAGACTTCATAGCAGCCTGTCAATATCTGAAGGGAGCCCACAGAAGGGCTGGAGAGGGACTGTTTACGAGGAAGTGTAGCAACAGGATAAGGGGCAACGGGTTTAAATTGGAAGAGGGGAGATTTAGGTTAGACACCAGAAAGAAATTCTTGACAGTGAGGGTGGTGAGGCACTAGAACAGGTTGCCCAGGGAAGTCGTGGATGCCCCATCCCTGGAAGTGTTCAAGGCCAGGCTGGATGGGTTTTGAGCAACCTACTCTAGTGGGAGGTGTCCCTGCCCATGGCAGGGGGCTTGGAACTAGACGATCTTTAAGGTCCCTTCCAACTCAGATGCTTCTATGATTCTATCTTTATACGGATACCAGCAAAATATTTTCATGTTTCTCAGTAAGAGCATCATTGCCCAACTGTGCCTTCTGCCAGCTGTCACCAACCTATTAAGCAGACTGAAAAGAAAAATTCCTGGGCAGGAAGTCCCTGAGAAACTTGTAAACAAAAACAGAGGGAGAGCAAAGCTGGAAGAAAGCTGCAGTGTTTGGGCCACCTACGTTTCAGAGTGGATTTCCAAATATCGCCATTCACTGACCTCATATTTGCTGGCTTTCTCTGAGCTGCCACTTAGTCACCAAGAGAAATTGCTGCTGCTGCTCATGCGGGCTGTGAAGCAAATCTGAGAAGCAAATTCAGTTCTATTGTCCCCCTATACACATCTATATATGTTCTCCACCTATATACAACTAAATGCATTCTGCACCTACACAGCTAGGATGAAGACACCAGCAAGCAAGCATGGAAGAAGGTGGAGAGGGGAGGTATGAATGATTTACCAACTACAGCATTTGGTTAAAAAAAATGCACATATAAAAGTACACAAGTACCAAATATGATGGAAAATCAAGTTTACAACACAGAAATGATACCACCTTTGACAAGTTCACGCTCTCAGGCTGACTTTGGCAACCAGACAAACCGAGGAAGTTTTACATTTTGGAGAGCACTAGAGTAACATACGCTAGACAATGATAATTTTTCACAGGAACACCAATAGATAAGGAAAAAGCAAAGTACGCCTGCTGTGATAAACTGATTTCGAGAAGTCTTCTGGCAAAGATAATTACCAGCCTAAGAATGTGCGAAGGTATCGTCATTCAAGTACCCACCATTCATCTGAAGGGAATGGTGGATGTTGAAGGTCAAATACAGTAAAACTTGCAGAGTAACTCTGAGACATAATACTCATCTGACTTGATCACTGCATCTAACTCAATAAAATGCAAATGAATCATTTTCATTACAAAAAATTACTCAACTGCATATTACACTTAGTGTAACACACTAAGTTCAAGCTATAAGACTTGGCATGAAAAGTTTTGCCATAGCACAGTAACTCTGAGATCAATTCCACCACAAAGAAAAGCAGTTGACTTAAGGAAAGAAAATTCTACAAAGTTGCTTCGTCTTTGGAGAAGTGCTATCTTTGATTGGGGTAAAGAGAGGATACACATAACCCCCCCGCACCCAATTATCCTTAAGTTTAACAATATGCTTGTACACTAAGTTATATGACGTGTTTTAACACTGAAGCTCACTCATTTATAAAGATAACTAATTCTCCAGAGCAACACGCAGTTTAGGAAGCAGAACAACCATGTGCACCTCAGCAAGTAACACAGCGCAGTAGGCAGGGATCACCAGGTGACGCCATTTGAAGCCAAGGTCCCCAGATGTACTTGACATTTGTAGGTTTTATGTCGGACTAGATTTAGCCTGGTCCCTGAGGGAGAACTTTGCCACGCATGGGTTGCTAGAAGCTGCCCCGAGCCTCTATCATTAATTTGAACCTTCACATCTCCAAAAGAGTCCGAGCACGCTGAATGAACCCCTGGAGCAGGCCTTTGGCTTAATTCCTCCTGAAGGAAGTAACTCCATGGGCACTAACGCTGCTTTGTGATCTGAACAAACAGTACGTGGGGCTGACGACAGGAGATGAGACTCACTGCAGAGCTACGCTGCTGTTCGGAGCCAAAATGCTAATATGGATGCAGTCAATGCCTCTCTCAGCAGCTGACAGCAACTGGAATGGTTCTGCATAAAACCACACAAGGAAAAAAAAGGCAATATAAGCTGCTCCTATGAACTAATAGGTTTTATTTTAAATTAATTTAGAAGAAATATAGGACAAAATTAATTCAGTATTTTTTAACTCTACCACAATATATTCAATTGTGCAGCAGCTCCCTATGGGTCTGAGTTTTATTCTTTTTCCTATCTTCTCCCCACCCCACCCACCTTATTACTAGTTTTGCAAGTTCAGCCTAAAGCCTGAGAGTAACCTCAGGTCCTTTACCATTACTGTCGGTAGCTTTTGATAAGAAAGAGAAGATAATCCTTTTTCTGTAGAATATTTTTTTTTCCTCAACATAATTGTAAGGTCCTATTGCCTCCAGTAGAGCTGTACATCTTTTTACCAGACAAGCTCAGTAAAAATGATAAAGAACACAGGAGTTGGGTGACAAGATTTTGATAGTGGGGGCTGCAAGGTTAGCTTCTGTGAGAAGCTGCTAGAAGCTTCCCCTGTGTCCAACAGAGCCGATTCCAGCCAGCAGATACCTACCTGTAGCCCCGGATACCCTTATGCCAGAGCAGGTGGATGTGCCCAAAGGAAGCTGCGACCCCATGAAGAGCCTGTGCTGCACCAGGCTCCTCGTAAGACCTGTGGCCCTGTGGAGAGAGAAGCTCACACCAGAGCAGGTTTGCTGGCAGGACTTGTGACCTCATGGAGGACCCAGGCTGGAGCAGTCTGATCCTGAAGGATGGCAGCCTGTGGAAAGGACTCACACTGGAACAGTTCATAAAGAACTGCAGCCCATGGGAAGGACTCACGTTGGAGAAGTTTGTGGAGGTCTGTCTCCCGTGGGAGGGACCCCACACTGGACGAGGGGAAGAGTGTGAGGAGTCCTCCCCGTGAAGAGGAAGGAGAGGCAGAGACGTGTGATGAACAAACCACAACCCCCATTCCCCATCCCCAAGAGAAGGTAGACAATTTGGGAGTAAAATTAAACCCAGGAGGAAGGAAGGGGTGAGGAGAAGGTGTTTTAAGATTAGTTATTTTCTCATTACCCCACTCTGACTTAATTTGCAATAAATTAATTTCCCCAAGTCGAGTCTGTTTTGCCCATGACAGTAATTGTTGAGCGATCTCTCTGCTCTTATTTTGACCCAGGAGCCTTTTGTTATATTTTCTCTTCCTGGTCCAGCTGAGGAGGGCAGTGATAAAGTAGCTTGGTGGGCACGTGGTGTCCAGCTAATTTCAAACCACCACAGTCCTTTTCTTGCATCCTGGATTTTCAAGGACAACCAACAGACAACAACGGAAAAAGAATTTATAATTTTATAATAGATCCATCAGAAAAGGTATGGAAAAGTTGAATAAATTGGCTCTTATTTTTAAAAATAAGCTTCAAGAAGTGTTTACCACATTGCTACTGAAAGCTGTTGGAAACTAAAAGTATGCATTCAATTAAAATAAAAACCAAATCTTGTCCACTAGGAACAAATTTAGGTACACGTTATTGTTACTAAGCCAATGTCAATGTAAACATCAAAGAGACTAACTTATCAATATTACTGCAATGTGTCTCCACACTTCCAACTTCAGGGAAGGCCACTAGTTAAGTACATTTTAAATGTCCTTCATATCAAATACAAATTACTTTACTTTCTGTTGCTCAATGACAACACTAGCATTGCTTCAGACCAACCTACACACACCTTCTGACCATTTAAAGCCAAGTCTCAAGGCATCCCATTCTGGCAGTCAACTCCTCATCCCACTCATCTCCTCCTTCCCTGCCTGACCCTGCAGATACCACTGGCCCTTTCACAGCAGCTAGTGAGGTCTCAGCTGCTCCACATCTCACGCTTCCCTCACCAGTCAGTACTGGCTGCTTGACCTGCTGTGTTTCCAAGGGATTTTGTACTGGCTTTAGATAATGATGAGCTCAATTGAGAGCAGCTGACTGAAGACAACATACTTTTAAGTTTTTCCCATATTTCAAACCATCCTTTGCAGTATTAAGAATCATAGAATATAGAATACCAGGTTGGAAGGGACCTCAAGGATCATCTGGTCCAATCTTTCTTGGCAAAAGCACAGTCTAGACAAGATGGCCCAGCAGCCTGTCCAGAAGTTCTTTTTTAATGAAAAATCCACAACACATTTAAGGAAGCTAAGCAAGAGCCAGGACTGAATTGGGATGAAGGAAAGCAGAAACCTGTGGTTGTGTGTCTAGTTGTAATTTATTGAAAGAAAAAAAAGCACACTGCAATTCTCAAAGAAGTAATTTTGAATATAACTATTCGCTGCTGTCAGATGAGAGGGCTTAGGGAAAATGTTTACTTGTGCCACAAAAATATAACTGATTTCCCCCACATTGACTCAAAGCACATCAGGGCATGTACGACTGGTACTTCAAAGATCTGCAATGCACCTGGAAGAGGAATGCTGGCTCGCTCGCTTCCAGTTCAGGCACGTGAGTTTTCAACCAGCCTCTGTTTCTGCATGGGTCATTCTGTGTGTCGTGGGCAGCAGCTAGATGACAAGGTCATCCAGGTGACAATGAAACCCAGCTGACTGAATGGAACACTATACACTACATTCTGCATCTTTAAAATAACATATGAAAATGGAAGCAGTCCAGTATCACTTATCGTTAAAGGAAAGCACACAAGTTTCCCATAAGAAATACTGAGACTAGGCTGTAACTCACCATCCACAACAGATTGCGGGAAAAGCAGTGAAGATTTGGACCCAGCAACATTTTTATCAGCAATAAGCACCTAAAATTCATAAAAACAACAACAGCCTCTACAAAAGGAGCTGGGGAGGCAGCA
>JAOQGH010000001.1:16058478-16073106 GCA_025769975.1 Gallinago jamesoni | reverse complement strand
AGGCAGCAGCTTGTGGGAGAGGAACAGATCCAGAGGAGTGAACCCACACACATACCAGCAAAAGGAGATCAGCACATGTTGCCCTTACTCGAAAAGGACACAGGAGGGTAGATCTGGCTCCGGCGCCTGGAAGCTTTGCAGCTGAGTCAGGCAACTGCTCTTTCTACTGTGTTCTCTACAAACAGCCTGCAGTGACGGTGCCGTCCCATGCCACTGCGACGCAGTGTTTACCTCAAAAACACCCAGCAACACAGCTCACTCACGTGTCCTTAAATCTTCCACCAGCTTTAATCACAGCTACAGAGAAATAGGATTTTATGGAGGAAGTGCAAGACTCCAAAGATGTGATACATGATGCTATTTATATAAGAAGAGAGGCTGAACATTTTTTTTTACATTGATTCTTCCAGATAATTCACTCTGTAAACTAACTTGTGAGCCTAAGAAGAAATTAAAGTAATGTCATCCCACTGCACTACAATGCAGGAATTCAGGTTTTAAGCAAGTGACCTTCCTCAGTAAAGGACAGCAACTCAATTCTGTGATTGAGCAGAGCAGTATTTCACTTCACCATTCACATCTGATAGATGGTATTGCAATGACATTGATTTAAAACAGGAAGCTTTTCTGTTCTCAAGGACAATGATCACAAATGTCACCTATGTAACACACTTCTTCCCGAGCCTCAGGTAGAGAAAAGCTCTCAAAAGCAGCCAATGTGACATAACAATATCAAAAACATATAGTTCTGTCTAGAAAAGAGACATCAACGTTTAAGTAACCATTTCAGACTACCAGCATAAAAAACGAGCACCAGCATGCCCTTTCTTCTGTGCAAGGTGACACTGAATCATCCTGACTCTTCACTCCATGAAACTCTACCACTACGTACTGCTGCAGGAGAACAATCCCCTAACTCAGAATCTGTTATCCAATTTCTTAATGTAAATCACATCTCAACATCCTCCCTAACACCACACTCAATGACAGTAACTCCCTGTGACGTTACCCTACAAGGACCAACTGCAAAGATAGTATAGCTTTTAAAATTTCCACAAACGCAGTGTATAAATTTTAAACAAGTAAAGAAAAGTCTTCACATTAAAACCCATTTAAATTATTCCAATCTCGAGCACTCTGACTCTAACATCTGCATCTCCAACATCTTCCCTTATGAAATAAGGATGGAAAGAAATACTTAAGAAGGTAATAAACACATTCATCTGTCACTGAAACAGTGACTTTTGGTTGTTCACATTTGGTATATGCTGGAAGGCAAGTCTACAAGACATGTAGATACTAAAGAGTAGAAAACCAAAATTAATTACAGCATGACAACAGCTTTTCAGTTAATAAAGGAGAACAAATGTTTATTTTTTGGTTGCTGTTGCTTTCTCGAAGAGCATCACCATGATACCAGCAGTCTGGCATCAAAGACAAGAGTAAAGTGAATAATGCAAGACTCTTCAGAATGAACTATACAAATAATTCAGTTGCTCCTTAAGGTGTATTTCATGTTTTATATACAAAATAGAGGGAAAAAAAACATAGACTGTATTTTAAAAGAATTTTTCTTACATTCAGCAGACATATTCAGTTTCAGGAATTAAAAGTAAATTCAACCTGGAAATGTATACAGATATGTACTCAGAATATAAACATTTCACCCATCTCTTCCAAGTATAACAAAGAAGTGCATCTGATGGTCTTGCTTGCCCCAGAAGTAACAAAGCTTTCTGGACATGCATAGCCCAGAAAGGTTTGAACAGAAAGATTCATTGATAACTTATCCTCGCTGGGGAGGGAGGAAAACCATGTCATTAAAACACTTAAACATTAAAACACATTAAAACACATTTTTAACAAAGTTAACTTCTCCCTGCTCTATTTCAGAGTCTGGTTGTTCATTCTGATATTGTAGATTCTCAGAATTATTGTGGTAGCTTCAGCTGTGACTTTTACAAGCCCAAGTTTGGTTTTAATTCCAGTTTGGCAACACTGTCATAGCGCATGCGAAGTGCTCAGACTGATCTTCTGAAAGTATCCCTACCTCTATCAGGTACAGAAAGTACAATCACTACTGCCTGCTAACATATAGGCAAAGTTTCGGACACTGTTTCCAAGGACTAATGCAAAAGACTCTGTATCCTTCCGGATGTGACATCCTTAGTAAATAAGCTATAAAAGATAAGAAAACTCATTTAAGGGAGGCTGACATGACAGATATTGCCCATGCTTACTTTTGGTCTAAATTTCAAGTTCTGATTTCCCTGAAGTACAGCAAAAGCTGCAGCTGTGAGCAGCAAGTCTCAGTTCAATTTTTCCTAAGCATTCCTCATAGATACCAATTCATTAGCTATTGTTATTGAAACAGTAGAAGAAACAAGAAGTACCTATCCCTATAAAGTACCACAAGAATTAAAGAAATCAAAAGACAACAGTAGATCTCAAGAAGTAATAAAAACAGGTTAAAGAAATGAAGAAAATATGAACCAACTAAAAGCCATAGAACAAGCAGCATTCCCCAGAGCTCATCATTCAGGAGGTCTGTACTTCAGACATGCATCGGGGATTAATTTCTGAGTCCAGTTTTGACTGGAAAGCTTTTCATACAAACGTATGTTTCACCTTGAAATCAGTCAAGATGTAATGCATGTGGATTGTCTGTCTGCATCTGTCTTTGGGGATGCATTTACCTAGTTAGCTACTTAATGCAATTTTTGACAATCATTTCTTAAGTTTTTTCTTTGTATGCTTAGTATTAATTTTTAAAGAGACTGTAAGAGTGTTACTGTGTCTGCACAGCAGCTCAGCGCACATATGGAGAGTGCAGGAACAGGCTCCACTGATGGTGTTGGGTTTCCAATCACTTAAGAATGAGAGCACCCTAAGCTCGTGAGAGAGCATGACTCAGACACCAGGCTTCGAATACAACATCAACACCAGCCGAGGCAGATGTCTGTGACAGCCCCCGTTGTGAGACCTACAGGCCACAGAGAAATCCTCCTCACAGGCATCTAGAATCCCATCACAAGTCAGTGATAATTTGTTGGGTTTTCACCTGCACAGAAATTACCCAGACCAAGAAGGATTTACAAGAGAACATCACCCCCTGAATCAAGTGGGACTCTATTGAAGGACCAAGGTGCTTCAGTCAAGGAATAAGAGGCTTAACACTTGTTTGGTTTTGCAGCACCCAGTTGGGTACATTTGACCAGAGTGTCAGTATTGTGCCAGCTTCTGAAGAAGCCTGGAGCTTCTGAAGAGCTTCCACCCACGGCTGGCACACATCCTCCACCCTCCCCTTAAGGTGCATATATATACACGCTCACGTATTTTAATATAAAATTCTGAGGATGGTTTAGTGTTGCCAGGGGTAGTTGTGGGACCTGAATCCCTCACACAACTCTTGGAAACTTCCTTTAGTGCAAAGCCCTTGTCTGTTCTCTCGCTGTAAAGTGGGATTAGTAGGACTTCACTGCATTAAAGATTTTGAAAATACAGTTATTCAGAAATCAAGAGGCGCATACCTTTTATATAAGGGCATCTCCTAATCAGACTGCAAAACAACAAACACCTTTCCTGAAAAAGGCTAAAGAATTTTGTTAACAGGAGGAAAATCCTGAAAAAAAAAAACAAACTTTGAAAAAACTGAATTAGTCGCTGTAAACTCTTGGAACATTTAGTTGTTACCTTAAAAAAACCCCACATCTAAATGCATAAGAACATCTCCTGAAAAGCTGAAAAAAACCCAGATTAAAAAAGAAAAGTTACAGAATTAAATCCATCACTATGTTCCATGCTATACTTGATCTATAGCTAAAGCTTAAACACGCAGAATGTACTAAAAGTGTGGATGGGGAGACCAGGTAATTTCATGAATGATAAATCCAAAATAATCCCAAACTGGGAGAGTACTTTGGTAAAATATCATATATGCTCACAGTCTTCTGCTCTTCTCTAGACACTTGCTGTTGGCTGCTGATGAATCAAGACTGGGCAAATAGGACTACATGAACAAACATGTAAGCAGAACTACAAGCAATTTAATTCTTTCACTTCCATAAAAATGTTAATGCTTCTCTTCACTTCTGCATGTCCTTCAAATATTACTGCCAAATACTCTTTTAGTGTTACCAACAGATACATTTTGTTAATTAAAAAAATTGAGCAACTATCTGCCTGCAGTCACTTGAGTCCATACATTATCTTTAGTAAATGAGGCAAGAGTAGTCATCTAGCAGCAGATTTATTACCACTAGAAGATGCTGTTTAACAGTGATTAGTAAATGATGTAAGTACATTTCATAAGTGACATGTACAGTATGTGAATGATACTGTGTCTCAGAAAGGTGCTGTAGGCAAAGGTCTTAATACCTTGGGTCTGTTCTCAGTTCTACCAGAAATCAAATCGCGCTACCTCAACTATTTGTTCTGTAAAACAGCAGGTGGACCTTGACTTCTCATCAATGAAGCTGTGTAAGGACCACTACCTATAGACTACCCGGTACCTGGAATCTCAGTAGTGGAAGAGTTATCAGAGGAACTGAAACCTTTATTTCCAGCCTATTTCATAGACCGCCATGTCCAAAACACTTCAAATAGAGAAAAACAGAAGAAAGTGGTTTGCTGGAGCTGTTAAGGAGTTTGGCTCCATGCTGTGCTTCCCAAGAGTTCATGAACACAGTGCAATTTTTGCAGTTCTACAATAAATGCTTTTTTTCTAAAAAAGAAGAAAAGACAAAATTTTCTTGTTTTCAGGATCACCACTAGCCCACAATTACAAGTTACTTTACCAAGCACGTAAGAAGTTTGCTATGTATTATCACAGGATTGGTTCAGTTACTGTAGTAATAGATGTTCTTCCATGGTTTCAGTAAGCAATATAACAAACAGGAAAAAAACATATACAGCCCTTACAAGCTACACCTTATGTTCTCTGCTTCATCTACACTGAAAAATGAGTCACTAAAAAAACCCACACAGACTATCTCTAAAGACAAAAAGAGTTTGCACCTCACGTAATCAAATCCTTCAAGTAAATCACTTGCAAATTTTTTTCCAATTGAACAAGTACATCTCAAACCTTCTTGAACTAATTTAAGTGTTAAATCCAACTTTATTGTGCAATTAAAATTTGGATAAAAAGCATTACTAAAATCAGGCCCTAATGGCAACTTATACTGTAAAAACAGTTTATATATCATTTAAGGTTTATATTCTCAATGGAACTCAAGTGTAGCCATTTCAACTATTATAAGCTGCTGCAAAAAACCCTGAAAAAACCTACTGTGCTCATCACCATAGCAACAAAATACTACACTTTAGAGCATGATATTGGATAGGATTTACACAACATTGATTGGTAGTTTTCAATGGTTGTCTTACAATTAGAACCCATAAATTTTGTCTAATATAACACTAATGTCTCAATATCATTATTACAAAAATGTAAGCAAGAAAAAATAGGTCTAATACTGATATCTGCATAAAACAATATTCAAATTTGCAAGCATATTAGACTGTAGAGGGGAAATTTTATACCAAATTAAATTAATACATTTAAGAAGAACCCCAGAAGGAAAAGAGGATTGTTTGAAATTATCCAAGTCATGATAAGAGAAAACCGCTTTAAAACTCTTGAGCTAAAATTGAAGGCAGCTCTGCCTATTTATGAGGTTCCCAAATAAAAGGTGGGAAAAGGCACGTAACACGTTTTGCATGTTAACTTCTTTCTACTGGAATTAGAGAAGAAAGGAACAGAAGTTTATCAGCTCAGCAGAAGAGTGCAAGCTTATTAAAACTACATTTCAAAATAACTCTCAGTTGATTTTGAAAACCAGTTTCAGTAGATAACAAAAAAAAATTATAAACTCAAAGAATAATAGAAGCCCTTATTTTTAAGTATTTTGTGACGCAGTATCTCTTAACATACCCATTATAAATTGCATAGTCTAGTAAAATGCAGCTTCACCTGTGAAAGACCTGTGAATGTTTTCCAGAATTCGCATTTTTAATGGATCTGCCTGCACCTGAGCAGATAATATCTTGACCTCCATCAGTCACATTTTGTGGGGATTGTCAAAGATAGCACTGTACAGACCAGCTGATATTTTGTATTTGGAACCAGGCTCACACAGCACAACAGACGACTGGCTGCAGATGGTAGGGAATGTTTTCTCAAATAAGAACAGAATGCTAAACTGAGCCATGACTTCTCAAATTCATAAAATACAAATCATTTGCCTCAAAAAAACCAAAAAAAAATAAATTCTACCTCCTCAGTAATGCTGCTGGGTCATGCTACAGTTCCATTCAAATACAGAATAAATTAAGCTACATTTAAAAATGTGTATTTCTGTTTACTTCAAGGATTTATATCTAATACAGTGTGTCAAGAAATATTTAAAATCAAAACATTATCATTATGCAGCCCGGGAGTACATATATTATTTCTAGGCTTACAACATTATTTATTAACCATAATTTGATACGTTTATACACAGATTTATATAATATAAAACTGGGCAGTTTTTCCCTAATAAAGCATTCAGCAGCAACAGCTTCATTGGCTGCTGGCAGCTCAGATACACAATGCCCTTTCTTTAGGTCTCAACTCTTGCTGCTGGATGGGAACTGGAGCACTCAAACCCACCATCCCAGCACCATAAGCAGCAGTCAGCTGCACAGACCATATGCCTTTTCATGGTATTTCACCCATTGTTGTTGACGCTGAGTAGTTGCACTGATTATCTGAATTACCAAGGACAACCAAGTGAGCATCCACTATGATGGGGAAAATGAGTGTGCATCTCATAGGTAATACCAGAAATGGAAAGATGTAGTTTCAACCTTGGATTGGCACCACACGTTCCCATCCTGCCAGATGAACATAAACACTTCAGGTACCTGTCAAGCTCTCTCTCCGTCAGGGTATGGCATTAAAATCAAAGTGTATGAGTGACCAAAAAATACTATTTGATTTTTACATATGCACACACTAAGCTTAAATAACAGCAAATTTTGACTGCAAAATATCATCTTATATATGAAATAGGCTGCCCATACTCACTAAAAACAAACAAACAAACAAAAACCCACAAAACCAAAACCCCACAGATACTGATTCATCAGGCTGCTATAGTCTATCCTACTGATTTTGGGAAGAGTTGGAGACTAAATAAAGTACCGAGCTTGAAGGATACCAAGTATGACAGCTAGGAGCAGGATGATTAATTTGAGGCCACTCACTCACAAATAGGTGGTATTTGGGTGTTCTATAATGGATCACTCTTCTGGGAATGTGCTTGAAAGGGATGTGAAATCTAAACAATCCAATCTAGAGATAAAATGGTGTCTCAGACCTCTTCCATTGTTATACTGCGCTGTAATTAGAGTAGGATAAACACTTCTCACTATATTCAACCTTATTTATTTACAACCTGTTATCCCCTACCCACCCTACCCATCTGGTGTTATTTTGTAAATACCACTTTAATTTATCTTCCAAGACACTGTGCCTCTTGTCTCTGCGTACTACTACAAATGATCATCACTTAAAGTATTAAAAATTTAAAGTTCTGACAAATTATGAAAAATGCAAATTTTAATCACCATTAAAGTTTAAATCTACTTGATAAATCTATTTGATTTGTATAGCATTTATACGCAGACTCTGAATTTTGCTACACCCAGTGAAAAGCAAGAAGGAGAAATTAAAGGAGGGAAAAAATAAATATCAGAAAGAGCTTACAATTAAAAATTTCAAAAATTAGGTATGGGGTGATATAGAAGCATTTTTCTTTAACAAAAATCTTGTTTTCCTTTGGCTATAAAATGAACTATTCTGCAACTGCCACCTCTATTTTAGACTAGCAACAGTCAGAACCACCTACATTTTAAATTTCCTTTTATTGCCATAGAAATGTATGTTTGCTTTGACTAAAAAGGAAATTTCCTGGCTGAGAGCAAATCATCTACTTTCTATATCATACACTACAGAAGGTATAATTTATTCATTTATATACCCATACTTGCACTCTCTTAAGTGAGCTACATGCACCTCAGCTACAATGAAAAACACATGCATTTCGTGTTATATAAGACATTTATACATCTATATTTAAATGAAACTAATTCAATCTACTCTATAGAATCACAAAAGAGCAGAATTACTTGAAAATCATTTATGCTCTAAATCAATCCAACTTCAAGTATACTTTAGTTGACTTTTGCTTCAATAGTAATTTAATGTTTCAAGCAGTCATGCAGCATTTTATTAAATATTTGTCATTAAACCTGTGTTCAACAAATGATGGCAAACAGGTGAAAACACACTGAAGAAATGATATTTTTGTTCTCTTTATAGCCACTGATGCCAACAAGAATGCACATAAAAATTAAAGATATTCAGTGCTGATAAAAAACCAAATATATTCACACAGTTTTAGTACTACACTTTTTCTGCCCTAAAATGCTGTTCTACAAGGCAAAGAAGTGCCTGGAAATCCTCACAGCCCCAATTCGTATGGGTTTGAGCACACAGACACCCTATGAATGCCAGTGGGCTTTCAACCAGCCCCTGCCCACCATTGCAGGCTGGCCAGCTGAGCAAGGCTATCATGTGTCACAGCAAAGATGCTTCTTTCGTAACCTACGATAAAACCATCATTTCACTGTAAAAGGACAGAATAAAAATGCAGCATGTTAAATTAAACATATTTAAGCAGTTACAAGCAATACAGCAACTTGAACTCTCAGCAATTTCTTAGCAATTCTACAAGTTCCTTGCAACCGAAAAGGGGAAAAATAACAACATGCTAGGTTTGCTGACACCAAATATTGGCCTGAAGTCAACTCTTTAAGGGGGTAATTGGATGCTCCCCCTATGGCAGGGGAAATAAGAGATTTTTTTAAAGCCCTCACCATCTTTAATTACAGAATAATTGTAAATATAACTCATAATATTGGAGAAAAAATTACTTATTCATAAATCACCATGGCTGCATTGTGAGATAACTTATTTTGACTAGATAACAACATCTTCCATATGAGTTTTGGTAAATATTTGATTATCCATAGACGCTGAGCTATACTGGTTTGGAAAACATTCTTTATTATTCAACAGAAATAGAAGTATTCAAGTATGTGCAGAATCAGAAAAAAAAAAGTTCAAAGCCACCATTATCCATACCACCAGTATTTACCTCTGAATGTCCACAGACAAAACGCCATGTACAATTTGAACACTACTAGAACAATGGAGTGATCCTTTTCTCATAAGAAAAAGACATTTGACAGAATAGTGGTTTCCTGCAGTGGGAAAAAGTGCTAAAAATGACAAATGGCATTTGGTGAGGGAACTGTTGTTGGGTTGGTTTTTTTCTTTGTTTGTTGGGAGAATTAGGTTTGGGTTTTTTTAGCAGAAGAGAAAACTGAAAACAGGTAGAGAGGGCCAGTCTTACTGATTCTTTTGAAATATTCTTATTTTGTTAATTCAGCCTATTCAGCTGTATTCAGAGCTTTATTTGTATAGATAAGTCTAGAATGTGATTGAAATACTGCTTAATATTTGTCAAAGTCATAATTTCCAAAGAGTTTGTACTACAAATTTCAAGTTTACATTGCACTTGTTACAGCTTCACATAGAAAAATTCCAAAGCACTTTACCACTTCCAAAACAAATATGTCTAAGGAAACTGCAGTTTCCCCACAGACAACTGACAAGCAGAAAGAAAGTGTAAATTAATTAGATAAATTATTCATTGTGAATTATTCATGCAGCATTAGTTCTCACACACACACGCTTCAACCATATAAACCCCCTCTAATCTACATGGACATTTTCCAGGAGACCAGTAATATCTTAGAATACAAAATAGTATAGTAAACTTTCTAGAAAGTACTTCACTTGCAGAAACACCACAGGAAAAGTGTAAGCCCACAGACACAATCATTCAGATGATAAAAGAAAAAGGTGGTGCTCACCCTTCTGTTCTGCAGTGCAATAACACAAGGAGGGAGCTCTTTCCTAGGGATTGCTCTACAGCAAGACTAGCACACTACTATACAGTTACTGAGCATCACTATGGCTTAGGGGATACTATTGAGAGAAAAAAAAAAAACAACAAAACCACAACTAAAAAGAAATGCAGAATTCTAACTTTTTGCTAACCAGAAAATTATGAATGAAACACAATTCTGAGCCTGTTCACCAGTTGCACAAATTATGGTCAATCAGAATTAATGTGAAGAAAGAACCTGTCTCTTATCTCCTGGATAAAAATGCTAGCTCTAAATACATATTCTGGTCAAATATTCACCATGGCAGAACTACACTATTTTTCATTTATTTTCAAAAGGAAGAAAACCCAACAACTTGCTTTCTCAGCCTAGGGAAAGCTCAAGAATATTTGTGTAAGGCAGCATTTGAAATGGATAGTTTGGGAGTCACAGCAGCAACGTGCTCAGCAGCAAACTTTTTTTTTTTTTTCCAAATCCATCTTCAGTCAAACAAAACACAATCCACATATGACAGCATGCCAATTGTGATAGACTTCGCACTGGTTGACAAGATTTACTGAAATGCTCAGTGCATGAAATACTGTGGATTAACTATCGAGAGGCATGCAAGGATAGCTGCTTATTCTGAAACAAACCCTTAAGGTTTGCTAGAAGAATAGTCTACTGTCTTGAAAACAGAAGAGATCAAAACCGCCAATGCTGTTACTTTAAAAGGTAAGAGAAAAAGATGAGCATTGGAAGAAACTCAGGCAGACAATATCTTGGTGAAGGTCTCCAGAAAAAATAAAGCCTGACTAGATTGCAGGAGCGGAACATGGCCTTATGTAAAAGAAACAAGTGCAAACACTGTTCAAAACCCTTTTTCTTCCCATTAACAAAGTACTTCAGTTTAAACAGGCTGTATAAACACTGTATTCACCTGACCACAGAGCCACAGAAAAACTACCTCTGTTGAAGAACCACTAACATTCGGTGGGTGGATCAAGATTTGCCCTTGTGCAAAGCCTGTCACCACGGAGGCAGCAGAGGTAGAGTCAGCTCCACACTGACGTGGTTCTACAACACTGCAAAGCAGTATTAATTAAAAAAAGCAAAGCAAAACAACACCTTTTTTAATTTTAATAATTATGCTGAAAAGACTGCAATGGAATCAATAGGTAAAGTTTACTCAGCTACTTGTCTGTGGCATTTACATATAAATATTGTTATTAAAATCCTTAAATCCATTTTAGAGTTTCCACTCATCTTCACAAGGTCAGAGAGCAAAGAAGCTGCAAGATTATCTCCAACTTCTGCCACAGAACCTGCTCTAAGAGCTAAATAATGAATCATATTACTAAGCTTAGTGAAGTGTTATAATTATTCCTCAGCAGTCTAAAAAAAAATTTCCCCCTATGCCCATTAACATTTTCACACAACACTCTCTATTTTGTCTGAATCCCTGCTGCATGTAAACAGGCAGCTCAAGTGGGAGCGTTCAGCTTGGAATTGTGTATTCAGCGCAGATGCTAGATCCAGCAGGGAAATGATGAAGAACCAGGCCTTTTTTTTCCTTCTTTTCTTTTTTTATTAACTAAGCTCTTGAATACCATTAGCAGCTCTAGAGGCACCATCATTTTATTACTTCATAAGAAGAATATACATAAATGAAAAAAGTAGATCCATAATTTCAGATGAGAAAAAAGTACACTGGTGTAACCATGCTAGAAAAAAAAACCAAAGGCCCAAAGAGCAAATTCTGCCATGAAGGCAGCGTGTACCCATCTCTCACAAAAGTGTACGCAGGAAATTCAAAATTACATTTCCCATTTCTAACACAACCAAGCTACCGCGCTCCAGGCATCCCACCTCAAACAGAACCTGCTCTCCAGGACAGTGACTCCAAGATTTGGAGTCTTGGTTTGGTCCTTTGAGACCAAAGAGGCAGGAGCCTGGCAGGCACGATGGCAGGAACAGGTCCTGATGCTGCAGGTTGGAAGGTTATGGTGGCACCATGGCTGGCAAGGCTGGTTGTAGCTTTTCTTTGAGCACATGCATTCTGCCTTTTTCATTCCTATCCCAGCATTACAATCCTACAACAACCTTTTACCACCATGGGGTTATCTTTCTGTGGCCCAACTCACTCCCCTGGACTCCCTTGCCTGTGTTACAAACTGTGTGTGTGTTATGGACAGCGTCTCCCTTGTTTTCTCTCCCATTCCTGTACTGAGTAAGGAATAAGTCTTATTACTTTTCAGAATAGATTTCCCTTCCAACAAGGCAAGAACCACTCCTTTACTATTACTCACGTTATGCCCATCCATTTTTCTTTTTGTTGACTAAGGATATTCCCCCCAAATCTGTCAAGTTCACTTCTGCCAGGAATCTTTAGTCCAGCTTTCCTAAAATCTCACCATGTGCTCCACTGGTTTTGAGTTTTTCCCCTAGACTAATTGGGAAGGAACTATTGTAAACTAATAGACTTAAAAATGCTGCTTGAAGTTTATGCTACCATAAAGCAGACTTTTATTACTAGGCCAAGTCATACAGCTAAGCACTACTTCTAGAAAATCCAAGAAATGTCTCTAGCTTACCACTTTCTAGACGTGAAGTTCATGCCTAGAAGGCATGGAAACCGGGGCCAGAAGCTGATAACTTCTAGAAACTGATCTAGTTCAAGTCAGTTGGACTATCTTGTTTAAATACAAAAAACAAATAGCTTCTCTGTTAAAGGAAAAAGATACTTTTCTATAAAGTACAGTAGCTAGCCCCAACAGATAATAAACATGAAACAGAGAGAATGGTAACACCTGAACAAACAGCCAAAAATGCCTAATTTTGGGTGTTCATACTAAGAGAGAAAAATAAACTATTCTAGTTTAATTGGGGGTGGGGGGTAGAAATTTGTTTTTGAAACACAAGTTATAAATTCCTATTCTCCTGGACAGGATTGCAATAAAACACTCTATCCTTATTGACAGCCTCTCCTTCAGTCAGTTTGTGCTTTAGAAAAACAACATTCTCTCGGGAAAGGATGTCAATCACTAGTCTTATTCTTCAAATGTTTTTTTCCCTACTCTGAAACGTGTTTTCACTAAATGGATACCTGTTCCTAAACAAAGCACAAGGAGCAGCTGAATGTTCAGTCATGCACTAGTATTGGAGTGGAATCCAATACTGTTTCCAGACAGTAGTCCCACAAGCAACCTCAGACGAAGAGCACCAGTTAATACTACCTGAATGTCAGATGATTAAGCTTCAATCTGTGAATAATATCATTTGGCTTAAAACAAAATCATTGCACTCAAACTTATTTTTTAACTGATAAGAGATGAAGTCTTTTAAATTTTCTTTTATTTTCAAGACTTGTAGCTTGAATTTTCTGTAGGCTTCAGAAGATGTGAGCTAATATAAAGCTAATAACACTATCAATGAAAAGCTAATTTTACTTCCAGAAAATTCATAGTGAATCTGAAGAGGGGAAAAGAAACAAAATCAAAGAAAACCCTCCTGCCTCATGGTGCTTCCCTATACTTACATGCAGTTTTACAGACTTTTGCTTTTTCCTGCCTTTTAGGACTGCCATACACAAAATCTGTCTGGACTTCAGGCAAAGAGGAGTTTGTTCCAAAACATACATCTGAAGCAGCCTACCCAAGATAATCTGATCTTCAGGCAATTAACCATCATTTCCAGATAAGCAGTCAATTTATGTCAGCACATTGAAAATCAAGATGAAAGATTAAGGGATCGGTTTTGGTCATAAGCCACTGAAGCACGGCCAACTCCAGGATACCCTGCCAGGCAAACACGTGAACACCAGGATTCCTAAAATATACAAACATTCCCAAACTTATTGGGCACCCAAACCGAAGGTATAAGCAGAACTCCAAAATACCAGAAACAAACTATTATTTTTAAAATATCGTGATCCTATTTCTATAAAAGGCAGAAAAACAATAATGTTTTTTATACACTGCATTTCTCAAAGGTCATACTTGCAAGCATAAGTCAGCCTTTTAAAAGACTTTAAGGATAAAAAGAGAACCAAAAATCTTCTTATCTCTATCAATTGTTTAATACAGTAATTCATACTTTCAATATTCCTTGCCAAGTTTTGTAGACGGATTTCTCTTGTTATCTGATTGTACACTGAATTGAGTTAGTATACTTTCTCAAGATCAAATGTCTCCATGTTTTATTTGCCTGCATTCCCTGCATTTTAAATTATCCAGAGAAGTGGTTTTTTTGTGGGTTCAACCCAAATTCCAATGGAGACATACACAGGAAGAATTTTTGTTCTTAAAGGTAACAGACAAAGAAATAATTCAACATGTCAAATGGTTAAAATACAAGAATGAAACTAAAACATTCCTTTCAAGTATTTCTTGCATTTGCCATCATTGGCCATATCAAGGACTTCCCACAAAATCCAAAGCAAAACCCGCCAGGAACTGACCCTAGCATGTGGTATTGCCACAAGCAAGAATTTCAGGCTGACATGACTACCAACCACATCGGATTTGGGGTTTTCTTCAACAAATTCTTAGCCCAACTCCTTTGTTTCTTCTGCCCCAAAGACTTCCACCTAATTTCATGGTTACAGGTAACAACAGTCACTTAATA
>JAOQGH010000001.1:15991606-16058378 GCA_025769975.1 Gallinago jamesoni | reverse complement strand
GCCCAACTCCTTTGTTTCTTCTGCCCCAAAGACTTCCACCTAATTTCATGGTTACAGGTAACAACAGTCACTTAATACCATAAAAGAGGAATTAACTTCAAATAAGGAGTTGAGTGCCTGGAAGTGGAATGATTCAGAGTTCTGCACAGCCCAACCAGAGCATCACGGTATTACCAAGGTTCATTAAATAAGATTCCAGCTGATGTTCAATAATAATAAGCATGTATATATCCATCTGAATACCACGCATGTCAGGCAACAGCCTCAGATAAAAAGGACTCCCAAAGTCCCAGATTGGATATTAGGAAAAGTTTTTACACTGAAAGTATTAGTAAGCATTGGGATGGGCTGCGCAGGGAAGTAGTTGAGGCACCATCCCTGGAGACATTTACAAGATGGGTTGACATAGTGCTTAGTGACATGGTTTAGTGATGGTTTTTTAACAGTTAGGTTCACAGTTGGACTAGATGATCTTAAAGATCCTTTCCAACCTAGATAATTCTATGATTCTATGATTCTAAGGGGAGAAATATGATTAAGAGTGAAAACACTGCAAACTTCCAGTATCTTCCTAGAAAGATCCATGTCAAACGGTTCCAAAGCCACAGCTAGGAATACAAATAAGTTAAAATATTACTTAAGAAGAAAAGGTGCAAGAAATAGAAATACACCGGAACCAGGAAGGATCTCCTGCCTGATCATGTCCTATTTTAACTGACAGTTAGTTGGGTAAATTTATGAGTTAAAACCTTGTGGCAAGAAGGTGATTTTACCTTTATATCATAACACATATATCTCCAGCAGGGAAATACAAAACCTAAAAAAGGAGACTGACTCACTGATCCAATAGGAAATTCAGCAAAGAAATCAAGTGAGTCAATTCTACAAGAGTGAATGAGTGGCATGGATACATTTTTCTTGGTCTCACAAAAAAAACACCCTAGGCTATTACAAAAAAACATATTCAAAATAACAAAAGCACAAGAAAATGTCTGATTTAGAAGCAGTGCCATTACATAACATTCTGGTACAGACACAGAATGGTAGGTTAAACAATAGTACGGTGTAATGAGCAATTTTCGAAATCACTCAATGAATTTCACAGCAGCAGTGTGTTTCCATGCTCCAGTAGTTTTATACAGCCAGAATTACTAAGCATAACATGTTCAAAAGAGACATTTTCATGATTACATGACACATATACACAGATAAGAACAGATAATAAAATGCAAATGTCCATCATCCTAGCAGAGAAGGTCAAGAGTCTCAACCCTAATTCACAAGTTAGATAAATGTGGGATAAATAGGGGTGGGGGAGATTACACTGCTCTCATCACGTAATTATGATCCATGGTTACACATCCTTAATCTACAGATAAATAAATGTCTAGTCATAATGCAAATTATGTTCATTTCACCAAGATGCTAAGTTAGTACTGTACTCATCACTACTGATTTCATGTGAAATACCACGCATCCTGGCATATCACAGCTCAATATTGCTACAGGAAGGGTGTTGGGGAAAGCCATGTAGTTTGCAGATGCCCAGAAAGACAGTATAAACTGGTACTTTTCAATGATTTGCTTTGAATCTTGGAGTGTTGGATGCCACAATGATTTCTTTCCAGTTTGAAATGGCCACTACGCTGGCAGCCTGTAAAACTTTTTAAAATGATGTGTCAGATAGTTTATTGGTATGCACAAAATCACCACGTTAAATTAATCCTGAAGTGCTTGCTCTAGAATTAGCATCACAAATCCAACCCTCTAATTCACTCAAGAGCACAAGCTACTTCATCTACACCTGTGTATTAAGTGGCTGTGCCAGGGCTTACCTGCATTGCAGGTAAATAAATGATTTGATTGCCTGTTTTTAACTAAAATGAACCTCTGCCTTAACTGTACTAAAAAATTATGATTCAGCAGCAGTGCAAGTCAGACATGTTTTGCTGGGAAGAGTTACCCCAGAATGCTGTCCCAGCAATGTCTTTGATCCTTCCCTTGGTTGCAAATCCCTTATGACCATTCTGTCCCCTTTTCTCTCACTTAAGGCTTCTAAGCCTGCGCCATGCACTGTGGAATCTGTGAGATCCACAGCATCGGTGAAGGGGAAGGCCACTTCGCACCTATAAGCTACTGTTTCCACAATTCTCGGGGAGCGTTCTCCTTTCTAACATCTTCCTTATTAGTCCTTCTACCCTTTGTTTTCCTGTCGCCAGCTCCCCTTTGCGCTACAACCCCATCATCTGAGAGGGGGATGATGTTAATAGCTGATGATTAGCCGAACTTAACCATTCAACTTGTTACTGCCAAATGCAATGCCCTATCCTTCACTTCTCAAAATGCAAGGTTACAACACCAAAAGTCACACTGGGAGCACAGAACAGAGCACGCAAAAGCAGTATTCATGACTGCCAGGAAAATGCCATTTGCATAACCAGTCATGGGGAAAGTGTTTGTAAAAAAGATACATCCTTTTCCTGATACCAATCTGAAAATGGTAAAATATAAGCTGCCAAGTAGCATCAGCAGCAGTGATTTGGCTGAACGTATTGGAAAGGATAAAGAAATGTGAATCATTTGCTTAACAGGTATCCCACATTGGTATAAAAGACTTCTGAAACAGAATTTTGCGGCTGAAGGCATTTTTATTATTTTCAAGACAGAAGCTGCTTGATGACCATGTGGAAAACGCAATGAACTTCGCTCTTTTTATGACAGACATTAAACCCAAATTTTTAAGAAAGTAGCTTTAACAACACAGATGAAGTTCCCCTGTGATTCGTTATTTCCATGACAAGAATGGTTGATGAAACAGTTGGATGATGAAACAAAAGGAGTAACAGTTTTTAGTGTGGGACTGGAGAATATGTTAGGGTTACATTCTGTTACTCCCTTGCAGAGAAGTCAAACACAGGCTTATTTTAATTTAGAAAAAGTATGCCCTAAGAAACTGGCAAATATGCTCATGTATCAATTAATGATAAAGAACACCTGTTACTTTTCAAGAAAGGAAAAGACAGGAAAGGAAAGGCACTTTTACCTAAAAGCAAGCTGGATGATTTTTGATCTACAAAGTTAACTTTCCTTGAATGCCACGTACACACGCTGTCAGCTTTGGGTCATTAAAGCTTTTTGTAAAACTGGAATGATATCCACAACGTCTCATTAGTAATAACAATGACAAATGATGTTAGTGTTTTAAAACAGACTGGCACAAATAGGAGAAATGAAGACAGAAAGTATTACAGCAAAGTATCAAACAAAAAACCCCAACCAACCAAAATACCATAGCAAAATTAAATGCAAAGCCTTTGCAGCAGCACACATTTAAGCTGTCAATACCTGAACACCTGGCCATGAAACCATGAACACTAAATTGCTTTTGCACTACACATCCCAAATCCAATCCAGTTGTCTGATGATCCAGACAACTCCTCAGATATTAAAGTAATTACAATTTAACACCACTTGTAAATACCACCTGCAAGGCATAGAAAGGCAACAAAAATAATGTATGTCTCGATGTTGACACACAGCATACCTTTTTTGTAACAACAAAGACTTTGGGTTAAATGGGATGAAGTGCAATTATAACCAAGTTAATAATGACAAAACAGAGTGACCATAACTATCTAATGCCTATTTGCTAAGCATTTATAACAAGCGGGACAGCATATACTTCTAACTACCCTCATTTTTTTTAATGCCCCTTAGTGACAACTCTGAAGCTGTGGAAAACACTGATTCTCTGTAACCAAGCTTCGTGCCAGGAATGTGCTTAACTGAACTCCAGGAACATAGTAAGTTTTCAGGGGAGTGTGTGGGGAAAATCAAGAAGACCTGCACATCCCAGAAAGCCAACAACCTCGTAATTAGGTGCCAGTCCAAGTCACAAACGTACAGAGGACTGATTTAACAACTGAGCTGCTGTTAGTCCTACACCACCACATTGAGTTTACAAATAGTGAAATAGCAGCACGAGGAAAGATTTAAGAGACGGAAAACAATGTCATACCTATAAACCCAGTGACTGAAAATAAGGGACTGGATGGGTAAAAAACCTGCTCCTTTTATTTCTACAAAGCATAAAAACTTTAATACTAGACCTTAAGTCACTTTCCACAGAACTGAACAGCCCAATCCCTAATTAGGATCAAGAACACTGGCAAGGACTCTCAAATCCAAGCTGTTCTATAAATATCCACTACAGCTTTCTGTCAAATCAGCTTTAATGAACTTCATTTCCCACCCTACACCCCCCAAAGAACTGGAAAAAAGTATCCAAAACCTCAAAAACATAACGGAAGAAAAAAATCCAGCTCATCACCACATCAGTGATGAGCAGTTTGAAAACCCCTTCAGTAGTATGTGTCAAGTAACTTCTTCCAGATATTTAAATTTTTATTGTAAGGCTCAAAACCAAACTCTATGAGGCACTGAGATTAGGTATTATAAGACGTTGAATCCCTGTTTACAGACACAAAATAATTTCCATTTTTCTTTCCACCAGCTCTGAGAAGTTACAGCATTTTCCTATCAAAGTTTAGGAAAGCAAGAATTAAGATGAGTCTTATTTAAGAGCCTCACTTGAGATTTCCAGATTAACACTTTCAGCACAAAACAAAGGAAAAATATGTAGAGTACAGAAAGTCAATGGAAAGGTAATCTTGCTTTCTAAGTATAAAGTTTTGAGCAATTATGGCACAAGGATACAAAAGGGTAAACAAAGTTTTGATTTAGATGCCGTATTTTCTTGGGGGCAGACCAAAAGGACTTTCAAAAGCTGCCTTTACTGAAGAAGAATCTCTGTATTACATGCCTAGCTTTGCAAACCTTTCCAAATCTAGAATGTGGGAGGCCAGGATACAGCCTCTGGATAATTCAGGCGCGTAAAATGCCTTCTGACCTCCTTAGTGTCTGTTTGGCCTTTTCCACTGATGAAAGGAAACCAAATTTTATGTTATTTATTTCCACTCTCCAAGACGTGCATTCTTAAACTGCATAATTTTTTTAGTGCAATTCGCACATACGCACAGGTGGTTTAAACTCAGAATCTTACACTACTTTTTCCTCACTTAAGAAATCAGAACCTAATTTAAAACTGTAGGATCATAGAAACATCTGTTCGTTTTTGAAGCTACTAGTATATGAACTATTTCAGACAAGAGCAAAATAGACAAGAGAAAGCAAAACGTCAAGTTCCCACAGGCTATGATTTCAACATTCCTTCTGATTTCTGTCTCCTCGTTGATAGGCAGAGAGGTCAACAAGCATTCAGCATACCTGCTCCAACTTCTTTTTCTTCTTCTTCAATGTTGTTTTTGATACTGTCATACTCCTCATCGATTGCCTGGTTGCCCCTCATTTGAGACAGAATTCTCCGTGCCCTCTGAGTCTGGCCTTTCTGAATGAGCCAGCGGGGACTTTCAGGAAGAAACAGGAATCCAAGAAACTGTATCACTGCTGGAATGGCTGACAGGCCCAGCATGTACCTGGAAATAAGCAAATAAATAAATGCATAAATGCCTACGAAAAACATGCTAGGAGAAGGCTCAGTTACAGCTACTCAAGCTGTAATTTACTAATCAAACCCCTGTCCCCTTGTAGTCTTTATCACCAGAAGTTAAGTAGGAAAGAACCATGTTCTGCAAGTATTTTAGAAAACACGATCCTCTCTTTCAATTCCAGGAAATCTCAAGGACATGTTGACTCTTCTGCCACCACTGACCCTACAGCCACTGATCCCAAGGACACCAAATCAGACTAAATAAAAACCCTGAAACAATGCAGTAGTTCAGAGACTGATAATTCCTTCAGTGAAGATAAAAGAATGAACAGAAAAAGAAAGCAAAGGCACACAGAACAAATGGATGCTGCTAGTGGCAAAAAGGAGACCGAAGTCCTGATAATTGTTCTAGAGACATATAAAAAAAAATAAACCCAAAAGAAGCCAATGAAAAACACATAATTTGGTCAGCAATATGTACATACAGACAAGAGACCAAGGAATATGCCTCTTGTCTAAGGAGACGCCTGTTTTACTTTTGAAAATTTCTATCAGCAGAAACACTGAACAAAGTTCATTTCACCAGCACAGCAATTTACACCAGATCTTTTGGAGAGTCTGCTTTTAAATCATTAGCCAGCTGCAATGTTAGGTTTTAAATCAAAACTGCATTTTAGATGCCCGGGGCAGGGGAGTTTACCATATTCAGCATTAAGGGTAGTTCTCTACTTAACAGAGAAGTACCACTGGCCAGAGGAGTTATGCTTCCTGGGAACAGCATTGACACCTGTGACAACACCCACAGGTACCATGATTCGCTCCATGGGGAAAAAAGACTGTGAACGACCAGCATACCACCAACTTTCATGGGTGGTTATGGTCTATACACTTCACATTTTTATATTGTTCACTAAAACAAGTCGAATAAAAAGAATTGCAGAACTGTGTAATTTTGTTCTGCTTTTTAAGTCTGACCTTTTTCCATTTGCACTTCACTTTTTTTTTTTTTTAAACTTCCATTAAAGACTTTAAGGGGTGCTGGTGTCACCTGTACATTATTGTATAGCTATCACAGGTTTCACATCAGTGGTTGTAATCATTAAAACACCTCCAGAAGCTAGCCCTCAGACTAAATACTGTGGTAGTCTGCACTCATGAACGGGTTCACACCTTGACATCAGTCAGGAGAATAAGGAGATTCGCTCTAGCTCCTCTCATCACACCCCAGGGATGCACGCTTTCACACAGACGATTCAGCAGTTTCTCACCTTGATGTTTTTATAAAGCAAGCTAGAAAATGAGATTGCTAATAGAGTAGGAAAGAGAACGCAACCATTAATGGAAACCTTGTTTCAGGGCAATGAACCAAAGGTATGTGTCAAGTCCAACCGCATTTTGTATGAAAATGGAAAAAGACTTCCTTAGAAGCATTTGCAGATTTAACAAATTAAAACAAGAGCAATACAACAGGACAGAAAACTGGAGAATGGGGAAAAGAACATCCAAAAGGTAATGCGAAGGGGATGGCTGTCCCAGGACAATGTGCATGCAGGCCAGTCTTTCCATCCCCAAGCTGAGTCCTCAAGTTCTTCCTAAAACCAGCAAAAATTTCCAAAGGTCATATAAGTAAATCTTGTTCTACAAAGAAATCTGTGAGAAAACCTCTTATTTTCTAACACTTTAAGAAAGGTATAGCTCATCATTAGTTTAAAAAAGAGAAAAGCAGAAGGAAGAAAAATTTAAATCACAAAGCTTGTGGAAGGATTATTAGCTGAATAGTCTTCAGACAACATATCTAACAAGCATCACTAATTCACTATGCTCTCATTCCTTGTTCACTAATGTTGTCATTCATTAATGTCCTCATTTCTTCCTATGCTCTTCCCTCTCCACAGACATATTGGTAGCTGTATACAGAATCACCTTTACACAGACACCATTGAAGCTCACCAAATCATATATTCAATACTCGCATTAGAGTGGTGTTTAGAAAGTCTTCTCTATTTCAAGCGAAGTGTAAAACAAAACCATACAGCTTAAATAGCCAATCACTGTATTCTGTAAAACTGCAAGCAAAAGGATCTTTTATAACATCTAAATAAACAGATTTAATCCTTTATACTTGTATTACCTAATTTATGCTCCTCCAAAGTCCTCCAAGTCCCTTAAATGCAGCAGAGCCTCCAGAACTAAGCAGTTGGGTACCTGCAATCATCTTGGAAGGAAAAATCAATTGAGGCTCCTGAAAGCTTGACCCAGCCTCTTAAAGCTACCAGTCGGAATCTATTGGATTGTTTATCACAGGCAAGATAAAAGAGAAACGTACAAAAAGTGCTCACTCACTAAAGTTAGTTTTCAATTGACATGTTTTTGGCCAAAGTTGAGTACAAGGAGCAGGCCAGAAGGAAAATGCTCAGTTAATAGCATACATCCATTACAAGGTCAAGAGTTGTTACAATTTTCCGATCAAGCAAATTTGATATAAACAATTTAGAGAAAAAGCAGGTAATTTTAGACATTTCATGTAGTGAGCCAGCTTTCAGAAATCTAATATAGTTCCTTCCTATACAGCGTACAAGATTTGGCATTTAAAGCCAGATGTCTAGCAGACCTGAAAAAATCCAGCATGAAATTTAATGTTTCTCCTTCTCAGACATACTGCTGCAATACTATCAAGATGGCATTAGCAGGGTTTATAAAGTTAACCATACATAAGGGTCAGGTGAAATATTTTTTTTCTTTGGTTTATTTTTAATTTAATATCCAGCATTTCCAAGAATAAACAGGGCCAAGAAGAAGTCAAGTTTCTTATTGGCTTTTTTGTAGTATTCCCAATACTTAGCCATTCAGTCATTAAGAGCTACAATAATTCATGTAATTTTCCCTCTTGTATGTGATGATTCAGGAGTGAACATCTGTGATTTCTCCCCATGCATGTGCTGGCCACTCTTTCCAGGTGACAGACCACCTGTACTTTTTCCTGCTTAGTCTTAGGTTGCAGTAAACTAGCTGAGGACAGACAAGCACACAATTCCCTACTGAACAGCTCCAGCGTCGCAGCTGAGAATGTTTGGGTATCTCATCACTGGCATAGCCTCAGCTTCTGGCCAACGCATCGTCAACAGTCGCACTTCACCTCACTCGATCCAGCAGAACAGTTCTTGGCATGTACATAAAACATAGCATTACTGCCTTAGCAAAAGTTACCCAGCATGGGCCAGCAGGCTGCAGGCAACAATTACTCCTGACTACTACACACACCGTGCTGAATCTAGAAGACTGGGACCCCCAAGCAGGAATAGCAACGGATCACTAAAACGGCTGCACAACTGGCGTGTATAACATAAGAGGCTGATAGAACTGGATTTGCTCTGCCCAGAAAAGGAGAGATGATCAAGAGGAGATCTAATTGCCTTTTTTCACAACAGAAAAGGAGCTCATAGAGAAGACAGAGACAGGCTCTTCTCAGGTGTACATTGTGAGAGTACAAGAGTCAACAGTCACAAGTTGCAACAAGGAAAACAAATTAAAGAGAAGAGAAAACAATTTTCACAGTGAGAGTGACCGAACATCTGAACAAGTCTTGAGAAATGGAAATGTCCATCGTTGGAGATATTCAAGTCAGCAATGATTATTGCCTTCTGCTTAATCTTCAACTACAGCTAAATATATATTTACAAAGCAACATATCAAAAGATGGTAACCTGTGCGTGTAACAAACGGGAATGCCATTTTTCATTTAAATTATCATTTACATACAACTGTGGTTGTCAATCCTGTATCACTGCTTGAATTGAAAACTGATACATCCTGTATCGCACTCCTAGCTCTTTGACTGATCTTTTCCAAAGCCTAGAAGTTTGCTTTTGAGCTCCAAAAATTCAAGCTAGAGAGTATCTTAGTTTATCTGAACAATTAAACAAAAACACAGTTCCAATAAGATCAATACTTTTCAGATACTTTGTTAGCTTACCTTTTTCTTCCAATACACTAGTATTTACTGAAGCACACAGATTACAAACACATTCTTAGCTCCTATGTGTCAGCCCACTAATGGGGGAAAAAAAAAAAAACCTAACAAAAAACAAACGTATACACACAAATACTTCCCCCACCTGAATCCCTAACCACTGAGGTAAAGTGAACTAAAAAAATCTGCCTAAACAGAAAGCACACGCCTCTTAACAGTAACAGTGACTCAGAGCTCCATTTCTAAATAAGTATCTTTGCTTGTACATTCCTCTCACCCAGTCCCATGCATAAGGAACCATTACATTAGCAAATTATTTAGGTTAAAAGTTAATTTAAAACAACAAAGCAACTACTGAATAATTAGCATCCAGGATCAAATACTTCAGTTTGCATTTTACCTAGAAATGCATTACTGCATGCCACTAACTTTTCTCAAAATTGAGCATACTTCTTTAATTCCAGATAGGGATTAGCCATCCCATAAAACTTTTTCTTTCAGTGAAGGCTGTTTCTCCATTCTCCACAAGTGGACATCTAGTCTGTCAGAGAATGCAGCTGCATCATAATGAAAGGGTTATGAAAAGCTTCACATAAAAATGTGAAATGCTATTTCATTTGAGCTAAAGTAACCAATGAATTTTCAGAAGCACGAAGTAGAGCTAAAACTTAAATCAAAATTAAAAAAAATTTTCTTAAGGAAACAATAATATGGATGAAGAGTAAAAACTCAAACTTCTTGAATCTTCAGACATACACAAATTAAACATAGATTCATTAAGAAGATAACATCAACTTTTTGTTTTAAATCATATTTCTTTACATACTATAAAGAGGTCAGTTTCCAGGTTTTTCTATGTACCAATTCCCAAATTAGTTGTTCCTAACTTAAACCACAAATGTCAGTGCACCTAGAAATCCCTATTCAACTCCATTAGAAGCCAGAGGACATCGTAACAGTTATGTTCCAAGCTTTTGGGGGGGGAGAATCCTACATATTAAGATTTTCAAATAGCACTATGATTCCAGGCTATAGCAATAGAAATCAAAGACCCTACAACACATCCCTTTTCCAAGAGTGTATCAAGAGACAATCACACATAATTAAGTACAAGTTTCCAGAAGCTGGAATGTACAAGTTATTCCTCCTACACATTTCTGTTAATTATTTTTTCAAATCAGCACTGCAAGTAAAATACTGAGCCACTGAAATTTCTCTTCTATCTCAAATTACACACCAATATAAATACAGTAGGTATAAGGCTGCAGTCTTAGCCATGTTCCTTAGTGAACACTTAGGAAAAACACAATATCCAGAAATACAGTAAAAGAGATTCATATTGTTCAATAACACAAACCTTTAACTTGCTACAATATCCTTCCGTTCAATTCTGATTGGATTACTACTGCTTAGATTAAGAATATTCAAAATACAGCTGTATTTTGCACATATAGCGTCATACTCAGTAGACATTTGCTTTTTGAAAAATCAGCATGCAATTATTCTAAATGCAAAAGGCAAGCTACTTTCATAAACATCATGACAATCATTCAAGCTTGTTGATGCATATTTATTGCTCCTCCATTTTAAAGTTTAGTGAAGTCAAAAAAAATAAGCATACTATGAACACTAACTAAGACGAAGTGAGAGTAGTATGGATACCATTAAGCAAGAGTTAAAGTTCCATTTCAACACAGTTTTACCACTTTACATGTAAGCTCTATTTTACCAGCAAGAAATATAATAGCCATTGCCCAAACCACGACCATGCTAGTTTTGCTTTTAGCAAGGAAGACTCACAAACCTCCATCCGTCCTTTGCGAGGTAGCTGAAGAGTCCATCGACGACGCTTGCAAAAAACTGCCCCCCAGTGATGAACAGAGTGTTAATGGTGACTAATCTGCCTCTTAAGTGTGGAGGAGCAACTTCTGCAATGTACACTGGCACAGTCATAGACGCTACACCTACAAAAATAAATTAAATTACAGTTATAAATTCAAAAGAGATACTACATCCTTTTTACATCATAAAATATTACACCATTTAAATGGAACAAGCTGGAAGAATTGATTTCCAGGTTCCAAAAGATGAAAAGGAAGAAAACACACCTAATGAACACTAGAAGCATAGTCACAGGCACACACAGTGCTTGCTAATGGCTCACTTCAATTCATATTGCATGTATACTAAGATTAAATAAAATGCATAAATGTATTTATAGTTTTGAAAATAGGAGATGCTACGATCCAATTAAGCACACGTAAGTCAAAGTGACTAACTGAGGATGCCAAGTGTCCCCAGCTCTGAGTTTAAACAGAACTTTAGCATGGCTTCCACCTCCATGAAAAAACAAGGCCAAGCATTACTATTATTATTGTGCAATTTCATTATTCTTATACTGAATGGATTGTTCCATGATTTATTTTTTTTATTGTTCCTTGACTTAGTTTATAAGTATTCCATATACAATGCTAAAAACTCTAGCTGGAGCTAAAGCACAGCTGACTTTTATTCTGCCTTAACACTGGTAGCATTTCCTATGAATTATGCGATGGCTCTAAATGAGCCATTTGTGCAAAAGACAGAAATGCCCATGTGGAACACACACAGGAGCACGCACGCACACAAACTGTAAAAACAGGCATTCGACAGCATATGAAGAGCAGAGCCCAGTGCGGTACATGCTTTGGAAGTCACCAAATCTTCCAACAAACCTGTGCTCCGATTTGAAGGAAATTTATATCCCTATTTCCTTAGGAGAACCAATGGTGACAACCAACAGCAATTTCTTTTGCCATTAGAACTGGAAGTACATTGGTGGCCCACACACAAAAACACATTCCGACTGAAGCCAGCTGAGATACAAGGTGAGCACAATGAACGTGGCCCAGCAGTGGCAGAGACACCACATCTTCCAGCCATGGCAACTCCACTGGGTCTGCACTGACAGCCCCACGCAAGCACGGGCCACTGTCACAGCCCCAGTGAGAAATGGGGTCACCTAAAGGCATGCACGTGGCTCCTGAAGCTCAGCCATGGTTCCTGGCTCCTCTGACAGCAGAAAGGCTTCGTCATAAAATGGCGGCAGCTTCAGCCGGTGCTCCACTGCCTGGCTGACTCACTAAACTAAGAGCACAAAATCATCTTTAGTAACAAGGTTAGCCTGACAGAACCACTGGGACCCTCCAAAACCTCGTGCGAATAATAGATTGTTTAATGACAAAATGGCATCAGCAGATCCTTTGTTACGATAGGTAAATGCCCGCAGCAGGCTCTCAGTGTGATAACCCAGGTCCTAGCACAGCTCCCCAGGACATGCCAAGGCTGCCTCCTCCCATTGACTAAGCGGCTCACACAAAATAAAAAAAAAATAAAAAAAAAATCTACCACATAAAAGTGTCAGGAAGAAAAAAAACAACATTAAAAATTTATTCAACTATTTCTCAAAGCCAGCCAGAATGCACCAGGGAAAAAAGCATTCAAGTAGCCCTTTGCATGTTTGGAAGAGAAGCAGCTTTTCAAACGTAGTCCACTATTAGAGACATTTCTCTCACATCTTACACACCAGCATTTGAACTAATTCTAATTAAAGTGATGTAGATAGCACACATATAAGGGAAAAGCCTTTATGGGAAAGCACAGGAGGACGTCTGCCTTCTGCCAACCAAAGCCACCGAGGAGCCCCGCAAGGTTCATGGCGAGGCAGAGGGGAAGGGCCTTATGGCTATGGCAGCCCTGCTCTGAGGAGGCTGGGCCTTCCCACTCCCCCAGCCTCCACCTCAGGCAAACCACCCACATCAGGGTAGTGCGAAGGTTAAAACTTGTTTGTAAAGCATCGTGAACAAGAGGCCCCACGATAGCAGGAGGCTTACTGTTTCTACTGCGTTCTTGCCACAAAGTTAATACAATAGTTGGAATTATTTATTATCAAACCTGCAATGAACTGCACACAATCTCTTAGAAAAAGCTAAGGAGATAGAGTACTAGTTCAAAATCACACAGAATTGTTTAGATTGATAGACACATTAGGATGTCATCTAGTCCAACTTCTGTTCAAGAAGGGTCAAGCTAAAGCAGGTTGCCCAGGACGATGCTCAGTTAGATCTTGACCATCTCCACAGTAGACCTACGTGATTCTGTGACTTCCACGTCAGCTTTCTCACCCTGAGACTTTTCACAACATTGCTGCCAAAACCAGCCTTTTTGGTTTTGTAGACAGACGTTATTTCCTCTACTGGGTTTCCCAAAACCTATAGGTTCAAAACATGCAAATAAAAACCTCAGTTTTGAAGATAAATTTGTGTTATGTATTTCCAGTTATCATCTAGATATCAAAACACATGCTTTGCTGCTCCAAGCCTGAAACAGAGTGCAGCAGGAGGTTTCAGGAAATGGGAGGAGGCAATCAGGAAAGCCTCCCCAGTTTGACTGGCTGCCCTCCAGAAAGCATTCAAACAGAAAAGCAAAGTTCTTACTAAAAAAAAAAAAATTAAAAAAAAAAAAAATCACCAGGATTAAAGAAAATCTATTCTGAAATAGAACAAAGTAAGGAAAAAAAATCATACCATTTTAAGGAAATCATGTTTTAGATTCTATAATGTTATTAACATTACAGGTTTGCTTTCAATGGCCTTAGAAGGCATCAGTGTTCTCCGGATTTTTCTAATTTCTTCTAATTTAAATTTAAGACACACTAGAACATGAGAGAGTAAGTTCTTGTGAAAAGGCATAGTTGGAAGCAAGGCATTAAATGTTAATCAACTATAAAAATCTCTAAAATATATAACCAATATTCATTATGTAATTATTTTAATATATAGGTATTAAATTTGAAAACAAAGAACAGCTTTCCTAGCAAAATAAATATGACTGCAATATAATCTTTCCTTAATCTTTCATATGAGAATGCTTTCATTTACACTTAGATGACACATTCTAATATGCTCTCACTGTTAAATTGCTCACACCAAACAAAAGATCCTTACTGCAGGCAAGTATATCACTACCTAACTAATAAAGCCAGTAAGTGACAAGATGTGAGGAAAAGAAAATGAAAACAATTAACTGGAAATCTGTCAGAGAAAGTTTAAGCTCTACATTGTGCACCACTATGAAATGTGAGAAGAGAGAGATGGCAAACCCAGTCTTTAACGACTTGAGTAACCAAGCCATTAACATTCTGCCCTCATTAAAGAATATAGTTCAGAAAAAAAATTTAATAGAAGGTTCCTTAAATTTAGACCACAAGATGCATCCAATTATTATATGGTAAGCATTAGATGACACAGACTTAAATAATCGTATTTAATGTTTTTTCACTTCTAAGATCACTTAGGAGACTAATTTCCAGAGCTGCTACTATGATCTGCAGACTTATCATTATAAAGCAGAGACAAGAGAGCCCACAGCTCAATTTTAAGACAATCAATAGAAAGAAGGTGTGAAAAGGCATATTAGAATCATATTACCAACCAGAAAGGTATTTTCAGTATGAACATGTAAACATTTTAAAGAATTCATTGGCAAGTTCAGGAATGAAGTCAACAAGCAAGCCTATTGACAGGAGAACTCCTATGATAATTAGGAGAATTAAAAAGATATTTTTAGAACTCAGATTAAGGTAGCAAAACAAAAAGACTAAAGAAGGAATCCAAATTCTTGGGAATATACACTAAGGAGATGGAATAATTTTAAAGGCTTTTTGCAAGATCAAATGGATATAAGTGTAGACTGTAAAGACCAGGAGTTCCACTACAGCTCCAGTCGTGTGTCTAGAAGACAGAAGGGAAGGTGCATCATAAAAACAGATGAGCAACAAAAGCTGGAGACAGGATATTGAATGAGATGCTCTTTTACTCCTAACATAATAAAAAAGCTCTAAGGTAGCAGGGATGTGTCAGTCATTTCCCTGGCGCCCACCAATAACCAGCAAAACCATTGGGAACGATTCCTGACGCCTTTTTGTTGTTGCACTTTAGATCACTCACCACAAGGCTCATAAACACAAGAGATAGAGGACAAGAATTGGGTAACTTCAAAAAAAAAAAACAACTCGCACAACTCAATCAGCCTTTCATGCTGAGACAAAGAGGACTGATGGTTAACTAGAAGTGCTAAGGAGGGACATCCAGGAGCTGGTTGTCTCTGTGTCATGGTTCTGTCCCTCCCTCCAGCTTCTGCTGACCCTTTGCATCAACACCAGGAAAAACAGGGTATATAACCAGCTAAAAGGATATCTACCCACCTGTTAAGGGGTTTGTACCACTTAGCTCCCTTAAACAGTTCACAATGAGATCAAAAGCCTATACTGGCCCACAGGCAGGGCTACATACGATAACAGAGACTGGCCTGAACTGCCATGGGACTCCAGACTGCCCAGCTAGAAACCAAAACCAGGATGTGAAATAATCACCAAAAAACCCCACCAAAAAGCAAAGATATCCTTGACACTATTTCAGAATACAGTGACTAAGCCATTAATCCATATTAACAACAAAGAATAGTCACAGCTCAAACTCATTGCAGAAATATGTATTGTCAGGAGTTCCAAATGAACAGGTAGAAACAGGAGTTACTAAAACATTTCCTTTCAGAATACTCATGGGAAGGAGTCTTCCCTCACTAACATATAAAGCTGTACTGAGATACTTAACCAAGGTAATAGTTTTGGTTTTTTCACATATCTTGAACTTGTAAGAGCAAATTTGCATTAAAGATTAACATTTTAATGAAACCAACTTTAAAGTTCACTTCATTAAGAAGCTGCCCATAGTGGTTTGCACTACTTGTTAGGATTCCAAGCAGCTTTAGCAAGTCATTCCACAGATGAAGGATTTGTGGAAGCAACTTGATGAAGCAGCAAGTTTATAGCAAAGAGAATCAGGAATTAAATATTAATAAACAGCTTAATAGAGATTGTTACATTATGAGGAAGTCTGAATATAAATTTCAGGTTTGGTTGTTGTTTGTTTAATTAAATAGTAGATTCCAAAGGAGGCAGAGGGAACCTTGCCAAGCTACAGCTGAAGACCAGGCTAATGTTTTCTTCCAGCAACTTTGCAGGAAATCAGATAAACTTCTTATATCTTGGATATTGGACATGAAATCTAAATTTAGTGCCTTAAAACACTATTGATCCCAGAAGTACATCAGATTATACAGAGACACTTTCATCAAGTATTTTCTCTCACTTATGTTCCCACAAATTATTACTTTAAGTATTTTTACTTTATTTATGACGAAAATGGCATTCTTGCCAACCGATAATTTCAGAACATTGCTCATATCTGAGTAGTAGTATTCAAGGACAAGGGCAACACACTGGTTAACTTCTTGAAAGAAATGACAAGTTCCACAATAATTTATATTCTTTACTGTCAATCTCAAGAAGAATCCATTAAAGTAGTTTGTGGAGAGAAGAATGTCCAGTCCATCATTGACAAAACAGACCCATTTTAATTGCCAAGGACATTTATTTTAAAAGACCATCAGCTTTCAGCAACACACATACAGGAGCTACATCAACAATCAGCCACCACTATTCTACAGACAACTCTACAACATATTTTAATTATTTGGCTCAATCTAAACAAAAATTAGGACTTTTCATAGCCTTGTAAACAGCCCTCTTCTGTTGTTACAGTTCGCACTTCAGTTTTCAGTAATGACAGTCAACCTAAGGAGACATTAGAGTGCCTCATTAAACATGCTAATAGGAAGTACTTGAGAAACAGTGCATTTGAACACTAAGTACACTAACCACTTCCCTAGCAGATAAAGCTAAAAATCTTCATTGAAACAGCTTGCATTTGAGTGTAACATCAGGGGAAAGCTCACATGCCCTCTAATATCTAGGCTTTCCACCCACTGCACGTATCTAGTAAAGGCATTATCAGGAGTTTGTAAGTAGTTGCTGGAAGTTATTTGAAGGACGATTGACAACACACTTTCCCATTTGAATCTCTCCCTTACGTCAGATCAGTAGAAATACATTTCTTAGCAGTGGCACAACTGTACTCAGCTACAGCAGAGCTCTGAAATACGCAAGGGCAGTGGGACAAACCACTAACACTAAACCTATATCGCTTTGTGAGAACATAAATCACAATAACACACAGATTCAGGATCCCTAGACTGGGGCACCAGCATCAGCAGGCTTCATTTAAATCTTGTATTTTATTCAAACACTAAGTGCATAAGAAAACCACCTACCACAGTAGAGAGATATGAATATACAACAAATTGTGTAATCAAGAAGAGACTATCACAGTACTTATTTTTTTATTACTTATTTTCCTACACTGAAATTCTGCAAGGCAAGCTATCTTTTTAATCTGGAAACTGGGTGGTTATGAAATGGGAAAAAGTAAGTGAGTCATGACACTTGAGGCAAGATAGACAAGAACCTACTATGTACAGGCTAGAGTGTGAAAGTTTATTACAATAAAGCCTAATTTACCCAGTTTATTAAAAGAAAAAAATAGTTTAGCAAAAACTTGAAAAAATAAAAAATAACACGGGAATCTTTAATAACACACATGCAGTAAATTAAAAAATACTACCCACAGCCAGAAATCTGCAGTTCTACCAAATAACACCCCAATGCAGAGGGGGATACAAAACATACAACAACCTGTGGACACCAAAAGAGGAAGTAGGAGAGCTAGAGGTGGGGAAAGGTACTTCTCCTCTGGGAAAACTGTCAAACAGTAGGAAACGAAAGAGAATGTTACGTTAAACCAACCAGAACTGAGAAAGATTTTAAGGTCAGATGAAAGTATCTATTTGTAAGTGTTAGAGTCACTTTAACTGTAGAGTCAACCTCAGCCTCAACATTAGTACTATACATAGAACAGCTCATTTTGGGAAGAAAAATTTTAAAAACCAAACCATTTCTGCTATCTACAGTTATTTTTGAATTATTCAAGGTTATAGTAATCCAAAAACATGCAAAGAGAAAATCTGAGTGGCAAAGTCAGAAGGAATGAGAGGTATTTAAATAACCAGAGCCAAAATCATCAAGCTAATCATGCAAGAAAAGTTGGAACAAAGATCCTTGCAATTGTCCGAAGCGTAAGAGCAAGCCTAGCATTACAGATGTCAGATCACAGTTTACACTTCCCAGCAACACAGACTTAGTTACCCATATTCACTCTGTCTTTATGGCCAGCATACATTCCTTTTAATTCAGATTGCCAAACACCCAGTCAGGCTGTCCCCACTCCACTGCCCTAGTTCCTGGGTATCCTACTGTGGGATCTCCTTCTCACAGTGTGGCATAATGGGAACCTGTGCTTGTAGTTCATGGCTGTAGATCCCATTCCAGAAAGCTGGCATCTTTAAAACAAGTTACTCCCTCCATGCTGCCCAAATCTATCCGCAGATCTAGCTTTGAGATTCACTCTGTTTCAGACTACTTCAAGATATTAATCAGAGTGATTGCTAAAAGAAATCCAGCTAAAAGACAGCACCATAAAAATGTAACAACTGAATTCATAATTAACCGAGCTAGCTCATCAGAGACAGCTTCTTCACAATACAAAAGTAATTGGTTGCTAACCTACATTTTCAATAAGCAAAAGACTTAAAAAGTCTTTTACTGAGTCACCTACACAGCTAGCAATTTTTATTTTTTGTATTTAGCAACTTTCAACACTGAAATAGAGTTTTTCCTATTTAGACTTTTGTAAAAATACTGTTTCACAAATAATTCATCTGCTCCTGTCTAGATCACTTGAGAAAAAGATGAAAATCTTTCTCAAAAAGTACATGTGTGTGCACACAGGCATGCAGGAGAGCGAGTATCACTAATTTTCAATACTGAATTTGCTACGGCTCCCTCTTCTTGAAAGGTATCAGGAATTGTAAAGAAGTGCATTTCTGAATCATTATAATAACACAAGATTAAGAATAAGCCCTAAAAGTGACTAAAAGCTACCAAAAGCAACTAGTAAAAAGCCCTAATTTATTTCATTTCTGAATTAATTTTGATCAAGCACTATTTGCAAAGATTCTATGAACTTACGAGCTGAGGAAGATCTTTGTGAAAGAATGAAGCAATTTTATACTTGAAGATTTTTATACTACTCAACGCAACATTTATTTTTACCATGTTGCAAAAGCTTCCCACTTCAGAAAATAAGAGCATTTTATTTTTCTTTCACTTGAAAATTATAAAGACAACACAGCAGTATTCTTTATGATGGCTTGCATAGACGTGAAAGAGAAGCAGTACTTAACCTACTTTGTAAGTCAAGCTTCTAGTTCAAATAAACGGTAACTGATGTAAGAGGTGCTTTGCTGCAGACATTCTTCAGCACTTGCAGAGTACGCGCTGTACAGGCTGCTCGCTCACACCCGGGAAGAACAGCCACATGAACTTGGCCAAGCCCTGAGGTGACTACAGCCAAAAAGGAGGAGTTGCTTCCCCAGCCCACGCCTCCTCCCCTTCCAGCAAAGCGGCAGAGGAGGATGTGTATCTGTATCTCAGCTACTCCCTTTCCCATTCGAGACTTCTGATGTGGTGGCTGACGTAGAGTTGTGCACAAGATGACAAGAAGCACAAGTGAGCGGCTGAGGAGCAGCCGTCTAGCTCTTCCTGCTGACTCAGCCAAGCAAACAGCAGTTTCCAGCAGGGAAGCATGGTTTTATAACGACCCAGAAATATTTGGCAGGAGTCATCTACATAACCATGCTAGAAAGCCAGCATTATAAACACCATACAATCTTTACATGGTTCAAAAAAAAAAAAAACCCAAAAAACTCAAACAGAAATAAAAAACAAATCCACATGGAAAACCCTAGAACAACAGTTGAACACTCCAAGGATTAGCAAAGATTTTCTGTGCAGAGGAATTTTATTTTCAGAGAACAATGATAATGATTTGAAAGCTACACATAAAATGAATACTCCTTTCCAACTTTGCACTTTTGTTTATGAACCATTTTTTTCTTTCCTAGTTCTACTACAGTGATGCTTTACCCAACTTACAACACTTCTAAGAGAAGTGATATCTAAACAAACATGAAAAAGCTTTAGAAGCTGAACTACAGCTAAAAGAATGCCCTAAATTATACACGAAATCCCTCTTCACCTAAGAAGCATCTTGGTTTTAACAGCGCGTCTTTCTCCAAGTGCACTTATTAAAACAGTTAAACAAGTTAACTTTTCCATGAACTGCTTTAGGTTTCAATTGAAATAACCAAAAATCCAGCAACTGACTCCATACACACAGCTTAAGATGAAGATGAGCAGAAGAATGCATTTTCTTACCTACCACTTGCCATTAATTTTAAAAAAAAAATAATCTAGAAAAACTGATCTCATTGCAAACTCAGTATTTTAGACAAAAACTATGGAGTGACATTGAATGTGTTCATTTGCTCTTCTAGGAAAGTCATTCATAAAAATACTGTCTGTCTAGTTTACATTCCCAGTAATTCTGTGCTTGCAATGGGTAAATACATTGCAACCATCAATGCAGAAAATTGCATTTTGATATAAATTACTATATTTAGTTACCCACTTGTGCAAGAAACAGCATGATTTGTGGGAAGACAGGTACCAGTTATATGATTTTTATAACAATTGCTCTAAAACATAAACAAAAGCCCTGCAAGCCTTTTACAGCCTAAGGCCTGATTTTAAAAACTAAGTTTCAATTAGATCATTATAATGCAAGTAGCACTCATGACAGTAATGAAAGTCTCATTATAATGAAAATATACCAGCCACAGTGATGGCTCAGTTTCCCTTTATACTAGAGGTTTCATACTCAAACAAGATTGTGCCTACAAACACAAATGATCCATGCAGAGATAATAAAACACTTTTTTTTGACCATATGGGAAAATAAATGGTGTCTAAATTTGCAGTATTGGAGGATGGTGGTGGTGGAACTCAGTATGGTACTTCCTCAACATACTTTCCATGGCATGCACGGTTTACATGCTAGGAAGTGTAAAGGTGTTCCCAGTGTCCGCAGGCTAAGCCAACACCTTGAGTCTATATTCCAAATGCTTCACATTTCGTTGCTTTATGAGAAGCAGCTCAGCTTAAACATCCAGCTTCAGTGCAACTTCTCCCCATGGTCTGGAGATTCCCCACTACCATTTCAACACCACCTGCTTGGTACCAACGCAATGTAACTGTAGTAGGAGAACACCCTATGGAGGAATCCCAGGTAAGGATCTCTCAAGCGGTTAAGTCTCAGAAAGGGTTTTGACTACTAGGACAAGGATCTTGCACTAGACTGTCCTTAGTAAAGGGACAAACCAGTGCTGAACTTCTTCAGGCCATGTAGCTTTACTCCTAGAAATTACTTGTGATAGTCTAGATCAGCAGTCACAACTGCAGCATTCCCAGGGTAATACTTAAGCTGTCAAGGCACACAAGGGTACTTTAAGCTATTTCGGTGTGTATTTACTTCCATCAGTTGCTGATACTGACAAAAAAAAAAAAATAAAAAAATTATGTTACAAGTGAAGAATGAGGCTGCTGCGTGTGTGGGAAAAAGCCAAGACAGTATCTGACAAATGCTAAAGGGACAAAAGGAACAGATCAACTACTCCATTACCAGTATCTAAGGAACAAAAAGCTGAGGAAAGTCTCAGTATCCAGGAGCGAGTGGATGCTGCAGGTAGTAAGAAACTACTGCTAAATTTTAACAGGGAAACAGACTGCCAAAGAGTTTGCTAAAAAAAAAAAAAAAAAAGACTGTAAGGCCTCAGGGAAGAGATTGATAGAGGACAGAAGATCCCAAGAAAACCTGGGAGATGCTGCTCTCATGGCTTTCAGCTTTTGACAACTTGCAGTCTTCTAGATGCATTGTAATGAACAGCCATCTTCCAAACAACAGATTTAATTCTGCAAACAGGGTTGCTTTAATCCAACTTTTACTTTGCAGACCTCCTCATTAATAACAGTGCTCAGAGTAAATGGATGTGAGAACCACTGATCACAGGAGCACAGCTCCTGAGGTCCCCCCCGCACAAAGGCCCTTTCCTGCCCTCTCTTCATTCTCTGGGCATGTCACCAGGGAAGGATTCAGGACGAGCTGCAGGTCAGCCTGCAGTGAAAACTGGGCAAACATTGCCATGTTCTCAGTACACATTGTTAATTGGTACCTGGTAAACCCAGACCCCGGTAACTCTAGACAACCTAAAATTTAAAAGAAAATTAAGGTGAGTGTCTAAAATGCACTTCTGTAACTTGGAGTGCTGCACTGATTCTCTCATTCAGCAGTCCGCTGGGTTGCCCCTGACCGAGAAGACAATACTGAAAACAAGAAATTTCAAGAACAATTAAGAGTTAGCATTTAAAATGCTCTGTCTCATGAGCAGTCTCATTCTAATTTACATAGATGCAGCAAATATCCTTGTTAAAATAAAATCTGCTTTTCCTGTGATTTTCCTGTGATCCACTCCCCAAGTTGCCATAAATCACTGTAAGTCGTAAGATGGACTAACCAGGCAATGCAATATTCTGCTGTTTCAGCTTGCTATCCCCCAGCCTCTAAGTGCCCCAGCTTTTTTGTACTCTGAGCCACAGCTACTACACAGAACCTCCTGTTAATTTTATTTAACTGCTTCATATCTGCTTCCATTAAGAAGCGGATTCCATCCTTAAAACTGAAGTGTTTACTGTTAAAAATGAAGCCACATTCTCTTTCGAAGGGACAATGCATTCTCATGTTGGGTTCAAGTTTTAAGCGAAAAAATTCATGCACAAGTTACCACCAAGAAAAACAACTAGATCCAAGATCTCTCTGAAATACAAACTTTGCAAGTTCTGCATTTACAGTATTACTTTACTTTCACAGAGAAAGTTTATAAATAAATTTTCATATTTGAGGATAACTGGAAATCCTAACACCAGAGCAGGAAGGGAGCTCCAAATCCTCACAGCACTCTTTCCAAAGAAACCCTATAAGTAATTACTGTCTCACATGTTGTTTTTCCCCTATAATGTGATTGCATTTCACCCGATGTTTTAATTAAGTTTTCATAAAGCAAGATCTAATTGAAACATCAATTGCAGTAAAACCTAGATACTTTTAATTGAATTTTTACTCAAAAGAAAAATAATTATTTTTATTTACATTTTAAAAACATCTCTGGTCTACCTCCTCATCCTTATTTCCCACAACAAAAGGTAGTGGCTGCTGACAACACTGCAGGTGGGCAGCATCAGGAGGCAGAATTAATTACCCACTGGAGGAGAATTATTAAACTGAGCACTGATAGAGTAACTGCGAGTAGGAAAGAAACCAGTTGTGTTAGCTCCTAATAAAGCACTAGAAACCAGCAACAAACCACAAACCAGCTCACAGGCAACTGGATCTCTGATCACTACCTGCTCCAACCTGCCCGGTTAGTACCGCTTATACCTGTATGCAGCAAGAAAATAATAAAATCACAGTATTTTCACTATAAAATTTTACAATCCATTACAAAGCACACGTGTTGATGACAGATTTATATGCAGATGAGGTTGGGGAGGAGCATCTCTGCTAGCAGAATGCTACTCTTCCTGCCACCAAAGACAACCTCCTTAATAACAGAATCCCCCTTCCTTAGTCCTCATGCCAACCACAGTGATATAACAGCTAGAAAAACTTGTCACAGACCATGCTTCCAAGGCAGTGTGTGCTCTCAGCAATTCAAATGTCTATTGCTTGTTATCCTCAGGAGCTGCATGATCCACCTTTCAAATACTGTCAAGTTCACATTCACATTCATCCGCTCACTCTGAGTCTACATTGCTCTCCTTTCTTACTTTAAAGGGTACAGACTTTTTGAGTAGTGTTTCAATATCCCAGATCAGAAAACTCAAGCTTAGGTATAAATTACCAAAAGCATTTAGTAGCAAACTCCTTTAACGACTCTTGTGCCAACTGCTTGTAAAGAACAGAAAAGGCTCGTGGGAGTAATTGAAGAATCAGCACAGTCACTGATACAGCACGTCAGATTACATTCAGGAAATTAGGTCTATATTATTCCACTGAGATAAATCTTAATGCTTTATGGAGCTGGGTTGGTTTTAGGCAATCTTATTTTTCTGTGCAATGACAAGTATGTGACAATTTGTATATATTTACCTATTAACACACAGTTTGCACTTCCAGTTAAGTAGAATTACCTACAGTTACAGAGCCAAGTGGGAATTATGTAACAGCCATTAATTGTAACTTGTAACAAATAATCTGCCAGCATTTCAGTAAGATTTGAATATCAGGCTTCCCTGAGCCCAGGCTTCTCTGACTGGTACTGCCTGTCTAAAGGCCAAACACACAGCAAGGAGGCAAAGAGGAAAGAAGAGACCTGACTGTAGAGGAAATTATCCGAGAAACTGAAATTCAGACTGTGAAGTCCATTCAGAGAAACTGTGGTGTTCAACAGGTTATGACTGATAGAACTAAAGATTATTATTTGTTTTTAATAAGTACAAGAATGCCTTTCAAAAACACAAGCAAATATGAGCCCCACCTTACAGAAGGAAAAATGGAGCCATAAAGTACCACAGTCACTTTAAGATCAAGTGCCCAGAAAATGATAAATCCAAGAATTACAGATTGGTCTTACATTTACTCAGCAAATGATGATGCATCAGAAATCTGGGGTCTCCCAACTTGCAAATCAAGCCTTCAGAACAGTACAACAGACATTTTCTTATTGCAGTATTTAAAGTTAGAAAGCCTTCTAAGTGGCAAGTAAAAAAATCACATGTATTTAACTTATTTTAACATAAGACTTGTTGTAATTCAACCTTGAGACTATAAAACTGCATGACACTAAAAAACTTCTTGTTACAGCAAGACCAGTTCAAGGATATGTGTCTCTAGCTCTTTGTATCAGCACGGAATATTTTTTTTTTCTTGCTAGTACAAGAACACAATAGTGTTCTTGCTACTATTACTCCTACAGCACACAAGGAAATTGCATGGGTTCCAGCTCCTAGGACAGGTAACCCACACTGGTATTTGCATTGGCAAAATTTACTGTGAGTTAGAAAACCAATGGTTACAGATGCTGTAACAGGATGAATTTACAGAGTAGAGAACACATAGAGTAACTGTGGAAGTGAAATGCAGCAGACCAAACGCTTCTCTGTGTATTATAGCTTCAGGGATGTAGGTATTTTAGTGGCAGATAATGCATGACAAATAGAAATCCAAACCAAAGAACACACAGAGCAACTCTGAAAAGGAAACATAGCAGACCAAACACTTCTCAACCTATTATTGCTTTAGGGATACATGTATTTTAGTGCTGATAATGTATGACAACTAGAAATCCAAACAAAGAAAGCCATACATTGCTTCTGGATGATTCAGCTAAATTGGGAACACATTTGTACAAGACTGACAAGTATGCACACAGGCATTTTTATGTTTTACTACAGCTAATCTAATCACGAAACAGAGCTTTGCTGTAAACAAAATATCATAGAATATGAATATACGTATTTGTGAAGAAGTATGATATGCATCATCTTTGAATACAGCTTAAAAGTCATAAACTTCTACTAACAAAGCTGCCTGAAGTTGTATTTTTCAGTTGTAGTTCAGCATAACATCCATATCTATCCTGCAAACTTAATTTTATATGAACCTACAATTACCTGATGAACAGATTTGTATCTCTGGTAAAGTACCATACTAATGAGTAGTTTTATCAAGGTCATGAGATAAAGAAATTAATGTTGCTGCAATGTCAGTGGAATCACACTGGCTGAAGACTGGTGAAAGAGTACAAAGTCAGGCCTATTGTAGTTCTCTCTCTTGCTCATTGCCTCAGCACAGATGAAAACTAGTTCTCCTGTGCGGGTGTTAGACCATACAAGTCCATTACACATCCCTACTTAACAAAAATTTAAAGAATCAAAACGAATGGCTCTATACCCCAGAGCAGTTCTTTGTACCTTCTCCTGTCCTCCACGGCACAGCTTATGGAATCTGTTCCCAACACACTAATCCTGAAAATCCGCACAACTGGTTTACAGTATCCTCTTCCACAGTCACCTTCAATCACATTTTCTCACCACAAAAATACAAACAATTCCTAATTAAAATAGCCATTAACATAACTGCATTTCATTATTCAATTTTCCCTGTGTGCGCACACACAGAACTCTCCAGATGTCTGGATTCCTACTTCCAACACAACTGTCTAGGAGGCTTGGATCAGACAATCCTTCTCACCAGTGTGGGCCAGGAAAGACAAGTGTGGCAGATGAATTATTGAGGTTTGGGTAGTGTTACTTTAGCACCCACCCCTCCAGTTCCCCCTTCTTTGCACCAGTGCAAGGAGCATGGTTTCCCTACATCTCAGTCCAAGTGAAGCTCCCTCATAGGGGAAACTCAGGGATAAGAAGCCATTGCAGCTAGACAAATTGAAAAACTGAATAGTTTGAGTTTAACAAAGTGGGCTATAAGCAGTTCCCATCACACCAAGCATGCACAGTTCCACTTCGTGTATCCTGGAAAGCTCCTCCAGGAAGGAAAGCATTATTAACAGAAAAGCTTGAGATGGCCTGCTAACAGGCAGGGCAGGCTTGCCCTCATCCAACCAGCACAGAGCCATAGGGATTTAGGCTTCAGCAACCCATCTAGAATAGTCACGCACACAAATCCATACTCAGGGATGAAAGATCCAAGAGAGCTTAAGACCACAAGCTCTATTAAGCCAGCCAGAAAAAGGTTAAGATTCTAGGTAAGGAAAACCAGAAAACATGCATACAGTCCCTGAAAAGTTTCACCATTACAGAGTGAATAACTGAGAATTATCTTCTGAATGAACTAAACATAAATATACTGAACAGGTGGCTCGGATCTTGCTAAAGATTCAATGGGTATTACAGAGGAGACAGGTCTGCTGGTCTGGAGCTGTGAGGAAAAACCTTCTCTGCACTGCTGCGTTTATAAGAGCAGAGCACCCTTGCCTTCTGTGCAAGGGAGCACTCCACATCTAAGAGGATAATGATTAATCTCCCAGATAGTACTTAGGTGTCAGGCAAAGCAATTAACTTTGAATTAGAGAGAGGCCCTGCAGACTGATATGACAGACAGCTTTTGACTCCAGGGAAGGAAGACTCAGAAATAGGTGGGGATAGGCAGAATCAAAGCCCAAACACAAGCTACATCTTTTCTTGCTTTAAAGTCACTATCAGCAGGCACAAACGAAAGCAAAACAACAACAACAGAGCTTGCCATAAAAATTACACCTTGAAACTACAGCTTTTTCAGAGCGCACACACTGTTGAACGTGATAACAATTTGTTTAGCTAGTAAAACTGCACTCTGCGGCCAGGGAGAAAGGGAAGCCCTAAACCGGCAGGACATAAGATGCACAGAGGTAATCACGTAGAGCCTACAGGTGTAGACAACTATTGTACCCTGCCCCAAAGTTAGATTTTAAGATCAATATCACATTTATACATATCTTCCCATACAAGCTTTCAAAGAATTTAGTAAAGCACACTCCCACTCACTAAAAGAGAATCTGACATTATTTGTGTATTTGTGCTCCACCAATGTGTGCCCAGATTTCTGCTATATGCACCATTGATTTTTGCCAGGAACATGCCAGTCAATCATTACAAGAGAAAGTATCTACATTCTGTGCCTTATTTCTCCTCCTACCCAAGAGCTACATATAGCATAAAACCAGACCTCAGTACTCAGCTCAAAATATTACTACCACAGTGACTGAATGCTTGGGCTAAAGATCACAAATGCCTATGTACGACACTTAGTCTTTTCTACCCCTTTCTTCACGATCCTGAAGTTGTCCAGGTGGCTCTGGCTTTCCATTCACACCAAGCTGTTCCAATGTGAGTTGGACTGGTGAGGTCAGCGGTGCCTATGATTAATGCAGGAGCAGGGAGTCTACAAAGCAGAAGACTTAGCTGCTGAACTCCATAGTGAATAAAACCAGACTTACCTTTTCCCCTTAGGCAGATTCCCCATTCCTGTGCTGACATAGCTACTACTGACCTCAACAGTCCAATAATCAAGGACCTGTGAACAAACAAAAAAGGTCACTTGTATGCAAACATTTGCTGAAGTGCATGCTTAAAGTACACACAGCTTTGGTCTTAACTGGTACTTCCTCCATGCTCACTGTGCTCTAGTTTACCTGTCACCACACTGCCTTTCTCAGACTCTCCCCTGGATGAGCACAGCTCCAAGCAACAGCCCAAAAAAAAAAAATTAACCAACCGAACACAGAGAAAGTACTTCGTGGCAAATCCCTTCAATTTTATCTCCTTAACCTCACAGATTAAACAAAACTTCCTAGGTGGGCAGCTACAAACAGAAAACCAAGTTAAAAATAACAGTTATGCACAGTAAATCCTAATACAGCTAGGAATAATAAATATAGCACATCAACCTGAACCTTAAGCACACAAAAATTACCATAAGCAGCAGTGTTTTGCTCCTACTATCACACTGTTAGACAATTCCAAAGGAGTACTAGCGCTGACTCAAGGCATTTGGGATCCTGATATACCCTCATAGAATGGTTTGGGTTGGAAGGGACCTTAAAGATCACGGAGTTCCAACCCCCCTGCCATGGGCAGGGACACCTCCCACTAGACCAGCTTGCTCAAAGGCAACTGCAGAAGGCAGTTCAGAGCAGGGCACGAATCAAGATTACTACTATCATTTTCAAATACTATCAATACCTAACTTTTTTTTTTCCCCCCCTCTGTTTGATCACAATAAATGTGATTGACAGCTTATGATGGCACTATCCTAATAGTAATGTATAAGCTGTAACAACACAAAGCCATTTATTGACACTTATTTAAGGTCACTTTCATGTTTCTATGACTGTATCAGCATAAAGAAAAGATGACAAACAGACAGGAATAACCAACAGTGTCAAAAAAAAAAAAAAAGCAACCCCAGGCCCAAAATCCTACATCCACCTATTCATTAGAGGTGCAATCAGTTCAAGATGGATTTAAATTTCAAATTGTTGGTGCTTTCAAGTAGGCCAAAGTTCAAGGGTCTTACCTGGGGAATCAAAAGTAGGAGTGCTAAAACTACAAATATATACCTGGAAAACTACCAGAAGTTACTAAGCAAGGTAGACTGTTCAAGGTTTCTGTGCTGCTCTGGTGCAGAATGAGCATTTGAGAGAAGGAACAGGAGAGAATTTCTTATCAGCAATCAGAAATTAAAGACCTTCTTCCATTGGCACGTGCCAGTGATCACTAGAGTAGATGTTTCTCTCAAAGAAGTGCTCACTAGAACACATTCCCAGTTGACAAGACCACACACCCCACAGCATGGGCAATACATGTAACACCAGGTAGGCTCTTCTGCTCTTTCCGATTTGGAATGCATCCCCCTGGGTTTCCCAAGTACGACAGGAAAGTAGAGCTGTGGCTCAACACAAAGACATCCCTAGTGCTTCCTTCCAGCTGGAAGGAAAATAATCTTTTCCCAAAGTGCTTATGCTCACAGGCATAGTAAAACCACAATTATTGGTTTTGTTTCCTGAAACCTTGCAAGTGAAACAACAGTGGAGAAAACCGTGCACATGAGGCTCCTGACCAAAGGAAACAGGAAACAGAGGTGCTATCACTCCTTGTTTCAGTCCAAGGCAGAAAAGGTCAGTCTGCAGAAACTCCCACTTCTGGGAAGAGGCTGGAAAACTCTTGCCTTAGGGCTACCACTTACGGTATAGGTTTCTAAAGCTATTTAATTTTGTCTACACTATGAAAATATGGGCAATTGCCAGGTGAATCTAATTTGGGATACATTTTTGTTTACACAGCAGGTCCTACACCATTTCTGGCATCTTCTGGTTTTGTGTCTATCATCTGGAGATCAACAATCACTTCATTACTGCCTCAGAGACAATTGAGCACACAGCTATATATGCTTGTTGATTAGATTAGAGCTCCTCAGTGCTACCAGCTGGCAGGAGAGCTGTGAAAACTCAGACCTTCCCAAATACACTGAAAGTTCTAGATTGGAGGCTTGAAGCAATTGCCTCCCAGGGAAACCCCACTTCTCCCTTAAGACCGTGCAGCCTTGCAGAGTGCCTGACAGCCCTTGTGCTAACAGCATCAGGTATCATCAGTGGCTTCCACACCACCTGGAAAATATTCTTGCCTTGAAATTGCCTCATCACTCAGGAACAGAAGTAGAATCCACTCACTGATGTAAAATGCTCACTAGCAAAGGACAAACCCCAAGGTCGGTGCCAGGTGCTTCTGGAAAACATCAGCTCTAATGAGAACCAAGAAACCTTTCAAACAAACCACAGAGGTCAAACCTCCTCCAGAGAGCAGCTCCCTTGCTGAATTACACTGGAAAAATTAGGGAGGGGGGGGGAGAGAAGTTCAAGTAGAGAAGCTGAGGCGACAGCTTCTGAATATACACAACTGGAGGACCCATCTCTAGGGGAGGAGGGAGAAGACCCCTGCAGGACAACTAAAGGACAAGCCCAAAGTAAAAGATTCCATTTATTAGTAAACATATGCACTTTTTTTTTTCCAGCAGTCGCTGGTTTTAAGCTTTCAGCAGCTCTAATGACTGTCCCACATGACCCAGCCTCTTCAAAGGTTCCCACCAGCAATACTGATTTTACAGGTCAGATACAAAAACTCAATTCTTCACCAATGAAGACCCGTAAAACAATTTTGCAAACAAAGCCATCCATCAGGCCCATTATACCTACATGGTACCAGCATGCAGCACAGCCAGTCATCCAGTTTGAGTGCAGCCATCTTAAGTAAAAATCATCAATTTTCAGGACTTCCATAGGATTTGCAACACAAAAGCCTACCACACTTTCATTGAATGATCCCTAAAATCCCTAAAATACTACATTTTAGAAGAAATGAACATATTTAAAAATACAATATATTCTATAAAAACCCACTTAATTTATATTTACACCCTTTCTTTTTGTCATCTACTTTCAGTATTTTTACATGTTTTATTGTTTCTCAGGATACAATTGGCAACGTACATACTAGTACACTCAAAAAGTGTATATCCTGACAGTGCACAGCAGCAGGCAGTCAGCAGCACTTCAAATCTGCTTCTTGGACTTTCCTTAGATGTCCTGCCTTGTGCCTCTGCTGATGGGGCTGGTATAAACTTCAGCCAAACAAGTCCCTTAAATCCAAGAGTTCCAGATGAATCATTCACTGTCTTTAACATTCTGGTAAGTAGATGCCATTGGTCTCTTGTTCCTGTAGCAAACAAAGCCTCCGAAAATAAGCTCACCGCTGGTGCCCACATGAATTTTTCAAGAAAGGTAAGGACACACTTGTGTTTAACACTGGGACATCCTTCAAGCTGTCTTTTCACATAGAGTAAGAGGATCATAAAAGTTTTAATTTTAAGTCACATATGAACCAGACACATTGTATTTTTTTCCAAAATCAACAAAAATACTTAAAATACAACAGGAGTTATGTTTTGATAGAACAGTTTGACCAAGTACAAGGAAAAATATTTTAGAAAGCTCATGAAAAATATTTTAGAAGACTCATGTAATTTCAAGGTTTACCAACTATGGGAATTTTTTTTTTTTTAAGTTAAACAAAACCAGCAAAAACCCCAAAACAAAGGTTAAAAAAAAAAAAAAAAGGAAAAAACCCCACCACCATTATGACTTTAAATGGTTGCCAAAAGAACCAAAAGTCAAAAAAATTGTTCAGATATAACTCTGTGTGCTTAATATTTTATTCTGAAGTGGTCACTAAGTATTAGCCAAAGATAGTAATACTTACGTATAAATTGCCAATCTTTTGGTATTACACAAATAAGATAAAACAATAATGGAGTCAGTGCATGTTGACATGAGCACAGGACCGTGTATTCTAGCTAATGGACACAAAATTAGAGGACTTCAAAAGATACAATTTTTCATCTTAGTGTGCTCCTGGTGCCCTGGAAGATCATAGCTCCAGCCAGAAGTTAATGTATCTTCTCAGATGCTTTTGCACAAGAAGAAATCAAACTTGTAAGATGCAGAGCACACACAGTAATGGCAGTAGCTGTAGATCTGGAAATCGGGCGAGCATCTCTGGTCAGTGGCACTACAAGAGTTCATTCCAACAACATGGCTATTTGTCTCTCCATTCCCCTCCATTCCTGTTGCAAGCTTATACTAACAAACCACCGTCTCCAAAGGCAAAAAATAGCCTCTGAATCTCTGGATTGAAAATTACGCTGTGCTGTTTCTGGCAGATGCTTGTATCTGGGTGCTGAGGGTGACCTTCCCCTCCAAAATGTACTAAGGTATAAACTCCTTTAAAAAAAGACACATGGTGGACACTCAAAAAAAAACTTACTGCAGCTTTAGAGCTTTCCATGGGGATTGGGGCATGGAGGGAAGGAAGAGATTAATCTTTATTTTTTTCCAAGATAAAAATACACAGCACCTGAAAAAGCTCAGTAGTACACTAAAAAAAAAAAAAAAAAAAAAAACAAAACCACAGTGAAAAAAACCCTATCTCCTCATATTTAATAGGGAACAGGTCATACTGTTTATTTTCCAGTATTTCACAGCATACATGGTAGTCCAGGTGATACAGCGGACCTTTACTTAACCACCATAAAGCTGGAACTACATGATGCAAGTCCTTTGATTGAATTTGGTTATTTTTGTTATTTGCTCCTGTCAGTAGAAGCCAGTCCCACCAGGGGAGCCCTGAGCCATATGCCAGCACTTTCTACTCCTGCCTAATTCTGTGCACAATCTTGTTTCCTCTGCTCAGAAAATGACCTATATATGCAGTAAAAAGATGCTACCAGGAACACTACAGATGTCACATTCAAATACCGCCTTTAAAAAAAAAAAATACTACATTTTGAGTACAAAGCAAACACTGAGCAGTAGGCTTACATGGTGAAGATACATAACGTACCAGCAAAGCCAGGGGTCAGAGAGAAGATAAGGCACCTAACCAAGTCAGATCTCCATTGCATTGCAGACCTAGTTAGTAACAAAGTGCACGCACAGTAGTCCTAAGGAGTAACTCTGCTTCCGCAGGGGCTTGGGTAGCGTTCGCATCAAGTAATGCCTAAGCCACGCATGGAGTAAGAAAACAAAACACTGAAGAGCTGATCATTAATTGAGCATCATCTATTTTGCATGCTGAACAAGACAGGAGAATCTAATCATCCAGCTAATGATTGTACATTAAGATAGAGATCAACTCTGCATGAGCAAGCTCAATTCTGTCACTTCCTGAACTCTGCATAACTCAAACAGCTTTCCTTCCACAGTGGGTACATAAACGTTCTTGAAAAAGAGATCTGAACAGCACACTACCTGAAACACCACACCAATGCCCCCATACACCAGCTGCAGGCTTAAAACCTTCAGCATCCTCAGTAAGAGAAGGATGAACCGCTCCCATTGCAGACCGTCGAGCTGTGGAAACACATCTAAATAGGCTTGGCCAATGGGTTCAGACAACAAAGTGACTGTAAAATTAGGACATTGGGCTGATCACAGTCTAAGAGAGAAGTGACTTTGCAAACTGAGCTACTCATTATTACCCTCTCTAGTCTCTATTACATTTAGTCCTGCTGCTTACTCTACTCACTGTCCATCTCCCTTCTCACGGCAACAGATTTTTAGCTCTTGCCTATGGCCATGCCCAGCTTGAACCTTTGGCGTTTCAGTTCTTGGTCTGCCCCCAGACTTACGAAGGACACACTAAAGAGGAGTCAAGGGAAGAACCTGGCTTTCCTGCCACACATACAAAATACAGCAGCCAACACAAGGCAAACCTATGCTGACCCTCAACCCCACACCAAGTTTGGTTGGTCACCCCTCAGCAACAAGCGAAGGCCGTTAGCATGTGCAGATGCAAAAGGTCCAAATAAGAGTTACACCAATGACGTTTTTCCTGACTAAGCTCATACAAAACATTACTGAGCACACATGATCAAACTTCCTAAATGTTTGAAATTTGCCCACATTTGCTGTAATGAATATACATCCAAACATTGCATTCCTGACAACAAGCTCAGCCAAATTCCTAAAGAGTCAGAGACAGCGGAGCTGCTCAGGAAGATACAGGTGTGGGGGAGGGAATGACGATCATAACCTTGTTATTAAGCCATCTTCCCTGAAGTTGTCATGAACTATGTATTTTGAAATTCAGACTTGAAAAGATCTAAGCATATTCTAACCTTATGCTGAATTTGATTTCCATTCTTTTGCACTCCTTTGTATTTACACTGGGGGGGGGGGGGGAGGGAGGAAACATAACTGTTTCCAGCTACAAAAATCTAGTCAACATTCACAATAAAAGAGGGCTTTGGCTTGTCCTTGAGAAAAGGTCTTTATTTTCCAGAAACATCTCCTTCTGTAATTGCTAGGAAGAAAAGGTGTTCTTCTATCTCAAAACAAACAGCTCTATGGAAAACAGTAAGAAACACACAAGACAGACAAGTGATCGATGTTTCTCATTTTTGGGTATATCCTGTGGTTTACATCCTTGAAAATTTAACCGTAGCCTTTATAAATCACAGCCACAAGAAAAATGGCCGTTTTCTCACATGGACACAATTAACACAGATTCACACTGTACCAACGAGGGCAGAATGAAGTCCCATAGGTAACTAACACTTTTACAGCACCACAGTACTGGCCGTAACACAGTAACTCATTTATTAAATGCAAACAAATGCCTATTTCTGGAGTAGATCTCTTGATGTGCAATTGGCAGAGAGCTAAAGGAAAGAGACCTCAAAAATGTATAAAATTATACACAGCTATGAAGTTTTTACTGGTTTGCAGGTAAGAAAGCATTTCATAACACTACAGCATCACACCCTTACATGTCAGCAGCTTGCACCGTCATAGAAGTGTCACAATTCTGAGCGATCTCCTTACACCAGTGCCAGGGAGTTCTTGTTCACTGTGGGCAGTAAAATGATAGTTCCAAGAGCAGAAAGGGAAGAAACTGGTTAAAAGTTCCACCAGTTTCCAATGCCTTCACAAAATTATCCAGGCTCCCTCTGGTGGGGGATTTAATGTAGAGATTGTTGCAGTTTGCTGTATGAGAACAGGTTTGAACCACAACATTTTTTCTTCTTTTGTAAAAGTAAACCTTGTTAGTATTGGACTCTGTGATTCTTGGAGTCTCTTGTGATGCTTCAGTGACAGCAATTTAAGTTAATGCTTTGTTTCTGGCCATAAGAGCAACCTTTGATAAAAATGAGAAAATATAATATTTTTTTTTTAAATATAAATTAGTGTCTTTGCACTCCAAAATCCTCAGAACATCTCTCAGTCCTTACTTCAGCTCTCCAGAGCCCCAGCAGAACCACCGTCTCTGACATGGAAAGAAGGCAAAGAGAGACCTCTCTCCCCAGACCACACAAAAGATCTACGGCTGTACGAAGGAACAGCCCCTAGCTCCCAATTTCTATTTCTGCATTTTATATATTAATTACAGTAGCCTCAAGTCTCATATCCCTCTGACAATACCAATATAATTTATTTACACTAATGTAAGGTAACTCCAACACATCTATTTATGTATCTCTCTGTAAGACACACATCTCTTCCCCCTGAAGTTGTCAATGTAACCAGTTACAGTTAACAAAGAACACAAGAAGCTTTACAAACACAGAAAGAGTTAAAATTTAACATTTTTTAGTATCAAACACTAAACATATGTACTACATACTGCCATAAAAACACCTGTCAGCTCATAGTCAAATTTAGTTTCCTTGTCTCCTGAACATTATAATAAACGTCATCAACATTCTGCAGTCTGAGGTCTTCATTAAAAAAAAACTGCCGGAAGGTAGCACTTAAAAAATAAGAAACAACCACCCAACTCAGGGTAGGAAGACTGCAACCTGAAGATGCCCTTTACTGTACAGGGAAACCAGCATAAACCCTTTCAAGGATGCAGCCAATTTTTATTTCTGACAGCCCTTATTATGACTCACTAACTTTTTTCCGTAATAAGACCACAAACTGCATCACAGCAAGTGTGTCTATAACAAGCCAGGGAATTCAAAAGATTATTCAATGGCTAAGAAACAGAACTTTGCTATGCAGAGGACAACAAGTCTAATTCTCAGATTGTCCTCACGCTTTTAGATATGAAGGGTTGAGAGATCACAGTAAGAAAGATTTACTTTTTTTTTTCCCCATTCTATACATAGTGCAGTCCAAGGACTCTGAATAACCTCATACTCATACAGCCCATCTTGGATGATGAATATCATTTAAATTACTGCCTGACGGGATGGCAGCTGAAGCACAACCAAAATTCTGCGGATTTTTCGGATGTAGCTGGCACAGAAACCAGTCTCAAAGGTTAGAGGAAACATTCCTCATTCCTTGGGACATCTATAAAGTTTTACCAGAACCTACTGCTTGCAAGTTATGCAACACACATAGAAAGGCAGCCTAAGAGCAGCAATTCACGTTCAGCTCTGCAGAAAGCTACTAACGAAACCCAAAGCCCTCCAAAACAAGTGTCACCTCATTTGACCAGAGAGATTACTACCTCATTTTGTCCCAAAAGCATTCCCTTAGTGCCCAATGAAAAGGAAAGCTGTAAGGGGAATCAGAAGAGAGACGATGACAGTTCAGAAAGACAGGCACCATCTCCCCCTCGCTCCCGACTGCCCAGAGCCCCCTCAGAGGCAAAGCTCACGGCGTGGGCTGTAGACAGACCACCCTGACGACGAATTTGCAAGAAGGGACGCGCGACCATTCTCATCGCACAGAAACCAGACAACTCTCCCCCGACACGGGCCGGGACCGCACCGCCTGTGGGTAAAAGCGAAGCGGGGGAGCGCACACGCTCCCCTCCGCCGGCAGGGCAGAGCCCTCTCCCGACCGTGCATCTCTCTCGCCAGCAACCGAGGGCTTCAAACCCCACGTTCGCCTTTTCTTTGCGGGTTGCCCCACATCAACCGGAGGATTTTAGGCTGGGTTAAACCCGCCTCCCGGGGGGGGGGGGGGGGGGGTTCCCCGCCGAGGCAAGAGCTGACGACCCTCGGGTGGGGGGAGCGGGGCGGACTAGAGGAGAGAGGGAGGGAAGGAGAGGAGCCGTCGGGGCGGCGCGGCACTCACCGATGCCCAGCCCCACCACCACGCGTCCCCCCAGCAGGGTCTCCTTGTCGCGGGCGGCGGCCAGGACGCCGGCCCCCGCCGTGAAGAGGCCGCTGGCCAGCAGGATGCAGGGCCGCCGGCCGCACAGCCCGTTGAGGACGCCGCCGGCCAGGGCGGAGAGGGCGGCGGCCCCCACCGTGCCGGAGACGAGCAGCTCCTGCCAGAGGGCGTCCAGGTTGAGCTCCTTCTTGAGGAGGAGCAGGGCCCCCGACACCACGCCGGTGTCGTAGCCGAAGAGGAACCCCCCCAGGGCGGAGAAGACCGACACCACGTAGACGAAGCCGGGGGTCTCGTCCTGCTGGAACTGCCGCCGGGCCGCCCGCTCCAGCTCGCCGCCCGACGCCGCGCTGTTGAGGCTGGAGCACGACTCGGCGGCGATGAGGCTCCGCTCCCCCGCCGCCGCCGCGCCTGAGCCGGCGGCCCCGTCCGCCTGCCGCCGCCGCTTCTCCCCCATCAGGTTGCTCAGGCTCCGCAGCGTGTACTCCACATTGTCGCTGGCCTTGCGGGACATGGGACGGCCGCGGCGACTCTCGCCCCGGCCCCAGGGGGAGGGCTGGGGGGGAGGGGGGTGGGGGGACGGGACGGACGCTTTGAGGCGGGCGACTCCTGGCTAGGGCGGCTGGCGCCGCTTGGTCCTCGGCCCCGCCCGCCCCTCTCGGTCCGCGCTCAGCCGGGTCGCATAGTCCTCCCCGCCGCCGCTGCCAACCGGAGGGACTTGAGGGGGGAAGTTGCCCGCCGCTCCCCAGCGCCCAGGCGGAGCCGGTAGGCGGAGGCGGGCGGGGACAGCGGCTTCTCCCTCCCCCCCCCCAAACACCTCCCGCCTCACACACACACCCCGTGGCGCGGAGCACTGCGCAGGCGCAAACCGCCGCGCCTGCGCACTCCAGCGCCGCGACGCCGCCGGCCCCCGCCGCCCGGGGTGGGGGGGGGGGCTCGCCCAGCCCGTCGCCTGTGGTGGAGCTGGTAGGGGAGGGGTAGGGGAGATTGTTTCAGCGGGGCAGCCCCCGGCCTGTGAGGCGGTGGAAGGGGCCGCCGGTGAAAACCACTGCTAAGTTTCATAACGGACTCGCCTGAGGAAAAGACGGCGCCCGAGAAGTTCGCTTTTCTCAAGTGGTGGGTGACAGGAGGAAAAAAAAAAGGGGGGGGGGGGGGTTCTGAGCAGTTGTTTCGACCCTCCGGAAGAAAAGTTCTCATGTTGATGCTTCCAAGTAGGGCAGAGCGGTGTGATAGTTCCATTTTGAAGCGCTTCTGTTGGGGATTTGCGGCGCCTGGTGGCGAGTGTGGGAGGGAGCGGGGCCACCCAGAATCGTCACAGAATCTGCGTGGTTAGAAGGGACCTTCGAGATCAGTGAGTCCAACCACACAAAAAAAGAAAAAAAAAAGAAAAAAAAACCACAAAAACCAGACACCAGGGCACTAGACCATGCCCTGAAGTGCCATGTCTACACGTTTTTAAGTGGTGATTCCATCACCTCACAGAATTGTCGGAGTTGGAAGGGACCTTGTAGAGATCATCTAGTCCAACTGTCCTGCCAAATCAGGATTGCCCAGAGCACATCACTCAGGGCTGCATCCAGGCAGGTCTTGAAAATCTCCAGAGAAGACAACCTCCCTGGGCAGGTCATTCCAGTGCCTGACCACCCTCTCAGTAAAGTAATTCTTCCTAATATCTGATCTAAACCTCCCCTGCCACAACTTCAGACCATTTCCTCTGGTCCTGTCATTATTCCCTTGGGAGAAGAGGCCAACACCCACCTCTCTACAATCTCCTTTCAGGTAGTTGTAGAGGGCAATGAGGTCTCCCCTTTTACCTCCTCCGGACTAAACATGCTCAGTTCCCTCAGCCTCTCCTCATAGGACTTGTTCTCCAGACCCCTCACCATCTTGGTGGCTCTCCTCTGGACACGCTCCAGCAGCTCAGTGTCCTTCCTGCAGTGAGGGGCCCAAAACTGAACACAGCACTCAAGGAGAGGCCTCACCAGTGCCGAGTACAGAGGCACCATCACCTCCCTACTCCTGCTGGCCACGCTATTCCTAATACAGGCCAGGATGCTGTTGGCCTTCTTGGCCACCTGGGCACACTGCTGGCTCATGTTCAGCCAGCTGTCCACCAACACCCCCAGGTCCTTTTCTGCTGGGCAGCTTTCCAGCCACTCTTCCTGGAGACTGTAGCATTGCCTGGGGTTGTTGTGACCCCTGCGGGGGGGAGTCCTCAGGGTAATGCAAATGCTGTGGAAAAAGGAAATCACATCAGATTATCCCACTCCTAAGGCCTGATCTAGTGGCACGTATTAAAATTTTCCTACCGACTGGACTGTCTTATGTAAAGGCCAGCCAGAAGGTGGAGAATTTCAGTAATTAATGGGATTGGTTATTGTCAGTCCACACCTTGTGAACAGCCCTAGTTGTAGCCACATAAATTTGAAAATTAGAGGAGGGAGCAAAGTCCAAGATGTCCGGCTGCACACTGGGGGTTTGCTGCTGCCTCAAAACAAGCTGTGAAATGCTGGTACTCTGTGGTCCAGATAATAACAACTAAATAAAGCAGTGAGCCTTAGCTACTAAAATGAATTATATTAACAGTTGTCTATGCAGATAATCCAGTTAGTGACAGATGTGGTAGTGGATTTGTAAATACAATAGGTCAGCTTCCATGTTTGAGGATGTGAGAAGCCTGAACTGGATAAAAATTAAACACGTGTTAACATTCAGTTGTTTTTAATCAAGATTTGGATAATGTGGTGTGACTGGCTCAGAGCATTCCTTATCCCTGTACAGACCATTAGGGCCCAACCCAGCTCTAGAGCAAACGGTTCCAGGTTGTAGTGTCGGGAATGAAGTTACGTTGCGCTACAAGGACCTGTCCCCTCTCCACCAGCAGAGTGGATTATGTTTCTACAACGCCACCAAGAGAGAGATCTGTAACGTTCCAGAAGTCTCCAGACTGGCCCAGCAAGCACAGCACTCAATATTTTTTTATGTGTAAGCCTCAAATAAAAAATGTGGGACATAGTGCATCAAAGAGAACATACTCACAGCAAATCCCTAGCTCAGCTAGAAGGAATGCTTTCACAGAATATTGTCACAACAGCTGGCTGTCACAAAAACAACCTGTCTTTTTAACAGCCATCTCGGAAGCTGAAGGCATTCAGGATGTTACAGTTAATAGAGCCTCCAGAGAGCTAACGAAAAGCTTTTTTTTCCCATTACTGGCCCAACACAATCACAAACAGACATTATTTCTCATCAGATCATGCTGTCAAGCTTATCTCATAAAAGGATTCCCTGAAGAAACACAACAAAGAAGTTCAGCTGTGGGACGTGCTACACTAAAGCCTGACTTCATGAGAAAGAAGGAGGATTTGTTTGGTTTGCGTGTAGATTTTCATTATTGTGATCATCTCTCCGTAGTACTGGATTTCGTGGCAAGAGCTGACTTAAAAGTGATTTCACAGTAATGCGAAATGTAGGAGGTATGATTAGTAATCTAAGACAGTGGGGTCAGGTCAAAAGAAAGACTGGGCAGATTTGGGGAGTGATGTTATGCTTTCAAGAGATTAAGTGTTTAATTGAAAAAACACTGTTTAGATTTGCAGCACTGCCTCATTCTCACCTTTAAGGTGTGTTTGCACAATTATTTGCGAAGTGATGCTGTGAACTAGATCAAAGAACTGGACTGGCTTTAAAAAACTTCTTTCTTTTTTTTCTTTTGCTTTTCAGCAGAGAGCAAGAATAATCACAGGATTTTTCTGCTTTTATATTGTTGATACATGGCATACATCAGAAGATGTCTTCCAGAAAACTACTGAGGGCTTTGTGCATGTGCCCAGAACTCCCCCAGGCCTGAGCAGCTGGGAGTCAGCTCCTGTCTCAGCGTTGGCACTCAGAAGCAGGTGGATCTGTGCCTAAAGCTCCTGGGGACTTCAGTCCAGCCAAGATGCACAGTGAGATGCTGTAGGTCTTTCATGTGATAGCTTCACCCAGGACTGGAAGACCCAAATCACAGATCTGCTTCAGCCCAGGAGGATTTAAATCTATCTCTCTCTTCTCCCAAGAAGATTGTAGGTTAAATAGGGAAAAGATGGGTTCTAAAATGAAACTGTGCTGCTGTGCAGATAAGAATGTAAGAGCCATGGGGCTAGATGGACAGTGAGGCAGAAACAGATCTGACTCTGTGACAGAAGAAGGTCCAGCCTTGCCATTGCTGGTTATATTCTTTACATCAAGCCGTTGTTGCATTAAAAGAGAGAATAGTACAAGGAGAAAATCCCCAAACCAAGAATTCTTCCCACCTCAGTCAGTGCTGGAAGGTATAGGCACAAGGACTTTTGCCTCACGTGGGATTTAGCAACACAGTGTGCAACCTCTTGTGGTTTTTAGGCTCCTAAACAAATTTCTTGTTTGTTAGTATTATGATGCCTTAAACTGATAAGCAACCTGCTCTGATACATTATTTTGCCACAAGCAGAGTTGCCATGTAAGTTGAGAAATACCACTGCATTGGGTTGAGGGAAATCACTTCCCTGAATATGCTAAAAAAATCAGCAAATAGTGTTTATAGTAGCAGCAGCTCATGTAATGTCTGAAACCCTGGAAAAGCACTGAGACTAGTGCCAAAAACCTTTTCTTACAAATTTAGTTTGCATGCAGTTCTCAAGGTTGAGAGACTTTTCTCTACACAGAATTATACATTATCAGGCTGCCTAGTACTACAGTTAGGTACCATTTTATAAGAAAAGTATTTCTGCCCTCTGACAAGATACAAGCCCTGATCCTAGATCCCATCAGTTTGCTGAGTTTCTGAATGCATATTGGTAATATAAGGCTGGGACTATAAGGAACACTCTGGTTTAAAAAAGAAAACCAGGAATTGTAAATAGGGATTTAATACTAGAAACAATTTTAAATAATTTGTATATTGCCTTACAACTTCCTTTTGTTCCAAAGCTCATCCTATTCTCTCAACATTGTTTGGTCTCTTTGGAAAGAAGACACTTTCCAGTACATTCTATAGTCTTCTGACCCCCGGATGACATTCCTTCTCCAGCCATTTTCACTATCTTGACAGAGTTATTTTGTTCATTTATCTGAATGCATCCATCTCTTAGCTCTCCATGCAGCTTTAGTTTTTAGTTTAGTAATCCTTCCAAGTGTTTGCTTTGGGTTCTCCTCTATACATACAAATCATGATCAGACCCTACTCCAATATCTCAACAAAAGTCACCCTTCATATCCACAAGCTCTCCTTGATTGCACTCTCTTACATTGGACTTTAATTCCTGGCTGTCCTGACCTGCAGGGTCACTTAGCCAATTAGTTACTTTCTACCTTGGTTATCTGAATCTGCAAACTGGGGCAACACTATTGACTTCCTCTGTAAAATCCTTTCAAAATGAAAGTAATGCCAGAATTTATTCATAAGGAACCGGCTGGCACAACACATTTAATCCTACTGGTCAAGTGTTAAGAGATAAATTGCTGAACAAGTAGGAAGAGTTACAGTATTAGCAGTGGGAAAGGGTGTGGATGGTGGTGATTGCAGGGAGAAGCTGACAAAGCCGTGGGTGACACATTCCTCGCCTGACAGGCAGCGCTGGCAGCAGCACAGCTAAGGTTGCCTAAGACTTCGCACCGCAGGCTGTTTTAATCCCATGTAACTTTACCAAAGTAGTCGTTTGAGCTCAGATTTTGCATAATTACTCTCTCTGTCATGCTAAATATATAAGTTCCAGCAAACCCACTTCAGACCCATTGAAAACGCAATTGTAAGAAACAAGTAGTTTTTGAAGTTACATTTTTCTCTCTATTTTTAAGACCTCTATCTTTTTCATGCTTTAGAGCAGGGACTTGATTTTTGGCAGGAGAACAGTTCCTTTCTGCCTTTGGCTGTCAAAAGAAAGATCTAACGATATTTGACTGAAACAGAGTCTCTGACAGAGTCGGCAGCAACCGTGTGGGTGCGTGCTGCTAAATCCAAGCGTGCCCCGAGCGGGTCTGCAGCCACTAAACCAAGAGCTGCATACTCACACACTCGCCTCCGCGCGGGCGCCCAGAGGTGAGATTCGGGCAGCACATTTAGATGCAGGGCTTTAAAAATCAGGGCCCAGCAGCGTGCTGAAAGCCAGTGGTGGTGCTAAATAGAGGGTGGAAGAGAGACTTCTATTATCGCACAATTCTGTATTTTATCTGGACTTTTATTATTATACAATTTGGAATTTTTACATTCGCATACTTGAAAAGATGGTTTGCCAGGTTACAATCCTTATCAAGTCATTATTACCCTATAAAAGTTATAACTACTTAGTTACGCCACCTAGCAGCATGAAAATCAAGGATTTGGCACAACACTACTCCACAAGATACCAGGGAAACACTGTTCCTGATAGACCATATCTTCAAACAAACACTTGCCAACCCAGAGCTGCCTGTCTGTCTGCCAAATGGAAACCTCCTTAAGTGCTGCAAACAGGCCCAGGAGAGCAACAGGTCATCTCTCTGTCAGCTCAGACTCCTGGGTTCAGAGAGTGCCCATCTCTTTATGAGGGACTGGAGCAATAGGACGAGGGGTAATGGTTTTAACCTGAAAGAGGAGATACTTAGATTAGGTATTATGAACAAATTCTTTACTGTGAGGGTGGTGAGACACTGGAACAGGTTGCCCAGAGAAGCTGTGAATGCCCCATTCCTGGAGGTGTTCAAGACCAGGCTGGATGGAGCTTTGAGCAGCCTGGTCTAGTGGGAGGTGTCCCTGCCCACACCAGGGGGGTTGGATCTCGATGATCTTTAAGGTCCCTTCCAACCGGAACCGTTCTATGATTCTTCCAACACCTAGTGTCTGGTGTACATGAAAGGCACAGGCAGGAAAAAGAAAACTGCATGCAAAGCCATCATTTTTAGTCCAAACCCCTTTAATTCTATTGCTTATTAAACAAATTTGATTTCTGAGAGCCCATTTCTCTAAAAGGTGGACAATACGTCTAAACCAAATCCTTCCACAGATTACATAAGATCAGCACATCAGCTGTCCATCACTTAATGAAATAAAACTGAAAAATAAATTGGAAAGGCTTTTAGGCTTATATGCGACTACACCCTATTCTGCATCCCTAGAAAAGTAACAGCTGACCCAGCATGAGTTCACTACTTTATAAGCTCTGACCTCATCAAAGCAAAATCTAACCGTCAAATTAAAGTCCCAAGAAGCGGAAACCATATGTCTTAAGCAGCAGGTGAAAAGCTGGCTTTGCTGTCAGCCCCTGACATTGCATCACCTGCGAGCAGAACATGACACGCGAGTGCTTTATCCGAGGTTGCAAATGAAACTGGAAACAGGCTGGGAGGAATTCAGTCACTGACTCATTAAGTTGGTCATACCCTCTGGATCTGACAGATGGCGAATCCATCAAAACTTGTTTGGTGTTTTTTTGGAGAGAACTGAAGAGTGAGGGATTAGGAAGTTTGAAAAGGAAATTGGACGACATGAATCCCCTGTGTGAAGGCAAAATATGTACAGAGCGTGCCTAAAGTCGACTGATACGTGCCAGGACATCATCCTGGCATGTGGAAGATGAAAACCAGCACTTTCCATGGCTGGGAAACAGGATGGACAAGCAGCAATCTGGGACTTTTATTTGCCTCTTTGCTTATTACTTTCTGTATCTGTACTTCAAAAGTCTTACTTTCACCAATGTAGACAGACATCTTTTTAAAATCTATTGTGTTAGGCTGCGAATATTAAAATCTCCTACATTTTTTAAATAGGTCCTCTGTGAAACATTTTATGGAGCTCGTTCTACGGATTTTAACAAATTCCCTGACAAGCATCACACCTGCCACAGCAATAATTTCAAATATAATATTAAGCACTCATGAAAATTGAATTAATAGTGATTCTTGACCCCTTCAAAGCAATTGATATGAGTATATGCTGATCTCATGGGAAGGTTAATGCCGTCAGTAGGAAGTGTTGAACTGTTGCTGATATTCATCACAAAGTAATGCTGCTGATGTTTAAATAGCCTCTGTGAGTTCAGTGAGGACTCTTGGTTACCGTCTGACGCTACCCTGCAGCCCTGGACATATCTGGGAGGCACTTCTGACGGTGTTCCAGGTGAAAGAGGAAGAGTGGGAGTTGAACGCATGGTGTTTCTTTTTAGAGGCTTTCCAAGTACTGGGCTGTTTTCACTAATGATGGAAAAATTGTGCACCTGCTTCCCTCTACAGCTACAAATGATATGCCTAAATAAGACGGATTTGATCCCATTCCAGTTTTGCTTGCATCAAAAAGGCAGGTGTTCAGAGGCTTCCCTCAGGTGCCTGTACACCTATGCTCAGCACCTGACAATAAGGAGGAGCAGCTGCTCTCTGTCATCAGAGTCACTGAGACTTTGGGGACACAGGACTGGAATGTGGCCATGGGTAGATACAGGATATTCAGGAAGGACAGGCAGAGAACAGCAGGGAGAGTCAAGGAGCTTAAGGAGCCTATGAGGTGCCTCAGTATCAAACTGGAGACATGCCTGCTGAAAGCTTCTGGGTGAAGACCAGAGTGAGGAAGACCCTGGGGGATGTTGTGGTAAGGGCATACTACAGACTGCAGCTGCGCGGAGGCAGAGACTAAGGCTTTCTGCAAACTCAAAGTCTCCCACTTGGAGCCCTTGTCCTCACCACCTGGTAGTCTGCTGAAGAGCAGCACGGCATTGGGCAGGCAATCCAGGAGGTTCTTAGAGTGCAGCGGTGACATTTTCCTAATACAAATGCAAGTGGGGGGCAGTCATGCTGCTGCTTAATGCTGGGGCTGCCCTCCCGCTGAGGAGCAGAGAAGAAGTGGGGTGAGAGCGGTCACAGGGCGCTGCTCGGGCTGCAGCAGCCACAAGGTGACAGATGCAGAGGAGAGCCAGGAAGGTGAGCAGCAGAGTTCAGAGCCCGGGTGAGCAAACTGACTTATTCAGGAAATAGCCTGGGGGAAGCAGCCGTGAAGGGGAAGAGTCCCCAGAAGAACTAATTGGTTTTTAGAGAGAACTCACTGACAACTTACGTGAGAACTATCCCCTTGTGCAGGAGCAAAGGAAACTTCAGCTGACGGCCCATTTGGCTGGCAGGGACCATCCTAATGAACTAAAATATGGACAAGGAATATGCATGAAGCAGAAGCAAACAGCACTGCTCACACACTTAGGGAGGCTAAAGCCCAGATGGAACTAAAATTAGTGAGGGACATAAGGGTAGTAAGGTAAAAAAGATACCTACAGGTATAACTTGGGTCTGCAGGTGGATGGGAGAGACAACACGGTGACAGATAACACAGAAAAGGCCAAAGTAATCAGCACCTTTTTTTGTGGCAGTCATCACGCATAAGTTGTGATCCCTGGCCTTTGCGTGTGTCAGCACGGGCTGAGAAGAGAAGAGAAGAGCATTAGGGGGCCAGTAGTTAGGGACCACTGAGACAACTCTCATGCATTCAAACCCATGGAGTCAGGGGGTTGTCATGCAAGAGTGGTGATATTTCTGGCCAGTGTCTTTGCAAGGTCACCATCTATTATCTACAGAAAATCATGGCAAGCAGGAAAGGACCTCGATGACTGCAAGAAGATTAACATTATGTGTATTTTTAAAATAAAGGCAACAAGAATGATACAGAGACCTGTAGGTCAGCCTGACTGATCCCCTCCAGGCAGGTGGTACCCTCTACCTCCTGCCTGTGCCCAGAGATGCTGGTGCAGGTCACCTAGTGCTGTGGTGGAGCCCAACCTCACCTGTGTGCAGTGGCAACTGTGTTGAGCAGCCCAAATCTCTCATTCACACTGAAAGCCCTGATGTGGGTGGCCTTGAAAGGTGTCTTAATGTGGAGAACTTCTCCATACAGAGTGCGAAGCTGATGGAGCAGCCCCTGGCAGGTTGCATGAAAGGTTCATTTCTGCTTGACACAGACACCCAGGATGCCATGGTTGTTCCCACCAGGCTGTTCCTTGTTATTCCTAGGACATTTACCTTAGTGTGCACAGGGGTTCCCTGATAAGAAGGCAGCTTTGCCCACCATGCAAGTGGTGTTTGCACTTGCACCGAGGGTGCACGTGGCACGAGCAGTGCTGGGACTGCACTGGAGGACTGTGTGAGGCAGAGAACCACAGCTGGTGCAGCCACATTCATACTGCCTGCCAGGAACGGTCCCAGGAGCAACCCATACCAAACCATTCTCAGGTTTTGTGTCAGGTTCAGTTGCTTTGCTCCAAAACGGAGGCTGGAGTGAACTGAAATTTTGTGCTCTGGCCTATTAGCGATCAGCACTGGAGCTCACTCACTGGAACTATTTCATTTAGCAGAGCAGAAGACCCTCTCTGCTGACTACACAGGGAGCTGTGGCTCCTGCCTTAGTGCTTCTGCTTACATGCTTAAAGCATCACAAGATGGCGTGAATACCCACCTTGATGTAGGCGAGTGGGCACACTGCCTGTACTACAGCATCTACTACAGGCAGCAGTGAGGTCCCTGAGAGGTGTAGTCCCATGTGTAATATAGACATAAATGTGAGGTCTTGGCTTACAGAAAGCAACATATGGTTTTGTCAGTAGAGAATAAAACAATATGTATTTTATGTATTAATATGAGATATACAAGGTAATAAGGATGGTTCAGTATCCAGCAATGCAGTTTAGGATACATGCAGCTCCTAGCTCTGACGGTGACACATGTAGGTGACACTAAGTGTGCAGCTAACACAGAAATGGCAGGTACCTACTGTTAATCAATAGTACCGGTATCCTGAATACTGTGTTCCTAGGGGAACACAGCCAACCAGCTCACGCGGTAAGGGCTGGGGGAGAGAACAGAGCACACTTAAGAATGGCATATTGAGTGGTGCAATGAGATTGATACTCTTCACAAGAAAACTATGAAACTGTAAACATATTAAGAAAATGTGAAAGGTTTGGCTATGCTGAAATGTGTGTGCTTACTCTCAGTGCTGAAAATTACTAAATTTTTATTTGTTGCAGTTCTGCACCTGCGTACTAATCCTTACAATAACTTCAATTGCAGAGGGAAACACCTAATATAGACGTGGGAATTTAACTGGTCTGTATTTTTCTAACACTAAACAGTCAGAACATCTCAAAGTGAACAAGAACTATGCAAGGAACTTGATTTGGTGAGGGTATTTACCACTGTTTTTAAAACAGTACCTTCTTGCTTGGAGCCAATGCAGAGCACATGGGAGCAGATGAACTATCCCAGCTGCCATCTGTGGGTAAAGACCTACATGCTCTTCCACCACTCCTTAGTGTGGGTGTGAGGTTCAGAGCGAGTCTGTGAATGGAAAGCAAACACATCCCTCCTGGGCAACCTACCTGCTGTTTCCAGCTTTCCAAGGGATCACCAAATCGGGAAAGGCTTGGGTTTCTGCAACCCCTGTCATTCCCCATGGACACACAGAGGAAGCCAGGATTGGCTCGTCTCTCATGAAGATGGCTGTGAACCAGGCTCTGACTCCTCTGCAGGGATCAGCCTCCTCATGACAAACACCTTCCCTCAAACGCAGCTCATTTCCTCCAAGTCAGATGCACTTTGGTCCCTGCAGACCAGGCTTCTGCTGTTCTTCGTGCAGAAATGACCTCTCTGACAGTGTCGTTTCTCCTGTTCCTCCAAGTAGCACACTTTACACAAACTGGTCTGCTGAAAAGTTCTGTTTGAACAGGAAAAATTACTTCAGCATCACAGTGATCTTTCCATTTTCCCTGATAATCTTGCTGTGTATATTACATTGTGTTTTGGGGCCAACAGAGCCTCAAAACAATGTTAGGCTTTTGAGCAAACAGCAATATTAAATAACAGATCCTGCCCTGAAAGTTTATCATTTAGACAAAACCAGAGATAGGGAAAATGGAGCTGGCATATAATGTGAACAGAGTTTGCAGTTACATTACCTGCACTGTCCTCCTTATTCCCCACCAGGGAAAAAGAAGGGAAAGTAGATAGGCTGTGAGATGGATTATTTCTTACAGGCATGCTGATTTCTCAAATTCATTCATAAAAAAGGGAATATGGAAAAGAGACAGAGCAGTGTAGCCCTGCAAATTACACTGGAACTTTCTGTAGTACTAATGCATCAATCCCTGTCATTTGAAATTTCTGCATCAGTTATTTGGGAGTTATGGGAAAGAAAAAAAAATCATTTTAATCATCAAATTCTCATAACTGGCTGGGAGACAGGATTCATCAACAGAGATCAAAGAAAGTATCTGAGACTTAGGGTAAGAGAAGAGATGAGAAGATCCTCCTGGATGTGCCAGTTGCCCAAGGAAAAGAATTACTAATGACAGAAAATAAAAATGTCATTGATTTATTTTTATTTTTTTTGTATGAGGGAGGATTCAAATGATCAATATTCTTTCCTCACAGGTATTGTCTGTGGCCATGAAAACTGCCAATCAGCTGCTTCCTCCTAGGATCACCGCTCATCAGACATAGGGCCAAGATGTTTGGGACTGGTACCCTTGGATGGGATCTGCTTCTGTTCCCTATTACATTGGGTGTCCAGCTGGAATTCTTCTGTGTGGTACCACTGTATGCCGAGGCACCTGTGTGCTTACACTGCTATTCTCTGTGAACCTCAGTTCACTGTCCCTTTCTGATGCAACACAAAGAACCAACACTCTGCTCTGGTTTTATTTTCTATTTGGTCACTTTGGGGAGTTGGACCATTGATTTAAGATTTCATTGTTGATGAAAGGGATGAACTTTCCACTCTAGAGAGACTTTGACCAATCCTCTGAGAAAACAAGTGAGCTTATGAAAAGCATCAAAGCAGACCTGTTGCTCAGGAGCAATACATGTCTGCTTAAGGCCAGACTTTCTGCACTGGGCAAACTCACATCAGTATCCTTCAGATGGGACTCAAAGTGCTAGGACCAAGAGAGGAGGAAGCAGCAGTAACGTGGAGACAGTTTTTGTAATTCAAGTACACATTCCTTGAGTTGCAGCCTGTAGCAGAACCCTTTTAGCTTTCCCTAACTGAAGTCACCTGATGAAGGTACCAATTAGGTTCTCTAGGGTGACCTGAATACATTCTTACTATTATGATCTGGTGTCTGAACCTATCTATTGGTCTAAAACCTACACACAAAGTTCATCTGACCAGTGTTTTTGAATTTTTGACTACTTTTGATATTAAACAAGTGTTTATGTCTCAATGAAAGTCAATCTCTTTCGGGATTGGCTTTACCTGAACAAAATGCTACAGGCCAAATATAAATCTAATTATCCTGCAGCACCTCAGGCTACTAAAACAAACACAAAAGTGTGTCAGCAGTTTTATCAGCTAAGTTTTAGAAGCTGTTTCATAAGAGGTTTTTAACATGTAAATTGCTATAGATCTTGTCTGCTGCAGTCCATTGCATCCGACACTTGGAAAACAGCAACATTGAAAAAAAGCAGTTGTGAAGTTTTTGACTGGAAGAGGTAATATTCCTTTTGTCTAATAATATTGACACTAAACTACTACTATCCTCAACAACAACGTTTTGCTTCTTGATTCAAGAGAAGAATGTGGTGCTACAGCTGCTGTTTTGATATCAACATCTGTCCATGCCTTGTGGAGATTTTGAGTTTAAAAAGAAAACTAACCTAACATATGCCAGCTCCCTCAATTTATAGAATATTAGTGAATGAAAAAGCATTAAAAGCTGATTTTAAATTGCAATATATGAAGAATGATGTTCCTTCACTACTTACATTCCTCATGCAGGATGACATGTAGGAATTAAGGCACTGAAAACATGTTGGAAGTCAATATAGCCAAGAAGCTGTAGAAAAGTATGTACCTATAACAAACTTCTAAAAGAATATTATTTAACTGTGAAGTAGTAAAATCACCCGGCCCTAAATGGGTCTTCTTGAGTATATATCCAGCAGTTTGAATGTCCTATTGAAAAAGCAGAGCACACTCATAACATTGAATATCACACCGTCATGCCCAATAATAGGCACCCGACTATAAATCCTTCTCTTGCGTGCTTCACTTCACCATTTAAAAATTATTTTGAAGAAAAGAGTAAAAAAGAGTCAATTGAGTTCAGAGGCAACATTTTTGTATCAGGAATCAGCACTACGATTTGAAGTCTTGAACTTCTACTATCACAACTGACAACCTTCAAAAGTAGCTGTGCTGGCTGGCTGTTAGCACAGAAGCTCAACATGGAGCTCTGACTTCTTCCAAGGAGCCTGGAGTGAGAAAATAGTGCCCAAGGGCAGGCAGGCAACAGATTTAGGACCTACGTTCGACTTGGCTTTGGGGGCAAAAAGGATACGCTGTACCTCTAATGTACACCCTTTGCCATAAAGAAGAGCTTTTCCACACAGTATCCTGCTGTGGCTGGTAGGCTGGGAATAGGGGATGCTGAGCCAAATGGAGCATTCCTGTGCTATTACTAAAATTATCAAGAGGACTGAAAGAGAAATAGCAATTAACAGCTTATAGTTCCCCAAATGCTGACCAGAATTCTGTGTGATACAAAAGAGACACTCCTGAAGCCCAGAGACACTCCCCTGCTGGACATCAAAACCCTGTTATAAACTGAAGAATGATGAGGGCTTCTTAAAGAAAAGGCAGCCACAACCCTTAGAATTTAAATCTGTTGCTGATACTAGTCTTCTCATACTCCTCTTCCTCTGCCTTCCTTAATAAATACTTTAAAATGTTTAGTTTTTGAACATACAAAGCATTACATTTACACTGAAGTCACTAGGATTATCCTTCTGTCCAGCCAGCACTTCAGCAAAGTCTCCCCAGTAACAAGCGTTCAGACACCACTCTACCCACAGAATACAAACAAAAGCACCTTCACGGTACATAAACCCCATTCCTAATCTCCCAAAGGAGTCTTCACAGTGAATTCAGAAGGCAGAGAGATCTGGCTCCTGCAGACAAGCTGAGGAATCTATTTCAAATCATAGGGCTCTTGTAAGATGACCTGCTGTTGTTCAATCTCTTTTATAGCAGGTAATTTCTAACTCAATACTTTCAAAGGTGGTTTATCAAACATCTCAAACAAGGTGATTTCACAGAGAAACACCTTCTGTCTTGTTTTCCTTCTCTCCGGGTATTCAGAACTAGCACTTTGCTGAACTTAGAGTTCCCATGCTTCTTAACCTTGCTCAGCTTCTTCTAGGCACCTGCTAGGGGCAATTAGCCCTCGTCAGCCTCAGGCATAGACCCAATACCTACTGTGATCCACCACCATCTAGATGCTTTCTTGTGCCTTTGTAGATGTTTCCACCTTCCACACAGGACAGACAGACACAAATATTGCTCACATTTGGCACTGTTGGAGACCAAAACTGGAACTCTTTCCAGATTTTCTGGAGCATGTAAGGTAAAAGAGAGAGGGCGTGGGCCTCTCAGCCTGACAGTTCATTTGGATGAGCAGCTGGCAGGGTCATGAAAGCTGTTCATAACAGGGGGCTGTACTCTGACCAGCCACAAACTCACACTCCTCTGCAAGGTGTGCAAATGTGCCTGAAGTCCACGAAACCACTGCAAGAAACTACTCCGCCATTTCAAAAAAGAGATGTAGTCTAAGGTGGTAGTTGGGGATGAAGTGGAAATACCTGTTCTGCAAGGATGCAGGTGCTGGAGACCAGGACCATGCTACTTACTTGTCTTCAGCTTTAGCAATTTTATTGTTGTACTGTCAATTGCTACAGATCTAGTCCATACTCAGTTTTGCAGGGTTGATAGCCCTCTATCAGCAAACCAGAACCTGCATGAGCTCTGCTACAGAACCAGGAGTTCTTCAGCCTGACCTTTAGCTCATCTGTGCAACAGACACTCAGAGAAAAGGGGGGCAGCTTTTTATTTCCCCAAGGAACTAAAGACCAAAGGAGTCACAAGTTACAGTTAAAAACTTGGAAGCTGACTTTCCGAAATTCCATTGAGCCAGCAGCTTCTTTGGCACTTGCACCATCAATGCCTCTTGGGAAGGAACAAAATGGGGCAAAAGGCAGCACTTTGTAGCAGCTCCTATTTTAGTAAATTCCTGTTAAAGATGGCAAAGAGGAGCCCAAGAAACATTCTTGGGACCTTGAAGTTTATTTTATTTTTTTTCCTGAGAAGAGGCAGGTACCCAATGAGATGGGCCTCTCATTGAAGAAATCATGACCTAAAACCTGGCTAGTAGCTAGCAATTGGAAAGAACACACTTTTAACTTTGCAGACATAGAGGCCTGGTTAAACTGAGAAAAGCCATAGCATCACTTGAGAAACTTAGAACTGAAATTACATGAAAAATACTAAAAATGGATTTGGGTCACAGGGGTACCACGTGGGGCCCAGTACAGGCATGGCTTACGAGAATTTACCCTCAAAAGAAATTGGAACCAAACCAATGCATTACAAGATGCATTCATACCCTATCTTTCCATCACATCTATGTGAGTTGAAAGTCCACAACAGCAATACCCACAGTGAAACTAAGAATAACCTTTCAAATAGCCACTTGCTAAAAACCAGCACAGGCCTCCCCACAGCTGATACCTCAGCCTGTTTTCCAAGTCAGAAAGGACCATTCGCAGCATCTGCCTCCAACATGAACAGAACTGGGCCATGGCAGGAAGTGGGAGAGAAAGAACATTGAGGACCATTTGGGACAAGGAGTCTCAGAGACTCCTTATCAGCCCCACTAAGAAGGATATTCTTGCTTTGCAGTAATACAGCTCTGGGAATAAATAAAATACCTGTAGCTATTTGTGGATAAATGTTAATGAAAATCTCACAGAAATGACTGAGTATCTTTAGCTTTCAGTTTCTGGTCACATAAACTATTTCAGCCTTACCAGTTGCTTCTCAAAATCTGACAGTTTCAAAAGAAATTGGTATTAAAGTGAATTGCTAATGTGGAAAACAGCCTGTGATGCAAAGGAATTAAACATTTCATGAAAGAAGCTGTGGAAATCAAAATAAATGATGGGAGTTGATGTACAGGCAAATCTCCATTGCCAGAAATGAGACATTTCCCTCCCTACCCAGCAGCGTGAGCAGCCAACAGGCAACAGCCACCACAACCAAGATTGTGGGGAGACTTTCCCTGCACCCCTGTGACTCTGCCAACATAACCCACGGGGGATCGTCCTGGTCACTAACCATCTCATGGGGAAGGGCGGTCAGCCTCCACTTGGCAGGAGGAGTAGAACCTATCTGAAGCTTTCCAAAAGAAGCAAGAATTTACACACCGGGGTCAGAATCATCCCCAGGGCATTTCAGGGGCCTGTGCATATTGCACTTCTGGAGAGCACCTTCAAGACATGGCCTCAAGATCAGGAAGATGCAAAAGGAAAATGGCTGGGATAGGAGTTTGCACACAGTAGCACTGAACAGCCGATGATACAGTTTGTCTTCTGTACCCAGAAGGGCAGTAAAGCGAGACACGGGGCACCATTCTGTCTCCATGCAAAACCATGCTGAGGTCTCATCTCAAGCACCATTTGCAGCCCTGACTCTCCACATCTCAGGAAGGACATAGCAGAGATAGGGAAGAAACACAGAAGGGCAACAAAGAATGATGAAAGGGAGAGATCAGCTGACTTGCAAGGAGAACTAAAAATGCTGAGGGGGCATACAAACCAAGCTTACAAAATCATGAAGGTAGAGGAGAAGGTAGATGCACAACTCATTCACCAAATCCTTCAAATACCAGAACTATAGGTCACTCACTGAAAATAGCAGGGGGTAAGTTTAAAATGTATAAACTGTTTTTTTTTCATGGGTTGTAGTGAACTTGCAGAATCTGTTGCCATAGGAAGCTGTCAAGGCCAAAGCTTTGAGCAGGTATTGAAGGAACCACTATTGAAGGAACAAACCAGGACTTTCCCCTCTAACATACCTTGCACAATGACATTGTGATAACAGATATTAGAGGAGTACAAATGGAATGGATGGCAGAAAGCAGCTAGATTTGTGTGTTCTCCCTAAACAGCATTTCCAATTGCAACCATCAGAGACTTGTCTGACTGCATAGGGCATTTCTTACATTCTTGGAAACCCAGTGACAAGTCCATGGTATTTCCATCAGGCCTCAACTGATTCCTACACAGTATCCAATAAACAGGCAAAGTCTTTGCAGGCACAGACCTTGAGGAAGGAACAGAAATGTTCATAAGTGATGGAAGAAGAATAAGCCCCTAACAACCAAATTCAGGGACTCTACAAAGAAAATCACAAAAATGATGGGGCATGAGCTCAGCAAAGAGCAGGATTAGGAGGATAACTACGTATTTGACTTGTGCAGGGTACTGAAGGCTGGGGAGGGTACTAAAACACTAGGCTCAGAGTGGTCATACTTTGAAACAGGACAGAGCTGCTTAGTGGTACAGTCAGAAAATTGGGCCCAATTTCAATTTTCTTTTAATTGGTTCAAATAATTATAACAAAATAAATACATACATGAATAAAAGAGGTATAGCTTTTCCCTGTGCACCTTGGCTCTTCTTGTAGTCTTGGGTCTTCCCAGGTATAATGCCTTACAATGTTAATTTTGCTAACTAACCAGAGGTCAATGACATATACAATATGACAACAGCATTTGTATTCAGGATTGTTTTATAAAATACTACTTATTTTTTACTACCTGAGAAAATACTGTGTTAGAGCAGATAGCAAGTCCTCAAATAGTTGCGTTCTTAAATAAATAGTTCTTAAATTTAACAGTTTTTGAAATTTTTGCATCAAGAAAGTTAATCTTGAACCAAGAAAAGAAAAACAGACTAAGCTGACATCCGAGGGTTGCTTACTCTACTGAAGACAGATCAGTGATGAAAGATATGTTATTCCCACTGTGAAATACACTGTAGCAACATCACCTCAAATATACTATCTGGCATTACCCCTCCCCACCTCAGTATGCTGCATCCATTTCTCTTTGACCTGTCTTGTTTAAGTGTAAGTGGCTGACATGATCTTTCAACTACATCCATTCCTTTTGATCTTTCAGTAAAGACAATTTAAATTGTTTAAATTATAGAAGGTAAACTGAACATTCTTAGTCCTATGCCTATGTAATTGTTCTTCCAAGAAGCCTTTCTTCATCCAGCAGGGTTTGGTTCAGTTTTATTTTCAGCTGGTTTTAAGTTGTTTCTCTTACCCCTATTTTTAGTAGTTGTTTCTCCTTTTTCAGCCTTCTTAGCCACAGGTCCCAGGCCTGTCAACCCCAAATAACTAGGCTGTCTGTACTGCTACAGAAACCACCTCACCTTTTCCTTTTCATCTGATCCTGTCTTGATGCTTTTTCACAGCCCTGTCCCAGCTACATTTCTCCTCAGATGAACTGGCTATGGCCAGAAGCTACTTTTAGTATTCTGAGTCTGGTGCTCATTTGCCTCAGCAGTGATTAGCTTAGCTTAATGCAACCATATTTGCAAGTTTATAAGGACAGCTCATCCTCTGATGCATATCCTTTGTGCCCAGAGACTTGCCTGGCTTTTAGACTGAATTTAAAGCCATAGAGATATGTTTACAAATATTGTAATATATTACAAATTTATTTTATATTGAACTGAATTTGTATTTCACTCTCTGGTAATGTTCATCAAACTCTAACTTTTATAAATATCATAACACACACATGACAGAAAAGGCAATAAAAATAGAGACAAGGAAAGTTAATCTCTCAAATAAAATATAGAAAGAAACAGAACCCAGATCTTTAATCCAATCTTATTATTTATTTCAAACTCTCTAGGAAGTCCACTCAAATTACCTATGTTATTAGTTATTAGTGAAGAAGTTGTTTTCTACTGTGGCTATGGTGGCCACATCTGCAAACCCAGATTTGGAGTGAACGTCAATAGCCAGTCCTGAAAGAAAGTGTGCTTAGTCACTATCACAGCTACTTGGAACTATGCAGATTAAACATGGTATCTACTCAAGTAGCATGTTTCTTTTTCCTTTAAACTCAGTGTCAAAAGGAAAGGTTTATTCTACAGTTGACTTGTCTGAATAGAATAATTGGGAAATTTCTTGATACATGAACCAAGAGGTGGACCCAAGTCCCGACAAAGCAATGCTTGGCATGACAAACAGTCTAGTTCTCAATAATATGGAGCCCCATGTGCTTTCCAAATATGTTTTGTTTGCCAGTATGAGACCAACCCAGTAAGTCCTTCATTTTCCACTGTTTCTTGATACTGGCATTCCATTAATCCAATTATTTTATATTTACAGAATACTATGGAATTTATCAGGTGTGAGGTACTGACTTTGAGAAAGCCTCAAGGCTTTATTTTAATCACATGGCACTTAAAAGTAACAGACATGAACTAAGGATTTAAAGCTACAGAAATGGCCATGCAGGAAAGCAAACAATTTTTAAAAGGGCAGCTTCATAGGGAGAGTGATGAGCTTTTCAGAAGTTAAACTTAAAATGGCAAACTAAAGAAATCCAAAAAACAGAATCTTTCATTGCCTACTTTTTAATGCACAGTCATAGCCTGAACTAGTTTAAATGCACAGTACTTATGCGTGCAGCATCACTCTTTTCCATCTCACTCCAGTACATGGAAAAAAGTAATTTTCTAATCAAGACTGCAAGATGATTCAAAACCACGTTTCACACTTCTGGTATATACCAACCAATGTGGGTAATATTTAGCATAAGAGAGCTCTTAGATTTTCACCTGCTGTTGTTTAACAGAGTTTCTTCTGTCACTGACAGGTATTTTAGATTACTTTAGTTTTAAGCCTCCAAAGAATGCTATCAAGAAATAATTTTGACAGGAGGAGTAACAAAGAAGAGATATGACAAAGTTATGCTCCACATTAATGGAGACAGGTCTAAAGCTAAGTCTTTGCTACCCATGAAGGTCTAAGATCTATGCTACACATTAGTGGAGATAGGTCTAAGGTCACACCTTGGTTTTGTGCATTCATGCCCCTCAGTGCAATGGTTTAGGAGCACTGATAGTAGCAAAGCAACTCAACAGCCGGAAGCAAAGAACAAGGAATGTGAAATACAGGTCATTGTAGGACAACTTATCTGGTTTTTTTTTCTTATCTTCATAACTACTCCAGCCATTTTTCTACCAGTTCTCCATCTGGTACGGAACAGATGCAAGTCACCAAGAGACTAACAGCTGTATGATATGCTGCCTGTTAAGATGGAAGAAAAGACAATAAAAGAGATACTTGTATGGCTGTAAATCACAGGGCTTTGAAGTGAACTATACAAGTCCTATTAAAACATATGTTAGAAACTATCTGCATAGGAAAGAGAACAGGAAGAAGAAAGGAAGGAAAGAACTAGAACCAAAATTTAAGAGCTCTCAATTAAATTTTTGGTTTAGTATTTCCTCTTGTCATCCCAGAAAAAAAAAATTGTAATGCTAGAACAGGATGTTAAAAATGAGTGATTTTCTGTGTACAAGAAGTGGGTGTCAATATGAATATTGAATATCTAATTGGATTGTTTAAAATGATCTGTACATCAGCGATAGTAATTATGTGTGATTAATCTGAGAGTAATTACTGCCACACTCCAAGCTCTGAAAGTAGGATTCATTTAGCAGATTTACAATCTGTTGATAACACTAGACCCTAACAGCAACAACCAAAAATCAATATGACTATTCATGATTTGAGTTTGACCTGACAAGAATAGTATTTACATAGCATCGCAGAGACTATTACTTACATCATGCAATAAAAAATTACCTGAAAGAAATGCTGTACTTCAGAATACATTGTGCTAATGCACCACAAACACCTTGCTGTTCCCCTTCCAACAAGTCCCATGCAAAAGTACAGGCTTCACTAGCTGAGATCATGTATTGTATGCAACTAAAAATCCATCGGTGTACATACTTAGCATATCCCTGTACTAGACCTTAAATTGATAGTAAAACATTTCAAATGGGAAAGTGTAGTTTTCCTATTAGTACTTACCCCATCATTCTAAACACATAACATGTCCGCAAGTACTGGAGTCTTTCACAACACAAGGGCGATCTTTTAATTTATTTCCATTCACTTAATTAAGTCGCACCTGAGGACAGATTCACCAGAAACATTTCAAGTGGCAATAGTCAGAAAGCTTGAACTTCCAAGGAGATAGAAAAAGTCCTGAACAAATGCAAACAGTGGCAAGTGAAACAGATACCCAAATTTAGGAATCTTGTAATTACATCTGCTTGGATGTGGTTGCTTTTACAATGGTTAGGATTCAACCACAATTCAAATGGAAAGGCTATAAAAATATTTAGAATTGTAGCAGCTGCAGATTCAACATATACAAAAATTCAATGTCTGTTTGAGACATATGTTTCCAATTTCAGCTGTGATTGTTGACTCAGATGAGACTACTGCAAACCAACTGACATCTTCCAAATATTACGTCCAAGTCAGTTCAAAAATATCTCAGTTCACTCACCCAAACTGAATGATACCTTCTATGCGAATAGTGCAATTGGTAACAATGAAGATGCTTTCATTAACTCATTGCTAAAGCAGTATATTTTCAGTGCCTTGCATCATATTAAAATCTACCTTTTAACCTTAACAGACAAATGAGGCTTGGCTAGTAGGGAATTTCACAACTAGCAAAGGACAAATTCATTTAAGGAACTACAGATTAAAAATTACCACCTGGAATTCCCTTAGTTTTGTGTTGGTCCAAATTGTGTAGATGTGTACCAGGACTTGAAGTGTCTACTTCTGAATTAGATTAAAGACCTTTTATTACAGACTGAGAGCTTCCTTCCATTAGTGGGACAGTAGGGAGGAAGCTGACAATGTATCCTGCAACGCCCAGTAGAAACAGCCTGCAGAATTAATGTTCTTTTAAGTGTTCCAACACCAAAACACCGCACACGCAACTTGTCGGCATGTCTGGGTGAGACTCCCCAGTTGTCTGTATTTCATAGGGTTAAGTCATTTTGCAGTATAATTCATATGTCAATTCTTGCAATAAGTGACTTTGCAATAGCTCAGAAGAATTTTCCTTCCGGTTCTTTTTTCTTCTTTTAAACAAATGCCAGAAAATACAGAACTACTTTCCCAAACAGAAAACCTCGTGCTCTTCCTCAGAAAAAGTAATTACAGTTGATCTGAAAATACTGTAAATAAAAGCATCAAGAAGAATCTTTTCTTAAGTTTTCTTGACTGTCAAGAGCTGGGGTTCTTCAGCCTGGAGAAGGCTCCAGGGAGACCTTTTTGCAGCTTTTCAGTACTTAAAGGGGGCCTATAAGAAAGATGGGGACAAATTTTTTAGCAGGGCCTGTTGCTAAAACAGTTTTAAACTAGAAGATGATGGATTTAGACTAGATTTTGGGAAGAAATTTTTTACAATGAGGGTGGTTAAACACTGGCACAGGTTGCCCAGAGAGGTGGCTGATGCCCCATTCCTGGAAACATTCAAGGCCAGGTTGGATGGGGCTCTGAGCAACCTGATCTAGTGGCAGGGGGTTGGACTAGATGACATTTAAAGGTCCCTTCCAACCCAAACTATTGTATAATTCTGTGATTCATTACAGATTAGTTTGGCTAGGAAGGGAATCCTACATTGACATATGTACGCTGAATACTACCATCAGACAGGCACATCTCAGAGACAAGCACTTTTTTCATGCCACCCCTGCAGTAACTTGCAAAGTAGATGCTTCCTCTTCTTGCTGAGTTTAGTTCCAACATTGTGTAATCCCAGTCAACTTTGGGCTGCTTTCAAAGGCTAGGAGGGACTCAGTGACTCTCAAGGGGAGAAAAGGAGTTAAGATTCAAAGGTTAAGGCTTAAATTCCTATTCTTTACCTCCCGAGGCAAGCAATGCTTTCTCATAGCAACCTAAAATGCTTCTGAGTAGGTGCAGCGCTTTTTCAGCAGCAAGAAAGAGAACAGGCTATGAAAACAGATTGCCTGCCTTAGAGCCATGAGAGGTCCTTGCAATGCACAAACCATCCAAGTTGTCAGTGAGAGTTTATAATGAGCTGAAATATGATGGAAGTCATATTTCGTCCCATGCACACCTCCAACACCAAGTGCTGCATCACTTGATAGCTGGTAGCCCACTCATTCGTGTGATCTGCTATTGTCCTAATGAGCCCACTGGCTTGTCAAGAGCCCTGAACACTCTGCTACTTCAAGGATTAAATGATTACTTCCTTTTTAAAACTGCTCTCACAAGAATACAGGAAAGTAGAAAAGTGTGGCTCAAAATGGTGAAATCATAGCGAAAATGTTTGAGTGATACATTTAATTACCTAGACATTCTCGATTTGCACCTACAAGGAGATAAAACTAAATCTTTCCAAGTGTTTTTTTTTTCTTCTTTCAGCTGATTACCAAAACAGCCCAGTTTCCCAAAGCTGGATACTTCTCGCACTGTCAGCCGAAGTACCCAATACGATGCCAGTTTTTTTGACCAAGTTCAAGAATAGTTCAGCTAGACAAACATCAAAATTTTTACCTGCTTTAAGCCTACAGTGTTACTTCACAAAAAGAATGATTTTACATCAAACCAAAAGCAATTGCTGCTGCCTTTTGGCAGCAGTGTGATTTTAACAGGAGCAAAGTCAGTAATGATCTGTTCCCTAGTTTCACAAGGAAAAAGCAGAACTTCCCAAACTGCACTTGCCATTATGCTTCAACCAGGTCATGTAAAATTTTCATACACTTGTATCTATAAAAATTATGCTAAATATTAACATTATGCTATTACAGAAGTGTTACTTAGCATTTGTAAGTCTTCACTGCAGTAAACTTTTGCTTTACAAAGCAATTCAAAGTTTAGAAAGAATATCTAATATAAAATAAAGTAGGTTAGAAAAATTCCCTCTCACTTTGATTTAATGGCATACAAAGCTTAGGCTCTAACTACAATTAATTGGTTAGTGTTCTTTACAGAATACACTTGTTTTGAAAATATAACAAACAGAAAATAATTACATATGCCAGTGGGTATTTTTAAACAGTCTCATCATGAAAATGTACAGGTTTTATGCAGCTCTCCTAGTTGTCTTTGTCTAACTCTAATAAAGCAAAGATGTAACTATTTTCCCCAGCTGTGGGATCACAAACAAGTATTGTAAAATCTGTTTATATAAGAGAGAGAGATAAAAAGGAAAAACGAATAGTTCTTAAGGGAAAGCTTTCCAATCATTTTCCAATTAAAATCCTAGCCCTGAAATAGTTCTGAACTTAGATAATGAGAACACCAAGGCAAGCTGTTAATTATTTTTTATTTCTCTGAAAATTGCAAGATATTTTGAGCATAATTGGTATAGCTCCTCTACAATATTACTCCAAAGGCAATAGGAGGAGCTCTAATTGTTCCCCAAAAGGGACTAATTACCACCTAATAGCTGTTAAAGTAGGCCCAGTTTACTGGGTTTGTTAACGTAGATTTCACATAAAAAGTATGAAATACATCCATACCCTAGTAACATAAGTTTATTACCAGAAATAAAAAAGACCTCCTACAGAACAAATTTTATAGATGTTTTCTGTAACTGTGCTCTCTCTGCGTACATATTTTCTATATTTATTGATCTATATATCTGTTCACTGTTCATCCTCTGCGCATACATTATGTATTCCCATCGGAAGCAGAATGGTGATGGCTACAGGCGAGTTGGCCTCCCAGGCCATGCGTGGATGCCTGAGTGGATATGTAATGACATACATCATGATACACAATTCTTTTTTATCTGAAAAAACCTCACTATACTGATCAGAGGCAAAAGGCAACACTTCGTAGAAACCTGTTTTAAAATAAACTTTCATTACACATGGCTTTTAATAACGTCTTTAACTTGTTAGACATACATATTTAAGCTGTATCTGGTTAGGTACCAAAAACCACATTACAGTTACCTCAAGTTAAATCTATATGGCCCCTGGAGAGCAGTTTCTTTTTTGCAGCCTGAAGAGCACAGTACAGACCCCATCTACTCCATCATGACCATGCTGTACTTGCAATGCTCAGTAGCCATTCTATGATCTTGGGTGTCTTCTCACCTGCACACTTCCTTAGTGCTCTGTGTCCACCATTTGCCTGTTCATACCACAGAAACAGATGCCTTAAGGATGGCTGCTTCCTCTGTGTCCCTCTTTACAGTGACATCTGCACACGCTGGTCTTGATACCTCTACAACCACAGCATTTGCTCCTTGCACTCCTGCCAGAGAGCCTCTGATATCTTCTCTCTCCAGTTTGTGGGCCTGGCTTTTTCCTGCTGATGGGATGACAAAAATAGCTCTACAGATCCTAGGTTCTACTCCACGTTAAGGACTTGAGTTGCCCATTGAAGTAAATGGTACTGCAGTAGCAGGCCAGCCCACCTGAGCCATCACCATTCTATTTCTGATGGGAATGGCTAACACATACACACAGGAGAACAAAGAGACCACAGCTTTCTGGATATCAAGGAGCCTAACCTCTGCCATTCAGCACTAACACACCATCTCCCAGGATGCTATACTGCTGGAGACAAGGGCATAGCTCCAGAGGGCAATGGTGGCCATCACTGACGCATAAAGGAGAACAGGGAAACTTGTGCACGTCCACAATGAGCATATCTGTGGAGGAAGATCGAGTAATTTGAATGTTGGCTTCCCAAATATATATAACATAAGGTTGGGCAGTCCCTACCAACCAGCCAGAGGCTCCTCAGTTGCACTGGGGCCAACAACAAGAACTGTATCCCATTTGTTTTTTCCTATGAAGTTCCTACCAAGTTGCAAAGGCTACCTCCCCATCACCCTTGGAAGACCGTTGAGAAAGGTGAATACAGCAGCTGCACTTATGACACCGAGGTCTTTAAGATTTCTTCTCTTTACTAGAGAGCCTCTTCCCAGGCACAGATACCAGTATAACCAAGGTTCAAATACCAGTCTAAGGCTTGGCAGATACTGTGCTTCTCTTTCTACTGTAATCACAAAAGCATTCACTGATGCATTTCCGCTAGCCTGGACCACCTGCCAAACCTTGACCAGTGTTTGCATTTGTCAACTGATCACATGATGGCAAACCTTAAGGAACTGGGTGAATGCCAACAGCCCCAATTCCAGGCACGGATGCTTCCTCAAACATGCAAAAGCTCTGCAGTAGGCCCTGGGATAGTTTCCCAGCTCCAGATGCAATTTGTACCTTGAAGATTAAAAACTCTGCAGCTGGCACTAGCAACAGTCTGACATCCATGAAATCCATAGAGAATCCTGACAGTCCTGAGGAGACGATATTCCTGCCTACATTCAGAGGCAGAAAGCATTGCTATACAGATCTGTGGTTAAAGAAACAGTGAACTTTGAAAAAATTGCCTGAGCAGCCATTATGACCAGGAACAATTCCCCAGCCTTGAGCTTACTCTCATACAGCTGAATAGGTTTCTCTTACTAGAAGTGGCCTAATTCATGCCACCCATTGGGAACAGCCATTCGTCTGTGTTAGCACATATCCATTCTTCGTTCAGCTTTTGAACAGCATTATTAATTTTCTTACCTTGGGATTATCTTTGAAACAATACATTATGTAAACTTGGAACCTGAGTGTCTCCTCGTCTGAGTTCATGACAACCTTCCAATAATGATACCAACTGTTTCAAACCATATGCAATGCAGAGAGACTGTTTCAAGCAGTCAAAAACTCTAATTCTGAAAAAACTCTAATTCTGAAAAAGAATCTGATCTCCAGTTGTTCTGGTACCCATTTCTGGAATTTTCAGCACAGATAAAAACACTTCTACCCCAAAAGATAGGTGCTGAGATATCCCATCCTGAATTGAGTGCAAGAGAAGCTTACAAATGCAACGAAACGCCAACATCAGTGCTCACCATGGCTGCCTCATTCTCCATGCACCCATTCAAAGCCCAAAACAAACATTTTGTGATTTTCTTTCCTCAGTCCAACCGATGATCACCAAATACTACTCCCACAACGATATACTTTTCCTACATTCTACCTTCATCCTGGCATCAGGTATCTTGCCTCTGCATTTCCCTTCAGTATCCAGAAGGAATCTTCTCATGAGTGACTTGCATGTCTCACTCAGTTCTCTGTTGTGTCTGTTTTTCCAATCTGCCTCTTTTTTGGCTAGGTAAGGCTGCAGAGACAGTGGCTCCTACTACCACTCAGCTTCAGCATCTTGATCAACTCAACATTCCACAAAAGGGGAAAAATAAAGCTATTAATCTGTCATATTGCCATGCATCAAGGCAACTTCCTCCTCTGCTAGGAGCCCTTGAAGTAGTTAATCTGACAAACAACTACAAATTCTAGCTAAACTATATTCAGTATATACTATTCCAAGCAGCAATGTTCCAATAATCCTCAGAAGGACTCAGAAATCAGGAAGGAGTTAACACACAGCAATGGGGATGCAAATTTTTATTTTGTCAGCTGAACTGTCATCTGTGGTAGCACACAGTAGAGCTAAGGAAGCAGAGAAATGGTACTTCTCTAAAGAAAGATTTCAGATGCCTGTGACACTGAGCAAGAGTTGGAGGAAGAGAATTAGAATCACTGTGGTTTCAGAGCTGTCACACAAAACTGAATTTGAGGCAGGGGAATTTAAGAATGGGAAAGATAAGTGAGCTGTTTGTAGGCAGGTCAAAGGATAACACTCAGAATATCAACAGTATGAAACTATATAAAATGACAGCCTTTGCCTCCATCTGTCCAAACAGATTTCTGTGTTGAGTTTGGTTTTGGCAGGGAATAGAGATTAAAGAGCTTAGACAAGGACTCTAGTATTAAAACCTTTTCTTTAGGTCCAGAGCTGCACTTGGAGTCTGTTGATGAGCAGAAGAGAGCAGCCTTTCCTTCCAGAGTGTCATTGCACTGTCCTTTGAAACCAAACACGCTGCAGCTGGTAGTACCACACTCCACGCATACAAATCTAGCTAAAAATCCCAATTGTGTGAGTTTTCTGTGTTGACTACCCATGCATCAGGGACTCTACCTGCCGAACTACTGATTTTTTTGGATACTGTTTCTTGACTTCAATAGTAGTTTTTGCATCATTATACTTACCCACTCCAAATTGAACTGATGGTGATCAGTGGCACAAAGTCTAGCTGGAAGCCAGTAACTAGCAATGTGCCCTGGGGTCAACACTAGGTCTAGACCTGATGGAACGGGTCCAGAGGAGGGCCACTAAAATGATTAGGGGGTTGGAGCACCTCTGCTACGAGGACAGG
>JAOQGH010000001.1:15958897-15989094 GCA_025769975.1 Gallinago jamesoni | reverse complement strand
GAGACATTCAAGGTGAGGCTCGACGAGGCCCTGGGCAGCCTGGTCTAGTTGGAGGTGTCCCTGTGACTGCAGGGGGGGTCGGACTAGATGACCTTTGAAGGTCCCTTCCAGCCCAGATGATTCTATGATTCTAATCCTGTTTATCATCTTCATTAATGATGTAGGAGGTGATGCAGAGCATACCCTCAGCAGGTTTGCTCATGACACAAAACCGGCAGCAGTGGCTGACATGCCAGAAGGTTGTGCTGCCACCCAGAGGGACCTTGACAGATTGGAGAAATGAGCTGGCAAGAATCTCATGAAGTTCAACAAGAAGCACAAAGTCCTGCAGCTGGGAAGGAACAACTCCATGCACCAGCCCATGCCAAGGGGCCACCCAGCTTTCAGAAAATTACCTGAAGGGAGTGTTTAAAGAAGGTGGAGCCAGAATCTTTTCATCTGTGCCCAGTGACAGGACCGAGGCAATAGGCACAAACTGAAACACCAGTGATGTCATTTGAACATCAGGGAACACTTTGTCACTGTGAGGGTGACTGAGCACTCGCACAGGTTCATATTTCCCAGAAAGGTGGTAGAATCTTCCTCCTTGGAGATACGCAAAAGTCTGGTCATGGTGCTAAGCAATCAGCTCTAAGGTGACCCTACTTTAGCACAGGAGGGTGGACCAGATGACCCTCAGAAGTCCCGTCCAATCTCAACTATTTCATGATATTGTATTTCTTGGTTCCCACATTGCTTCCCCAGCATTTCTCCCAGCATTTGCACAAAAAAAGCCCCGAGTGTCAGCTTACAGCACCACACAAATGAGTAAGAACAGACCTGCCAGATGTCAATGTTTGATCTGAGCAGGCCAAGCTTCAGCACTGCTTCCAGGAATTACCAGCTCATGGACTTCCTGAGCCAGAAGTGAATCTTTGTATTTAATAGTCATTGACATATTTTTCTTCTATGAACTAATCCAATAATTTTTGGAACATGTAAATCTTTAACATTCACAATATCCTGTGATGAGCAGTTCCACAGCTAAATACCATGTTATGATGAATTACATTTTGCATTTGTTTTGAATCTACCAAGGGCTAGTTAGCTTTGACACCCACTAATTCTTGCACAGAAAGAGGATGGAAGAAGTTCCCTATGCAGTTTGTGCCATTAACAGCTGTATGCATGCATAACCCAGATCAGCTCGTGTTTGAGACCAAAGAGCCTGAATAAGGATTCAGCAAACTGTTCCTCATACTGGAGTCATTCCATTCCTTGATCAGAAAAACAGCCATCTATTAGATAGAACACTTCCAGTGTTACTATATTCTTCTTGAGATGAGACAACCAATTATAAAATATTAAAGATGTCAGTATACCATAGATTTATGCAGTAACATATCCATTTAGAGATAAACAGCTCAAGAAAGAAAAAAAAGCACAAGCAACGGATGTTGCTGAGAGAGGATGATGTTAATTGTATCTAGTAAGCTTCACAATGGAGCATAATGGTTTTAAAGCTGTGAATAAGCCTGGGAAATGCAACATTTCTACACAAGGCAGTGAAAAGACTCTTCTGATAGAAACAGCAGCTGCAAAGAGAAGAACAAGTTGCATACACAAAATTTGTTTTAACCATTCATGAGATAAGTCATAGGCCCAGTGTTGATGTGCAAGATCACGGAAACAAAAGTTAGTGGCAATACTCAATGACTTCACCACTGTGTCTACAATAAAATGTGAACATACAAAGACCAAGTGGATTTTTGGTCCTCCATGGAGGAAAAACTTTATTATAGTCCTTTTTCATCAGCAAATATATCAAAGAGACCAATAAACTTTGTTTGTTGGTTACTTCTTTTAATAAACAAGAAGGCAAAAAGCCTCCATATTTTTCGGAAGACATTCATAAAACCTTGACTATACACAGCACACAGGCATATGCCATTTGGCCACTCTGGTGTGTAGCAGTATGAGGTTTGTTTAAAATTTGGCAACCACCCAAAACTTGCTTATCCTTTTCTTACAAGAAAGGCTCTTCTCAAATTTCCAGATTTCTTGTATTTTCAGACTGCCTCCATCATTCACCATTTGCCAAACCAATTGAAGCCTGAAAAAAATAGAACCTTAGTGTGGAATAGCAGCAGTCACTAGATTTTCATGGTAACTATCTCCAAAACAAGTTCATATTATTCAAATATATATTCATCAGCAGGAAATGCAGACCCAACAGCAAATACATGGTGCATGAAGCTCTTCCAAATAAACAATTTTAATTTGCTAAAGATAGCTCAATATATTACTGCAATATCAGGAAGCAATACTCACACTGATTATTTTCAGCAACATCTGTAAGCAATGTGCACACTGAGCATTTTTGCCCTAATGAACACTTTCAGGTCTAACACAAGAAGCGGAATAGAAAATTAAAATCTCCAAACAGAATCATGCTTAAAACCAGACCTGAGGTTCACCTCTGATGTTTACAGAGGAAAAGAAAAAAAAAGGAAAAACAAAACAATACAATATTGAACAATAAGGCTAAATACAGTGCTTATTGTAGGGATTGTAGTAAGGCTGATGAATGAGGCTGAATCATACCGGATTTTTTTTAGCCATCTCCGCATTAACAGGATAATGTGGATATGCTAACATGGCACGTTCAAGTCTCCTCTGTGAATTTTTCAATTAGCAAATAAAAAACAAGGAACAATAGTAGTTTTGTCATCAAAAGCAGACTTTAGATTTTTTTTTAATTCCTCAAGAAAAGCAATCTGACAGAATGACAATGGCAAATTAATGTCATAAATATTCTATTAAACTCTTCTTGTAGTCCTAGCCTTTTAAAACCTTATACTTGAATTCTGAGCTTTTTTTTTTTGTTTATGATTGAATTTAGTAAGGATATGATTTGTATATATTTGGACAATGTAGACTTCTAGCCCACAGCCTACCAGTTGTGCACACAACTAGTACTTGGCTAAATTTTGTTTGCAGCAACAAGGAGATCTGTCATACATTGATTTAACCTTAACAAGTTAGGGCATATTTGTCTTCTGAAATTTCTGGCTTCATAGAGGACAAGTTGTGCCTGACTAACCTGGTAGCCTTCAACAATGGAGTGACTGAGACAGTGGTCAAGGTAGATATGTAAGTTGCTCTCCCCTTGTCTTCTGTGAGGCCTCTGATGCAGTCCCACAAAACATCCTTGCCTCCAAATTGAATACAGGGACTCTTCCATGGATAAGGAACCAGCCAGATGGCCATGTCCAAAGAGTTTTGCAGTAAAGAGGTCATTGTCCAAATGGATCAGTCTCCTTCCTTTTACCCACCAGACTGTAACTGACCAAATAATTTTGGAATCCCTGTCCACAGGGGCCGAGGTCAGAACTCACATAACCATGACTGGACACAATCTCAGGATGAGTACATACAATGTTGCTATCAATATCTGTACAATTACAAGTAAAGTTCATGACCTGCTATTCAAATCAAATTACTTCAGTGCTCTTGTCAATCTTTGGCCAGCGGCAGGGAAAAATCAGTGTCTGCACTTAGTTTTGGATTATGATGTACCTGAAATGAAGTACATTTAATCCAGCAGTGTTTTAAGCAGCATACCTGTGATAAAACCTGTAAAATCAAGCTGGATTCTATGAAGTTACGGAAGAGTTTCACAGGAAAATGGAAAAGATTTGCATGTGTCATAATCCAGATCTGGGTCTGTCAGTAGCCTATGTTCCACTACAAATATTCTGCCCTCTATACTTAATTTTCAAAAAATTCCATTTGTGCCGGAATGATGAAAGAAATAGCTAATTACAGTTTCTTAAATTAAACTAGCTCTGTAACAGATATTTTGGAGCAGTTGGCTTTGCTACAAAACACTTCACAGGCTCCCTTTATGACTCCATCCAAAGCCAAAACCTGATTAATTGCACAGTAAAAACCTTGAACAATCTCCAGACAAACAGAAAATAGGATATGCCAAAATTGGTTGAATCCAAAATCTTCCATTGCACCCATTTCAAAATAGCTCAAAGCCCAATTTCTTACCAATAAAAAAAACTAATTCAAAGCATAATTGATCAAATAAGAACAAGACTTATCTACAGCCACTTCCAACCAATGTGATCAAAGGCAGAAAAGAAAAGCTGTAATAGCAGTACAGAGAGATTTAACTTTATTTCACTGGGGCAGTTTTCTAATAAAATAGAGTTGTGACAATTTCTACTAATTACCTAGGTTCAAAATCTTTGCTCATGTTCATCTTGCCCCAGTTTTTGTCATGAAACAAGAGAATCCAAAAGCACATGGGCCAGGCATGAGCCCTACTGGGCATGAATGCTGAAAGATCAGAACTGAAATGCAAATAATTACTGAAAGCCCAAGAGTTTTTAAACCTACAATTAAGGGATGAGATTATCCAACTGTGAGGCTTGGACTGACTTCCTTCAACTGAATGGGTATATTTGAGATTTGGGCTTTGTAAGTGAGCCATAACTGAAGACAGGAAATTTTTGCTGTGAGAGGAGAGGAATGTGGCTGCTCTCCAGCCACTGGACAGAGTTTGTTGGGACTAAATTACTCTGGGAGGGAAAAATGAAGTATTATCTGAGAGTATCTATGAAGGCTTATCTTATGGAAAGTACAACTGATAGCCAACATATTGACAACACAGAAGCGTCTAGAATACTCTTGCAGTCCCCAAATATTCACTCCTGTCACTATACCCCAACTCACATATCTAAATACCAACTAAATTTAGCTTGATAGTAGACATATCAGGAAAGCATTTATCAGAAGGTTGAGGCCAGACATCAACAAAAATATGTCCTATTTCACTGATTATAAACAGCTAAAAATGAAATTTAAAGCCTTATTGTAGAGTACATTTGCAGGAACCAAATCTCACTTTTACCAAAGAGGAAAGAGGATGACACTCCTGAGAGTGTTAAATGCAAGTTATAAAACACCCAGCTACAAACTTTTCAGAGAAATCACCACACTTTGAATAGTAACAGAAATCCATGAGTCTTTCATGTTAGACTCTCTTACACTTGCGCAGCAGCCCAAACCAGCTGAGATAATACTGTTAAACGGTACTTCTGACTAAGAAATTAAGTGCTACAGTTTGTGTTGTGTGGGACCATTGGCTGATTATCCAAGAGACAGCAATACAGCAGTCCTATACCAACACGTGCCTTCTATAATCAGTGCTGTTTAAAGACACTGGCTGCATCAGAAGTGGTGGTTGACTATTCAAGCAAGTTCAAAGAAACTTGTCCACAGATCAGTTTCACAACCTAGTTTTGTACGCTAGAAAAAAGGAGAGAAAAAAAAGAAAGAAAAGAGATCAAATTCAGGCTTGCTGTTTCTATGTGGGGAAGGGGGGAGGAATATTTCTGCTTTCCTCCTACTCTTTAGGGGAAGAACAGAAAAATAACTGCAAGGTACTTTGTCACTTTAGCCTCATTCACGATGAGTCAGACACATAAAATTCTCACATGAACAGCTGCAAACTTTCTGAACCAGCAGCAAAGTGTGTAGCTTTGCATACAATTGCAAGACTCAGTATGTACCGCCACCTGATCAAACCATTCTCATACAGAAAACAGCAAAAAGTCCTCACAGGCTGTGTCCATGCTACAAAATAGACCTAATAAACCAGCTTCATCATCTACATAATAAATACCCCAGTGATTCAAGTGGTTCACTCTAGAATGAAACCTCACAGTGATTGGCATAAGATAATAGCAGGGATTGATGTTCAGAGGTTGCATGGACAAGACTTTGCTAGTATCACATCAGCTTACTTGCCACAGTCCATCGCTTCCCTGCCCCAGTACACTTGAGGCTCCCCAAGCTCAGACATGTCAACACCATACTCCAAGGCATCCTGTATTCATCCTTCCTATCTTGCCATATAAACACTAGCTTAGCAAATGACAAAGTGGCCTTACTTATTATTTTGGAGCAGAGCCTGTCTCTGCAAACATAGCAGGGAAACAGTATAGCCCAGGACTGCAGGCTATACCAGCAACACAGAGAAGGAAAAGAGAAGTGAGCTACTAACACATGGGAGAATGGTCAGATGCCTTTCCCCTCTGTGAGCTCCTTCAACTGCAAGGACATGTGGCAGCAATTGATTGTTTATGGTCTCTACTACTACCAAAGCTCAGGACAGGGAAGAGTGACACAGCCTCTGTGTCAGGCTCTGACTTGGCCATGGTCCAGCCCTCCAAATGGAATCCCATCCTCCCAGTCAGGTCTGCCTTCCTCTCCTCTATGCTTCCACAGTAAAAAATTCTTTGGTCCTCACATCTTTGTTGGCCATCCCCACATACCACATGGGCCAGGACTTGAGCAGTGGCTTATGGACACAACCCATATGAAGGCCTCATTTTCCTTTCTGTTTAAGAGCTCAGCTGAGACAAAACTTATTTAAATTAATATTTTTCCATAGTTAACATCTGGCTGGTTTTTTTTCCTCCTTTAAAGACATGGCTACAAGGCCACATACATATTCCAAATAAGTGTTTTCTTCCCTGTGATCTTGCAGAGCCCATTGCACATTTCCCTTTCTAGCAGGTCCTGCTGCGAGTTGGTAGACCGGCCCGCTCCTGCTGTAGGTAATCAGCCTCTGATATGACAGAGTGTTATTCAGTGACTGAAGTGAATGCCAAATCAATTCTGAGCGGCTTAATTACACTGGCAACACCAACTAAAACAATAAGGACCTTGTACACTGTACTCTTGTGAACAGAGTGCAAGGAAAAGAAATAAAATTGTGCCCTTTCATTTCTAGAGTTGGAACATCACCCGCTGACGTGGTAGGAAGCCTGCCAGAAAGCCAGCCACTGCCAGTATTGACAACACCAAGATAAATGCCCTTTACAGCAAGCAGCTGTGCTACTGTGAGCACTCGATGTTGCACCCTTGGTGCCAAAGGCTCTCATGAGCACTTTGATACTTACACCCTCTTTGGAAAAAAGCAAAAGCACGGAGGGCTTGGCACACTGGCAGCGAGCGTTAACTGAGATATTTGACTGACTTTCTTTGGGCTCGTGGTTTTTAATCTTACTGCTAAAATAACATCAGCCAGTGTAAATAGACTGCAAAGTCTTCCATATCACCGCCGCAGGTGGTATAGAAACTACATTAGGTGTGCTATATTTACATACTCAGTATCACAGACAGCACATTGAGTGCCACATTATACGGCTCACACAGTAATGGTCTTACTGAAGTGATTTAAGTAGTTTTCTGGTAACTGCAATGTAATTGCAACACTAATCAGTTATGCATGGGAGCTGGAAGTGTACCATTGGGAAGTTTATATACCACAATGCTTTTCAAGTGACTTCATAATGCTCTATCACAGTATTTACAGTGCCACTATAATTGTTTTGTATCAGTATTGTGGAAAATCTAATACAATCACTACTGGGAGCAGCAACAGGGATGGCAGGCACCTGGCCAAGCTGGAAGAAAAAGGGGAGTGATCCTGCAGTGGCACAATCCTCGCTGCCGTAAGTCCTGTCGGGGCAGGCACCATTCGTGCCTCCTGTGGTCTACTGAAGGACCACAGGAAACAAACATGCCAAATTCAAGCCAGAGGTGGTTCAGGGAGTAAGAGGAGTTCTCTGAGGGGCAAGAACAGGAGCAGGGAACAGAGACCGGAGAATCTCCCATCACACCAACAGATTTCTGGTCTAATCCAAATTACACAGTGCGCAGAGTTGGTGCCTGCTCTACTTGTTACAGAACAACCCTCCTTTATCTCCAGCAGCATATGGAGCATCAACTTGGAGTTAGCACAGATATGATATGTATGACGTATTTAATTCACTAATGACCAAAAAAACCACCACAGAACCTTTTTTCTGTCAGTAGATAAGGACTATCAATTGCTGGTTGGTTTCTGAGGTAAACTATAGACCTCAGGCCCCCCATACTGCCTTCTGGCACATCCAGAAGTTGTACTGAAGGTAAAATATTTTAGAATTTGCTTGTCATTAAAAAAGAAAAGAAGTCCACTTGGCAGAACTGACAAGATAACTTTAGAAGATGGACAGAGAATATGCAGAGTCTATCTTTGAAGACAAGACAAATGTTAACTTATGCTTTGAAAAATAGGGACTGGAGTTAAACCAGAATAATATTCCCATTGAATCCTATTATTTGCTTCACCCTTAATTTGTTATTGGTGATCAAAAATTAAGAATTATTATGAAATTAGCATAACAAGATTAAAATAATGCTTGATCCTAGCAGCATACTTTTACATCAAAACTTGCAAAAATAATTAACACATTTGATATGGTAGGCAATTTGTGGAAATATTCAGACAGTAACATTTATTGGGACTAAAGCTGTTCCAATGATCAAGAGAGAAAATATGGATCAGTAGCCCCTTGCAGTGACAACAGACTAGTTTGAAACACTTAAATACTCAGTTTCCTAAGAAAATTAATGAAGTTAACACTAGTCCTACTACCTTAATGAAGGAAATAAAGATGACAGGCCTTACTACTGTCACTGCTGACAAACACTAAACCAATTACAATCAATATTTTAAAGGAAGTATTTGGCTAATTAAGAGCATTACAAACTTGTAATCCCTTACTTTGAGAATGTTAGATTGAAATTTTTTCCCCAGTTTGAAGAAGGCAATAAATAGATTAGCAACCAATTTAGAGAGATGTCCCCTTAGTAAGCAGAATAGGTAGTTTTATACTATTTCAATAGTAAACTAGAACCTGCTACACGATAGCTTAGCTATTACCTTTTAGTTACTTGAGATAGCACCAGAACACTGAGAGAGACATAGGAACCCTGATTGTCTAACTGTCAATCATTTTAGCTACTTGCAAATCTGGTGAATGCTGCTTAGAACAATTTTTATATTTGAACTAATGAAATAGGCTCTTGTAAAGAAAAAACCTTTGATTTATAACTAGTGCAAAAACATCTACTGGACAACAACACATTCTCTGGAATAACTAAAAGCAGATTCAGTAACTCTAGAGGTTTGTAGAAAGCGCAAAGTTTATATTTGTTGGCAAACCCAATAACATATTTTCTCTATTAAGTGCCAAAATATATCTAGCATAAATACCCACATGAATAACTGCCTATATAAGAGCCAAGAACCTTCTGCCTTACTAAAAACAGTGCAGATAATTCACCAATAAAAGGACAGAGGAAGAAAAATTGCATTGCGGGATTATGATTCACCTCTGTGCCACGTTCTTAAATTCTGCTTCAGGGATTTACGCTCATTTGCATCCCTGTCTTTATTTGTTCTCTTTATAAAAGTTGAAGACAGATAGACATTATTGTACAACTAACAAGACCCATTAAAATTAAATTGGAAAAGTCAGACAAAGCTCTAAACATAGGCAGAAGGCAACATACCTGGGCCTGTAAACCCACTGGTGCTGTATAGCATTAGTTCTAGTTATTAAAAAAATACTTTAAAATGAAATGAGTAAAAAGTGAAATAAACCCAAGATGAGCAGCACTGCCCAGGTCAGACACAGTGCTGGCCTCTGCCTGGTGAGCAAAGACATTTCTGCATGCATTGTGGTATATCTGGGATGGTCTAAACTATAGAAAATCAGCATAAGGAGAGGTAGTGCCTCTCCTTTGGTTTTTAATTATGGTTTAATTATGAATTAAACCATATGAACTAAACCAATGGCCCACGTTTCCTATTATATCCACCATCAGTATATTTCAGCCACTCTGAAAGTGTTGATTCTTCCTGGCTCTTGTTTTCACACACTCAGTGCTGTTTGATCTTGCAAGTCCATCATGACCAAGTGCAACATCCCCACAGATCAGCTTCTCCCTCTGGATCAGCTGACCCTTAACATCTTCCTCCCAGCCCTCTTCAAGGTAACCTTGGAACCAATACCAATGGATTTAGGCTTTATGTTGCACCTCCTTAGAAACCAGCCACAAATCCCACTTATTGTTCAGGTGGGTTACTTTCCTTAAAGGTCTGATCAAGTAAAAGCTTTGTCTCTTTAAAAGAAGCTGTTTAATCAGCTGGACACTGGCAGAAAACATCCTGAACATCTCCTTCGGTTTCTAATTTAGACACACAAAGTGCATCATCAGCTATTCTGCAGGAAAGAGCAGGAAAAAATATTTGGGCTTTGAAGTACTACAGTAATCTTATCTGCTTGGTTAACACACAGACCTAGCAGTGTACAGCAAAGCAGTGCACCCCAAAGGATGATGAGAGGCAAAAGCAGGCAGGAGGAAGACAGGAATTTCAGGAAAGGTGGAGGGCAGGAACCCCAGGAACAGCCCTTCGTTTGAGCAAATCCAGGTCTTCTCTCGCCTCTCCTGAGAAAAGTATAGTTTCAAGCAGATTTTTTTTTTTTTTCACTTAGAGGACCCACAGGGCCAAAGGATCCACAGACTGTTTATTACTGTATCAGAAGCATACCCACCACTAGGTGTCAGCCCAATTTAAGAAATTGTATATACTTTTTTTTTTAAATTAAAATCACACTTTCATCATACTTTAAATCTCCTACCTTCCATACCATGGAAATATTCATACATATGTATAAATGTAGCATATAGGCACTCTTAAGCTGACTTTAAGGAACACACTTAATGACATTTGCAGAAAAACACACAGTCAAACACCTAGCACCTTTTTGAAACTCAACTAGGGCACCTGCTTTCACAAAGGTACATTTGGAGGCTGTGGAGATGATACACCTTCATATGCAGAGAGCAGAGAACAAGCTCAGGCCCACAGACAGCACTTCATCTTTTTAAAGTTCAAAGTGCCAAGAGCTAAAATGCGAGCTGAAAAGCCCATCTCTTAGATTGAGGTAGAAAACCTGCCCTACCACTGCTTTCTGAAGCAACGAATCCATTAACACCACAGAGCCCCTGCTGGCTACGAGATAAAAGCAGATGGACCATTTCTAGCATTTTGTCCAGGAGAGAATCAAATAAACGTCATATCACTTCTGAACAGGCCTTGTCTGAGCACTTTGTCATTCAAATTAACACCATCCCCTTCCAATCGCAGGGCTTAAAACACACAGAACAGGGAAGCAACACAGGGAAAAATATTTATTCAGATTATTATGCTTTCAGTCATAAATATGCATGGACTCTTCAAAGCAGACTTCAAAAACAAAAAAAGGTGGTTATGAAGTCTCCTGTAATTAAATTTTCATTCCACTCTCTAGGGGGAGTATGAGACAAAACTCAATGTGGAAGAATGGACCTGACTGACATTGTGCTCAGGAAGAAAGAGCTTGCGCAGGAGAGTCCCCAGGCAACACCTAATACCACCTCTGCAGGTTCACAAGTGATGTAAAGCACTCCAAATAAAATAATGGGAGAGGAAGATAGGGTGGGGAAAAAGAAACCAAAAAAGTCTGGAACTGTTGACAGTCCAGGGAAAAGAACTGTCAAATTCAAACATGAAATGGGAAATTTTATTCTAAACATGATAATGAATGTAGCCAAGAAGGAAAAACGGTTCAAGACAGCACAACGATTCTCAGAAGAGACATCAGAGATGACTGAGAACAGTCGGCAAAAATGGCCCCTTGACCTGGAACTTCAAGCTGGATTTCACATCTATACCTAATCCTAGGAATGGGATGAGCCTCAGACCCAGACAAAAAGAGTTCTTGGATGGTACATCTGGTGTGTCTTCTAGCATCCTGCCCCTTCCTCTGGAGTCCCCTATTGCAGCCCTACTCCAACAGGAGCTCTAGGATTTGCCTCTCCCCTAACCCTAAGGATGGGCACAGCCAGAGCATGAAGCCAGAGAATCCCAGCAACAGCCCAAAACCAATGTTCTTTAGGGGAGATCTTTTGACAGCCCAGGCCTTCCCTTGGCAGCCCCCTTCAGCCCACACCAAGTAGAACTCAAGGCGCCTAGCCCTTTCTCTCAGCCTCAGCCCTCAGACTGCAGTCCTAACTTAGACCAAGCACATCTCAGGGGAGAGGTCTTTTAGCAGCCTAACCCTTATCTTGGTGGCCTCTTTGCACTCATAGTCTAATTGGAGCCCTAGATTTTGTCCCTCTCCTAATCTTGCAATGTGAGCAGCCATAAAGGTGGTTTGGTTAGAAGGAAAAATTATTACTGAACAAAAGAAAATGTCTGCTGAAAAATACTGACAAAGAAATGTCAGCCAGCCTGGGGAGTAGGCTTAGAAATCAAAAACATCATTGAAAAGTGCAGCTGGGCTCATAGTAGTAGACAGCTGGTCAGCTTTGCACCAAGACCGTTATTTTATTGGTCCCCATATAGGCCCACCTCTGAGGTCTGTCCAGTTTCTCCTCTCACTTCTGGGATGGTTGCCTCCCCCTCTGGAATCTCTTTAACACGCTTGGTACCATGTACCATAAGTAATCTCCCATAAGCATATCTGTTGTTATATTGCTGATAAATTTGCAGTAATCTATAATAATATATACCTATTTGTTTGCTGCTATACAATTGATTTCTACCATATTATTTATGTTACTATATTGATTGCTGACAGCAGTTTGTAATAGCTTGATATTTATATTCAATTTATTGATCATAGGTATACTTGCTTGTGATGACTTTTGTGGCATTTGTAGTAACCTGTAATAAAGTAGGGAAATTTAGAGGATGAAAGTCTCTAAATGCACTACAGAATCCTACAAACCCACAGTTGTGATCGCCGCACACCTGCAGGCCAGGTAACCCTTCAGGTTATGATATCCTGTCATGGAGCAGCAAGAACCAGCTGCTCTGCAAGGAACACTGGACCAGGAGTCAAGCATGAAGGCAGACAGCAGTGACACCCACCCCCTTCCCCCCCCCCTCCCAGCAAGAACAAGTGTGTCAGAATTGCATCCAGAGATCACCCGGCAAGTCCATAGTGATAAGGCAGGTCTGAGGCCAAGACAGGAAACCAAAGGTAATGTAGAAGATGCAGGGGCCAGCAGTAAAGCCTCATCTTAAAAGCAGCTCCCAATGGAAAGCTTCAAAATACTTCACTGATGGGGCACTGGGAATCTTGTAGATGCAGAACAGCTCAGCTGAACTGCTACCAGACAAGTTGGGGGAGGGGGGGGGTGTCAAGAAGATAACATTAAGTGACTACCTCTTATTTGAGAATGCAGCATGTGTTAATACACACGTATTCCAAGGTGGGGAAAAAAAGGCGGGTGGTTTTTAAGCCAAATAAAAAAAATTATATTACCCAGGTCATTATTCCTCCTACGTTATGAACATTACAGCATTAAAGGTGTCAGGAAGGTAGATGAGGCAATAAACTTTTGTGAGCATTGTTTACATACCATATAGTCCCATCCACAGCAGAATTATAGCCCTCTCTGCCTGTTGCAAGACTGCGCAGTTAACTTCGGCACAAGAATATGCAGTCCTAGCTGCAGAACAACGTACAGACCTGGGGAATATTTACAGGGGCACAAGGCCTTGACTGTTAGAAAATTGGGTGGGTTTTTTTTTTCCCACTACCATCAGTGCAAGACCTATATGGAAAAGCATCACAGGTATAAAGGCTAGAAGTGTGCAACATGCTATGAGCAGATCTTAGACAAAAAAAAAAAACAAACTAGCTCCAGTGCTTCATGTCTGTGATCAGAAACTGAAAAGGAAGGCCAGGCTACATTTTCCATGACAGGATGGCATATACCAAATCGCATTTTTGTCATGCAGTACTGGAAGCACAACAATATGAAAAGGTAGAAAGGAAATCTGACAGTTTAAAGGGATACATGCCTTGTGGAATTTATTCAGTTGCTTTAGACAGAAGTTTGATGCCTTCCTAGCGTATACACCAAAGGCTGTAGTGGCTACTTCTTAGTCAGCTTGTGTTTATTAGAGCACTACATATTATCATAGTATTTAAGAAATTAGTTGTAATCATATTTGCTCCTAGAATTCATTAACTCCTACTTTTCCCTGCTCAGTAGGGATGAGGGCAGAAATACCTCAGATATTTTTAAATTAGAATATTGAAACAGAAAGTGGACTCACTAAATTAAAAAAGGGAGGACAGGAACAATATGTGAAAGGGGGAAGAGATATTTATGCAAAAATATTAGGAACCATGCTGAGAAGCCTCCCCCTGAGTCTTCTCGTCTTGAGGCTTCTCAATGACAGATAGTTTCTGATAAAGGAAAGTAAAGACAACAGAGAAAGGCTCTACTCAGTGGTGCCCAGTGACAGGATGAACAGCAGTGGCACAAACTAAAATACAGGAAATGCCATTTAAGCACAAAAAAAAATTACTGGAATGGTAGTCAAACACTACAATAGGCTGCCCAGAAAGCCTTCAATCCATGGAGCTATTCAGAACCCAAATGGACATGGGCCTGAGCAACCTGTACTAAGTGACCTTGCTCTGAGCAAGAGTTGGATAGACAGCCTGCAGAAGTTCCTGCCAGCCTCAGTTCTTCTGTGATTCTGAGATTAATTACTGCTGAATATTGACTTGGCAACAAAATAACAATGCTAAAGTCAAAAAGAAGCAGCTTCCAGTTCTATCTACATGCAGATAAAATTTAAGCTCAGTGAAAAAGCAGATAGATGTGTGCGAATTAGTTGTCATAACTGGAAAAATATCAATATAAGATCAGAGAAGTGTTAGTAAAAACATACAACCTTTATAACAATTTTTCGTTTTTTTCCACATAAAGGTCAGGATCAGACTGTGTAAATTTACAACACAGAAGTGAAAGTAACAAGTCAACTGTCACAAGAGGTTAGGTCACAATATTCCCAGTTCTGTTGGATAAAACGCACCAATAAGAGCAGTTGCCATTACGTTGCTGACTGCCCTGCAGATTTCACAAGAACAATCACATTTAGAATAAAGATTAGCAACAGAGGGGCAGCTTACTTCTCCCCACTCTGCCTCCCAGTCCTATCTGGACAAAGACAAGAGCAACCCATGCTGACAAGTGCACACAGAAGTTCTGTTCTAAGTATTCCAAGATAGCAAGAGATGGAGATCTTGCCATCACAAGCTGGTTTCAGAAAGACAAACTAGGAATTTTGCCCAGCCACTAGTGATAGTCATGTGCACTGTAGATTTTACTACCACTTATGAGAAAAGTAAAACTGCTTATGATTAAATATTCTTTTAGCTATTCAGAAGCTCTTCATGCCATCTAACATAACCACTAACAGATGTCTGGAATCTCAGCATATTTCATTAAGACTTCCAATTTCAACAAAGAAACAGTTTATCATCCATGGTCTGCCACTGAACAGAAGGCAAAACATAGCATCACAGGTCAATTCAGATTGCAAAAGAAGTCTGTAAGTCTCTAGGCCAAGCTCCTACTCCAAGAAGTCAGCTCTGAGGTTAGGGCTTTATCCAGTCAAGTTTTCAAGGCATCTAAAGACACAGACCTAACAACCTCTCCACACAATCTGCTGTGCTGTACTGCCTGTCTCATGGTAAAACAGTATTTTCCTTATATCCAGACTGAATCTCTCATTTCAGTTTATGCCTGTTGTTCCTCATCTCCCCACTACACACCAGAGAGCCTGGCTCCATCTCCTCAAAGGTATTGGCATGCTGCTGTCAGGTCCCCCCACAGCTGTTTTCTCTGAGCTGAAGACATTCTTTCAGCCTCTTCTCACTGGGCAGGTCTTCCTAGTACTTAACCATATTGGTGGCCCAGCACTGAAAACAGATTCCACTTACATGGACACACTCAGTAAATTTCTGCTATGTGTTCATCAACCTACATGTAGCTCAGAGAGAACTATTTCATGCAGTAAAGATTTGAGAAACAAGAAGATCCATGCAAACATCATGATTTCTATTCAAGATGTAGAAGGCAAAAGAGAAATAGAGTATCTGGGAACAGGCACATGCAATCAGCAGAAAAAAAATTGTAGCTCATTTAACCATGTTTGTAAGAAGCAGGAGACAAAAAGAAATCAAATTAGTTGCATTATGCAGACAACAGCTTTCTGACCTCATGTCCTTATAAATCTTTGCTTCTGGACATCACAAACCAGGACTTTATTTTTAGGGCTGCACTTTGCCATTTGGGACTCCAAATTTCTAAACTTCTTCCTTATTTCTAACCTATAAACCCCAGGCTGAGAGGGCATTTCACCATGCTTCACCCAAATTTGTGTTGCTCACAAGCTGTGTGCAATAGGAATTTTCTTTAGTGTGAGGAAGACACCAGCTGAGAATGAGATATTGAAACTGCTGATTGCTTTGGCTGGACCTGCCAGCCTGCTATATGCATCATTTTCAACAGGAAAAACAGCTTTAGTCTGGGAAAAACTCCTCATGAATGTTAATTATAGCTAATGCTCAGTGGACACCTAGTGGTAATCTCCAGTAAGATTAAAAAAAAATAAAATGTTGTATTCCCAGTAGTTAAACCCAGCTGTCATTCTCATAAGAAAAATGTTGCAGACAGAGTTACTGCCTTTTCACAGAGGGCAAAATGAAAGAAAACCAAAGGTCAAAGAAGAATGGAATTGGCTGTAAGGCTCTGCTTGGTGAGATGGGGGAGCTCACTGGGTATAAAACATCATAGCTTCCAGGAGGTTTAAGAGTAGTTTATCATGGCAATCTGCTATAGAAGTAAAACACAGTATCACTTTGATTAAAATTTCTTGAGACTCCCACTTGCATACATACTGTCAAACCAGAAGTGCTAGACCAAACCCGTATTATACAATAAAAATAGCATCAAGGTCAATCCTATGAATTATTTTGTAAAGTTATTAGGCTAGTGTTTATGAATATGCTGAGCAGACCACAGTGCTCCTGTCAGCTCTTACATCTGGGGACAGTAAGGAGACACAGTTCTGAGCAGAAAACAGTCCGATGATCTGTGCTACCTCATTCCACAGCCCACGCGCTGCCTTGCTATCATCCCATGCTCTCATATGCAGGCAGCACTGATGAACTTTTTGCATTTTTTTCTGAATTCCTATCCAAATCAACTACTACATGGAGTTAAAATAAAATTCAATTACAGAAGACTCTATTATTGCATTCACTTCAGAAGTTTTTATATGGTTCAATGCATCATTCATGCATAACATTACACTAACTCTGAGAAAGCATAACAATATTCATTATACATTGGATGATGAGGCCAAGGAAAATGTTACATTAAATCAGAAGACTGGCTAATCTGGTGTTACAGCCTGTGGCCAACAATAAATACTTCAGAGAAAAAGAACAAAAAACCTTGAGTAAGACTTAGGAAAAACTGACTTAATGTTTATTCCACAAAGCACACATGTTTAGACTCAAAAAGCAGCTTAACCACTTTAGCTCTGAGGAATATCCTGTGCTCCTTTAACTCTGCTACACATTGTGCTGTACAGCAATGAGTTCTACAGCCCCATTAGGTTATTGTGAAGCCATTATTTCCTTCCATTCATATCACACATCCTGCCTTTCAGGGTAGGGCTAGAGTAACAGCTGTATTTAAGCAAATAAAAATAGGCCACATGCACCGAAATAGAAGAGTGTCCTGCAGGAACTGTTGTGAGGCAACAGCACAGGTCACACTGTTGGAAAAAGTGACAGGACATCAGAAAAAAAATCACAGCATTTGAGTCTCTGTATGTGTAGGTACTGCGCTACAGAAACTTACGCAAAGAAAATAACAATTCAATGATCAGAAACAGGTAACAATGAATACTATTACAATCTGGAAGAATATATGTATTTTTACTTATTAGATTCAAGACCAATTGCAAAAGTATCTGTAAGTCTTCATCTTTGCTAGCACTCTTAGAGATTTTTTTGCTCTACACTTGACTGCCCTGCCACAAGACTCTGCCCAAAAGTATGAGTCCAATAAACATCCCATCATGGTAAGAAAATTCCTTGCTGCTTTGCTAAGGCAGATGCTATGTTACTGCTTATGGCACTGCCACCATCAATGCCTAAGCCACACCCCAGTCTGCACTGACTCAGTGAACAAAATGCTCAGATTATTCTGGCCACCATTATAGCTTCAATGTAGATATTTACTTTATTATTATTCAGGTAGCGGACTGTTCTTAGGAAATACATTGTCTTCTTTGGGGGACCTTATCTTTAATTCCTTGGGTATCTCTACCAAGTCACTGCAAGGTGGGCACCAGTTCCCCAGAGTGCCTACTTGGATCACCTTTACCAGCCCCCTCTGAAAGGAAGCTGCTCTGAGGATGAGATGATGCACACAGGTCACAGCCCAACAAGTACTTTGCATGTAACCACATCAGAGGTGCAGCCACACTACAGCTTGCTCCAGTCCTCCAAAGGGATCATGGACCGCCCCAAGTCTCACCACACCTTCCTGACACATCACTGTGGCCAGGCACCACACATGTGCCCACACAGCTGCAAAACATTAGTGACATAATTCAGACAAAACAGCAACCAGAAATCATCTGCAGGAACCATAATTTCATGTCCCTCCATGTAGCCAGTGACCCATGTAAACCTCTGCAGATTCATGACTGATGGACAAATAGGAATATTCTTGAAGATGATTTCAATGTGGCTATCCAAAACCAGTTAGTTGCTTTTCTGGGAAAGAGCTGAACCAATTAATGACATTTGCATTTTGCTGAGCAACAAGTCAGACCAAAACCTTTGTCTACACCCTAATAAAATTGTTTAGATAGACTAAGATTTGGTTGCCTTTTCTTTTAAACACTGCACAAAATTCAGGTCATGCCAAAGCATAAGTGCTAAGGGTAACAAAATCCACTGGAATAATTGCTTGAAGCTAGTGAGCCTCACTCCAACCATATCACATAAACTGTAACACAATACTAAAGCATCAAGTGACAAAGCACTTCAACCAGCTAGATAGTAGACTATCAGAGCACCCTGAACATATTTACTCAAGAAAATTATTAGTCTTTTTTTTAATTCTATATTTAAGTGTGATTTTACACTCAAACAGAAGCTAGCTTTGCTAGTCTGTCCAAAGTTCATCTGCTGTATTTGTGGTACTGCTTCCACAAGCTTTGTATATCAGCCTGATGGGGGGAAAGTACAATTACATTCCACACCAAACATTTCCCATTTTAGGGAAGTTGTTATATGGCCCTAGTGATGCAGTTTTCTTGTAGCCTGCTTTGGATGTTTTCCTCCCATTCATAGTTTCTACAAGATGCCTCTCACACTCATTCAACCGTCAACTCCATCGGATTTGCAGCTTCAGATACACAGCTGCTATCATCGCTTTTACTGACACCTTTGAAATACAAGATCCAGGAGCAGTTGCAATGATGTGCATTGACTAGTCAGGCTACAATGAAAACCAATCCGCAGGGTACAGGATGCTCTGCCTACACAAGCCTGTAGCTCCTGGGAAGCTACCTGACAGTCCAGAAGTTGGAACCACCACCACACACAGTGGTAGAAAAGTTACACCAGGTCTAAATAATATTCCCTGTACTTCCATTCCCCACAGTCGAGGGGGGTTAGTCGCAAGCTACTGAGGAGGAAGCGCAGCAGCAGGCTCTCAGAAGGTATAGATAAGACCTGGCATGGCATGCAGGTGGAAGTCATGGCCAAAAAACAGACTCAGAGAAATACAGAACTGGCCCTGTAAAGGGACAAGACTTACCAGAGGTGGGTTGACACTTCCTGAGCCGGGCTTTAGTGGCTGAGCACTCAGGGCCAAATCTTTCCTGTCACTCAAACGCAGAATGAGGAAGAAAGAAACCAGAGTAGTACTTCCCCATGTTATACATGTAACATCTTACACATAACAGTCCAGGAGTATGGCCCCAACATGAACACTTACACTTTGGTCCATGACAGCCCCTTGTACAAGAAAAATTAAATTCAACCTCACATGCAAAAAAAGCTAAGTCTCTCTCCATGAGTCTAGTCTTCCTTGACTGTTTCAGTTCTGGCCTCACCTACAAAAAGAACAGGGAAATGATTACTTACTTCTTACAGGAAATTACCCTTTCAACAAAGAAGAGACAATAAATATTTCTTAAGGTTTTTCTGTTACATTTAGAAGGATTTACACCTGCAGGGCTTAAGCTCTTTTTAGCAACTGGCCAGCTGCACCTCAGACATCCTGTTACATGTTCTCACTTCAAGTTCTGGATTCACTTTTCAGCCAAATCCATGCATTGCCCAGAAGAGGGCAATCTGCCTGACAGATGCCTGGATTCAACATGGACAAACTCTTACCAGATGCACTACCAACGTGACTACTCCCATCCCTAAAGAGTCCCATACCCCCACAGCCAGGTGCAATCAGTCCAAAAAGGTAGAGGAGGTAACCAGCTACAACAAAAGCTGGGGTAAGTCAGAGCAGAAAGAGTGGGGTTCAAACACACCACTTGGAAAATGCAGTCCCACAGCCTGAGACAGACTTTCCGAGTGTGGCTGTCCCTGAAAACTTGGCCTGACCGCCATGTCAAAAAAGCAGCACAGCCCCCTGGATTCATCAATTTGGGGGGGGGGGGCACCAACTCTGCCTCCTCTAGGTTCTTAGACAAAAGAGGTTGGTTATCCAACTAATTGAACTAATACTGCATGCAGACAAAACTCTTACTACTCACCCAGAATTGAAGGAACCCATTGAGTTAATTACTATTAAGATTGGAGTCAAATAAAGAAGATAAACATTACCACAGACTCACTATTCTGCCATTTAGAGGCCATCAGCAGTGGATTCCACCATGGACAAAATGGACCCACCATGCTAGCCTTTGCTGGCAGTCCAGTCCTGAGAAGTGACTCAACATGTATGAGGAGCACCTTTCTCACAGAAGCTTCCTGTGACAGCACTGGTTCACAAACCCAGAGGGAAATATCATGAAGTCTTCCATCAAACCCAGCCATAAATGCAGTTCTTGGATGGTGTCCAACGTTCTCAGAATGAGCATCCAGGCAACTTTAAAAAAATATATCCAACTAAAAATTGATCTGTGAGTAGCAACTGCTAAACCAGGACTACTGACAAAACTGATATCTCAGCTTTCTAAAATTAGAAAATCTGTTAAAAGCCTCCCCAAAAGCTCACAATTTTATACATCTTCATAATCCCAAGGCTTGTATAACTAGCAGATGGAAGATCCATACCTTTGAAGTCTTTTGATTAACATCAAAATTGCTGCTAAAGGATGGTTATACTTCCCAGCCTTTACAGAAAAAATAGAGCTTATTTTACAGCAGTACAAAGGGTTCCAATTTAGGAGTTACCCACCACAAAAGCTGACTGAATATACAAGTACACAGAATTTCATACACACGGAATTCCACCATCCTGAAAAACAGCTGTGGAAAGATGCAAAGAAATAGTGTGACGGATTACAGATAGTCATTGGAGTTAGTGAAGAGACAAAGATTACAAAAACAACAACCCTAGAAGGGTGAGCTACCATAGGCAGCAATAGAGTCAAGTGAACAATGTAACAGAAGACCTCCAGTCAAGTTATATTTCCAAATTTCAAGAAGGAGGAGTGGAGGACACAAACTAGTTTGAAAACTGGAGCTGTTGAGTAAAGCACTTTGAGAAGACCCTACTAGTAACAACTGGTTAAAGAACCATCAGTGTCTGTCACAGATGCCTGTTAACAGTTTATTCAGCATAGGGCAAATGCTTACTTGGAGGATTTCCAGGGAGAGGAAGATACAACACAGACCTGCAGACACCACCCAGCCAAGAGAGATCTGAATTTATGCTGTGGGGACACACTCTTTCCAAACCACGTGCATAAAACAATACAACAAGCTACAGCTGATAAAGGGCAGAAGAAGTGGAAGAAACATGATGACCCTGAACAAAGAAAAAGAGAACAAATTGTTTAAATCAATTAAAGATGAGGTGGCCCTTTGTTGTGGTCAGGCAAGCCATCCACACCCACTGATGCAGCATTAGAAAGACTGAATAAATGCAGGAAACTTCTAGAACTGAAATATATTAAAAAGGTGCTCCAGAGTAAAAGTCCTTTGCCGCTTTTTCCATGCTCTGGTAAGAAAGCCATCCAGACAACTACACTTCACTATCAGAGCTTAGCCACTCTACCAGTAACCAAGGTAAGACTGGTCAGCCTACAATCCCTAATCACTTCTACAGATGTTATTGATATCTTCACCAGATTTTCCTAGGAAAATATAGGAAAACCATACAATGCAGATGCTTACTGGGACCGTCTTGTTTTTTCCCCCCATTCTCCTCTGGTCTATAACGCACTGCAGAGAAAAATTCTGGCAAACCCTCCCAGACTCACGGAGCTTTAGCAGAAGTTGGCATCCCCTCCAATCAGTCCTCCAGGCAACCACCATCTGCAAAGGAATGCAGCTCGAGAGCCACGTTGCGAGTTTTGTGCTTGGGATGCTCGGATCTCAAGCAGCTGGTTCCTTTATTTACTCGGCCACCTCACAAACACTAGCATAGTTTTTTCTTCATCACCAACACAAGTGGAAAGAGGAGTTAACTCAGGCCCCAAGCTGTCTAGCTCAGGAACAATTGCTACAAATTATTTACTCAAGGAGCTGCAAATGATCTGGGACAGTGCCAGCTGTACACAACAGGATGGAACAGGCAACACTTACTATAAGGGTGGGTAGTAGATACACACTGAAGATTTCAAAAAGGCATCTGTAGTTTCAGGCAAGAGCAATTATCGTGTTTTTTGTTTACAGTGCTGTCTAAGCTCATGCATTAACATAATTTGCTTTCCCTGTCTTTTGTGCCTTCCACGGGGACACCTGTTGTGCATCTGAAAAACAAAAATAAGATACAACCTTGGTACTGACTACCAGCCAAAAAACATTTAAGAACTGAGGAAACTTGAAGCAGTAAATAAAGATTTAACTGCTCAATTTTTATATTGCATAATGCTGCCAAAAGAAACTCATTGCATACATATGTGATGAAACCAGGCATAACGCAGAAGTAATTTCACTGAGTACACATGGTCAGCCCCATTCCAAGTTTTGTACAAGAAAAATGCTCAGGCTGCTACTTTGTCACTGAAATTAGATGACAAATAAGAACAAAGACTTTATGATGTGTGTGGGTTAAAATTAGTGATGAAGGCAAAAGCCAAAATTTCACATTGTTTTATACTCCTTCTACAAGCCAAATCTCAGTCTTCAATTTATGTTTAATATTCCACATAGCTTCACTTTACCTCAAAGTGTTCATAAGCTAGAGCAGGAAAGAAAAGGCAGGGTGGCCTGAAACAGTAGGCATCCCATTGGTGATGCCACCACCAAGCAGTAAGGATTCAGTTCATTTGAAAAAGTATATCAGAACTCCAGGGATCTTTTATGTTGTGCAATTTTCCAGTTGTGATACAGGAATGCAAAAGCTGGAGGTAGATATCTGTTCTTTACATTACCAGACAGAAAAATTTATTAAATCTGTCCAGATGGTCACACACCAGAGAATATGTATTTCTTAATGACTATTAGTATTCACATCTGAGTCTAAGAGGATAAATACAGAACTGTACAAACTAGGTAGTTAGCTATGACTCTCATTAAAACCAAAGAGGGGAAGTAACTCTTACACCCAAAGCACCCAGCCTCAAGAACTAACCAGCTGCTACACCAATCTCACATATTTCATAAGAAAAACAAGAAAAGGAAGCCTCAAGTGAACACAAGAACTTGAAAGTGAAAGTCATCTGGAATTTAAAGAGCAACAAGGGGAGTTGAGTGGCAACAAAACCCCTTGAATGCCTAACCTAGGACGTGCTGAAAAAATTGCAGTTGAGAACTCTTCGGAGACTGAAATCTTTTAGAACATAAATTAAGGTTACGTTTTAGCTTTAATCTTTGCTTTCATTTTCCACTTACCTATCTAGTAGCCTGGCCTTAAGCTTGCTAAGCAGCTGACATGACCAGAAACAAACTGAAAGCACTAACACAGAAAAGGTTCTAAAAAGCAGCAAAAGAAACTATTATATACACATAATCTCAAGTAGTCTGCACCCAGCACACAATTAAAGAACTAACATTTCAGGAGAAAGGCCTGAGCCCAAGTTTTCCCTAAAGAAATCCAGAAGTTCTTTTCCAATTACATTAATTGAAACTTTAATGCATAACTTGTACTTGTGCTTTCTTACATAAGCCACAATGCAAGGAAGTCCAGAGCGGCAGCACAGCTGCTCTGCTAAATGCATGAAATAACTACACATTCAGTTTAAGATCAGGATTTCAAAGTTACATTAATATGACTTTATCAATATCAGTAGTTGTAACGTACACATGGCATTTTTGATCTGTATAAAATACAAAAATTATCCTTTAAAAATCTCTTGTTGAAGTCTGATAGTGGTGACAGCTTTGCAGATACTGAAGAAAGCCAATTACTGATATAACCTGAAAGACTGTGTTTGCATTCATACCATTTGCAAGATAAAAGAATCTTGTCAAAACCGCAGGAAGCAAGCCATGAGGCTTTAAATCTAAAAACCAAATTTTTTTAACTGTTCTTTGTGCTTGAATTACTACTTCTGTAGAAAGGAAAAAAAATATCTTTCAAGCAAAAATAATCCATTTAATTTAACTAATTTTTGATTTAGTCCAGATGTAATGCATTCCACACATCTCAAACTATGAGTCACTAATTCATAAAGCTATCACATTTGTATTTGTTTTCCAGGGCTTCGGAAAGGGAGAAACTAGCTCACCACTTAACAAGCTCAGTCCTAGCCAACAGGCTGTAATTGGAATGCCAAGACAACAGTTTCTTTGTGTACAAAAACCTAAAAAACACTGAATGATGATGAGAGCTACATAAAAGCTTTAAGACCAATACACCAATAGAGACAGTTAATGCAGAACCATGCAACTTCAGTGGCATTACTAAACTCTCTCTGTTTATTTTGATAAATTAGTGACTTGTTAGTCAGGTATTTAATGAATATTGTGCATCTCTACCAAACATTGCAATCTAATCAAAAGCTGCAAGCATATTCATGATCCTCCAAAACCTAAGACATTTGTCTAACAAAAGGCCAGTTCAACTGAATAATTTACTCTTAATACTTTCATATTTAAGAGGTATATGCAAGCTCTTTATGTAACATATTGCACTATCATTTTAATCAATGATTATTGAAAAAAAGATTACTAGTCTTCTACCCACACATTACTATCTTGAAGGGGCAGTGGAGGCACCAGAAACATCACTAGACCTCAGAAAGATTGCATCAACCACAAATGAAGCAATGCACACCCACAGGAAGGGAACTTTCTTATCTCCAACCAGCAACCTCTCACTGCAAGGCCCAGAAGGAAATTTGACCTCCAAGCACGACAAAGGCTTGGTTTTTTTTTTTTTTAAACAAACCCACAGACCTGAGTCCATGAGGCCAAGGTACTTGCTGCCCTCAGGTGAGACGAGATAGAGCTTCACCTCAGCTGCCACACAGCAGCCTTAAGAGCTCAGAGCCCACCACACCACCCCTGGCCCTTTACAGACCCACTGCACAGGGAAAGGCTGACAACCCCAAACACCACACGAAGCAAGGAGGCACCTCTCCAGCTGAGGACCTACTCCCTGTTCAAGGACCTGCACAATGGGTACATGCATTGGCTACAGGTGCTTCTCCTCACCTTCCATACCCAGTAGGGCATTACAGATCTATAATTTCTTCCTCAACACAGCAGAAAAGACAAGGCACGCTGCATACACCTTCGCACTCCCACCCCACCACCGTCACCTCAGACAGCATCCCGCCCTTTGCGCCTTTGCTAGCACAGAAGCACACGACGGGGCGGAACCTAGGCTCCAGCACTGCGACTCTATTGGGCAGATGTGCTGTCAATCATCAGAAACAGGCGAGCCGCCAGCCTGCTTGGCCCCCTCCACGGGGCCAAGAGCGCCCCCTAGAGGCAGTGGTGGAGCACTATTCCCACCGCCCGTGGGGGCCGGTCCGGCGCGGTGGTCGGGTCCCCGTCGCGGCGGGAGGGGCTGGCGGTAGCGGGAAGGGCGGCTGGAAGCGGCCGGGTGACGCCGGGCGGGCGGCTGTGGCAGAGCGGCGCGGCGGCGGGACGGGATCGGACCGCACCGCAGCGCTGAGTCCTGTTCCCCGCGGCCCGCCGTGGCCGGCGGATGGGGTGAGGCGACCGCCGCGGAGGGACAGCGGGTCGGCCATGGCCAGCGCCGGCCCTGAGGAGGGGGAGGCGGCGGCGGCGCGGGAGGAAGAAGTCCTGAGGAAGCTGGTCGTCCGGCTGCAAAACGTCCAGGAGAGGAAGCGCCTGGAGACCCTGGTGCAGACGCTGAGCGACCTGCTGGAGCTGGCGGCCCGGCAGAGCGGTAAGGAGTAGGCTGCCCGGCCCGGCCCGGCCCGGCCCCGCCCGCCGCCGGTCACTGACGCGGCCTGTCTCTGTCCCCCCACAGCTCCCCGGCTCTTCGGCGGCAAAAACGTCCATGTGCCCTTGCTGCTGGTGGTGGACCTGTACCCGGGGGCGGCGGGCGTGCAGCAGGTAAGGGCGGCGGCGCTGAGGCTCCTGTGGTTGAGGGGTAGGGGCTCCTGAGGGTGAGCCCGGCCCCGCGGCCCTCTCCCGCAATAAAAGTTACCGCTCGGCTTGTTTGTTTCTGTTAAACTTGCCCTCTTCTGGGCCACTGCAAGAAGTACTGCTGATCTGTAAAAGTGCGCTGTACCCGCTCGCGTTTAAAGGGATGAGTTTTCCAGCTTTTTGGCGGATAACTGCTCATTGCATCTCCAAAGGGCAAAAGGCGGCTATGGGGAAAATGTAAATTATCCAGTGTGAACCTGAATTACCCTATGCCAGCATGGCATAGGCTTCTGAGTTACAGATAATGCTATCTAATATTTTTGATGCATCAATACTAAATTTTGCCACAGTTAGACAAACTTCTGAAAAGCAGAATTGTGTGTGATATGATTTCATACATCTGTATCCCTATCCTAGAAGGAGAGTTGTACCAGCCCAGTTTCTTAAGGGGGAGGAGGGGGGTGGAATCTTTTAGCTAAGAGTAGGTTCTGCAATTTAAGGTTCTGCTTGGCTGCTTTTGTAACTTAGCATTGGGCCATTTAGATGAGGTGTGGCACTTGCACAATTTGATGATGTAGTTATGGTACAGCTGCCAGACTTGTCATATGAAACAGCTCCTTCCTGGCAGGCATATATTAAATTTTTGACTATGTTATGCTTAAAGGATATTTATGAGCTCCAGATTTCTGTGCAACTAACTTTATTTTGTTTTTTATTAAGCCCATTTGTGTCGTTACAATACATTTTGCATCTTTTTACTTTTTTTAATTCAACTAGAAGGCAAAATAAAAATTATGTAACAAATGCCTCTTAAATAATAGTATATTTTAAGGGATTTTTTTCTCTAGTAGACCTTAGCAAGACATCAAAGACGTTAAATTCAGATTGAAATACGAAATTGTACTTGTGTAGCGATTCAGCTGGAGTAACAGTGATCTCAGGTTTCCTTTGAAGACTAAAGACTTGTGCAGTTTGAAGTTTTAACTTTATTATTCAATTGTCAGATCATTAAGAAATACAGAAGGATGAATCAGCAGTTATTTTCAGGATAAAGCATATCGTGTGAATTTACAAAATTTACAATTTACAAAACCACTGCCCAGAAGTTTAGACTAGGAAGTAAAAAATACGAAATCCAACCACAATGAAAAGTGGGTCTGAAATGACAGTACAAGATTCTCAGAAGTGCATAAGGAAGATAGTGATTGTTTAATTTTCATTTTAACTATGTTAAAGCACCTCACTGTATTTTAATATAGAATTTTAAAATTAATTTTAATCTCTCTACCTACATTTGCAGTCATACAGTGTTTCAGTTTAGAAGCTTTGGAGCTCCTTTGTATTGATACTTTGTATTAAAGTGTAAAATTCATAGCCAGTGCAAAGCTGAACTCCTGTTCCTCATAAAATATCATACACAGTTCTTCCATCACGTTCAGTTAGGATATTTACAAACACCCACAATATATTAGTAGGGCTCTATCTTCTTGTTTCATTCACTGTGTTTTGTTTACAATGCTTGTAAATACATAATTCTCACTTTCTGGCAGTGCTTAAGTAATGTAGTCCTGATTTTAGTTCAGTATCTGTACACTATGAGTTACTTTTCATTTAATAAATGGATTAATCAACCCCTTTTGCTTTTGGCACTGTAATAAAATTGACTCACATAAGACATTAAACACAGTAAGAGACATGTCTGAAGTGAGGATTTGATTTTCTTTCTTTCCCCTCCTTAACCAGTTAAAAAGCATCAGGTTGTGCTGCTGTTCCACTGGCTTGTACACAGTAAATCTGCTTAATAGATCAATATTTAAAGTACCAGGGCAAGTTGAACTACAGGCATAAACCCTGCAAGCTTCTTTAGAAGTAGGAAGGTACTGGGCTGGAAAGTCAATAGCACCTTAAAGTAAAATAGGCATCTTTAATATGGTAGGTTTTTTTCTGCACTTACTGGCTGGCAATGATTGGAGCAGCTTAGAAACTCTAGAGCAAAACATCTAACACTTGAGTGAAGAGCAGAGCTTTATTGTCTCACGTAGAAGGTGTGACCTAATGTAATATAAATTCATTGCATGCTAGAAATGAAAAGGGTTTGATTTAAAAATAGAATTTCAGTGCTGCCACCAACTGTTTCTGTGTACAAGGACCCATTTAAGTGTTTACAAGAATGTCTTTGTTTACTGGTTTATTTTTTTTCTTTCTCCATAACAAATAGGATTTCTGTTATTTAAAAGACCCTTACCTTCTTATGTAATTATTAAACATATGATAAGCTCTCTGTTATCTCAGGCTGTGATTTTAATATTGTAAAAGAAAACAATATGCCAGCAGGTCAGATGATTCCTTTGGTCTTCTCTGCATCCATAGCTCTAATAAATATTTTGTCAAGACTTGAAGTCACAGCAATCCAAATAAAAATGTTTAATGGGAATATAAATTTAATCAGAAACATTTTTTATATAAAAAGGAGTTTTATAAAGTCATTAAGCTAATTTTCAACAAGTTCTAAATTTTACAAGAACAGTTAGGATGTCATGAAGTGGAACTCTTAAAGTCTTTTCTAAGCAATACACAGTGTATGAATTAATGGTCACTTCTACAATGTCTTTGCCATGTAGATTTGAAATTTGAACTTCATTGATTGTCACTGATAAACTCTGTTTTGCTTGGAATATGGAAAATCAGTTAACTACATGTATGCTAAGATTATTCTGTGCATTTATGTTTAGTCAGGACTCAATTACACAGACCAGCCTAACCTTCCTGAATGTCCTTAGTAATTGGTTTGCAGTCTCATGTAGAGCAATCCAGTTTGCTATCCAGGAAGAGAAGAGCGTGGAAATTGGCTCATGGTCAAGCTGAATCTGCAGACATTAAGGTTGTAATTGGCTTAAAACATTTGGGTCTGCAAATCTAAACTGAAACAGAAAAAAAGCCTACTGCTTTTTTATGAACATAGCCCGTGTAACCAAGTATGGGAAAGGTAAAAGCAGAATTCCAGTTCCCAGGGAGCTACATCACCTTTTTCATACTCGCCAAAGCTGCCATGAAAGCTATCTAGATTCAAGCCTATGCTGTTCCTGTGGATCGCTGCACTACCAGACTTACAATTTCATGTCTCTAGTCTTGCAGATTGCAGGGTTAGAAATCATGCACTTTCCATGAACTTTGCAGTTAAATTCTTTGGAGGTAGCCGTTTATGTTCCTGTTGTTGGCTGTCCTGTCTTGCCCCCTTTGCTTTATATAACTCTTCTTCCGAAAACTGGTCCAGTTACACATTAACTTTTGAGCCGTACTTAGATTATCTTCTATCTTGACTCTATTCTTAAAGCACACAGGCCTACTTCCACTTTTTTTTCCCTTTTTATTTATATGGCGGAGGAGATGTTTCTGCCTTGCTTTAATTCCTTTTTGTGAAATCTGCTTCATCTTGACTTTTGACATTTCTCAGTTAACTTTTTCAATACAGCAGGGTTTTCTTGCTCGTCAGTTAATTCTTTGTACAGATTTGCTTTCTGCAGCCTCACTGAAGCCCATTCAGTTATAGCAGCCTGCAGACATTCATAAGAGAGTGGATTTCTCCAATATGGAAGACCAAAGAGGAATATTTTTCAGTTTTGGCAATATTTAGAGATGCTTGAAAGTCAAAGAATTTACACAGGATAGAGAAGGTAGTTATTAAGAACAAATACATTGGGTTTAGCTCATCTTTTATTCCTTAGAATCTCA
>JAOQGH010000001.1:15893772-15958797 GCA_025769975.1 Gallinago jamesoni | reverse complement strand
AAGCTTTCACTGCCTTCATTATGTTCTGAAAGCCCACGGTATTGGGGATTGATAGTGAGAATATGAAATGTATAGTAATGTTTAGCTCATCTTTTATTCCTTAGAATCTCAAAGCTTTCACTGCCTTCATTATGTTCTGAAAGCCCACGGTATTGGGGATTGATAGTGAGAATATGAAATGTATAGTATTGTTTAGGTATTTCATTCCCATTTAAAACATTGGACACCTTTAAAAGCCTATAATTTATCCTTATAATTTGCAATTAAATGATAAATTCTTACAGTAACAGCCGTTCTTCAATAAAGCTGGGCTACCTGTAATAGTGCAGTGGTCTTCCCTGGGCCACGATGACATACTATGGATAACATCATAATTTTCTCTCTGTCAGCATCTCTTTTTAACTGTGCATCCTTTGTCCTCAAGCAGTGCTGAGGCACATTGAGAGTGATGTGTTCCTACAAGCCATGCATTCAGAATCATTGGCATATCTGTTTTACTGCCATCCTTTAAGTTTGTCTTGTGTTAATTAATTTTCCCTTATTGATTTAGCTAGATAACTTTTCAGAACATCCATCTGCCAAAAGCCAAGAATATTAGAAGACAATGTGGAAGTTCCAAAAAGAACACCTGTTCTAAAATAGCTGCGTTTTTGTTTTACAGATGGGTTGGTCACTTCTTTGTAGATTAATAGAAATTTGTCCAAGTACTCTGCAGAACATAGCTCCTAAGGATGTTGGGAAGGACTGGGAAGTACTGGGTGTTCACCAGTAAGTATGTTGTATGGAAAGAGTCATCTGAAATGCTTGCTTATCATGGTACCATATATATGCAATGCAATACATTTATGTAAAGTGATTACATCGGCTTCTATGTGGTTTAGTATTTTTGTGGGTTTCTTCAGCCTTCAGAATGGGGGACTCACAAGCATTTATGCACACATCTTATCTGTGTGTATAAATACCTGATGGAGAAAGTAAAGGAGACTGAGCCAGGCTCTTCTCAGTGGCACACAGTGACAGAATGAGAAGCAATGGGCACAAATTGAAATATAGGGAATTCCACTTAAACATTTAAAAAAAAAAAAAGCAAACTTTTTATTTCTTGTGAATTTGATCAAACACTGGAACGAGTTGCCTGGAGAGGTCATGAGGTCTCAAGCCTTAGAGCTATTCAGAACCTGACTGGACATGGCCCTGGGCAATCAGCTGTAGTTGACCCTGCCTTGAGCAGGGGAGTTGAAATAGGAGACCTCCAGAGGTCCCTGCCAAGCTCTGTGATGCTGAGATTCAGTAGTTATTGAGGTCTTCCATTTCAACAGACAGATGAACACACCTGGTTGGTGGTGTGTGTGTGTGTGTTCTTTCCAAATGTGAGAAATTATATCCACAAGCCTAAAGTAGTACAAATTGAGAAGAGGGAGTTTTGTCATACCTAATCTTACTGTCTAAAAATTAATTGGTCACCTCTACTACCTGTGAAGTCAGTGGGCACAATTGCCTTTAGAGAGAATGGTTCATTCCATCTTTATAGTAAGTTAACCTGGAGCAAATTGTGGTTTGGACTTGCTCATATCTGTCCATTAACCGTGGAGAGAAACTAAGCAACTGTTTTGTGGATGGCTAGATGGGGTGAGAACCCACATAGGTTAGCCCTGTAGTTGTTCCATAGCAAAAAAGGCTAATTGTAGATTTAGGCATGATACAAACCGGGGAGAAGGGCTTGGTTTGATGTTCTCTCACTTGGACAGATTTCCTCATTCAAGGCTTCTACCTTTATAGTCTTCACCATTCATTAGAATGGTTGCTATTGTAAGATCATTTGCATGAAGATGCAGTTTGGTTTTGTGGGATTTTGTAAATGACGTTTATACATCATTTTAATGAAGTATGGAAATCATTAAAATGCCAACATTATTTCATTAGTAATTTGAAAAAAACATAAACTGAAATAAAAGTTGAAAAATAATTTTAAGCTTTTGCTAATTTCTGTAAGTATTTTTTTAAAGTAGATGTTTGATAAAATTTTGTATGTTAATATTTCTTTAGCCGTAACTCTTTTTTCCTTTTTTTTTTTTTTTAATTTGTTTTTAGGCAGATTCTTAAAATGCTCACAGTCCACAAAGGAAATATAAATCTGTCAGTAACTGGACTGAAAGCATTAAACCTACTCCTCATGTCAGGTATTGTATGTTTAACCTTCGTATTTTGTCTAAGCATTTAAAACACAGAACCATGGTATAAAGTATCTGACTGTACGTGTTGGGCCTGATTGTTGTCTCTGCTTTACTGCATAAAGTCACTTGTCATTTGTATTTGTATTCAAAATACTGAGTACTGTTTTGCACCTTTTTACCCGTGAAATCATCTCTGGCATTTCTGTTATTCTGCTCTGCAGTCACCTAATCTTATCAGGTACTGAGAACTTTTCTCATTGTAGTGAGATCCTTGATCTTCTATTGAAATTAAAGAGACACCCTAAGGGAGAGATTCTGCTAGTTTTATTCGAGCTCCCATATAATATCAGCAGAAATTATTCTTAGAATAGGAATGTTTCAATTGATTTTAACAGGCTTTTGAATCAGCCTTATTTATGAACTAAGGATTAGACTTGACTTTAGGTAGTTAAGTCTAATCCAGGGTTTTGTGATACAGATGATCTGATTTCATGGTTGACTGTAGCTGATGGGTTAATTTCAAATCCCCTTTCGCTTTCCTCAGGCAGTGTAGTCCTGCCCTCTTTCTTCCACCAACCTTACTTTTCAGTGAAACTTTTCAGCTTGCTATGACTGCAAAAAGGGTTTTTTTGATAGTTTCATTTTCTACTGGGTTAGTGAGTTGAACTGGATCATGAGGGGTCAAAAATTACCAAAGCAGTGCAAGGTAGGAGCAAGAGCGGAGAGGGGAAACTGTCTTTTTGGCAGTAATGTTTTAGAGTGTCTCAGTTTTATTTTGAAATGCTATCTTAAGAGATAACATCTTCATGTGTTATGCAAAAACCTGGATTTGAGCCATCAGAGTAAATTTTAAGGACAGTATTAAAGAATTTTGCATTTTAATGGTTAAGCACAGTGCTTCAATAAAAATGTTGAGAACTAATAACTGCAACATGTAACTTCTTCTGCTCTTCAGATGTAATTGCTTTCTTGCTGTTGGAGGAAGAGGTGGATGTGTTTTCCTTGGTATTTAATGCCATGCACACTTTCCCTAAAAATGAAGAGATACAGCAACATGGATGTAAAGCATTACACAAACTTTTTGAGAAAGGTATTTACATCTTGTAGTTTATTAGATTAGAAAAAATCTATAGGTTGGGAGGGAACTGTATGTGTTTATTTAACTGTAATAAATGAATTTTTGCATGCCAGATTCTGTTTTGTGTATTATATCTGTTAGCAGAAAACAGGTTTTCCAAGCAGTATAGCAAATCTTCTAAATTAGAGCACTGAATTTGAAATTTTCAAAAAAATCAAATTTTATCTTCATTTCTGACTCTAGAGTTAACTGAAAAGATAAGATTTAACATTACTCAGTAACACTGAAGCAGAGAGTAGTGACATTTTATTCAAATTCTCAAGAAACAGGGTTGTTTGTTTAGAGACTGGCAAATTTTATTGACTTGTGAATAATTCCAAAATAAAGCAAAATGTTTGCACTTAAGAAAAATATGTGATTCTGCATTCGATCCTGACAATGCTAAAATATCCTGACAATGCTAATATATTTGATCCTTACAATGTGTCTCTTTGATAATCCTGCATGTCTTCTGAGAAATGAAGTCACCTAATTTCTACAAAATTTTCAGGAACTGTGTGTGCAATGGCCAGAAATCCCATTGTTGTAGCAGCCTTGCTTTGCTTCAAAATAAATATTGAGAAATACTAGCGCTCCTACCAAGTCTACTGGACTCCTTTGCTTCAAAGATAGTCTCCAATTCTTTAGATTGTTTTCTTTCTGGCACCATTTTATAGTTTTCTCTAAGTCTTCCTCCCTCTTGTGTGCCTGGAATTGTCTTCTGCCTTTTTTCCCCTCTTCCACTCTCCCTAAATACTTTTGTCCTGCTGTGTTTTTTCTTCAGTATCCATAAAGGTCTGAGCTGCTTAGATTTTTCTGTGCCTGCTTTTTCAAGTGCCCAGTTTTTACAGATCTACAGACTGCTCCGGATGCAGACCTGCATACCTTTGTCTTGATGGCAGTGCTAATGTAACAAGCTCCTAGGCTGCCCTGGCTATTTTTCTCCTGCCTCTGAGCCACCTTGTCAGTTATTGTAATGTCAATGTTTGCCTAGCCTTAGATTGAACCAGATCTGGAAAATTATTCTGCTTACAAAATGTAAAATGTGTTGTTCTTTCTCAATCTGGATCAGTTTCCTTATCTGGTTCATTACACGGCCATGTAGTTATGTCAGCACAAATGTCAGGGAACAGGGATGGAAAAACCTTAAGCCTTTATTACAGTGAAGGTAAGGTATTATTAAAGTATGGCTGTAGCCTTTGTGGAAAGAACTCCATTATAAAAAAAAAAAAAAAAGTTGAGAAGTGAAATAAAATCATAGTATGTAAAATGGCATTCCATCAAATTGTTTTCACAGTATGCTTAGCTTCTCCTTCACTTATATACTGTCTTGGTGAAGAATATCTGATGTTCATTCTGTGAAAAAGACTAAAATACTGGTTTTGAAAAAATACTGGTTCACAAGGAAGCGTTTAAAAGTCAGAAGACAGTTACATAAAGTATAGGCTAGAAAAAGGTATTTATAAAGTAGATCATGTTTTAGTAAAAGGAGTCATGTGTGGAAGATGTGTATAGAGAGTGCCTTGCTTCTGTGAAACATAGAAAACAAATACAAGGAAACTTGATAAAAACAATTGTCTTTTCTTGTGTTGTACCAGGATATGAATTATTTCCTCAGAACATACTGTATCTGTCTTGCTTTTAAATTTAGTTCCAGAAGAGCAGCTGACTGAATTTGTTGAAAGCAAAGATCATATGATCATACTGAAAGTATTTAAAGAGTTTCCAGAGAAAGAAGAGGTGATTCTTCCTGCACTTTGTTCATTACATTCCTTAGCTGGTCCGTGTAAGTGCATTATTGGAATTTATTTTCAGTTCCTTATCTCCCATAGTGTGCATCAGCTCACCTCAGTTTGTGGCAGTCTTTCAGTAATTGCAAAAATCAGTGAGGACTGGTTGGGGGTTACCAGACAAATGACTTTTCTGTTTTCTTTGGGAAATACTGATTTGTAATTTTTCATGGGAAATTTTCATGTTCAGCCATTCTGATAAAGCTGAAATCTCTTATACAGAACAGAGACTTTCTTCTGCTTGGAGTAAGTGGTAATGAAGATGCTTATCATGGCTGTAGAGGTTAAAGTTCAAGACCCTGTCCTGTCTTTTAAATGCTTGAAAAATAAGATCTATTTATTGACTGAATAAATCTCCAGTGAGTTTAGGTAGCAGGTAAAGAACACTATTGGCAGAGGCTGTTCCACAGGGGGGCAATTGGCCACACAAATCCAGTGGCCAAGGCTGAGAAAAGGTAGCTGGTTTCAGACACCCCTCTCTGATCATTTAGTGGTGGCTGCAACGAGGAACATTGGTAGCACTGCGCACATTCTAGAGTCTTATGGTGTCCTCAGGTGTTGTGCAATAAGACTGGAAGAAAATATCTTCATTATGTCTTTTCTTCTGGTAACAGACGTCCCTGTTGTCAGCAAAATCAGGTCCCGAGAAATATGCTTGATGATTTGTGTCAATTCGTTGACATCATTTGATCTTGTTGACACAGAGGCAGCTCTTGTTAGCTTCCTGCTGGTAGTCACAGCGAAATTGCACAGTTTTGGCAAGCATAGAGCAGGGTCCTGCTCTCCAAGTGTTCCATGGTACATAATGTTATACTCTTGCAGATGTGATTGCTCACAAAGCCTTGCTCATACATCCTGTCTGGCTCTATAGGAGCCATGCTGGTCCCATGTATGCCACAAAACAAGAACTAGGCTGGAGTGTCCCACATTTCATCAGACTCCAAGCTATATAGTTTCTGTTTCTCAAACTTCTTGCTGTTCCAGTTTGTGTTAAAAAAATTAAGTGTTCCTTGAGCTAGAAATGATTTTATCTTAGCCCAGAAGTTATTGCCATTTTGTAAGGAAGAGGATGCTAGATATTTAGTGCTTTCTGAAATAGTAAATACTTGTACAAAGCATAACAAGAGAAGGGCAGGACGAAGACCTCCTCTGAAGTAGGTATTTATTTTACTAATTATTTATTTTACTAGTTAATACTCTCATTTCTGATATGAAAGATTGAAAATAGTCAGAGAAAAAGAGATAGCTTGCACATGATGTGCAAGGATACTTTTGCCAGCATTCACAGTCTTGGTCCATTCATCCCACATCCCTGACATCCCACAATACTTGCAAGAAAATGTATTCCTTTAAGGCCACCATAGAGAAAATCATTCACTGTAAGTACACGCTCTCACTTATCCGGTAGTAAAATGTTTGTCTCACTATACCTTGCAGTTCAAGTCTCTATTCCACATGCGTTACAAATCCGTGATGGATTTGTATCTCACCATGCCTTCTTTCACTAATGCGTATATAGGCTGGAATATATATATATCCTAGCTGTATCTCATGAGAAAATGAAGGTAACGATTTATTCCAGTGTGGTAGAAGAACTCTTTTAAATCTCAGTAGTTTTGATGGAACAAGAAAATGTTTTGCTGCTGACTGTGTTCCAAAGTCCATAGGAGGGTGATGGATCACAGAATTCTAGCCATCAAAATGGTAGCCATATGCAGCCATCCAGGCTCCTCCTCTGTTTAATGGGGGAAACAAGTACCTCAAGGGGAAATTTACCTAACCCTAAGGAGATGTATCTGTTACAGGTGGGATGAATCACCATACGGAGTGCTCAGATCTCTTCATCAGTTGTGAGAACCTAGATGACCAAGTTTGGGTGGTTAAGATTAAATGAGATCCATTCCACCTCCTTTCATCTAGCTTGTTCTGGGAACAATTTTAGAATCTTCTGAATATTTTAATATATTTATAATTGTCACCTATGAAATGATAATGTCAAGTGATGCAGTGCTATTTTGTGGAACATACCTTTAAAAAGGTGTTCTCAGTTGAGAATGACATCAATAAATTGCTGTCATCTTAAAGCATTTTGAAAGGTACCATCCTTCACTGTTAAATAGAATGCTTCAGAAATGCTTCCTACTCAGAGCTTGCTTTTTCAATTTACAGAGCATCATTTAATATTCAGATACATATTATTTTGAAGATCTGATTCTTTAAAAAGACTAATTATCTTTAATAATACAGTTGTGAATACGCCTCTTATGTTGTATACAGAAAAGGCAAGCTGTTGAAAGAATGATTAAGAAGGGTTATAGGCATCAGCAGAGTAATGCTTAACTCCCTTGGAGTCAGTGACAGGACTCCCTTTTGATTTATTGAGACCAGGCTGTTGTCCACGATTTTTGGGGTTCATATTCTGTCTCATATGCTGGATACTACAAGGATGCTTTCATATACTGTGTCTTAACTACCATGGTACTGTTTTGCCCTAAATTGTTCTATGTGGCATCATTCAGTCCTCACTAGAAAAGGATGCATTCTGTCTTTTTACTGCTCATGTGAATGTCTGTTTGGTTTCTGTATCTGGCCTGTGTAATAAGAAGTAAATAGGGGGAGGCCAAGCACTGGCACACGTTGTCCAGAGGGGCCATGGAATCTCCATCCTTGGAGATACTCAGAAGTTGTCGGGCCATGGTCCTGAGCAACCTGCTCTAGGTGGCCCACGCAGGGAGGTTGGACAAGATGACCTCTAGAGGTCCCTTCCAACCTCTATCCTTTGGTGATTCTGTGAAAAACAGAATTTGCAATGAATTTCAAAATATTTGAGAAGCATTATATGAACATTTCTGTACCCTCAGTACACAATAGGCATATGGTAGACCTAATATAAATGAAAATAATAACTTGCTAACTTGCCTCCTAAAAAGAAGGAAAACTTAGAAAAACATGATTAAATCAAGTAAATGACATTTATTAGAAAAAAAAATAATTCTAAATTGTTTCTTAATTGTATGGTCCTGGAAGTATTACTGAAATACTGTAAAATGTTTACCTGATCACAGTCATGTTATAAACACCATTAATAAGATTGAATTAATATTTATAAAATAATTTGTTCAGCTTTAAGAAAAATGTTACATAAGAATAGTTTGTGAGGAGGTTTCTGTTACATGGCCTGTTGTAGAATGGAACAAATGCACAAATGTTAATACAGACTCTGAACTTAATGGATTATTTCAAAGCGCTGGTAGTCATTAATTATCTTCTACGGCAATACCAAGGAAAAAAAATGCCACCTTTCTCTCAAGTTGTAAGGCAAAAACTGAAACATAGGTCTAGTTTTCTGAATAAATCCGTTTAAATAAAGTCAAATTAGACTCCAGTTAAACTCTTTTTTTCTGTTAAGAAGCAATTTTGTTTCTCTTTCTTTCTTTAGCCAGCAATGTTGAAGTGCTCATGTCTGGAAATGTTCGCTGCTACAATGTTATAGTGGAAATGATGAAAAGCTTCCCCAATAGTGAAACAGTTCAGGAAGTGAGTTGCTGTTTGTTGCATAAGCTGACATTGGGTAAGTTCACAAAGTTATTTATAAGCAGTTTACTCTCTCTGTGTAAGAGTTGGACTTAGTTGACAGCAAGCGTGACAGGCAACAAGAGAACTACTATTCCTGTTAATTCTCAGGGTGGTGTATAGCTCCATGTCTCTAATGATGTAAAAATCCTGAGGTAACACTGGCCACAGTCAATATGGCATGCTTTTGTGTTAAACATTAGCAACAATGACAGAAGCTGCCATAGAAGACTAGACTGGGGAAAAAATAAAATGAAAGAGCAGGAGAAGCACAAGATGAGAATGGGAGATCAAGGGATCCCATTCTGTATAAAGGTACGACAAAAAGGAAGAAAATTACTTCTAGATTTCTTTTTTGAAGTGGCAGTGCTGAATGTGGGAGAAACAGCTGGTGCTACTGAATTACCTGGGAGGCATTCTCCAAGACCATGTTTTCCCTCCATGCAATGGAGTCCAATGCCTTCAGAGACCTATGCTGCATTCCTGCCTTGCGGCCCCCTGTGCTGCAGCAGTGAAAGAACCACCAGTTCCTGGACTCCACTTGACTTGGGCATAAGTGCTTTAGTTATCTGGGCTTACGTGGGCTAGTGCCACATCAAGAGAAACGATGGCAATGTCAAAAAGGGATTTGTTGTGGCTCTTAGCAGCTCTGTTCCCTCTCTTGCTGCTGTAATAAGCTGATCTGAGCAGTTGCTCAGGGAGTTCAAACAACTCCCTGAGTTGTATAAGTATTTTTTTCCCCCTGCTGCATACAAAACCACTCTGAGTAGATGCTTGAGCAGCTCCCGCTTCATGGCAGGTTATTCTTCAACAAGGTCTTTCTCATGAGTTAGACTTCCCAATTCTCGCAGGTAGTGGCCTGAAGCTACTGCAGGTGCTGGTACCAGTGCACGACTTCACTTAATCAAGGCAGTCCTGTTCTTTCACTATCTGTTTCTGCTTCTTCATGCAGATGTTATAGAAAATACAGATCAAACTTGAGTGCAACCCAGAGCAACTGCCAGTTCCCCTTCAGAAAGCCAAATTGAAATATCAAGTATGTGTGGTGGCTGCTAAGGTGGTATTTGTAGCTTTTTGGCAAGAGGTGATGTTACCCTTGAACGGTTTCCTGTGCAAGGCTAACTGAAGAAAGGCAGGGAAACTGAGCACTTGTAGGGACGCAGCAACTCTGGTGATATTGCATGATCTCGCCCTAAGTGCAACCAGCCTGGTTCCAGTTGCACATTTGTCATCTGTGTGTGTTGACCAACACGTAATGGTGGCAGTAAAGCAGCCACAAGATCCACCACTTCTTTCAGCAGAACAGCATGCCGAGAGAGCATAAGGGGTCAAGTCAGGAGAGTTATGGGAAGAGGTGTCCACAGCACTACATAATAAGGAAACAGATGTGAAACTACTAGGTGCTCCTGGAAATAATCTGCATGATTTCCATATAGCCAGTGTGGATTCCCAAATTATTATGATGGACAGGACACTGTCTTCCTAAACCCATGTTAACTGGCAGTGAAATTGTAAAGTCAGCATCTACTAGCTTCCAAATCACCATCATGTATTCTTGCTAATCTGGTAATGACTGTCATAGATTTGACTGTCATCAGAATTCTACCTGACTGGTACCTGTTTGGCCAGCTACAAACCCAACATAATTATTCATCACATATCATAAGTTGATTAATTTCTGTGAGATAAGTAACATATATGCGCAAACATAGTATTTCGATTAAAATATGATAAGAAGCAGCAATGCTGATATAACATGACCACACTACTCCAAGGTAAGAAAGAAAATACTGTTTCCAGTTGCACTTGTAATAGTTGTTAATGCCAGGGTTTTAGAATGATGAATCTGGAAAGAACTTGCCTTAAAGTCTATCCTTAAGCATTCTCTTAACTTGGTCTAATTGAACTGAAGCATAAAACATTGGGAAAGGTACTTATGTCTCAGTGAAAAATCTAGACATTGATGGTAGTCAGCACCTGTAGGACTCAGGACCAGAACTAAGGGAAAAGAATGAGCTTAACTTTTCTTCTGTGTGTGGTTATATTTTTGATGCTAAAATTCGGGAGACTTCTTAATTTCATTTCTTATCTTCTTATCGTTCATACTTTATTTGAAGGGTTTGAGAAACATTGGTACAGATTTTAATTTGACCTTTCATATTGCTAATGTGATTCTCATTTTTACTACTGAAGAATTAAACAAAACTGAATACCAAAGTAGAAACCTTAGCCATCACAGTGTATTTTACAAAGTGAGTGTTGCTGAATTATTTTATGTGTAATACTTGTTTTTACAACAAATGGGAAAGTTATTTTCATTTGCTTGCTTTTTACAGAATTCCTTGTATTCAACCTATAATACAAAATACTGTACAGCCTATGATAAAAGTTACGCTTTAAATGTATTTATCATCAAAAAGTAATTCTACTACTCCAGAATATATGTATTCTGTATTTATAATGCTGACCTTGGTCTATTTAATGAGGACAAAACTAGAGCAAAACAGGGTTAAGCCGCTTACTTGATAGGATAAATCAAATCATTGCAGGAATTCAAGACCAGAACTGCATTTGCTTCCTGGCAGGAAGTCTGCAACTGATACACTGACTGTATTTTTTTTATTTTGATGACAATGTGTGCTTCATTTTGCATTAAACCTTGGTCTTCTGTTAAAAAAACAAACCACAAAGAACCTAGATCCCAACTGTTTTTTTCCTTGACCTCTTCTTTCCAGAAATAAAACATTGCCACACCCTCTAATAAGAAATCCAGTGCTTGCTACAGACCAAGTTTGTGCATTGTATGCTGAGAAATTTATGTTAAATGTGTGTGAAACTCTAGATATGGTTTATATTCATTTAGTATCTTATTTATTTTCAGGAAATTTTTTCAACATCCTTGTGTTACATAAGGTTCCAGAAGTCATTGTGAAGGCTGTTAAAACGTATCCTGAAAATGGAAAATTACAAGCTGCAGCTCTCAGTTGTTTAGCTCTTTTGAGTAAGTAAATTCCTTCCTAAACACCTTAAAAATTGCTTCATTTGTCTGTCCACTTGTGAATTTTTTTATACTGATGATTTCCTGTAATCGTTTCAAACTCCGTTTCTTTAACACAAAAGCTTCAGGCAGGATAGCTGTGACAGAGCTAGATTTCCTACGTGCTTGCAGTTTATTTACTATGACATGGCTGTGTTCATACCATATGTCTAACACCTTCAGTGTTCAGAGGGGGTAAGTTACATTGACAGATCTTAACAAGCAACCTCTTTGCTCATAGGCAAATATTGGATAATCCCTACTTAACATAAAATCTCTAGAGATAACAACACTAATTTGATGCTGTGTTTGCCATGTATGACAGTACTCATTATATTGTTTCAGTTGATAGCAACACCAAATCAATGCATGTACTTGAGTTCTGAAATCAATTAAAAGATTAAAACTTTTCCTTGAGTACACTCCAGGCATCATTTTGAGATAGAAATTAGTTAACTAATGGCAAAAAGCTAAGCATCTAATCCTCTTAGTCTGAGTAATTGAGCAACTGTTCTGTACAAAAGTCAGTAGAAATGCTGCTTCAAAGACCCTGAAATAGCAAAGACCAGTAGAAACCAGTCAGCTGCTGATATTATGGTCAGTGTTGATACATATTTTTTTTCCTTAAATGCTGAAAAATCTCAGGTATAAAATGATCTCTTTTAAATTCTGTTACACTTTCTGGGACCAGATACTTCTGTCTTAGCAACTTCCATTTGGATTTTGTTTTTTAATGACGCTGCTTCAGAGTGTAGATGGCTCTGTGAATAAGTGGTTAACGTGCAAGTGAATCACGGTTATATTTTATGTCTGTGCTATTCTGTATGTAGCTACACCCCCCAAAAAAAGCATGTGCCTGAGCATTGTCTGATCTGTGACTACCTACTAAATTGCTACACTATAATTAAGCTTTTTAGTCCCTTTATAACCTTAAAGACATTTTTCAAATCCATCATAGAATTTATGTCAAAAGACTTCTCCCTTCTCAGAAAAGGCTAATCCTCCCACTGATTTCTGCACATAGACAGTGTGACCACCTCCATGACTACAGGAAGCTCAAGACATGAGTGTTTGTTTTCACAATAAGAACTTACTGTAAATATTTTATATTTCAAGCTGAAACAATATTCTTAAACCGAGACTTAGAAGAAAGAAAAGAAGAGGAGGAGGAAGAGAAATGCTGGTTGCAAGCATGTTACAGAGCGCTGGAACTGCACCGAAAAAACACGGACGTGCTGGTGAGAATTTTTGGATGATGGGGGTATGGAAAGACTACATTAAATAAAACATTTAGCAAGATCATTTCTCCCATATATTCTCAGGCAAACAAGGCCTCATGGACTGGATTAGATTTAGAATAAATCTTACCTCTCTTACCTTTCTTGCCTTTCTTGTCTTTGTTCACCTCAATTCGTTTTAGTTACTCCTTTGGATCAAATGTAGGTAGCTAAAATGAGATGTGTTACCTGAAACTCTGGCCATTGAGAGAATGTTTTTTACATAGCTCCTCTGTATACTGTAGCAAAACCCAGGTCCATCAACGGAAGAATTAATCTTGGCCTAAAATAGGTATCAAAATGCAAATCAAATAATGAGAATGTGGCACATGTTTGTAACTCAGACCTATCCCGGCTATGAAGAATGTGCCAGTCCACAACTTGTGTTTCTACGTAAAGAACCTTCTACCTTTGTCATGAACTAAAAAGCAGTCGAACTATTTAAATTTTCTCATATTTTTTTAGTGTTAAGGCGTATTTTCTTAATCCTTTTGTCTCCTCTTGGTTTATGTTTAGGAGGCTGCATGTTGGGCTTTGAAAAATCTGTTTCTGTATCAACACAGCCTTCATGAGAAGATTGGAGATGGAGATAATCAGTGAGTGTTAATATGTTGAACTGTATTTTTAGAAATGAAAAAATGAAAGCCTACTATTAAGCCACTTTGGGTCTCATGTTTCAATTATTTTTCTTTTTCTTTCTTGTTATCTAATATATGACGAAATGCATGGTGTTCAACAACATTTGGGAAAGTTTCTTTCTTGAGAACTGTGCTAGCCTTGACTACATCAAAATTGCTAGTGTTCTAATAAAGGGTCAGAACACAGCCTAATAGAGCTAATTTTTACAGTTCATTAGGAATTATATCCTCGGTTGCAGCAAGGATGGGGAGGATTAAAGAATGTAAGAGTAAGGAAACTGGAGAAGATTATGATATCTAGTACTGAAGTGTTATGGAAAAGCAGTGGTCATTTTCCCACAAGTCAGATGAAAGGGCATAGTAAAGGAGGTGCTGCCTCATCAGGTAGAATCTAGGCATGGGTGAGACACAGATTTTCATTTTACTTAAACTATTTCTCAGAGTTGCTTAAAAATTTAATCATTAAAATTTTAGTAAGCCTTTTTGTGCCCTTTTCTGAACCTCAAGTCACTTGGAAAGCATGGTTCCAAGTGAATTCAGTGAGATTCAGAGTAGGCTAATTTGCAAAGGACTTTCTGTCTTGCTTTGGAAAAATACTAGAAGCCAAATACAATAATCTAGTACAATAATGTAGTTATGTCACTTAATACCTTTTTAGGAAACTGATCTACAGTTAAGAAGTAACTGCTTTAATATGGTCAATGTGCAGTGATTTGTTTTTCTCTGTGAAAGGTTCCCAATACACAGAGCGGTGATGCTCTCCATGCTGATGCACTCCTCTTCAAAAGAAGTGTTTCAGGCAGCTGCTAGTACCTTGGCAATTTTGTCACAACAAAATGGTAAGGGAATTTAATTATCTTTACTTTCTAATTCAGAAGAAAGTTATTGTTGTAATATTAAAGAATGTTCAGTGGGCTGCTGTATGAATACCGTGTTCCCTGTGATTAGAATATTCTGCAGTTGTGTTTAGTAGGAAGTTTATTCCTTGCTTTGAAAAAGCTATTGTTGGATAGTGTCAAAGAGAGTATGTGGAAGTAAAGAGTTGCCAGTTCACATGTTGCAATTGCTACTGTTTGGAGCAGGAGACAGGAAAAGACTATGTTCTCTTTATATGCTTCTTTAAATATTTATCATGCATTTGAATTTTGTCAAGAGCAGCATTTGTTGAAAATCACGTGAGTAAAGATTACAGCCCGACAAATACCATTTTCTTGCTTAACACAGGGGATTTAAGCAGTCGTGTTGACTTCAGTGAATCAAATTGTGGAGAAAGTTAAGCATGTGCATAGCAGTTTTCAAGACTGCTTTAGTGCTGATTCTGTCCCTAATATGGTTTCCTAACTTTTTTCAATTTGCAGACCCCCTCAAAATTTTTCAGTGGAGATGTGGACCCCTGGGTAGAGTATTTAACCCTACTGACAGTTGGCCTGCTTTCATTAGATACCTTTCCCAGAACCCTTTGAAATTATCTTGGACCTCAAGTGGTTTGTAGACTGCACATTGAAAGCCACTAGCTAGATAGGAAGATAAAGACTAGCAGTTAATTCCGATTCTCTAGGTGAGAAAGCATTGTTTTAACACTAGGTTACTGAGCCATCCATGTACACAAAACCTGCCAATGAAAAGATAAATGTGTATCTATATCGAGAAATTGATCTGATATGTTATGCCGGGTACTTTCATAACATGTTACTGATAAGTGGGCCTCTGATACCCTTTGAAAATCTAAAGCAAACTTTTATTTTTTATTTTATTTTTTCTTTTTTTCCTGTTAAATGAGTATACTTACACCAGAAATTATTAGACATAAAGAAGCTTAGTAAAACCCTCTGGTAGAATGCAATTTTACTTGAATTAACCATGTGAAATGGATGTACTGAACTGGGAATGACAAGAACTGTTTGTAGTTACCACGATGATGTAGAATATGTTTATAGTGTTCTGAGTTGTATTGGTTACAGTTATAGCTACAACATGTGCTTGGGTATTTGAATTTTTAAAAAACGAATTAACCAAGTAAATTGAGTGAGCAAATATAGTTTCATTTTTGAAGGCTTATTTTGGAAGTTAGAAGGTTTTCTGAAAGTTTTAAATTGTAACTTTCCTACATGACCACAGAATGCAATTAAGAGTAAAAATTGTTTAAGTGTAAACATTTTTGAAAATAAAAACAAAGCTGTACATTCTCCTTCACTTAAGTTAACTTTATGTAAGTAAAATTAGCAGATGTATATAAACTTATTAGGCATTCAGGAATTATAATGTTTTTGAATAAGCTATGCACACAGAAGTCAGCTTCAGCTCAAATTGTTTCCCATTCTAATTTATACTTCTATAATATATGTGTTTGGTGAGGAAAAAAATTGAAAAAAGGTGGGGAAAAAAGTTAGCAGTTCTATTTTTGAGAACTGTGCATAAAGAGAGAGAGATTTACTTATAGGATGCTTGCTATTTTGTGTTGTAGTAAATATCAGGAAGACACTTTTGGCTAAAGGAATACATATGAATGTTTTGGATATAATGAGGAAGCATCCACATTGTCCTGAAGTGGCTGAAAGTGCCTGCAGAATTCTGAATCATGTTTTCGAAGGAAGGTAATATACTTAGAAATACGCGGGCACTTCCAATGTGAAGGTTTGTGAGATTCAGTGATGTAATTCATTGCATTTAAATTATTGACTGTTTCATTGATATTAAAATTGACCACAGGCTGACAGCCCAGTTCAAGACATTAAATTTTGTAAGCCCTGTGTCAAATGCCCAGGTTAATACTTGTAGGGAGCTGCGCCACCTTCTCTTTGTTTTGGGGTTTGGGGTTTGAATAAACTATTGTTAGGGGGCATCCCCTCCTGTTTACCACACTGAATTCCACTGAGAGCTAAGAAATTACCCACAATATTAATTCTGATTACAAAAAAATAACATTGTGTTAGTATTATTTTTGTGTTGGCTTTTGCAAATGCTCTAGAACATGACTGTAAAGCAAACTTGTGACTAGTAAATATTGGTGTACAGAGTGGGAACATTATTCCAAGTGTCTTGCCAAGTTTTTCCATCCTTCCCTGAAACCTTTATATATGGTAAACTGTCTGTGAAAAAATGACAGACTCAAGATATAGTCACAGAATTTCTTATGAATAATTTCATTTTATAAAGAAGACAATCTCAAAACTTTGATAAATGTGTTCACAGGAGTAAAAAGTAGTATAAAATGAAAGAAGAGAAATCTAAAAGTGAATTCATAGTACTTGGCTACTACCAGTTCTAGGCATCCTAATGACATTGAGATTGTATTTTTTTCTTCAAGATTACAACCTAACATGATTGATATTTTTCTCTTTATTCTACAACTATCTGAAAATTCACCATTATTTTATGACAGTTGTGGAGCACCAAGTTAAGGAAGATGTCTTTTCACTATCTGGACTGGAATCAAAGCAGAATATATGAATCCACCATTCACTCTGAATGAAATACTTTATTCTCTGTGTATCACTGTTCTGGACTGGATTGAAAATTACTTCTCAGTAGTCTAGAACGGAATTAATTACATAGACTGAATTCTTGGAATCGCATGAAAATAATATATTTCCAATAATGAAGAAAAGTACCATAGTTTCATTTATGTTTTATTGCTCAAGCCAGATATACAGTATTCTATAAGGTTATCACACAGTGTTAACTAAGGAAACTAAAACATGTCAAATTTAGAAATGCATTCTTTTTATTTATTTTATAAACAATATTTTCAGTTTCCCTCATCTGGATATAATGACAGTAGCTGCATCAGAAGTTGTAAAAGCCATGAGGAAACATGCAAAATCACTCTCTGTACAACTGGAAGCGCTTCGAGTCCTTTTACAGTTTATGATGCCTGGTAAGTCATCCAAAAATATGATTACTGTGACATCATACGCCAAATCAGAGAATAGAATTAGGTAGCTGGGTTTTAATTTTTCTTATCTAATGAGACAGCCTTTAATGGGATTTAAAAAAATTTACTGGAGTTTTGTATATAGCAGAGAGCAGCTGTAACTCTTTAAGAACATACAAGATGGAGGAAAACTTTTGGAGTATTGAAGGCAACAGGCCAAAATTATCACTGATGATAATCAGTTCACTTGATTTTATCAGTGAAGAGTTAGGTCTGTTACTTTTAAGGAATTCAGGGAATGAGTGTGGAGCTATCGCTGTGATTGTGTATTTTCATCATAGATACTCTTTTAAGCGAAAGCAAACAGTGGTAAGAACTTCATCATTGTTGTACCCCAAAATGCATTTGTTTTAATAGTATCTTTTGGAAGGAATATAAAAATTGGACTTGTGACACCAAAGATAAGGATAATGATTTAAAGATATGAAATATACCCTTAGATACTGTTTTGTTGCAGAAAAAGAGAAGCCAAACTGACTAGCTTAGAAATTCCTTTAAAAAAACGCCTCTGTAAAGGCAATCTACAGCAGGGAAAAATATGTTGTTAGTTCTATACCTTTAATAGAATTCGGGGAAATTTTTAACTCTTCTTATCAGTTTACTGTTGTATATCCTGTTTTTTTTCCTCTGATTTTAAGTGTGAGAGTGCAGACACGGGGTACTGATTTTTTTCACAACCTTTTGCAAGTATCTATCTCTCAGCAGTTTCAATTGAACATTTACAAAAGCAGTAATTCTGAAACTAGTAACTTGGCTACTATGCAGACTGATTGCATATTTTCAGTTTTCTTCTGTTCTTTGAATTATAATCCTAGTAGTTCCCTTTTTTTCAATAAACAGCTGGATTAAGACTGGATATATGTATTATGACATATAGGCAAGCCACTTTTTTTGCCACCGTCCTGGAAGTGAGGCCCTTTTAAAGCATAATCAAACAAAGAGAGTGCCAACTGGGTGTCGGAACTTGCAGGTTAGTTAGGGAATAAAAAGTAATTCATGGGGAAAATAGTGACTGGAACAAATATGAATGCTTGAAGTGATTTTTAAAGGATTTCTGGGTACTTTCTGTAGTGCCACTTGACTGCAAGTGTCAATAGTTACAAGAAAGGTAAATCTGAAAGACCTTTCTCTGTTCTTTTATTTGTATTCACCTTCCACTTATGTCGTCTGTGGGTAAAATTTGGCCTATGATGTGCTGCCAAGTGAGAAAGGGCAACTAGTTTACAGCTTCTCTAGACTGTCTCCTTTCCAGAAGGAAGAGGCATTCTGAAGTTGGTCTCAGGAACACCACAAAACCCCGTAGCTCAAAAGAGTAAAATATTGCAATGTACCTTAAGCAAAATTCTTTGGCATGATTTTGCATTTTCACAGTAAGCAGTGAGCAAACATATGGTGAAATCATTTCAAGCACAATGTACTCACCCTACAATGTAAATCTGGAGAGATTCCAGTCTCTGTAACTACAGCATTCTGAAAATGTCATAAGGCCCTCTGAATCAGTTGTTAAAACTTGTGTGTTATATTGGGTTAATAATATTGGGTTAATACTGGGGGGGAATATTGTATCTGTTCTTCTGAGGAAGGCTGTTTTCCATTGTTGCAGATACAAAGGATGGCCAGAATGGTTCTTCCAGAGATGTGGGAGATGCTGCTTTCGCACTTACAGTAAAAGTCATTAAAAGCCAGTGTCTGTTGGAGGGAACTCATTCGTTGGTGCTTAATGCTTTGAACAGGGTATAGTTAAAACTTTATTCTAATGAATTTTGTGACTATTTTACACTTGCAATGGTGAATCATTTGTAAGTTTCACTTCCACATTGATTTTCTTATTGATTTGATAGAATTAATCTTAACTTGTGTTTCATTTATCATGCAAAATTTCTTCTTACTTTCTGTTCTGCAGTGTATTCAGTGGTCCTTTACAGGGTAACTCTAAAGGATATTTATAAAAGCAAGGCTAATTTTTTTTCAAGCATACAGTTCATCTGTGATTTCATTCATCATCTGTGATGATGAAAATTGTCCTCATACTTAACATCTCAATTACATATAGAACTGAGTGGTTCTTTAATAGAACTTCACATACTTTAAAAACAACAGTTGCTTGCTCTTAAAGAACAACTTTAAGAACAAGCAACTCTTCTGTTGCTATTGCAAGCAGAATAAATTGGTCTGATTTCATATTCATTTCTCCATTAGTTTATTGGAAATCCTAGCATTCAGAAGTGTGGATTAAAACTACTTGCTTCTGTAGCTGAGTGCACTGGTGCACTAGAAATTTTAACCCAGCAAGGAGCTACTGACACCGTGCTTCACACCCTGCAGATGTTTCCAGATGAGCAAGGTAGGGAAGGTATTTTGTTAATTGAATGTGAATGATGTAGTAGGAGGGGCTGGTTAACCACAGAAGCTCTAACCTGTCTATTACACTCCGTACTACCGGACAGGATGTAGGATACATGGCAAGGAAAGGCTGCAGTACTGCATAGTCCTCAGGTTCATCCACTTTTTAGTTATGCCTGGCCCTGTAATAGCGTATGCAAATAACTTTTTGGAATATTAGTAATATAACACAACTTAGGTCACAGGTTTATTTCATTTAGATTGTCTGAATAATTAACATTATTAATCTTTCTTTTTTTCTTGTAGACATACAGTGTTTGGGTTTGAGTCTTCTGCGCTCTTTGATCACAAGAAAGAGTTTGTGTATTGCAACTATGCATGTCCTGGCATCAGTTCTAGTTTCTACTCTGCGGAGATTTAAAGAGGTCACTGAAATCCAGATGCATGTAGGTGTTATTTCTGTATACAAAGATGAAAGTGAAAGGCAAAACTTTAGAAACTTATTATCCTAATGTAGTTGTATTTGAATTATTATTCCTTATTTTAATTACTTCATTTTGATTTTATTTCAATTACTAGATTAGTATAAGCCTTCAAAATTAAACCGATGTGTTTGCCATAGAGATGGCTTGCTTGGAGGCATATATTCAATCTAGAATATGTAAGCATAGTTTAGGTGTTTTTCTAAAACTTCTTAGATCTGCAAACTAGAACAAATTTCTCAATCATGGTCCGTCATTCAATCTACAATGATTTAATGAAGTAACTGTTATTATAGTACTGATTGCCCTTTTTCGAAAAATCGTAGAAAATAACTTATTTCCCAGCCCTGTCATCAGCAATAAGCTTCATGTAGGAATGCTCTATTTAAAAAAGATATTACTGGAATGCTGTGTCAGACTTTGGATCTACTTCTGAATGTGGAAGGAGAGTTCTCATTCTGTCTGCAAACACACACTCAGTCCTCCTTGTGTGAAAGTTCTGTTTCCTCTGCTTCAGAAGCTTTTCCTGTTTGTAGCAGAATGGAGCTTGCCTGCGAGATCAGCTTCCTGTGAGACCTTCTGTACTTCTGTTTCAGATCAATATGGAAACATCACAAGTAGAGCCTCCTTTCTTTACTGCTGTTTTTCCCACAACCCTTCCAAGTTTAGCTTAGTGTGGAGAGAAATCAAAATAATGTGGTGGAATAAGTTCATTAAAATGATATAGTCTCAATTAGGTTTGGACAAAGAGTCTGTAATTTTCCCAGTTCACCCTTCTAAGTGTACTTTAGCTGCAGAATCATGGGATGATTTTGTATTTCTTTTTAGATACACCTGTTAAGTTTTTCATTTAGCCTATCTATTTTTTAAAAATTCAAGGATTACAGAGCATTGGGACAAGGGGATGCATCTTCATCCCATATCCTTAGGAGGAGATTGTTTCCTCTACATTTTCAGGAAATCACAAGTGAATTTGTCACTGCCAGGCAGGATGTTTTCAGATATTTTGGTGCATAATTTGGCTTTTCAAAGTGTCAGTATCTGTTAAAGTGCACCAGCTAAATAAGCATGAAACTACAGCTATATAAACACAGAGACACCAGCTGTTTCTGCTTTCTCTCCTGATCTTCTCCAATTTTTGAATTATTGCATATTTAAAAGTATGACCAAAAAAAAATAAAACAAAAGCAAAAAAAAAATCTTTTGGTTGAAATATGATTTTGTTGCATGACCTGTTTTAAAATGACACTTTTTAACACTGTATTTATTTCAATCTTCTCATTGTATTCTTAGGGATTCCATGCAATCTTGTCAATTCTTGGTTTGTCACCTTGTTTTGCTAAGCTGCTGATACATGAATCATTTGACACAGTAATTTTCTACCAGATGTCTATGTGTTTCACTGACCAGCGGGATCGACAGGTATCTTTTCTTTTTTGGCAGCTCCAAAGCTGAAAAATGTTGGTGCTTTTTTTGTCCTAACTTTGATTGTTTGTCTTCCCATTCAGTTTCAAAGCCTGTGTTGTAGATGTTTTGCTAAATTAGCTGAAAATGATGATTTAAAAAATATGATGCTGGAAAAAGCATGTCTTGAGTACAATAGTATTATGGCTGAATGTTTACTTCTACTGGGAGCTGATGTTAATAAGAAGACAAAGACAAACTCTTTGATCTATCAGGTAATATATGGAAATATACATAGTTTTATTACTTTAAAATTTGTGCCTTTGGGTTCCTTTTTCTTTTCATGTAAACATATATTTGGGATATCACAGCAGCAATACCCAGAGCAATCTAACTGTGACCTGAGTGGTGTTAGCCATTGATAATCACGGTCACTTCAGGCTCAGTCTGATGTTCATTGAAACACCCTTCACGTTATTGAAGCTCACAGAGTCACTGTCACCTAGAACATGCCCGCACTGACAGTTCAGTTCTGATGCAAATTCACTTTAAAGTCCACGCTTTCTGACTATTTACCCTGTTCATGTGCAAACCTGGGTTCAATCAAGTACTGACTTAGCCTTGGCTTTGGAAGGAAGCTTTTGAGGAAGAAGACTTAAGCTCAAGTGTGGCAAACTCCCAGTCATTTTTTCTGAAGTAGATGGCATCAAGCCCATTAGAGCTCTGTCCATGAACTGATATTCCAAATTCAGCTCTTTCCAAGCTCTCTGAGGCCAAAGAACAGATGGATCAGCAGGCAGTGCTGTGCATAGATGGGTTTCAGTGTGCTTAGTCCCATTCTGTTCTAGACACGCAAAGAAGACTTTTCCCAGTATGCCTGCCCTGGAATGGTGGATTTTTTACTGTGTTGTACTTAAAGATGAATATAGTCATCAGTTTTTGTGCTGATTTAACTGTTGAAATTAGAGTTATGACTTTTTATCAGCACGGCTAAAGTAATATAACATCTTGGAATGCCTGCAGTGATACTGTCTGTAAAGAGCTCTATCCAGACAGTGGCCACATCCGGAGCATCAAGTATTTGAAATACGCTGGTGTCTTAAATAAGGCAAACATTCCATCTGGATTCAGCCATGCCAACAGAGAGGGTGTTCCCACCTGCAAATAAGCGCTCCTTGCTAAATGTGACTACCTTTAAAATTCCTTAGTAGAAAGAGTGTGTATAAGCACTTCTTAATTTTCCTTCAGTGTCAAAGTTTTAAACGGTCTGAGATAACTCCATCAGTACTGCCTGAGTGAATTAGGAAGTGTTCATTTCTGCTGGCAGAGCTGGCCGGGTAATAAAGCACAGCTGAGTTGGAATGAACCATCCATCCATCCATTGAACCACTGAGTCTGAGGTAGGCAAATCAGTGTTAGCAAATCACAGTGGAAATATTGGCATAACTATTTCTAAAAAATATTTGTAATATTCACAATCAGTACTATTCTGTGTAGCAATGCAGGCAGAGATTGGAAGGAGCAAAGCTGACTGAAGCCCGTGAACCTGAGCTCCCTGGCATTAGGCAAGGCTTGATGGGTTTCACCATTGTTCCCTGTTCATCTGATATCCAGATGACATGGCAAAATAACCCCTAAGTGTCATTTTTCTACTGAACAGGTAAATTAATGGAGTTGCCATCAACCACATGCAATAACCGAACTACATAAATTACCATTCATTTTTGCCTGGAAATTGTGTGCATTCATGGCACAAATTACAATTACAGAACAGACATTGGTCATATTTTGGGCAAAGACTTCAGGGAAAGGGAGCTGGTACTTAGATGGTTTAGGCAGGCATATGCTCTGAGGGGTAGGGAATTGTATAATTGAAAAAGAGACATGATCCTAAAAATACAATGAATCTGAATTTGAAACAAGTCTCTTAATGTAGTCTGAGCTGTTGTTTGAGTCCTCTGCATAAAATTTTTTAATTACTTTTCTCTGTTAGGTTTGTGAAAAAGGAAATAATCCTAAATTGGTGGAATTGTTATTAGCCAATGGTGCTCGAGAGCAGGATGTTCGGAGTGCATTAACAATCAGTATAAAGAGAGGAGACAGTCAAATCATCAGCCTGCTCTTGAAGAAGCTTAGCCTTGATGTTGCCAACAGCAGTATATGTCTTGGAGGATTTGGTATTGGGAGACTAGAGCCTTCCTGGCTCATTCCTTTGTTCCCAGATAAACTTACTCCATTAAGAAAGCAAAGTGAGTATATATATATAATTTGCGATACAAAATACATTAATATCTCTTGATGGTACTGTGTACATATTTTAGATTAAGACCTTCAGTTGAGGATCTCTTCATATCATTCAGCTGGTTGTAGAAAGACTGCCAGGCTTGAAAATAAATCAGGTTATTTCTGTTATTTTTTTAAAAGCTATTTGGATTTCTTGGAGAACATGCTATCTTTTCAGTTTCTTATACATACAGATGCAGGCTCTGCACTGGCAAGAATGGTGCTTAAATTCCAGATGAAGAATAATTCAGAGGACAGATCAAAAGCCTCCTCTGATCTAAACTTCTCTGAAGATGGAGTAGAAAAAAACTATGATTGGAATTTCGTTTCTGACCCATTAGTGGACAGTGTTTTTCCTTTGAGTGATGATGTTGATAGTGAAGGTAAGTGTTTTTTCTTTTTATAATCCCAATCTAGTGTAATAGGGCCAGACCATAGCCATAAATCAGTTGTTTGTATTCGAGATAGAACACTTCCCATGAAAAAAATATGTCAGCATCTAAATTACAGCCTTAAATACATTTCCTTACTTATTTGTCTTCCTGTGTTATTGTTTTGTGTTAGGAAGTGAAGGTTCACTTTTTACAAAAAAGAAGTCCAATTCCATTGCAGTTGCTGACATATATTGTAGGGAAATGGCATTTCAAAGAGGTTCTCCTGCTTTGCCACGACATTCCTACTCTGTGGTAAGTCAGATCGTTACTCCAGGCTTCTTATAAGTCCATCTGTGTTGCCTACAACAAAATCATTAATAATCAAGTGTTAGGAAAGGTCATGTAACTATGTGGGCTCTTGTCTCACTGTTGCCATTTAATATTTCCTTCTATTGCTGTGCTATTACTGTGCTGCAGATCACTGTACAGATGAGAGTCTATTTCAGCAAAGATTTATGATCAATAAAAAGTACATGTTCTTGTGAATTGCTCGAATTTCTGGTTGGATGTTCAAATGCAGATAAAGAAACTGTTGGCCTATTCACAAAGACTTCACTAGCCCTTAGTGAGGCTGATCTTCAGAGTGATCAATGAAGAGAAACCACTTCCATAAGAAGATATAAGAGGACAAATTGGTGGAATTAAAGTCAGGTTCCTTTAAAAGGAGCTTGTCACTTTCCATTGACTGTAAAGGGAAACTAGAGAGACTGGCTTCCCTAGAGAAAGTTACTTTTTGTAATATCCTGCTCCATCCTGTCACCCCACCCTAGTGAAAGTCATTTTAGGTTGCCAAAAAATGCACTGATTCCATTGCACTTTAAATCTACTGTTCTTTCATATTGCATGGATCAGTAAGTTTTATAAAGATGTTATCTCTTGTTATTTTTATTTGAAATGTATGATTTCTTTGTGTTCCCCCTGGAAGTTCTAATAAAAAGAGAGCATGATAAAAAGAAATTTACTGAATTCAGATAGTTTCAGATATCTGCATATGTCCATAACTGGTGTTTTTGTTCTCTTCTGGGATTTTCCAGGGACCTGGCTCAGATTATGAACCGCTAATGAAACAAAGAAGAAAAATCTTCCCTTCAGATGAATCCCCCAGTAAGTAAACTATACAATTTAACATATATAACAGCTTCTTCATCCTTAATACTTTCACAACCATAGCATGCAAAGATCTTAGATTATATATGTGTTTACCAAGAGGGGGATACATTTTGGAAGTACTACCATGGAATAGAAATAATACATATATAGAGAATTATTTCTTCATGGGCTTCACAAATAATTTATGTAGAATTAAACAGGCAATGAAATGTTCTGAGTGCCCTTATTAGCTTTCAAAAACTATTTCTGTTGTGCAGTGCATAAACATCCATCTCTTCCCTACTGTCTTATAATTTTCTGTCTCTTAATAGAAGTCTTCATGGATTTGGACCTTAACCAATATCCAAACATTCACTGTCTTCTGCGTCCTTAGATACCAAGTTGATTATCTTAATTTTAATTACATGATAAATGAAATCATGCTATTTTTCCCATTTTTTTTGTTTTAATAGAAGGCATCTCAAAATTTTCACCACATATAAGACCATCAGACAGTCTTTCTTCATTGATCTCAGAGAAAGAATATATTAAATCACTAGATCTTTCATCAAATGAGCTGGAGAACATTGATGCCATCAGCCAGAATAGCTGCTTAACTAGTCATCTGGAACATCTTGAGAAACTGGAGCTTCACCAAAATGCTCTTACAAACATTCCAGAACAACTGTGTGAAGTAATGCTGCATAATTTTACATTATACAAGTTGAGATTAGTTACAATGAATTGTTTGTATCTAACAATGTACCCATAACAATACTTCTCATGAATATAGGTGTATATTTTTTGCATGCTTCATATATTTCATTCAGTGGATTTATGTTCAGTTAGGAATAAAAGTAATTTTTATGGAACTCTTAAGTCATTTACTGCACAGAACTGGTTTAGGACGTGTTATATTGAGTAACATAATAATGGAAGTGAGAACTCAGCAATTCGTATCTACTAAATTTTATGAACTGAGCTAATTAATTTTAAAGAATGCTTTATATTTTATTCTGTAATAGGAATATTGCAAGTTACTTTGGTATTTTCTGCTATTTTTCCTAGCAAGTGAAATATAAGGAAATTAGTAAATTGTATAAAATATAACTCAGGTTTAAAGCTATAAATTAATGTTTTCATTTATCTTTTTAAAAACAAATTATCCTTTTCTTTCAGCACTTGAAATGCTTGACTTACTTGGATTTGCGCAGTAACCGATTTACTTCTTTCCCGACTTATTTACTGAAAATGAGTTGTATTGCAAATCTTGATATCTCTCGAAATGACATTGGACCTTCCTTTTCTTTGGATCCTTACCTCAGATGTCCAACTCTAAAGCAACTTAATCTTTCGTACAATCAGCTGGTGTGCGCTCCTGAATTTCTTACAGATGTTGCTGAAAATCTGGAACAGTTGTTGCTAGAAGGGTGAGTTACATTAATAAATGGACTGTATATTTGTCATCCAAAATGATGGCATGGAAGGGATTGTTTATTCAGTGAATGTCAGTGAAACACTGGCATTGTCTTCCAAACGTGTAAATTGCTGCAATTGTCAGTGTTGTATTACAAAGTACATGAGAATATCTGTGGTTCTTGATAAAATCTAATAGCATTGCAGTTTCATATCAGTAACATTGCAGTTTCATTTCAATAACATACTGAAAATTTTGTAGTTCAGCAATTTTCTGCTGCCATTCTCTTCGTCCACAGGACTGTCTGTGTTGTCTAACATAATCAACTAGGTTTTCTGTGTACAGAATACAGTTTCCACATATTCACCAAAGGTTTTTTGGAAGTATGAGTTGTAACATCACATTTATCGGCATGGATATGTTTTAAATGAAGAAGCTGAGAACATATGTAATTTTTTGTTTACTAGCACCTTTTATCTTATTTGTTAGTGAGTGAGGTAATTCATACCTATATGGAGTACTTGCGAATGCTATTATTGACAACTCTGTAAACAGCAAATAATGTCTCTCTCGTCAACCGTAATTTGCTTTAAAGAAGATGGTGATATTTTTAATGCAGAAGTTCACACAGAATAAAGATAGCAACATATGTAACTAAAACAATGTGTATTAAATATGTGAATCAAATTTACAGAAGCAATATTTTAAATTAAAAATCCTGTTGCATTTTTTCATTAGCTTTATTTTGAACTTTATTAGCAATATTGCCCTTGCAAAACAGTTCTTTTGGTTCTTTTATCTGTATTTTCAGGACTTTTGTCTCTTTCTGGTGTTCTTCTTCCCAGAATTGATTGTTTGTAACATTATATTCTCATCCTGAATACTCATCCTGAATTGTATCCACTATGTGGAATTCCATTATTTTTTTTTCTTGATTGTGATGATCATCTGTGATGATAATCCTGCAAACACATATCTTTACTAAACAGAACTACTCAAAATGCAACAGTCCTCTCTGTGTGGAATTGAGCTGCAGTATGTAACCAGGGATTGCACCTTGTAGTACATTCTGACATTTGCTCTCCAAATTAATTAAAACAATCTTAATATCAGTCATGTTACTCCATGTTGCCACATGTGCCAGTATTTTTTGCTGACTGATGAGTCATTATACAGATAAAAGTCTTATTTTTTGTTTACCAGTGTAAGGATAGCATTGTCAGAACAAAACTCTCCACTTTCACTTTTTAGCCAATAGTTTCTAAATAAAACTTTGATTTTTTTTTTTTCTTATTATTATCATAGAAATAAAATTTCATGCTTATGTTCACCTATATGCTTGAAAGAACTGAAAATTTTAAACATTAGTAAGAACAATATTTCATCCCTTGCTGAGAATGTCTTCGTGGGCTGTACAAAACTGGAGCAGTTCAACGCCAGGATGAATGCTCTTGGTAAGTATCTGTGAAAATAGGATCCACCTTCTAGAAACCATTCCAAGTCACAAAATTCCACCAGCATTTAGAGTCTTGGGAGACAAGAAAAGGAGAACACCACATACATTTGTCCTTGTTTATAGAGCTCCCTAAGCATCAGCTTTTGATTGCTGTTGGAAGCAGTATACTTCCAGTGGGGATTGATGGACATTTGATCTGACTTGGCATAGTTCATCTTGTTTTTACATTTGTAGTGGATGCTATAAAAATGGTTGAGTGTACTCAAACATACGTATTATTGGGGAAGGTTCAAGGCAGAAGAAATCATTCAAAGTTAGCGTGCAAATCTAGTACTAATGCAGGTTTAATACTGTACTGAAATACATATCATACAAGCATCCTGGCCTGTATCAGGAATAGCATGGCCAGCAGGACTAGGGAAGTGATTGTCTTCTTCTCTCAGCACTGGTGAGGCCCCACCTTGAGTACTGTGTTTGGTTTTGGGCTTTTCAATACAAGAAAGACTTTGAGGTGCTGGAGCATGTCCAGAGAAGGGCAATGAAGCTGGTGAGGGGTCTGTAGAGCAAGTCTTAGGAGGAGCAGCTGCAGGAGCTGGGGTTGTGCAGCCTGGAGAAAAGCTGAGGAAAGACCTTACTACTCTCTGACTACATGAAAGGAGACTGTAGCAAGGTGGGTGTCACTTTCTTTTCCCAAGAAACAAGTTATAACATGAGACAAAATGGCTTCAAGTTGTGCCAGGGGAGTTTTAAATTGGATATTAGGGAAAATTTATTCACCGAAAGGGTTGTCAAGCATTGAAACAGGCTGCCCAGGGAAGTGGAGTCACCATCCCTGGAGGTATTTAAAAGATACGTAGATGTAGCACATAGAGACATGGTTTAGTGGGCGAACTTGACAGTGTTAGGTTTACGGTTGGATTTGATGAAAGGTCTTTTCCAACCTAAATGATTCTATATTTCTACGTATTACCCCACCATATCCATCATTGTCTTCTGAATAAACAGAGTGTTTGATTCACTTGCCTGAATGCAGGTGTCATTTGAGATGCTCTGAAGTATCCCACTTGGCTCACAGCTGCTGGTTCAGAAAAAGCAGGTCTTCCATAGCTCCTTTGTTGTGTCTCCAAGCCTTGTGCAGATCGCTCAGGTACCACAGAGTAGATAACTTCACTAGAACCCAGTGTTTAAGCAATTGAATTGAGTTCAGAGTATGTCAAAATTAATTTACCTATGAACAATAAAAAATACATAAATGAGGTTTTAATGATACTGCAGGAGTTTATAAATTATTGTCAGAATTTATTTCTGTCTCCAATATGTAAAATCTTCCATTTTCAAATTATTGTCATAGTGTTTTAGGAGGTAGCTGTTATACCTGCATTAAACACAGCTGAACCATTAGAGTCATCTTTATATGCAAAAGACACATCACTCACTGGGTGAATTCTGGGAATGTTATGTATACTGGCAATATATCAATGTGTAAGTAGATTATTGCAGTGTTTAATGCCAATAGGAGATGAAGTATAATAGCATGCAATATGATAAAAGCCAATACTTTAACTCGGTTCTAAACTTCTTTTATTTGGGGAGTTTAGTTTTAAATAAGCTTTAAAAAAAAAGATTCAGATTCTGCCTTTGGTAGCTTATACAAAGACCTGTGTATCAAAGATGATAGACTGACCTTTTACTCTGTCTTTTATTTTAGAAAACTCTAGTCTTAAAAAAAAATTTAAACAGTTCTGAAAAGTAATAAGATTAACCTCTTTTTCTGTTCTAGAAATAATACCTGACTTGTCCTCCAGCATAACAAGCTTAAAATTATCCCAAAATTGTTTTATTAATGTTCCAGAAGCAATTCTTCTTCTACCCCAGTAAGTTATTATTTTCTTTATTGAAGTTAATGCCAAGTTCTTGATGAAGAAAATGTGATGGCAAGACCTTTGTGAAATAGAAAATTCTGCATGTTTTACTGATTTTCTAGCAGTTTAAATCTAAAACTTAGTAGCTTTTAAGTGAAGATAAATCAGTTACATTTTCTTCATTATTTTGAGCAATTCTGTTCCTCAGATTCAGATCATTGTTATTGAAAATATATTGCTTGGCTGACAAAATATATTGCTGAAGCTGACAATTCTTGCTGAGAAGACCAGAATTATTTATTTTCTTGAAACCAGCAGTAAAAAGATACTGGCAATTCTTCCTTTTCAAGCAGTTCTGCAGACTTTTGCACAAGGCTACTGAGATCAGTTTTTTACTTCCCAAATATCACAAGATATCTATTCTCAAAGAATAACGCTTCCTCTAGATGGAACTGTGGTAAAGATGCATGTGACATTTATTTTGCTATACCTTCAAAGTATTACTCATGTGAAAATCAGACTTCTGCTTTTTTATTTGTAGAAGTTACTGACCTTAATGGTTCACTGGAATCAAATTGTGGAAGGAATGCTTAGAAGGGATGATCAGATCAGTTACCTGATAGATGTGCTAGATATGGGTGCGGATGGCACCATGGGGAGGGCAGATCCCCAGATCTGTGGACTTAGATTAACCAGATTTGCATAGAGCACATCATTATTTCACTGTTTCAGTGTACTAAGGTTTATATTTACAGCATTTTTACAGCAAATTTAATGGATGTGTTGAAAAAGGTGCAGCTTTCAGGTTCTACATCTTCTAGCCTAGAAAAGTTACACTACTGATTTGAACAGAGCCATGCATGTTTGCGAATCATAGAAGAAGGAAATAGACTGTTATCACGATATGTACATTTTAAGTCACTCTTTAATTTACTATCTGAAACATTTACACACAGTACAGTGTGGATGTTTATTTTCATGATCAGACAATTTTACTCACAGACAAATACATTGAAACAGTATTATACTGAATCAATCATGTATTTTCTTATAAATTTTTCAGAGGTAATGAAGACCTACTTATAATATCTTAATTACATTTGCTCATAGTAGTAATTATCTTTCTTCTTCTTTCTACATTCCTGTCAGAACACTGTCTGTTCTAATATCTAATCCATTTGTTTATTTATTAAAAATTAATGCAGTTCCAGTGAATCTCAGTTTTGGGATTTTTACATTTGCTAATTTCTCTCTTTTTTATTTTTATGGTTTTAGTTTGCGGTCAGTAGATTTAAGCCAAAACAAGATCATAAACCTGCCTGGACCAATGCACTGGAAATCATTTAACTTAAGGGAGCTGTTATTTAATCATAATCAAATAGACGTCTTGGACTTGAGTGAAAAGGCATGTGCATGGTCTAGGCTAGAAAAGTTACACCTGTCCCACAACAAGTTAAAGGAGGTAAAGTGTAACATTCTACCTAAAAATTAAATCAACTTTCAGTTGAATGCTATTTTTCAATTTTCATTTGGTTTTCATTTGATTTTCGTTTGATTATCATTTTAAGTTCTATTAGTAAAATGGTGTGTAAGTGCAAATAGTACTTCCTGTGAATGGAAATCACCATATTCTATAAAGCTTTTCTGTCTGGAATGTTCTGTCATATAATCAGGTTGTGTAATTAATTCATTATGAGGTCCTTTGTCTATTAGTGTTGGATATTAGGCTTGTTTATTACAAAAAGTTGAAGTACAGTGGTAAAAATAATATCTAGTTTTGATGAATACCTAATGTGTTCATGCTTATATTTCTTTTTCTTTTTTTTTTTTTTTTTCCATTTAATTGTCCATTAAATGTCCTGTTATTTAGATTCCTCCTCAGATTGGCTTCCTAGAGAACTTGACTTCTCTGGATGTAAGTCACAATCCCGATTTGAGATTCTTTCCAGATGAAATGGGAAGACTGTCCAAAATCTGGGATCTTCCTTTGGAAGGACTCCATCTTAATTTAGACTTCAAACACGTAGGATGCAAAGCCAGAGACATTATCAGGTTTGTTGCCCTGTTGTTTTTGAATATTCTTCTGCTGCTTTCTTGGGATATGCAGTAAACATTAAGAAAATAACATATGCTCATTTGTCCTATGAAATCCAGCATGCTACTCTATGGGAGGTATCATATCATAGATCATATCATGTCATGTCAACACACACAGGTAAAATAAATTGTAGTGATTTAGACTACAATAGTATTGCTCCTTGAATTCGGTGCTTCTATAAACAGTGCAGTAAGTGGTGCTTACCAATTATTTCTAATATGTTTCTTGTGTTCCCAAGTGCATTGCACAGAGCACGTTTTTGAGTAATTGCAAAGCAACAAAAGAAGAAAAAATCTGAATTAAGCTTTAACTTTCAAATCGGAAATTAGAATAGGCTGTTAAAATCCCAGTAATATCAAACAGATAATGAAAATTTGAAGAATACGGTATGGGTTTAGATTTTTCCTTGGTCTTGAGTTCTGTTGGTATTTTTATTTTTATACACTTCTTTGAGTTCTGCAAACTTTTTTATGCCAGATTTCTTCAACAACGACTGAAGAAGGCTGTACCTTATAACAGAATGAAGCTTATGATTGTTGGAAACACTGGCAGTGGGAAAACTACCCTGCTACAGCAACTGATGAAATGCAAACGGACAGAATTGAGCTCTCCAAAAGCTACAGTAGGCATTGATGTGAAAGACTGGATCATTCAAGAGAAAGGCAAAATGAAGAAAGAGCTTATATTAAATGTGTGGGATTTTGGAGGTATTTATTTCAAGAGCTTATTGTCCTTTACTATTGTCTTTTCTAACTCAATGCATTACTTACTTTTCGAGTCACTCTGTGAGATTTCTAACTGTGGACAGTAGAATTATGCAAACTTATACCAAAAGTAAAGTGACCACTTATAAATTAGTGAATTCTGTAAATTGGCAGCTCAAATTGGCCCTCAAATTTGAAATAAAGGCTCAGGAATTTCTCATCACCAAATGTGGTCTGACCACTCATTTCAGCCATAGGACTCTAGAACTGTAATTTCAGAAAACGAAGAAACTGCTTCTAATCACCAGAAGAATGATTTTCCACTCAACTCTGTTTCTCCCTTGTGTAGCCTGGATCTTCAAGGCTCTACAGCATCACTGTTTTGTAAGGTCGCAGAAAACAAAGTACTTAAGAGGAATCTTTGAACTTTGGGCTTTTGGAAAACTTTCTAAGTTTGGGGGACTCCAGAAGCACTTCTAAAATTCAAGGACATTTCAGCCTATAGAAGACTTACTTTTAAACATTGGTCCATGATCATGTAAATACAGCCTGTGTCACAATGGATGGGCACAGAAGAGCAGGATTCAAGCTGAATGTCCAGCTTCAATTACGATTTTAAGTGCTTAATCATGTGAACATTGGAGTCTTATTTTGAAGTTGCTGAAAGGATAGGAGAAAGAAAAGGAAGAAGGAAGGAGTGAGGGAGAAATTCAGTATTGGAGTTTTAAAAGAATCATGACCTTTCAAGGTGTCTTTGCAGCAACAATGTTCATCCACTTGTTAAATCTTACACTTCCTGATTTAACATAAATTACATAGCTCAACACTGCATTTCAGTGAATGATCTACCAGAGAGTACATGCTTAAAATTCCTAGTTATTACTGGTTTCCTGTCAATTTAGATAATTTTCTGTAAGCATTCATTTCATTTGTGGATTAGTGGTCTGAGAATAAATGTTCTGCTGCCTTTCTGTGATCTGAAGGTGTTCAATGAGGGAAGTAATAAACAGTGAAATTTTTTTAACATTAGGACAAGAAGAGTTCTACAGTACCCATCCGCATTTTATGACCCAAAGAGCTTTATATCTTGCTGTTTATGATCTCAGCAAAGGACAAGCAGAGGTGGATGCTATGAAGCCCTGGCTTTTTAACATCAAGGTAAGCCAGAATGGAATTCCGCTTTTCAGGGAGCTGATGGTGGACAGCAAATTAACCACAAATATTTTTAGAGAGGGGAAGAGAAAAGCAGCTCTTCAGCAAATGCAAATTGTAAGATGAAACGAGAACTGAAATACATCATATATTGGATATGAAAATAGTTGTAGACATACAAAGACATGATCAGCACCATTTTGTACTTAAAATGGTACAGTGTGATGTGCAAAAGAATATTTTGTATGTTCTGGCAATATTTTGAATTGACTGATAAAAACAAGAAACATGTAGTATTAAAGGGATGACAAGTTAAACCTGCTCTTTCTTTTACATCATTGTAAATTCTGGGGCAATTAGAATTTGACTAATTTAAAACTGACTAGATGCTGGTCTGAAATCATGCTGTTAAGTGTATGCTTAGCATCCTGTTGTTAATAGGGATGATTCCAGGTCTATGGTAGGGAAATTTGTCTGAGAATCTCCCTATATATTTTTCTTTTGCTCTAAGTGTTTTATTTTCATTTAATGGAATCACGCCTTGGTGAACGTTACTTTTCCTTTTGCTTGATGGTTAGCCATGGCTGGGTGATGCAATTGCATAAAGATCTTGTGTACTGATCCTGTTTGTAAACTTCTTTTTTACTCCCTTCACCTTGAGTATGACATAAGACAGAGGTTTGCAGTCAGTTTAGTATTGATGAAGACCATTTCTGATGTGTTTGCCTTTGCTGTGCAGTACTTGCGGGTGTTTCATTGCTGCACTGTTCCAATCGCAACTAGCAGAGCATCCTTTTGCTCTTCCATTTTGTTAGGCATTTCTAATGAGAAATAAAGTTATCCCTCGATTTTACTGACAATGTTACTAATCTGCAAAGTGTGAAATCCAGATCTACACTGCTTCCTTTTAGAAAAAGCTGATTTTTTAATATTTCTATTTTGAAGTTGACTGCTCTCTGTATGTTGAAAAATATGTTTCTTATTTATAGGCTAATGTATTTTCACTGCCTTATCCAGTGAAGGCTATTATATGGCATTGCTGTTTAAACTCCTCCTGAATAAAGACATGAAATAGTATTTCAGATTTCAAACCTGTTTAAAAGAAGTATATTTAGAGAGCGAGAAAGAGTTGCTTTTTTCATTGTATTGATTGTTTTGACTAAACTCTCACTTTTATAAAGGTGGATGTGAACAATAACATCAGCGTTCACTACTGAGTTAATTGACTGTATGGATCTTACTAACAGGCTCGAGCTTCAACATCCCCCGTCATTCTTGTTGGCACTCATTTAGATGTTTCTGATGAAACACAACGTAAAGTCTGCATGACTAAAATTACTAGAGAGCTGCTGAATAAGCGAGGTTTCCCAGCAATTCAAGATTATCACTTTGTGAATGCTACTGAAGAATCCGATTCTATTATCAGACTTCGGAAAATCATAATAAAGGAGAGTCTTCATTTCAAGGTAAGCTATGTACTCTTCGTCATGGTAGACATTGTAGATTTAGGTAAGTAAGTACATTTTTTAACTTAATTAAACAGATAATTAAATACATTTTTAATGTGACAGCAAACTCATCTTGCCTTCCATAAAATCTTACACACAGCAAAATAAGGAGAGAAAATCACCAGTTTTGTTTTCATTTCATTTTCTATCAAAAAAATCAACTTATTAAAAATCTCAGCTAAGTTTTGTTTTCAAACACTAGGGCTATATGAAGAGAATAATTAAAAACAGACCATCTTTTTCTTACAGAGAAATCTGATCAAAAACCTTTTTGTTGGATGGCAACATGTAATTGCAATAATAAGTATTGCAAGATTTCAGGGGACCAGGAAATAAGAATTTGTAGTTTCTGAAAGCTAATTCTCCATTTACTGATTACATTTTAGATAGTGTGAAACAATTTCTAGAAAAAGGAAAGTGAATTAAAGCAGGAAAAGAAGATGCCTTGAACTGAGTGATCCTCCAAGATTGGAGAATCTCACTCGTAGTTCTGTTGTCTCCAAAGTCATCCTTACCACTCATTCTCTGCTGTCTCCGTAGCCACAGCATGAAGCTCTGTCTGAGTGTGAGTGACAAGGATGAAGACAATATCCCAGACATGGAGCTTACAGTAAGACAGGAACCTATCTGTACCAAAAAAAAAGGAAGGAACTCAGGCTCAGGAAATAGGGCAAAGCACCCGACTGTGTTTCCCTTAAGTGTCACTAACCTGGCCAAAATTATTCCTACCTCTCATCCTGTCCACTATCAGTCATGGAGACTTTTAATTGAGCTATTGCCCTTTTCATCCCAGTTTACCTAACGGCATGTCTAGAGATATTACAGATTACAAGAGGTATCATTTTTTTAATTAATTTGCCTGCTGTTTTGTGTTAACCTGAGCTGTATGAGATCATACACTGAATATTTTCCTTGAAGTCAGAGCTTCTCTTTGAACTTCTCAGAAGACACAATTATTTATTTTTTATGTACCTGTATATTTTCTTCTTTGATAATTCATTTATAGAAAGAAATTCATCTTATACTCCTGAAAGACATTCATATTATACTTCTGAAAGAAGAATTAGATACATCTACCTTTCAGAAGCTGTCTTAGTCAATAAATGAATGTTCTTGTTCCTTCTTGCTGCTACTATTGAGTGGATAAAACTACCTTATGTCTTAGTTTTATTGTTTCTATTTCACGTGATTAAATTAATACATTTAAGATTATTATTCTTGATTATACAGATCAGGGATCAGCCAGTGGTTGGTCAGCTAATTCCCGACAGCTACCTGGAGCTGGAGAAGAGAATTTTGCTGGAACGTAAAAATGTCCCAGTTGAATTTCCTGTGATTGATCAGAAACGCTTACTGGAACTGGTGCAAGAAAGCCAGTTACAATTGGATGAAAATGAACTCCCTCATGCGATTCACTTTCTGAATGAATCAGGTAAAATATTATCTTCAGTGTATATTTGTTAGCACTTTGTTGCAAATCTGCAGCAGAGAGACCTGCATGCATCTTCAAATCTCACATAAGATTGACACAAAGTATTGAGCCAAAATGCTTAAGATTGTGTGACATTAAGTTTTATAATCCAGGTTGTTACGTCATAAAGGAATCCCATGACATAAAGAATTGCTACTGTAACAATTTATATATCTTACCCCCTGCTGGTTAGACAGCACAGTTTCTGAAGAAAGATGCAGTTGCTGTAATAGCTTGAATAGAATAGCAGTTAATTGAATATACATAACAACTTATCTTAGTGCTGTACAAACTTCATAAGATTGAATAATAAATCACACTGAGCATAGCTGCTTGGCAAAAACCCAAGTCAGCTCAGAAATCTAACAAAACATCTGAAAATAAAGGTAAAGCTCAATGGTGATTGCATTCTACTCTCCTGAGATATTGACATAAATACAATAGCTGTATTTATTATTCAGATTGCTTATGTCAAGCCATGTAAGACAAACAGCCCAGAGTGGGGTGTTTATTTTGCTTATTGTGAAGCTTGAGAAATGCATTGCTAATTCCAGTATTCTCTGTGCAGGTGTACTCCTTCATTTCCAAGACCCAGCACTACAGCTAAGAGATCTGTATTTTGTAGATCCTAAGTGGCTGTGTAAAATCATGGCACAGGTTAGACTCTGATAACTTTTTGTATCTACATTCATGGAACTGTTTCATCTACCTCAAACTATTGTAACTTATTAGTTGTTCTTCACCATTTCTTCACTGTTTCATGATCTAGAATTTTCTCAGGGCCCAGCTTGGTTTACCTGGCTCTTTCCATTTCCTTTGCTTTCTAGACAGCTGTCTGTCTCAGTGGTGCTGTGTTCTTATGCTGTGATGTCCAATATCATTTAAATTACACTGGACACAAAAATACGTGTAGAATAGAAAATCCCAGGGATGCAAAGTAATCCCACAATACGTTGTGATAGGTTGAAGTGAAAACTGGAATTTTGGATTAAAGTAGTAAGAATGGGAAAAGGGTCGTAGTATGCTTGGTCCTGATGGCAGAGAGTGATATGGATTCTCATGCTGGGACGGGAGAGTAGCTTAAATGAAACCATCATTGGTACATTGAACACTCTCGAAAACTTTTTATATGTATTCAGTTTTTCTAACCTTTGAATCTTTACTTTCCATTCAGTGCAGGAAATGGGATGGCTAAAATCTAATCTAATCTCCTTTAAAACTGGTGGGATTAAGAATGAGAAAAGACCTAGAAGATCATGTTGTCAGTACCAGTATGCTTATGTGAAGTGCCAATACAAAAAATGACTGTAGATATGCTCCTTTCAGGGAACACTTTCCCAAATTAACTTGTGGAATAAGTTTCCATATAATACAGAACAGTGAAAGATGCGGAAGAACTGTAGCACACTAGTGGCTTGGACAGGTTAATTTCTTTGCTGTCTTCTTGCTGGTTAGCATTATGGAAATGTTTGATTTCACTCTGAAATGGAGTCCATTTTTTCCATCTAAATTATAGGCTACCAAATATTTCAGGGAATAAAGTTTGTCAGGAAAATGCAATCTAATGATGACTGTACACCTGAAATTGTTTTACTTTTTTTTTGAAAGATTCTGACAGTGAAAGTGGAAGGCTTTTCTAAATATCCTAAGGGAATTGTAAAGCGTTCGGATGTGGAAAAATTCCTTTTAAAGAAGAGCAAGTTTCCTAAGATCTACATGTCACAATACTTTAAGCTTCTGGAAAAGTTTCAGATTGCTTTGCCATTAGGAGAGGATCAGCTACTAATCCCAAGCAGGTAAGCGAAGAGCTAAACCCACAAATGAGAGCCATAGAGATCAATCAAAATAAAAACCTCCCTAAGGCTAACTAATTTAACTGACCATCACAGCAATTTGATATATGAAAGCATGATATATACTTAGTACACTACATTTCAGTGTACAGTTTCACAGACATGTTAAGCCGATCTTGTAGCAGATAAATCTTAAATTATAGTAGCATGGTGGATAAATGGAATCTATAAATGACAAAAGGCTTTATGAGGATAATATATGTTTTACAGTTACTATGCTTTGAGACTGCAGCAGGAAGATTATAATCTACCTTTACTGTAATTTACCTTTACATCACAGTGTGCCAAGATTACAGATATTTATTGCGTTATAAAAGATAACCATGAATTTCCATAGCCTGTTTGCTTCAAGTGAGAACTGCAGTCAAGTTACTCAGAAGCAGTATCTCCTCCAAACAGTCTAGTTATTAAATGTGGTGACAAAAAAAACGCTATGAATTTGAATGCGATCTTTTTGCTTCATCTGAAGCAGGTGACATAGTTTCTCTGCCTTAGCTACAGATTTCTCTGATGTGTTTAATAATGCTTATTTTGCTTAGTGGAGACAGTGTTGCATGGTTGCATTGATTAGAGTTTCTACATTCTTCAGACTCCTGGGATTGGAGGGTTTTAACTGAACTACCTTTTATGTGTCTCAGGGTTTTATAATATTGACATTTGCTATCTAATGGTTGTTAGTGAGGTTCTATTGGGTATAAATTACAGCAGAACTTCACTTTATCACAAGCAAGCAGAATAAGTATATACACTGCTCCCTGATCATTTGAATCATTCATTCATTAACAAATAATACGTTATACATAATAAATAATGTACATCATCAGTCAATTTTAATAAAGTACACCATTAAATACTGTCTAATATTTCTATTCTTTCAGTTTATCTGATCACAGACCTGTTATAGAGCTTCCCCACTGTGAAAATTCAGAAATTATCATCAGGCTTTATGAGATGCCATACTTTCCTATGGGATTTTGGTCCAGGCTGATCAACAGGTTGCTTGAAATATCACCTTATATGCTGTCAGGAAGAGGTACAAATCTTTATCTTCAATAGCAACAGTGAGCATGTTTGCTTTGAATACTAACATCTGCTTTTTAAAGCTCATATTCCCAATATTGTTTTGCTTTAGCTGCTTTCTGTCCACTTCACAAATGTGGAAAAAAAGAACAGTGGTCATTTTTGTAACTTAGAAATATCCAGATAGTGCTTGATCTTTAGTGCCATGCAAAAGAAAGTGAAGGTTGTACACAGACTGTTTCTGTCTTTCGTATGCTAGAAGTAGAGGAAATCCTTACATTTATGCAATATTGTCATTCACGTCTGCAAGGAATACAAGGAAAAGGATATGTTTTCCACACAGAAAAGCAAACTGCTTTTCTTCAGATTCATTGATTCTCCCTTTGTGAAAGTCTAAAAGCCTTGCTTTTATCAGAATGTTGGGGTTTCTTTAATTTTTTTACAATAATTCCATGCTTTGATGTGAGGTCTGTCTGCTGAACTTTGCAATTTCATGTATCTTTGGTTTTTTAATGGGTGATTTATGAATAGTGATGACAAATAAAGTACAAAAAATAGGTATTGCTAATGCTCTACAAATGTGATTTATAACTGCCTGGTGTCTTGTCATTCAATTTCCTCCTGAACATACAATTCCAATCACATCCTAATATTTCACATGTATGCAATTGAGGGAAAAATTAAATCATTGCCTTTTTTTTTTTAAAGTTGTCTTAAGATATTCTGTATTTGAATCTGAATGTACCTAAGCATTTCTATAATCCCTGCGCACATCACCTGCGCATGACCATCTGATTAAATACTTAGTTTGTGGATATGTCTTATAGAACTGAACACCAGTTGACATGCATTCAGTGTTTGTGGGGCTATTCTGTCTGTAAAGTTGTAGACTTTATTTCATTTGTTATGTAGGCAGGCATAAACCTACAATCATAATTAAATATTTTAAGTACCTTGAATTATTCTGCATGTTTTAAAATACAACATTCATATCATAGATCAAATTTTTAATCTAGTTTTGTATTTTCTAGAGCGAGCTCTTCGTCCTAATAGAATGTATTGGAGGCAAGGCATCTACTTGAACTGGTCTCCTGAAGCTTATTGTCTGGTGGAATCAGCAGTATTTGACAACAGCCCTGACAGCTTTCTGAAAATTACGGCACCTTCTTGCAGAAAAGGTTAATTATTCCTGAGCCTGATTTTTGCTCCAGTTTGATTGCAGCTTGGCATTTTGGTTTGTTGTGCTCTTGCCTTTGGAATGTAGAGTTTAGGTTTGTAATTACAAGTATGGCAGATTGAGGCTGTAATTTCCCTCTTTTGGTTTCTTAAAGGGTGCATCCTTTTCGGGCAAGTGGTGGATCACATAGATTCTCTTATGGAAGAATGGTTTCCAGGTTTGCTGGATATAGATGTATGTGGTGAAGGGGAAACATTGTTGAAGAAATGGGCTCTGTACAGCTTTCATGATGGTGAAGAACACCAAAAAATACTACTAGATGACTTACTTAAAAAAGCTGAAGAAGGTATGTATTTATGCTATTTGAAGTTGTTAGAGGTATACCCGTATGTATACAAAAATTATACAACATCTCCTTTATAAGATTTGGGTACTTCACATTATTTAAAAACGTTTTGTTTCTGTAACAAATAATTACAGTATGAGTCAAAAGCAACTTGTTCTTTTTTCTTATATAAGAGCTGGCAGTATAAGCATAGAATATGGGAGAGATTGCAGCTACTCTTTATAGTCATGTATAAATGGCAATCATAGAATAATTTTGTCACAATATCGATAATGTAACTTCATTCATGGAACTGAATCCAGCATATAGTAAAACTCATAACTTTTGTTTAGACCACATAAAAAAATAATTCTAAAGGCAATAATCATGGTGACATTCTACATACTAATAGAATTCTTTCTTCTTATAGACAGAAAAATAATCCTTTGGTTAGTCTGGTGATGTTACATGGAAACAGTTGCTATCACATTTGATTGATACATGTACAGAACCTTGAAAATACTTAAACATGTAAGATACGTTAAGTGTAATGCTAAATGTGATTAGTATTTTGTTTCATATATATATGTATGTATGTTTATGCTTTAATACACACACACATATGAATTAAATTTTAGGTACATTCCACTCGCAGAGATCCATGTACCTTTCAGTGCCCTTAGAATGATGACTACCTTTTTTTTTTTATATTGTCTCATTTTTCTTAGGTGACCTTTTGGTAAATCCAGATCAACCAAGACATACCATTCCAATAGCTCAGATCGCTCCTGATCTGATACTGGCTGATTTGCCTAGAAATATTATATTGAACAATGATGAGCTGGAATTTGATGAAGCTCCTGAATTTCTCTTGGGTAAGCATTATTTGATAGGGTTTTTTCACAGAGCTTATATAACCAAATCTGTGGAAATCAATTGTGCAATGTATGGAAAACATTTTAGAGACTTCTTTTCTGTGGAAAAGTACTTTTAAGGTATTCTGAATTTCAGGTTGAGTTTTGATTTTCCATTAATTGTGTGCTAGGGCACTAGTTTTTATGTTTTTAGATTACTGATCATGAAGCTTACTTAAACAGTAGATGATCCAAACGTTTTAAGTTTGGACCCATTCAGCTATTTTATTGAGAAATGGCTGATATACCTTTGTTTTTAATATTCTTTTCAAATTTATCTTTGAAAAGGTGATGGTGGGTTTGGATCTGTATACCGTGCATCCTATGGTGGCGAAGAGGTTGCTGTAAAGATTTTCAATAAACATACTTCCCTCAGGCTCCTCAGACAAGTAAGAAATTTTGCCTTTTTTTTTTTTTCTGTAGTGCTGGTCTTAGAATACCAACCCTAGTGAAGACCTTAAAAAGCTTAAGTAAAGTGCAAGGCTTCACTCCAGGACATTTCTGAGTTTGCTTCAGAGCTACAGAGGTTATGCTATTTCCAGTATTTCATCTGATTTTACAATTTACAGGAGCTTGCAGTGCTTTGTCACCTCCATCACCCCAGTTTGGTGTCTCTGCTGGCTGCTGCAATCCGTCCCCGGATGCTGGTGATGGAATTAGCCCTTAAAGGTTCTCTTGACCGTTTACTTCAACAAGACAATGCAAGTTTAACTAGAACACTTCAGCACAGGATAGCTCTGCATGTAGCTGATGGCTTAAGGTAAATGTGACTTCTGTGTTGCTGTAAAAACTGGATACAGCTGGAAGTAGGATATGCTGGAAATGAAAAGCTTTTCTTCTATCTCAAGCAGAGTATTTCCTGGGTCAGACAAATGCTTGTATTTGTGTGATTGATTAGCTGATACATAACACAAACTTTTGTTGCCTGTTTTTTTCCGCTAGCGAATGGTGCTCGTATAAGTAGAGAAATAGAGAGAGCTCTGCGCGGAATTTCTAAGTGGCTGTTGACTTCTTATTAAAACGTCAAAGACATTAATTTATTGTATTTCTTAAGTTCTGAAAGTCCATGAATGTGCTCAGGAGCTTTTGAAGTGTTACTGTAAAACCACAAAACCTGCAAAAGGAGCCCAGGGACCAATGAAGCTTGAACTTCTAAGTTTCAGTTTTCAAACTGCCAGTGACACTTCTGACAAGACTTGATGCTAAAACACTGCAATGTTTATGTGCTGGTAAATAGTATTTCAGAACAATTGTAAAGTCAATATCCAGTAAGACAGCGTCATGGTGGCATGCTAATGTCTGACATTTTTTAACACAGTATTTAAACATTTGAAAGCACCATTTACCGTTGTGGGAATAATGTGTTCAATGTATATGTATAGATACATCCCTGAAGTATGAATGCTTTCAATAAATACTTTTTCGGTTAACAGGTACCTGCATTCAGCAATGATCATCTACCGTGATTTAAAACCTCACAACGTGTTGCTCTTTACCCTATATCCCAATTCAGCTGTTATTGCAAAAATAGCTGACTATGGCATTGCCCAGTATTGTTGCAGAATGGGTATAAAAACCTCTGAAGGCACACCAGGTATGGAAGAATGCTTTGTTTTACAATGCATTATGTCAAAAAATAGCTAATGTGTTTTTTATTTAGTCTATAAGAAGTAACTCAAATCTGTACTCTAGTTAAAATCATGAAATGTAGTTCTAATCATATTACAAGTTGTGATTTATACCTCTTGGCCTTTCTTCCCAGGCATGTTTTAACCCCTTTTAGAAGAATCAAAGAATATACTCTTTAGAATCAAGAAGTTCTCTTTGAAAAGAACAGAAATGAAATTGCATGCATTAATTATGATTTTTTCTGTCTTGTTTTAGTATTGTTATTGTGATACTGAAATTATACTGCTAACACTATTTGTTGTTTTAATTTGCATTAATACATAGGTAGGTCTTAATTTTTTTTAAAGGCAATATATGCCCGCACCATTCCCTGACTCTTAGAGAGAACATACTAATATCCATTTTAAAGCACTGAACAAGTCAACAACTTCGAAAAATGTATTTAGGTCTTGGAAATTGTGCCTGAGGGTCTGACTTCAAGTGCTAAATGCTTGGCCTTCAGTAAGGACTGCAGACTTGCCCTTTTTCAGTATTCATTGCTAAATGAATTATTTTATGTGTAATGGTGCAGGAGCTCTGTAACTCATGTACTGTCCCCTTCCTTTGTACTGATTGCTGATATTTTTCGAGATCTGCCACATGCAAACTATTGCCAACCCAGAAATAGTGTGTCATTTTGTTTTACTTCCTGTGACATTTTGATCTATAAGTGTTTGCTCTTAAAAGGATAAAGATGGCATCAGCTTGGTGTGAGTCACAACTATTAATAAATGATTTATTTGCAGGATTTCGAGCACCGGAGGTTGCCAGAGGAAATGTTATTTACAATCAGCAAGCTGATGTTTATTCATTTGGCTTGCTGCTTTATGACATTTTAACAGGAGGAGGTAGAATAATGGAAGGCTTGAAGTTTCCAAATGAGTTTGATGAACTAGCAATACAAGGAAAGTTACCAGGTATGCCTTTTTTCATAAAGTTTTAACATGAAAGAGGAGCATTTGTGCTCCCTTCTCAAAAAATAACACATTTTATGTTGTATCTGGCAGTGATCTGAGGAGGCGACTAAATAACAGCAATTTTTAGAAGCTTCTCCTAATTTCACACGATCTAGAAATAGTAAGAAATAGGCATCTATTCAACATCATGTTGATTATAATTTCATGGCAGTTTCAAGGGACCTATCTGGTTCACTTTATAAAGAAATGGAGGGTTTGTATACTTGGGACTTTATCTAGACCCTAGGGAAAACTCATGTTGCTGAAGGTACCTTCCATTACCATGTCTGGACTTGACCCTTACATGTTACTGTGATATCATGCAGTAAGATAAACACAGTCTCACTTCTGTTATTTCATTGTGATACTTTATGGTAAAAAAACAATAGAGAAGCTGCATATCATAAAATCTTTTTAAAACCCCTTGAAATTTTTTTTTTTTTTTAAAGTGCCACTCCCTTAAGAGAGCAGCCACTTCTAAAGGTTTTAAATGGGAACTCCCTTTTAACTTGTCAAAAGTGTGAAGTCCCTGCCCAGCTATGTAAAGTTCTTCATATTCCATCTGCATTACAATATGTGGTTGGCTGCTGGAAGGAAGATTAAACAGTTTCTCATGCTGGACATGATGCAGTCAGCATCTCAGTAACTCAGTATCTGGCAATTTTTGTGTAAAAAGATGTTGAAGTTTTGTAGTATTATGAGCTTAATGCGTGGCATTCTCATTTATTGCCCTGCAGTTTCGGATATACTCATGAAACATTCTTTAAGGCTGAAAAGTCACTCCCTCTAGGAAAGGACAACAACTGTACCACTTAATCTGGCATGGCTTGTCCATTAGGGGAGACAAAGAGTTCATGCATCTTCTACTCCTTAAAGAGAATAGTCCAATTCTTAGCACAGACATGTCTGTCCCTGTCTAAAGGGACACAGACCCTGTCTAAAGAGGCCATTCCAAGAACTGGTGACTACGTATCTCTTGAGTACAGTTGTCCATTTGGCTGTTTTCTGTATTATAAGCAGAATAATAATGTGAAATAATCAGAATTATTAGTTTCTGGAGATAGTAGAGTTCCACCTGTGCACATGTTCATTGTTTATCTCTTTCCATCAAAAAATGGGCTGTCTGAGGTGACAAGCAAATAGACCTTATCATTTGCTGAATAGGGTATGTTCATTTGCAGGTATTTATCATTAATGTTACCTCTGTCTGATGCAGGACTGGAATGTCTGCTGTGGATTATGATGATCTAAAAGGAAATGCAATACAGGCACCATTATTCATGAGTGATTTGTTCTTAGAGAGGCCAGCGCCTATAGTTGTAAGATCTATAGTCAAAGCACTGAACAAGAATTTAAACTTTCATATCTCATAAATACTATATGGAGTTGTTTATCTAAATTGCCATGTGTTGTATTGGAAGGTCGTCTGTACTCTGTAAGTCCTGCTGAAACACAGAAGAATAAATGTTAAAAAAAATGTTCATAGGAACTGAAAAGACTACAGACTGAAATGACATGCCCTTGAATGGTCAGCATTAATCAAAACACAACTCACACATATCTGTGATTCAGTCCAGGTATAGGGACATTAAAAAAAAAAGTTAAGCAAAACCCCCTGCTTTTAATGAAAAGGACTATAGCTATAGCATTTCATGCTGTAGCATTTAATGGCAGATGAGCAATTCCAAGCTGTTCATGCTGACATTTTATCTAACAGTGTGATATTTCTTAAAGCAGCTCTGTAAGAAGTTAGATGAATTCTTAAAATAAGAAGTTATTCAGAACTCCATTCTGAACTAATAAAGTTATCTAATTTTTCATTTTAGATCCTGTCAAAGAATATGGGTGTGCCCCCTGGCCTAAAGTTGAAAATTTAATTAAAAAGTGTTTGAAGGAAAACCCTCAGGAACGACCAACATCTTCCCAGGTATTACTTAGTGTATTTATTTGTATTTTTGAGGTACATGAAGCTGTTGTGCTTTCTAGAAAGGAAAGGGACATTTAAGTTAGTAAAAGGCACAGGTTTTTCTGCTCTTTGCTGGACCTGAAAGAGCCATGGAATATTGCTTGCTCTTGCCATCCAGGGTAAACTGTTCCATTCAGATCTACCAAGCATTTATTTTAGCCTGCTGGATTTCCCTGTGTTGCTGTATAGTTATTGTAAGGATTCAGATTACTTGGTGTTCTTTACTAGAGCAAAAAGGGCTTTGCTATATAGTGTCAGTGCAGTTGGCCTACACCAACCATGCATGTGAGAGGAGGAACAGCAGTGTGGATCTGAAACCCACTGTCTGTTACCACACATCGCGTTGCCCCCTGAAGTGGGTGAAGTTTTCAGACATGCCTAAACCTCATTGACTTCCTGGAAATTTTAACAGGGAAATAAGTGTCAATGTAAAATTGCTCAGTGCGCAAAGATTGCTCGTTGATAATGGTAATACAAATGAGCAGACCCACTGAGATACTATGTCCATATTCATTAAAACATTGTTATCCATTGCTTGTTATTCATTTCTCCCTGTACAAGCCATTGTTATTACCATGTGCATGCTGTGGCTTTCTTTGTAGGTTTATGAGATCTTGAATTCTGCAGAGCTTATCTGTTTGATGAGGTATGTTTCAATACCCAGCACGTCCACAGCAGAGTGCATGGTTGCTGCCAATCAAAGCTGCAAGAGGGCAGGAGTCTGGATAGGCAATGGGAACACAGAAAAAGCACAGCTTTCGTTTGTTAACCTAAATACAGATGGACATACTTGTGAGGTACGTGGGAAAGTTGCTGTTTAATCCAATTTTTTGGCACCCAGATGTATTTTAGAAGAATTAATTCATTTTAACAGCAGGATATTACTTCTGGAAAGCTAAACGTTAAGAGAACAAAGATTTCTCATGAGTGAGTCATCATTGTATTCATGAAATGAAGCAGAAACACAGTTGTTTTTTCCTCTCTTCCTGCCGTCCAGCCTGAAATTTCCCATAGCACTGTCATTCCACTACTGGGTTCCTTTCTTCCACTCAGATGGAAGCTATTTCTAGCACGGAGGCTAGAACAAGAAGTAATAATTATACAACTCTTCATTCTCTACCTCCCCTAAGAATCCAGTTAGTCTCCTAACGATTCCTCTCTTCCCATGGATGCCACCTCCTTGTGCCACTTTGAGTGATACCCTCTGGCTCTTTTCATTTGCTTTTTGTACATCTCAGTGCCATCAGAAAAGGGAAAAGGTTTTACCCAGGTTTGATGTGCTGTGAGGAACATGTGTTGGAACTGAGCATGACTCATCATCAAAATTGTTTAAGTTATATTTCCATCTGCCATCTGTTGACCATGATATCCTTGAATTGGTAGGTTTGGTATAAATTATATGGCTTATTTTTCTAAAACTAAAATGAGAAAAAGAAGTAACAGACCAGTACTTTTATTGTTAGCAATTAAACAACTTCTACTGCAGTTTGCTTAATTCTTTGATGACTTTGAGGACTTCATGAGAATAGAGAGAGACAATATTTTTTTCAACATTCAGCAGATTTTCCTGTGTACTGTTTGAAGGGTCCAGCACTTTGAAGATAGATGGCACAACTGCAGATGTATTCTGCTAATAGGGAATTAGATTTCCTAATGGGGAGGTTAGGTCTTGGGTCTGCCTGGGGTCCAAGAAGATGGTACTTTATTTTTATTACCAGCAATTTACCAGCATTTGCCCTTACTGAAATCTGTTTTTCTCTTTTTTCTGCCTCAGGATATTGCAGATAGTAAAATTTTAAGTTTGACCTTAGTGACCCTTCCTACTGAGAAGGAAAACTGGATTGTAGCAGGAACCCAGTCTGGTTCTCTGTGGGCAGTTAACACAGAAGACGAAACAAGAAGGCACCGTCTGCAGAAAATGTCAGATTCCATCACTTGTTTATACTGTAATTCTCTTTCAAAGCAAAGGTATAAATGAATTTTAAATATTTTGGGTTCCATTTTGAAAATATGACTAAACAGAGATGTTCAGAAAATGACACCTGTACACTCATGCAGTTTTGTTCCAACATCTGCTGATTTTGCCTGTATTTTCACTCTAATTTTGTACCCAGTGTAACTGGAGACTACATTCCTAACCACAGGTGGTTGTGTTTGCTTTTAGAGTTCAATGAAACTCTTGAAATACCAGAGGCTACTTATTTTTCTTACCTGATTAAGGCATTTTTATTTTATTTCAGCAAACAGAAGAATTTCTTCTTGGTAGGCACAGCTGATGGCAGACTGGCAGTTTTTGAAGACAGAGCAGTAAAGGTAGACTTATTCTTTGCTGTCTGTTCTACAAAATACTGTCGGTAATATGTAAAGCAACTACCAATAGTAGCTTAATTTCATGCAACTTATTTTTTAACTGCTTCTCTAAAACTGAAAGTAATATTCTACTGCAGTCTTAAAGGAACTGCGCATGTCCTACAATATCTGTTTTAACCAGTAGAGTTAAGAGGGGGATATTATTTCTCTTTTTAGGACTTGGAAAGCCAAACTGACTAGAGAGTGACATTACTGGTTGTTATTAAGAATATTCTAACAGTTTTAATCTCCTTTATTTATTGCTGTTATAGCTCCTTTTTCTTTTTGTTCACACTAAATTTTCATAGAATAGATATCTTTGAAAAGAGAATATTGTTTAGATTTTCTGTAAGTCAGAGTTCTGCTCACAAAACAGATGAAGAAACGCTGGAAGCTGTCCATATCAGCTGGTTCCTGAGGGTTATCTCCTGACCATATGCAGCTTAGAGCAGTTCTGGAGTTGCAGTGTGTTGCAGAACTAGGATATGGTCCAGTGCGGGATGTCTCCAAGGTGACTTTCCCTCCAGTTGTTGACATGTGCCAGGTGTTGCAGAGAGTATCAGTCCCAGCTCTCTCCTGTTTCCGCTCTCACGCGTGGTTTCTATGAGACACCTGTAATGAGACTGTGGTGCTTTGCAGTCTCGAACCTTCTAGAAAGATACCATACTGGTTCAGAAAATCTGGCTGTGTAAATTGAATTCAGCAGGCTCTCTGGCCTTCTTTTAACAGTTTTTGAGAGTCTATATACTCCTTGTTTCTAATGGAGTATGTATTTTTTCTTGCAGTGTAAGGGTGCTACACCTCTGAAGATAGTAACTATTGGAGATGTTAGCACACCACTCATGTGCTTAAATGAGTCCTCATACTTATCTGAAAAAAACATAATCTGGGGAGGCTGTGGAACAAAGATCATTGCCTTAACTAGTGATTTTTCTGTTCAAAAGCTCATTGAAACAAAGACAAGTCAACTGTAAGTTTTTTCATAAGTGATATTACTTGGCTCTTGTGTTGTTTTCATTGAAGATTTCTGGCAGTACTTTGATGTAATGTCTTGTTCTGGAGCTCATTCTTTGAGTTCTCTTGTTACCATTCTTTTCCTTCCACAATACAGATGGAATACATTAAAATAAGATCAGTGAGTAGTGTTTAATGTATTTATTGCTGCTTTTAAACAAGGGATATGCATTTTTAATATATAAAGGATTTATGAAGTCAGTATCTCTTAAGAAAATGTAGAAAAGTAACTGATTTGCTTTTCTCCCCCAGTTGCGCTTATCCAGGCCCTGGTTACTTTATTTAGAATTATACACGCATACTTACAGTAGTTTTTGTCCTTACATGTTTGTCAGTATGATGTATGTGCATATCTTTGCCCTTTATAGTTCAGTCATGTATGATTTCTGAGTTCTCATTAGTTAGAAATTAAAGACTGAAGTTTTTGGTGTGTTTGAGCAAATCCTGCTCTGAAGTTAAGGGGAGTTCTTCCTGAGCAGGGAAAAAAGTGCTGGATTTTAAGCTAGTAGAGTTTATTATTTTGAGAAATTAGTTTTCTTTAGAAAAATGTGTTAATATAAAGGAAGAAACCAAAAAGTTAGTAAAATGCAGTTTAATGGCAAGATGCAAAATATGTCACAGGAATAATTTGAGCTTTTTGGAGGCAAACCTGTATACAGTTTTGAAAATAAAGTTGTCAAAAACAAGTAACATTCCAGAAAGTAGCAGTGTGACTATGTGTCTGCTGTCAGGCACCTGTGATTTTGAGCTGTTCTTAAGATGGATTGACAAGTCAGTGGAATAAGCTAATGCTGTTAAATTGCTGGGCCAATAATATGTTGGGCAGGCACAGATCTGGCAGGAGAGACAAATTCATATGTAGAGGAAAATAGTCAAAAAGGCTGTCAGCTGAAGTGAAAAAAGAGCAGAGCAAGGTGTAGTAAATCACATTGCTGCTCTTTAGGCTGAATCATCTTTGTGTTGAATGGCCCTTTATGGTCTTGTAAGAACTATGTGGCCCTGTAAGAACTGTGGAGTATCTCCACAGACTGAAAGAGTGGCAGGAGAAAGGTGAAGTTTGCCCTGCTGTGATGTGAGCATATGCGATTTGAGCACATAGTTGGGAAAGATTTATTAATAGGTTTTGGGCATTGATATACCTCCAGGGATATCATCAGCATAACTGCATTACAGTGAGAATTTATGTTGAATTGGAGGAAGATTATAGCAAACCCTCTCAGTTGCATCCGAGCTCAGTTTGGTTTTAAGGCTGAATGATTCTGTAAGAGTTGGAGGGAAGCTAATCCCACTCAATAGTCAACTCTTTCTGCTAGATTTTTTCTGTGTATCTAACTGGAGTTCTTCTCTCATCTAGGTTCTGTCATAATGCTTACAGTGATGCAAATATTATTTCAATAGCAATAGACAAATCCATCTACTTGGCAAAGAAAAACAGCCATTTTGTGGAAATCTGGGACAAGAAGACAGAAAAACTTTCAGAACTAATTGACTGTGCACATTTTCTTAGGTAAGTATTTCACATCAATGACCTGATGCATAGAAAGCTGAATATCAGATTGCCTTCTCTAGCCTAGTACCATAACCTGCTGGAGGTAAGGGATTTGCCCAGTTCTTTGGGCAAATGTGGAATTCCTTTCCTCTCTTTTGGCCCAGAACTTCACAATAGCCCATGCAGAATCTCAATTTCTTAAGACCCTTATTATATTTCACAATTTGTCTGTGATATTGGGATGATTCATTTAACTCTGCTCAAGAAAGAAAAAAGTTTTTTGCTGTTCTACAGGTACTAATGCCTTTGCATCCAGTTACTTCCTGCATTCCCTGAACGAGAATGGCTTCTCTTTCCAATGCACAGATAGAGTAGAAGACAGAGTTTTATTAACAGTGATGGTGATTTTCATTTGCATTTAAATTGTTCCTCTCCCTTAATGAGCCACATCGATTTCATTTTCATGGGGATGGTAGGACCAGCCCTAGGTGTGCTTCTGCTGCTTTGCAGTGACATTATTCTCCTGCAGACCAGGAGAGACCAGAGAAGTACACCTGCCTCCTATTTAAAGGTCTTTTGAAGCAGTCCAGCTGGGTCTTAGAAGTCCAGTAGTTTTCATCCCAGTTTGTTTCAAGTCAGTCAACTGATGAGCATGAGATTTTTGCAGCTTATCTTATTTAAAAGGCTGATATTGAGAGAGTCGTTTTAGCAGTTGTGGAATAGTTTGCCACAAGAGTTTAATACAAATTTTCTCCGCGCTCATAGGGACAAAATGGAAAAACTAAATAAGGAATCAAAACATAAACTGGCTTATTCTGGAAGAGTGAAGACAATTTGCCTGCAGAAAAATACTGCACTGTGGATAGGGACAGGAGGAGGACATATCTTGCTGCTTGATTTATCAACACGTCGTCCTGTACGAGTTATAGACAACTTCTGTGATTCTGTTAGAGTGATGATAACAGTTCAGCTAGGTGAGTAAAACCATCAAATAAGGAGTATTTTAAAATCAGTGCCAAGTTTAGGGTTGCTGTCTGCTGTTTGGCATGGTGTTCCAGGAACAAATTAGCATTTTCTGTATTTTGTTCATTCAGTTCCATTCCACTGCTGTCATCTTCAGTCAATGGCAGACGTGCCAGTGTCAGCTGAGTACCAGCAGGCTGTCACACCTCTGTCCATGTAAAACAACAGCTCCCCCCCAGCTTGTCACTGATCAGCACATGAACACACCTCCCTGTGCTTCAGCACAGCTCTCACTGTCTCCTGTCCTGTAGGAGATGATGTCTTCATCTTGATCTGTCTCTGTCTGTGTCCTTTCTCTGTCTGAAGTTTTCTGCTTTTGTCTTCTCTGCGGGGCTTGTTAGTTTTTAATAGTTTTCCCTTAATTGCTTATTGCTTAGCTTTCTTCTCCCATCCTTTTTCAGGAACAGTTCTTTTAGGTTTGGGTCACAAGCAGGTGACAGCAAAGCTGGGGAAGTGGTGCACACTTGGACTTGGGGTGCAGACTTGTATCTACATGCTATTCCTGTCACCAGGGCCAGTTTCAAGCTGCTGTGGGCCTACAGTAGTTGTGGATTTTCAGTGGTAATTACAAACAACCAGAGGTCTGTGGTTGAGTGTGGGGCACTTCTTGGCTGTTGTGACTTCCTTCACTTGTACACTTCCCTGCATCTCTCCCAGAAGTAGCAAAGAACACACCAACTCGAGAGTTCATGGTACTGCAGTGGTGGGTGGACTCAAAATACACATTGCTTCAAAAAGGACCCTGTGGCACAACATGTGGATTCCCATTGCCTTCCTCTGTGCTTTGAAACAAAACTCCGTAGTTCCCTCGTCAGTGTGATTTAAAGTGTGTTTGCTGTTAAAAAAAGACTCTGAAGCTGTTGTTGTGGGCTCAGAAACACACTGTAATCCTGCTAGCAAACTTTGTAGTTGGAGGCTGTGGATGTTTTCTCATTACCATCATGAACTTCAGGGATGTTTTTTCCTTTCTGGCACCAGGAGTATCCACAGACTACAGTTGGCTCATAGTGCTCACGGTGTCGTATAAAGCAAAAAACCTCCATCTTCCTCTGTCTTGCCTTTGCCTGAAACAGCAAGTTGGTAGAGTCTGTTTGGTCCTCAGCTGTTAAGAGTGTCAGCAACAGAGTCCAGAGTCACTACCACAGTCCTGATAGCTACAATATTGATGCTATAAAGGGGCATTTTATTTTTAGTATTTTGTAAAGAATAGTTACTATGAAAACAGAATTTCAGCCTCACTTATTACTGTAATTGGTAGGAAAAGTATATTGTATAGAATAATATAGTGTAATTTAAAAAGCCTTCAGTCTCATATTCTTTGTTTCTAGTCACCTCAACGTTTTTAATCAAAATTTAATGTATAGAAAAGTTAATATTTCAGAAGAAAGAGTTTAGCTACATTTGCACAAATCTCAAGAATGGCAAGTAAGATTGATTTATGCAGTTTGATGCGTACTTTCTTCTTTTGGTAGTTTTTCTCCCAGCAATTATTTATAAGTGTTGGGTTTTTTCCTGAATTCAGAGACTTTGTTTTTACTGGGATTTTTACAGAGTCACTGAGAAAGGCACTGAGGCTGCTGAGCAATGCTTCAATAGTAACATGTTGCTTGTGTGAAATGAGAGAAGATAGAGGGAACTATTTTTGTATTAAATAGTTTCACTTAAGATTAAAATATACAATGTCAATCAGATGTAAATATTTCAGGAAAAAGAGATTGCCAGACTTTGAGACATCAATTTTATCTGCAGTTCATCTATGGATATGGAAATATGTCTTTTTCTAATTCTGTCACCTAACAGATTGACATATTATAGACATGAGACTTATCATAGAGAATGATCTATATGTAAATCTGTAGTTCATTTTGCAATTGAAAATTTAGACTTCTATATAGTAAGAAAGGACCCCAGTCTGAGTAAGAAACATTACTCAAGTTCCATCACTTTTGTAAGGAGTATGTATAGGCCTGGTTGCAGAAAAAATAAGTGATGAAAAATCTGAGCATGGAAGATGTGTGTGGTTCCAACCAGCCCTCACCTGCCATAGGCAGATTTATGTCAATATCAAAGGAGAATCCACTGCAGATTTCCACAGGGTGGGAAGAATCTCCCTCTCCCTTGCAGAGGCCCTGGGGGAACCGCTGGAAGTGTTTGATGATTCAGGAGGGACACAATGTGGGGTGGTCACACAAAACTTCCAAGACTGTCATACTCCAGTCTATTTGTACTCTGGAAACTGAGCTCCTCCCCATCTTTTCCCTGGGGGAGCGTGTCAGGCTTCATGTGGGAAGGGGCGTGGGGAGGTGTGGGGCACAGTGCTGCAGCTGGGCTGTCTGTTCCTTCCCCGGCCTGATGCGTGACCCGGGAAGTGAGTCCTGCGTTCCTCTGCTGGTGTACAGCCATGGGCCACTGCCCTCCCGCTGCTGCCAGGGGGACAGGGAGCTGCTGTGGCAGGAGAACGTGTTACAGCTTCTGCCTTATCTTGCAAGGCATTTATAAACTGGTCTTGTTGGGAGTAAGTGGGAAGTTGATCTTGAAACACTGGCACATTCAACTCATCCTACCGTGATCCAACTGCTGCTGTCTTCCTACTTTTTTTCCCCCCATTATTCAGTAGGCACCTTCCTATGATCCATCGCCTATTTCTACTTCCCTACTAACTCTCCTTTCCTACTTACCTGCCATCCTTAGTTCAGAACACTTTTAATTAGTTGGCAACATACGTGGTTGTTTCGGTTTTTCTGTACCCAAACTGGTGACCAGCACTTTCAGGCTCTGCTGTGCGCTGGGACTTCATTGCAGCCCGTCCCTTCCCTGTGATACCTGTTTCCTCTGACTCTGCTACCTCTGCTTGTGCCGTGTAAACCGGGGGCTTTGTTCTTAGGCAGGTCCAGCAGGCGGTTGGTGCCGTGCTGCTGCCCTTCAGCCCTCAGAAACCCCTACGTTAAACAAAGACATCAACTATCTTGTTTTCATGTCTGGGTTTTTCATGGTTAATGATTTTGAATAAAGGGTGCAGTTGACTGAACTCTGCTTTCTGTCCTCTTAGTGGCGTGGTGTCATCTACTCTTTCTGTCCTTAAATAACAAAGTTCCCATTAAAATTTGACATTTTATTTTTTTGAAAAAGGGAGTCTCAAGAATGCAGTCCTGGTTTTGGGATATTGCTATAAAAGTGACACCGAGGACAACAAGTATCACAAAGGTACCTGAACTGTGTTTTATTCATTTTTATTATTAGTGGAGTAGACACTATTATGCTTGACTACCCACCAAGAGTGGAGAGTTGATGATTATCATTTGATAGAATTTTATTGAAACGTCATTATTAGGTTTTGTTGTCTTTTGTGTTTCTGGGCTCCGTATGCCGACCAACAGAACTTCCCAGAAGTTACTGATTAGAGGAAGCCACCATTTGAAGTATATAATGTAATTTGCTGGAAAGCTGTAATTGGAGAATAGATGTCATTGTCTCACTGGAGAATGTATCAAATGGATTTGCAGAGGGGTCTGTGCCAAGCCAGGAATCCTCAGTGTCTTCATGGATGATGTGGATGTGTGAAGCACGTGCAAAGCAGTGAATGTGCTTTGCAGATTTGCAGCCAATTCTCGGCTGAGACAGGAGCACACTGGAGGGCAGGATTAGAATTCGAAATGACCTTGACAAATAGAACAAATGATCTGGAAGGAAATGGGATACAATTCTGTAGGGACAAATGCAAGACCTTTTACTTAACTAGGAATGATCTGTTGTACCAAGGAGGAAATTATTAGCTTAAGCAGCAATGCTGCAGAAAAAGGGTTATAATTGATCGCAGGCTGAACACGAGTCAATGGTGTCACGTTGGTGCAGGAGAGGCAAACACCGTTCTCACACCAGTCAAAAAGTGGCCTCTCTGAGACACGAGCTATTTCTTGCACTCAGCTGAGAGCTGATACGGCCTCTGCTGGAGGAGCATATCCATTTGGGACACTGATGAATGATTGGGACTAATAGAGATAGTCCAGAGGAGAAAATTGCAATCTGTGAGGAAGTGCTGCAGGAATTTGAGTTGGTTAATACCAAAAAAGCTTAGAGAGGTCATGATATTAGGCTTCAAATATGCAAATAAAGAGGAAGGGAATAAAAACTTCTACATATTTCCTGTGGGTTGGATAAAGACTAACCAGGTTATTATGGCACAGGAGATTTAGGTCAGACATTGGGAAAAGCTTCCTGATAATTAGGATGGTGAAGTGCTGGAATAGGAAAATAGAAAAATCTCTGTCTTTGGGTTTTTCTAAGAACAGTTAAATCGATTGCTCTGATTGATGCCCTTCTTCACCTTTGTCTCATCCCAGTTTCAGTGAGTCCTAAAAATATGGGGTTTATTGTCTGATATTCCTTGAATATTACCATAAGAACACCTATTGACTTTTCAACCTTTTTACTGTATTTAAGAATGCCATTGATTACACAGAGCGGAATCAGAGACTCCCAGAAACCCTGAGGCCTTAGTTCATGAGCCTCTATTCGTGCAAGCGTTGTCAATTATCCTTATTCTACTAAAAGCAATGGGAATTCTCAATGAGTAAAGAGTCATTTGAGTCATTTGCATAAAGGGAGACTGAAGAAGTGACCCTTTTCCAGTATATTCACTGCCTTATGAAATCAGTTTTCATTTTTAGTTTAGAGTGAATGGGTTTTGAGCCTTATAAGCATTTAGGGTATATCTGCTCAGGAAAACAGATAAAATGTTATGCAGAAACCTCAGTAGTAGCATGAGCTGTAGCTTAGGTGAGTGCTTCATGGCCCACAGGCACCAGAAATGGTTTTTCAAGTGCTTTTAAATGGTTCATTCTAAGCTTGGGAACTGGAATCCAAATCATTGTGCAAGTACAAACAGCTTGTAACCCATTACTGCATTACCTCATCCATAAAGCGTCATATAACTTGTCTTCTAGGTCCTAAGAATCATGCTTCATTAAAGCAATGTATGAGTAATTAAAAAATAAGCAGATAAGCAAAACCACCTCTAATTATGCAGTAATTCTTTTCTGTTGCAGTTTTCAATTTTTTCAATTTTTTTTTCCAGAATTGCAATCCTGTGTGTCAGTGTGGGACATCAACCTGCCCCATGAAGTGCAAAACCTGAAAAAACATATAGAAATGAGACAGGAATTAGCAGAAAAAATGAAGAGCTTTTCTTTGGACTGAAATATCACCCTGCAAGTTCCATTCTCTTTTCTAGTCTTCGATCCTAACTTACTGTGCAATATTTACAACTTCTTGTTGCTGGGGTTTTTAACCGAAAAACAGGAAGAAAACTGCCATGAGAGAGGCAGGTAGTGTCCATAGGATACCGAGAAAAAAGAAGGATAAATTACTTGTAATATTTGAGAGAAAACTATTGAGACTTTCTGAATCCAAAGGGTTACTGTGCATCTGTTTACTTGTGAAGTTCTGCTCGCAACAACTGGGGCTCAACTTCAGTATAACATTGCTCATCCGGTTTTTGATCCCGGTTAAATTGGGAATAAGCCAGGAGACTGTAAATGGCTATTTCCTTCATTATCTCTACTGAGTGGATGCTGTAATAAGAAGCAAAATTAAGCCTCTGTGTGTTTATTGCAGTTTGCATGTATGAGTTTGCTCTGATGATTCATGTTTTAGTAACAAGTCAGAGCTCAGGACTCTGAGTGTATGAAAGAAAACATTATGTCTTATATAATAACAGTGTTTAAAGGAACATAAAATGACTACAGTACTCCTTGAAAACAGCAGGCAGGATAGCCTTTATTTCTTCCATGAATAATTGACATTTTTTCATTATGATAAAAAAAAAAAAAAGTTGTGCGACAATAATAAAATAGCTCCAAATTCAGGATTTAAACACTCCAACAGGCTTCTGCCAGTGGATGGCCTCTTGCAGTACTGCCCTTGGCCTGGTTCCAGGAGGTGTAGTCACCTTGTTGTGGGCATTGCCTTTCCCGGGCCTCTGTTGTAGAGCCCACTTTGAAAAGTCAGAAGGCACGGGGTGAAAGCTCTGGTCTAAACGCTGCTACAACCCGTACCACGAAGGAAGCAGCGCGTGGCTGTAGCCAGACCCTTAGTTCTTTGTCCACCTTGCTGCTTTGCTTATCTCAATCTAAAAAAGAAAACCAAAGGGAACTTTCATTTTGATACTTATAATGTGCATAAATTTCCACTTATTCTGGTTTTACTTTATAGTGTTATTTTAGGGGTAGGCAGGGGAACCAGGCAAGCAGGAATTTGCCGCCACGCATCTTCATTCAAAAGATGCCTTTTACTGCTCTTGGCTTTAAGTCCAAGCTGCTTCTTAGGGCCTGCACTGACCTGCTCTGAGCAAGTGCCTTACTTCTGTCCATCAGGAGACAGATACTGTTTTCTTTTTTTGATACCAGAAGAATCCATAGGGTGCTCCTGAAATCTCAAGGAGTGGGGTATCCAACTCCATTCCTGAGTTTATGGAGCTGAACAAGGTTGAGCAACCAAAAAGTTCTCAGATTCATTTTTACAGTTTTGGAGAAATTATATGCTGGGACAACAGCATTTATTGTGTCCATCTGTATCATTGGGCTATTTTCTGCCATGTGTAGAGTGTGTACGCAGGATTCCATTCAGATATGCACCCCAGGTTTTATGTATTCTTGTATTCCGCATACTGAGAGTAGTTTGCTATTTATATGGGATTTTATAACTCAGAAAATATATATTATCTATAATGAATACTTTTTTTAAAAAATAGAATATATGTATTGTGATTATGTTTATTTATAAGTCATTTTGAGATATAAGTCTTAAACATTTTTATTAAAACTGTGCTTTGTTAATAAGAGTCTCCTTCCTGGTTGCTCAATTTCCAAGGAGGAGCTTTTGTGTGCAGGTTTGTGGAGCTTAATCCCTTACATCAGGATGTGATGATGCAAGATCCCAGTTCTGTGGGTTGTACTTCCCACTTGTTCTGCGTCTCACACTGCACGTCTGGAGCTCTCTTCCTTTCCCCAGTTTGTCTTCTTGGTGCTCCTTTCCCAGAGGTGGTCTTTCCCAGCAGCGCTGTCCTTGCAGCTGTCAGTCACCTCTTCCAAGATTCTCCGAGAAGGAGAACAGGTCCATAGACTGACTGGCCTACTTGGTGGACACTTCAGGGATAGCAAGGAACAAAACAACCAACAGCAGCCAAACGCAAGTGATTACAAACCTGACTAAACTGGCCACTGTTGAATTATCAGTGGTGAGAGGGTAAAACTCTGTAACAGTGATAACCCACTGTGGCTACTCACAGTGAGGGAAAAGAACGAGGCTCGGTGGCTGAGAAGAATGACATCCTTATTTTTATTTCAGTCTTTCAAGTAGAAAAGTGCATGAAAAAAAATTCAACTTCTCACTTATTTTCCGGCCTTTAACTCATTCATTAAGAAATCCAAAACCAGCTCCTATTACCTGTCTTAGAGAACCAAATGTTCTGATGAGAACAGGCAGTTGTTCTCAGTTTTTCTGTCTGAATTAAGTCCTCATCCATATTATACCTCAGCCCAGGACTGGACTGCCCTGCACCTTCTCTTACGTAAACCTTCTTCAAAGCCTTTGAATGAGTATAAATAAAATGAGATGTACTGGCTGGCCAGGCTACCATTTTTGTTAACTTTTCCAAACCTTTTTTTTGTTGTTGTTGTTTAGGTAGGCACATATCTTAATAACAATTTTTTTAACTCATAAGTACAGAGTGGCATAATCACATGAGAGCTGATAATCATGCTTATTGCTTATCTGTATTTTAAAATTCATTATTCTAAGAGGGGAAAAAAAAACCCCAATCCTTAAGATGTATTATTATCATATTAGCAAACTGAAGCCTCATTTAGAAAAAATTTAGGAGCAAATGCAAGTGAAATTTCCAGCATTCACTTTCAAGAACATTCTTGGCTGTATTTGGGAGCTGTGCAGGTACGGGATGAAGACACCTCAGCAAGACTTGTGAATGCTTACACTAGCTCATGTTCAATTAAGTAACAAAACTCCAAGAATTATCAAATTGTGAAAAACATTTTTCCCCTGCAGTGACCTTACAGTGACTGGTACCTACCGTGGGCATGGTTTATTTGGACTGAGCACTAAACCAGAATTATTTTTTTAAGAAGTTATTAAAAATTATCATACACCCATAGGTCAACAAAAACACCCAGTAATTTTTTTAAATTAACCTAGTACGATTCTGCTAAAATCAAAATGAAAGTAAAAGCAAGTTTTAAGGCCTTTTCTTTTTTCCTTTTCTTCTGTGTTGCTTTGATTTTCTTGCAGCCTGAGAAGGCAGCAGGCAGATGCTGTCAGGTTCGTTAAGCCCTGCCATCACTCCCTACAAAGGCTGTCACTAATTAGCAAGAAGAGACTTAAAAATCAATGTTATGTCTCTAGAACAGGTAATTATTTACTTCACTTCCACTACAGCCTATTAGTGTCAATGACCTGTAAAGTTGAAGTAGATAGAAAAGAGGAATTAAAATCTTCTGTGGCTGTGGCTTCTGTGGTTGAAGCTTTTTGCCTTTTCTGCACCATTTTTCTCTCTGCCTTTTGCCATGCTTTTCCCATGCCACCTCCTGGAGCTGGCATAGCCGTGCCTGGCAGAGGGACAGGGCTCTTTCCTGTGGTGGGCTTTGACCCCTGCTCCCATCCAGCCGAGAAGCACAGACACCGTTTTGCAGTCTGGGGGGAAAAATAACAGAAAACTGAAAAACAAGAAAAGAAGGAGAAGCTGTTTGTGTGACAACGCTCAGCAGCCCAGCCCGTGGCCAGCCCAGCATCCTGCCTGCTGCAGGGGGGACAGGTACCCGTATCGGTGCTGCCAGACACCCCCTCCAAATCCCACCCCAGCAGATGTGACCATGCAGTGCCCAGGGGTCCCCCAGCTCCTCCCTCCTTCCGAAGGACACCAGGGAGAGGAGGCCAGTGGGCTGGTGATGGAACTAGTCACAGAGGGAACGGAGAGAGCTTGGACTCCCCCACAGGACCTGGGTCAGCCTGATACGGTCACAGGAGTACAGTGACAGCTCGCAGGGTGACACACCCCCAGCATCACTACCTCCTCCCTGCTACAGGTTTCAGCAGCTGCAGCAGAGCCCAGCCTGCCCAGGACCATCCCTGAGGACGCAGCAAGGCAGAAGACTTCCCATTGCAGAAAGCAGTTCACAGAATCATGGAATTTTTGGAGTTGGAAGGGACCTCTAGAGATCATCTAGTCCAACTCCCCTGCCAGAGCAGGATTGCCCAGAGCACGTCACTCAGGGCTGCGTCCAGGCGGATCTTTAAGATCTCCAGAGAAGGGGACTCCACAGCCTTCCTGGGCAGCCTGTTCCAGGGCTCTGTCACCCTCACCGTGAAGAAGTTCCTCCTCATATTTGAATGGAAATTCCCATGTTCCAGCTTGAGCCCGTTGCCCCTCATCCTATAGCTGGAAACCACTGAAAAGAGTCTGGCTCCATTGTCCTGCAACCCACCCTTTAGATACTTGTAAACGTAGATAAGGTCTCCCCTCAGCTTTCTCCTCTCCAGGCTAAAGAGTCCCAGCTCTTTGAGCCTTTCCTCGTAAGGGAGGTGCTCCACTCCCATCCAGTCCCAATCCAATCAATTCATACATCAGCAACGGAAACACCCGGCTCTTTGTGCTGCAAATCCAGTAACTTTAGTTCGTTGATGCTCAGCTCTGCTTTCTCTTGCCTTGACGTCTCTGCAGTCTTCTTGAAAGCATCTGTTCTCTGCAGAGCAGAAAGATCCACCCCCAGCACCGTGCTCTCACCGTGATCCACCCCCAGTCCTGAGCTCTGCAGTTCAGACTTCAAACCAAGGGAGCTAAAGCCAAGGTTCAGGAACATCAGCTTCGCACCCTTATCATCAGAGGCCACAACAGATAATTTCTACTGTAGAAGCTGCAGAAGTGCTGGCAGAGCTCTGAGCCCTCAGAAGAGGGCTACGGTGGCAACTCTTCTGCCTTAGCCTAACGCCGTCAGGTTTAGGCAAGACTCAAAAGGATGCTGTTAAATCCCACGTGCACGAGTAAAGGTTTAATGAGTTTCCTGTTAGTCTGAAAAAGTTCAAAATGTGAAAAGTGACTTTCTAAACGCTAACAAACAGTCCCCGGCTGGAGCCCACGCTGCAAGAGCAGCTCCTCGCAGCCTGAGAGCTGGGGGCACGGGCTGCCCGGGCTCAGCTTCAACGCCACCGTTATCCATACGTGCTTCCAATCACTTCCCACCAGCCAGGCAACTAAGCTTTAGTAAACAGTAATTCTCAAATATTATCCCTGTGTCAAAACTCACCACCACCACCCCCTTTCCAAATAATTTTTCCCTCCTCCAAAATACCAGTCTGTGCTGAGCACTCTGCAACTGGACAGTCTCCTGTGTCCTGGCAACACACGCTCCCACCTTGTAATTACAAGGAAGATTGCGAGGGGAAAATAAACCCAAAACCATTCACTTCCCTGTTTTTACAGCTATTGCAGCTAAACGCAGGAAGGGACATGACACCTGGGCTCTGCAGGGGCTCAGAACTGGGAGGCACAGAGCAATCAGCCCTGCTGGAAGAGCCTTAAATCCCCACTGCTGGAGCTGGAGGGGGAAAAAAAGTAAAAAAATAAAATCAATATTCACTGTTTGCAGTTCTGTGGGAACACGTGGCCTGGCTCCTGCAAGCTCCTGCACAGGGATGCCCAGGCTGGGCAGCCCTGCGAGACATGTCCTCCTTGGTGCAACCACGAGGAGTACGTGGCAGAGGCACTCCCGGGTGGGCACAGGAGAGGCTCGTGCCGAGAAGATGCTGGTGGCCTTGGCCCTGGAGAGAGGAACAGGAACGGCCCTTCCTGAAGTTGATCAGAAAGCCACCAGCTTGCCCAAATCCAGGCCTGGAGATGAGGGCCAACAGACAGGGAAGCTCATCACCAGCTGTTTTCAGTTCTGCTCCACCTCACTTAATCCACTTTTCTCCAGCTAAAGGCTTCATCCTGGACAAACTTTGCTTTTTAGCTTAAAAATCCCTTGGGCTTAGACTGTGTCAGCTTCATCCACTGCCCCTCTCCTTCCACACAGGCATCTCCAGCAGAACAAAACACAAAATTGCTACTCAGCTGCCTCATCGCTGCTAAAAGTCAGAACTACCAGCATCCCAGTTCCACTGGAAGACCCACCACTCTCTGCCCTGTAGGAGAAGACACAGGACAAAGGCTGGGAGCTCCCCGGCTCCAGCAGAGGCTCTTGCAGGCACACATACCATGGGACAGCATGTTCTCACAGCCCAGCATCGCACAGTCACTCCTCCCCCAGCTCGCTTTGCCCACAGTGAAGGTTTCTGTTGGGCCCCAGCCCACTCATGGGGCTCCCTGGGGAAGGGCTCAGTACAGGCAGGGGAGCACAGGCCCTCACTGAGAGGAGCACTGTGACACCTCCAGTCTGTGATGGCGCAGGCAGAGACATGGGAACAGTAACCTGGAGGAGCTTTATGTAGCTCTGCATTATGAATTTATGGACCAGTTGACAAAAAACTCTTCAGGAAGACAGGAAAAGGTGACACTGCCTTGCTCCTGGGCCAGCAGCAACCAGAAACACTTTGGAAAGCACACTAAGCCATTGGAGAAGGAAAAGATGAAGCATTTCATATCATTTTAACTAAACCAGGTGACACACATGGCAGTGCTCCAGCGAGGGGTGCAAGGGCAGAAGGTGAAGAGAGCTACAGTGGTAAACCTTTGCCAGGGCACTGATGACAGCACGGAGAGTCCCCTAGGGCTTCCTGAATCACAGAATCATCATGGTTGGAAGGGACCTCTGAGATCACCGAGTCCAAACACACACAAAAAAACCCACAAAAAAACCCAAAACACCCACACAAAATACCCCACCACATCACACCCACCCACAAAACAATAATCTTGGACATTAGAGCATGCACTGAAGAGCCATGTCTACACGTTTCTTAAATACCTCCAGGGATGGTGACTCCACCACCTCCCTGGGCAGGCTGTCCCAGTGCCTGACCA
>JAOQGH010000001.1:15840817-15879393 GCA_025769975.1 Gallinago jamesoni | reverse complement strand
CACACTATTTCTAATACAAGCCAGGATGCCACTGGCTTTCTTGGCCACCTGGGCACACTGCTGGCTCATATTCAGCCGCTCGTCAATTAGAACCCCCAGGTCTTTTTCTGCCAGGCAGCTTTCCAGCCACACTTCCCCAAGCGCAGGATCTGGCACTTAGCCTTGTTGAAGCTCATACCATTAATGTTGGGGCAACGATCCAATCTATCTAAGTTTCTCTGTAGAGCTTCCCTATCCTCATGTGAATCAACACTCCAGATGAAAGGCTGAGATCGTCAGCTCTAAAAAGGGCTTAAGAAGTTGGACATCCAGGGGCAAATCAGAGAGGTGGTACAAGACCGGACAGAATGGCATTTGGAGAAATGCCAAAGACAGCAGCTGGAATTACATGTGGATAGATTGGAGAGTACAGACTGCATGCTAGGATCTCTGGTGACAGAGGTGGCAGGAAGGTAAGTGAGGACAGCAGAGCTGGAGAACAGAGAAAGGTGAATACAAGTTCATATGCAGCATATATAAGCCAATACCATTGCTGAAGTGTAGCAGAAAGTCTCTCCTCAAATCAAGAGGAAGTGGCATTTAGCTCCCTAACTACGGCTCTACACCTATGCTATCTCAGCACGGAAACGGCACAGATCTGCATTTCATCCATGTAAGTGACCTGGGTACTAACAGGAAGGAGAAGTTTGGACAGGCCTGGAGAACAGAGGCAAGCAGTCTCTGTACAAGCAGTCCACTCCACACCATACACTTACAGGGTACCTATTTTCAAGAGTTTTCACCCTGTAAGACACTAGAATTCATAACCACTATGTTGCATACAATAATGCACTGCATTGTTTCAGTAACTTATGAAGAAATTTGTTTTTAACTGTGCAAGAAAAGATGCCACATGGAAAATAATACCAAGTTTGTGTATGGGAAGGTTAATAAAAAACAGTCATTAACTCAAAAGTGTAAAAGCATACACAGACATATACATGCATGCACTATATATAAGTAGAAGTCTTTTTGCATATTCTGTTCAATTTCTGAAAATAACATACTTGCCCACAGTTATGTGAAAGTTCCCTGCCACTTTATTGACATAGAGATGACCATGAATTCTGCATGCGTCTGGAGACTGTAACGAATTATCTTCCCTGTTTAAATTTAAAAAAAAATAAATATAAAGAGTACTTGATAACATTCACTAAGAGAAATAACAGCAGTACAGTTAGATTTCATCTACCTCTCCTTATTGTATTCTTCCACAGTATAGCAGGGATGGCGAAAGGGAAGGAATTTAATAAAAGTCAGCCTGCTGAAACCAGTAAGCTTTTGTTCATACTTGTATTCAGAGAGCTGGCCTACAAAGCTAACTCATGATACCTCAACATGTGAACAGAAAACATAAGCATACCTTTCTGTCCTGGGGATTTTTTTCCAATTACTTCTACCAAAAATGGTTTGTTGGGAAAGTTTAAATGTTACAGTGAACGTCACAAAATATATTAGACATGTTAACAACACTGTAGCAAGAACAGCTTTCAACATTTATTTTTCGTGAAACCTTCCTATTTCCACACTTCTTGGGATGTCCATAACTCGGAGCACATTTACAGATCTGCTCCTTAAACACATACCAAACATAAATAACACCTCAAATACTGCACTAACAGGTATCATAGAGGCACAGAAGGACCTAAGGATGCTGAAGACATCAACTAAGAAAAAAATATTTTTTCAGCCCTCTTTTGCCTTGCCTTAGGAAGAAAGGATGCATTTAGTCCTCAAAGAGGGAGATTACAACATGGAAAGCACATACAGTGTTTTTGGTGTTTGTTTTGTTTTATTTATGGCTAGTTTGTGTGGGATTTTTTTGTTTGCTTTTAAGGGGAAAAGAATTTCAGCTTTCAAGTAGAAAGTGTTTTTCCCTGGGGAGAAAAAAAAAAAATCAGATAGCATCTAGATTCAGGCAGACCAAGCCTTCCACACATTAGTCTCTCTGCATTTTGTAGGCAGCCGGAACCAAGTGTAAAGAGTAAGGTTTTTCTATGCAATTTTAACAGTGCTATCTTAGACCAGGGCATTTACTAACAAAACACATTTTTATTCAAAGATTGGTTCTTTTAAAACCATAAAGTATAAAGTCACAGGACTTTTAAAAAAAGTTGCTAGACAGGAAGATATTATTTCATTAAAAAAGACTCTTATATAGTATTGCTTTGACATTACTAATTCACATTAAAAAGGAAGCATCAGATAAAATGGACTAAAAAGGTGTATGCATAGATCTATTTGTGCAACTGTATTATGTATACGTATACATGTATAAATACATATACAAAACCTTGAAACCTTCTCTAGGTTGGAAACCCCAGAGATTTTCAGAGAACTACAGCTCTCCAAAGCAAGTATTGAGCACACTATTGCAAAATGCAATAAAAAGCAGTAAGGTCGTCTTTTCTTACAACCTTATCTTCTGGAAAAAAAAAAAATCATAACCACAGTAAAATGTGGAATTTAATTAAATAGGGTGGGGAGAGGGGAATGACACCACAACATCCCGCTTTTTCTTACCGTGGTGGCAGTGCTGTAGAAGCACTTTTAAAAGCACTTTTGAATATCACATCTTGCAGAGAGTGTTCTTCCTGCAGCCTACTCTGAATTAGCTGCAGCATCCTAAAGATTACACAAACAAGTGTGAAAGCACACAACAGTAAAACAAAAAATAACTTCACAGCTAATTATCAGCTTCAGTTGCAGGTTATAAATCAAGAAGTTTGTAAGGTTCATGTCAGTATTAAAGCGTCAGAATAAACTGTGAGAATGATATTTTATACAGAGCTTAAAGCTCTGGTGCCCACAGCAGTGTGTTACCAAAATACCAAAACTAGCCAGACTCGCAAATAAGCTTCAGGTTCTGTTACAAAATTATTAGTGCAGCGATCACACAAATAACCAAGCTATTCCAGTTTAAATGATAAACAGCATGTCAATTATATGAAAGACTCAAACTCATTTGCTTTTGCAAGAACGTGCCAACTTGTTACTATGGTTCAGCTTTGACATTTAGATACCAAGCTATCTGTGATACACGCCTCAACCTGTAACTGAAACTTGTGCTACCAAGCATTAGTTTGGAAACAAGTTAAGTGAGTCCATACATCTCGACTTGCAACTGCATGACCCGATTCCACAAATAAGTCCAAAGCCAATTTTTTTCCATAAAGGAAATCTCAAATCATAAGAAAAGCAAAGTACATTAATATCTTTTCACAGATTTGCACTTCTAAGTTACAAGCAAAGGCTGTTAGACCCAAAACATAGTTCTGTCACATGACTCTGGTGTACCTCAAAGCCACTTCCAGTACAAATAACACAAACCACAGGCATGCATCTCAGTACTTTACCTTTGCCATTCTTTTTGTTGTGGGCTGAGATCAAATACTACCTGAAACAAAAAGAACACATCTAATAAAACATGCAGGAACCACTGAAGTCCCATCCAAAAAACTCAGAAGAGAACTGGGGTGTGGGAAGCTGTGGGGAGTTACAATCAACTTCACACTTGGTAGCACATACTGCAGTTTATGAAAGGACTTTGCACTTTAAATAATACACTTAGTGCTCAAGTATGGGAATTTCTGTCCTCCTTCCCCCAGAATTATTCACTTGTTTGCATTTGTAAGTGTAACATCTTTTCCTAAAGCTCTCATAACTCAAGTCAGCAGTCTCTGCCCTTCTAGCCTTTGACAAGCACACACTAGAAGCAGCAGTGAGTGGCCATTTAATTCTAAGTGATATAACTGATGTACATGGTTTTAACGCAAACAGGAATGAAACAGGCAGAGGAATAACCTTTGAAAACAAGGGTCCAGGTGCAGATTGCTTATTTCTAGGGTCAGCCCATACTGAGCACTTCTTTAAGACAAGCTACCAGATCTGCTAGACTTCAACCAGCACAATAACCAGCACACCAGTGACATCTGAGCATGGAGTTCAAATCTAGGTATTGTTAACACCAACGTACTCCAGACAGTAAATTCAACTGCAGTTAATTCTCAAACCTATCCAGAGCTATGGCCCAAAAAGATCAAGTACAGAAAGTTTCCTCTTTCTAGGATTACAATAATTGGGGCAACCACTAGCATGCAGCAGCTATAGCAGCGCAGAGATGACTGTCTAGACAAAAGAGGAAATGTTCCAAGGAGAACAAACACAAAAACACAAGCTCCTTCCTGAGCACGTCGTTCATTCAGCCATCCCCTCCTGCTCACACAAAAGTAGGAATTTCAACAAAACTGTTATAATTTGGAATACGGTTCAGCTATCAGAGAATGCAATAATTACAGCAGGGAGTTACATTCTCTAATAGGTTTTCTGTAAATGATAAATTACTTTCCTGCAGAATAATTACTTCAAATCTTATTGTACTATGCCATCAAAACCACTTTAAGAACATAGGCTTACACAGTTCCAGAGCCTTCAGTTCACAAAACAGAAATTAAAAGGGTACTAACCTAATTCACGATCTGTAATGCCATTCAACTTTATAAAGATATCACAGTAACTTTCTACCCCTTTTTAGAATCATAGTGTTCTTCTAGTTAAAAAGCAGTTACATCAATTCTCTTTTTTGTGAGAGCTCTGATAGCTTTCCTTCCATATTGAATACTGTTAGCTCTTATCCCTAGAATTCACACATGTAAAAATAACTAGCTGTAGCAATCACTACCTTGTTAAGAAAGACTTATCTGGGAGTATGCTGTATTCAAATTTGCTATATTTGCAGAGGGTGAACACACAGAAATCCCAGTGCTAGCTTTTTTGCCTAGCAGATTCCTGGGGCAAGCACTGCAGGCCTCACTCAAGCATCAGACAATACTTGGGGAGGTTCTGTGCAGCCCAGCTGTCGGGAAAAAAACACAAGCAAGCAAACCAGCCTAGCAGTGCTCTGCATCAAATAACGAGCAATTTGATTTTTAAATAGAAAGGTAAAAATCAACTTACTGGTTCATAGATTAGCCCATCTGCAGATGCGACCATTGTTTCTGCTAAATCCAGAACATCAGCCCCGACATCTATTTTAAACAGGAAAAAAGATAATAAGAGTCACACAGATGATCATAAACAAAAAAAAAAATTCAAGTTGAAATGAAGTTTCACAGTACATTAGCAAACTTTCAGTATAAATTACTGTTCCTCGTTAACTAAGTCCAAACCAAAAGAAAAACAAATCTGGCAAGAAGCAGATTGCTGGGAGGAAGGGGGAAACCACAGTATCCTACTTTTCAACCTCTCATATCAGAGTATCATCAACTCATGCACAGTGACCAGAAACAAAATTTTCAGGTTTGCAATATTTTCTCATTGATGTAACATCTTTATAGACATTGTATGAAAAACACACACAAGCATCTAGGATCTGCTACGCGTAAGTGTTTTTCCCTGTTTCATAAGCCACTGAATCCAAACCAAGACTAGTCAAAACAGAAGATAAAGTTTTGTTTATTTCTCAAATTAAAAAACAAAAACACACAAATCAAAATTTTCATGCTAACTGGAAATTAATTGAAAAAATTAAAATAAATTTTAAGAGTAAGAAGGAATGACTTGTGAATTAATACTTGTGAGACAAAAAAAAATTGTATGGTATTGATGTACCATACAATTAATGTAAGGTTTAACCTAGCCAAAAAAAGTAAGTCTTGAAGATTTGCTTTGCATTCCTGGTAGAAGTAGTATTTTCTTGCTCTCTCTCAGTCCAGGACAACCAAATTCAGTCCATACAAATAATGGTTCATTACCTAAATGATGTCAAAAGAACAGTATGCATCATCTTTAAAGGGAAGGCATCCATATGTTCATCAGGAGGATGAAATTACCTGATGGTTCTATTATTATCCAACAAAAGACCAGATTAATATTTGCCAAGTTCATAAATAAATAAAAGTTGTGATGCATTCCTACTGCTGAGCTGTGTCTCACAATAAGGTTTTAGAATATTCCAGCTAGAGAGAAAGTGGAACAACAGATCCCATTTGTGCTGACAGACAAAACAAAGTTCTGAGATGTGAATGAAATGGCATAAATACTTTTCTTCACATGTCCTACCAATTCTTTCAGCGACTCACATGCCATCAAGATCACTACATACCATCAAGATCAGAAGACATCAGTTAGAATATTTTGAACAACACCCAACCATATTGCAAGCAAACGCATGTTCTGAAGAGTTTTTAAAGTGTTTCAAAACTTTCACTGCTGCAATACTTACACTGACACCTCATGGCAACCGTAATATCAATATTGATTCTTAACTTACTGAAAAGAAAAAAAAAGGAAGAAGATAGTAAGTAACACTGAGTACAACTATCAAGCAATATATTACTAAAATTTTCAGACTACTTGCAGAAGCACAGTCAAATAACAAAATTTACACCAATAAACTTAAGCCATTTAAAATTTGGATGAAGCAAGATGGACTTCTAATTATTAAAACACTGATGATCACTTGTAACTTAGGAGTTAAAGCATCAAATTTCCCTGCAGAATTTTACTATGAAACTCCTAACTGATTTACTGGAAATATTATTGGCCCAAGAGCTTGTCATGCTTATTAAGAATATATAGTTTTCACACTTTTTTTTTTCCACACAACTACAACAGTGCAATAAATTTCACAGAAAGCAGCAGATCAGGACAATGTAGGTGTTAGAGATCTAATACTGAGTAAATATTTGAGCACCTTCCTCCTGTTTTGTCCTTAAGACAGGCCATAGTATTTCCAATCCTCATCAGAATCCCTTGGGACAGTGATATTCAGGATTGGGCTAAGAAGTTGCTAAAACAGTTTCCAGAAATGCTGGCATGTCATAAAGATAGTCAGTTTTGCTAGTACTGCTTCTGGAAAAAGCTCTTTTCTCAAAAATGCTCCCACATTGTAATACCAAGATGCCTTTTATGTTAGGATCTTTATCCTGAATGTTTCTAGAACAAGGGGCAGTAAAACACAGTTCTTCCCATCAGGGGAAAAAAAACACAAGCCCCAGGCCTCACAAAAATCCATCACACCAGAAGTCTGGTTGTGTGGCATTCCCCAATATCGCAGGCACCTCTTATTGGTTTTCACGTTAGTTTCACAAAAGTCATTTAAACTGTAACAAATAAATCCCCTCACTATAGTCACATGCTCCTATCACCTCCAGGGAGCTTCTTTTGGGAACTCAGCTGACCACAAACAAATCACATAAGCAAGGGATTCAACGCTGGCTCAACTAGAGATCAGACATAGCCAGTAGACAGGAGAAAAACAATTAAAGCAATAACAATCTCCATCGGTTTGTCATAGAACCACAGGCTGCAGGGTGTCTCCCCAGTCCTGTAATAGTCTCTTAACCACTAGACTATCCTTCCATGTGATAGCTTCACTAGGGAAAGAACCTACTTTATCAAAGACCTAAATGTGTGTCTGTCTGAATGGATTTACCCTAACTTGGGGTTTTGACGCATAGCGCTTAAATTTGTGGGTTTTTATTTTTTCATTACAGAAACCTTAGGTATTTCTGATGTACAAGACATCTAATTAATAGACATATCTTTAGCTTGTTACCACAGCAACTAGTCAAACAGCTTTTAAAGTTGTTCCAGTTCCAGACACGATATTTAAAGATGTTCAGTGCACAAAAATCTCCATCAACTTCACATGGACTCATGGGTGCCTGGTCACCTCAGGAAGAAAGGCGACTGCAGTTCAGACAAGTACATGAAACCATGTCAAATACAAATGTACCTTCAGCCAATCTTGGAGGCTGTAACTGGAGACAAGATCAGTAGCAATCTCTAGATAATGTAGTCAAAGTTCTGAGTGCTTAAGGTTCACCTTCAACACAAGTGTAGTGGCAATATAGTAATTGTATAAGCTAGAGTGAGCAGCTGGTGAATCTTGTGGGTTAACAGAGCTGATGTAAACCCACTGATTTACATATTATAATATAATTACAAGCTGATGTACATATCACAACATCCCCTGAATTGTTAGCAAATAATTCCTATGGGGACTCCACCAAACCTACATTATTTTGACCTCTCCACTGCAGAAATCTCTATTTCTCTTCTTCATAGGTTCCAGGAAAAAAACAAACAAATCAATCAACAGAAGAAAAATCAAGTCCCTTTAGTATTTCATTTTTAATTTCAATCATAAATTGCTTGCAAGTCACATGAACATTTTAATTCAATTCTTCCCTGAAATATGGGTAACTTAAATTTTTAAAAGGAATTCTAATGAATAAAACTTACCTAGTAAAATCTTTGTCTACTTCATATTCATATTTCATCCACGTGTCCTGATACACCGTGAACTCCATCACAGTCAGGAAAGCTATTGTTGTAAATGCTATGAGAGAAACTAAGTGGTCAAAAGGAAAAAAACAAACAAAAAAGGTTTAGATTGTGAGAAATATTATTCAGAAACATAAGCAGAACAAAACCCATAAGCTGCTCTTAGAAAAATGTTTCCATATCTACAGTATTTGCTTCTGTATAGGAGGGGAAAAGACTAAGTCTTATCTTTGAATCAAGAATGAACTTTTTACATGAAGTACAGTCAAATACTAGAATGATGGGGAGGTTGTGAAATCCCTACACAGAAGATTTAAGAACAGGCTAGATCCTCCTCCGCATATAAAACAAAACGCCCACAAATCACTGTCAGGGATGGTCTAGGCAAACTCAATCCTAAATCCAAGCATGAAAGGAGAAAGCGCACCTTGAAGTCCCTTTAAGCCTACACTTATCTACAACTTAAGTTTTTATAACAATCTCTTTTTATATCTAGTTTTAGAGCCAAGAATCTCGCAGATGAGAAATAACATGTCACATCCCTGGAGGTGTTCAAAGGCCAGGGCTTTGACCAACCTTGGCGTGGAGGTTGGAACTAGGTGATCTTTAAGGTCCCTTTCAACCCAAACCATTCTATGATTAGGCACATTATATGTATGAACTGTCCACTTAAAAAAGGTGCCCTGATTATATTGCGTATAGGTGCACAGCCAGGACTACCACCCCAATATTTCAAACAATTCTCCCTCTGGCAATAAGCAACACGTAGTCATCCCTTCTAACAGCAGCTAAATAAGTGAAGAACTGGATTGACACTACTTTTAGGAAGAAAACTAACTGTTATATTTTAACAGTGTATGTGCCTCACTTATCTCCAAAGCGGCCTATTCACCACACTTGCAAAGTTGTACAATGCAAAGGGAAGATCATCCTGCTGCACAGTCAGAAACATAGTAGCAGAAGCATAACAGCACCAGCTACACCCTTATGGGGGCAAAAGTCTTGGCTTTTGTTAAATTGAAAAAATGCTTCAGTTACAGAGCACAGTAGTGATTTTTACAGCTTATTGACAGTATATGATTTCTGTGAACTATTTCTATGGAGTCTGTGAAGCGCAACTTGAGAAAAATCAAGCCTGTTGTTGGTAGGCTTCAATTCCCTACAGAGGGGTCTACAGCCCAGGGGTGGCAGCAGGGACATGAAGGCACTGTCCTACAGGATCAGAAAAGAAACACCGGCTGCAGCACTGGCTGTTGCATTGATCAGCATCATTTCAAATCCCAGCTTTCAGCTGAAGCCATGTAGCGATCACATATATGAAGACCTCCATGTCAAAGCATAGTGTGAAAGCAGATGCACTAATTAGTTAATTACTCTGGCTAGCAATTTCCTTTAGGAGCCCAGTAGGTCACACACACCCCAGCAATGCAATAGGAAAGCTGGAGCCATACTGTCTATCCAAACACGAGGAAACAATTACAGCTGTAGCTGCTTTTGGGTAAATCTGAGCAAAGTTATTTGTGGATCTGAACAGGAAAATGAAGTCTTGTAGAATTTCCAAAGACAGATCCTCTTTTCTGAATGCTCTCCCAGCCCCACAGCTAGAATCTCAGCTTGTTTACTGATACTGGTACTTCTTCTCCAATGGGTTTTAGGCACTGAAAGTCTAATAGGGATGCAAAACATACCAAGGCTCTATCACACCAGAAAGTAAGCCTGGCACTTTTATCCTGAATGAAACAGGAATACTATATTAAAATTTTAAAATTACATAGAATAAGACAATCTTTATAAGGTTACTGGGATAAACCAAAGAATGTTAGAATAACTTCTGGTATTGAGAAACTTTTAAGGTGCCATGAAGTTCTCATGAAGGATAGGGCTATGCTACAAAAAAAAGAAGTTTTTGAAGTATTGTTTTTCTATGAATTACAACATAAAAACAACTCATTTGCTTTCTCGGGAACTGGTACTAACATTAGCAAAAACTTATTTAATCAGCTCTCCAATATTATTTTATATACAATAATCCTTTAGTTATTAACAGTGCAATTCAGGAAACATAGCAAAGTAATACAGATCCTTGTGATAATTACTTCTACACAAGTGGAGTCATGATTTCAGAGGCTTATCTGTAGATTGCAATTGCTTCTTGTACTTTTCATTCAACTGAGTTTCAGACATAATTGCACATGAGAGAGACTTTTGTCCTCCATTTCAAACTAACTGCTAGCAATTTCCTATCTAACCACAAACAAATCCAATAGATGAAGTCACTATTTCCAGATCAGGCTACCTCTAACCCAGCCCAACTTACAGGCACAATTTTCTGTTCAGATACATATAGAAAAGGTACTTCTTACAGCTACAGTTTTTTGAGAGAAGCTCAAGTGACTACAAGGAGTAAAGTGTTTAGTTCTTCAAAGGGCTTTCCTTCTCTTAGAATCAACTACACCTTCAAGACAAAAGGCTTTACAAAGTTGCTCTTCATCCTGATGCTTAATTCTTAACTTAGCCAGCTCTCAGGCACCTCTGAGGAAGGTTTTTCCTCTTTTATGAAAGCACAGAGATGAATCCAACCTGCATTTCAGCTCATGCTAACACTGTCTCACCCAGAAACCAGGCAAAGAGAAAAGGGCTTAGTGAGACAACAAATGAGAAAGTGTTATTGCAGCCTTGGCACAGGCACTTCAGTTGCAACTGGTTAGTTTTTACAGTGAACCTTACATTGGTTTGAGTCTCACCTGTTTTACACAAAAATTTCCCTTGAGATGAGTGATGAATGCATCTATTTGGATAAGATACTATGCTTTTACTTGAAGGAGGCTTTGTCTTCCTCCTGCTGAAGCTTCTACTCGAATGAGCTAACCAACATGAATCAATGTCAGCATCTCAATAAGGCCTACCTGTGCCTCCACTCACTGAAGTCTCCACATAACTTTCAGGGACCTTTGGAAAGGCATCCAATTCTTTCATCAAATTCAAGGTCTTCTTCCGATTCAGTCGCCTCATCTTCAGCACACTCCTCCACTTCCTCCTTCATATATTCCCTCTGATTTGAGAATAAATCATTGTGATTAAAATACACAAGCAATATTACTCAAACCCACTGGCCATAATCAGAAAGCAATAAGGCGGCAATGAAAAACTAAGGAATATGTTTTAAAGAAACACATGCTAGACAACATGGTCACTCTTGCTTCAAGAAAACTGTTAAAATTGGCCTGGACACTGCTGCTGACATTCCAGCTGCACCCAGCACATTAATCATTTAATTACTACGACTAATTTCTTTCTTGATTAAATTCTTAATGGTATTGAATATATTGAATTTTAAATTTAAATACACCCAAAACCCTCAGCCCTGAACTAGACTTGCTAAACAGACCTGACAACGCATGGAAGTCACTGACTTCGCAGGGCTAATCCCATAGGCTGCATAAACTGGGGTGGATGTCAAACTGCACTGGGCTCCTATATTCAGCCAATACGGGCACATACTATATGGTAAAGGGGAAAAAAAAAAAAAGCATCTCACATTTTTATAGCTGCAGAATTTTATGGTCATAATAAAATCAGCATTTTTCCCTCTATAAAAATGCCATCCAAAACAAATTAAGTATCAAATCCTAGCTTCATCTTTCAGAATCCTTTTTGCCCACGACATGAGCTCTGCTCTCCTTGGAGTCGTTGATATATTAGGCAGCAGGATGCTGAGAGAAGCAGCCTGCCCAGGAAATACTGTCTTAAACTGTTTCCAAAGCATGCAAATATGCTCACAACCTAGTCCCGCCAATACACTGCGTGTTTTAACAAGCTGGCACTGCAGTTTTCCTTCTGAGGAAATGCTGCACTTTGCCCAGAAATTCTGAAGCTAAGAAAAACTAGCATGCATTTACTATATTCTAAGAATACATCATATTATCGGCCCTTATTTAAAGGCACCAAGGCAGGCAAGCTAGCCTACACTGCTAAGATGCAAGACAATCCTCAACATCATCTTGTAGAAAAATCTGTGAACTCATCTTCCCTGTTTCAAGAGCATGTCAAATCTCCAGCGTGTCCTAGTGAAATCACTCAAGAGCAATTCCCTGCTCTGCCCCTCCCTGGTGCTGAGCAGGCTTTGTACTATGCAATAACAAAGGAATAGGCTTTACTGGAAATGGAAGTTCACAAGTGAAGAATCACAACCTGTGCCTGCAATTTCCTCACTGCATAAAATTCACTTCAGACCTTAGTGAGAAGATACAGACTCTGCAGCTGGCGGGAGCATCAGTCAAGTCAGCCTGCAGAGACCAGCAAAACGATTCTGAGCGTGTTGCAGAGGATTCAAAGAAACGACAGTTAAAATGGGCAGAGAAGATGGGTGCTGGAACAGAATTTTGGTCATACAGCTTAAAAAAAAAATCAGGGAAGCAAGTTAGATAACTTAGGAGCAGATACGACACAAGTAGCTGCTTGGACACAATGACTGGAGTCGTAACATTCATTAGCACAGGGGAAACACTGTTGCATGCTGTCCTACACAGCACTGAAGTCAACTTAGCACCGGTTCATTTAACCCGTGTCTTCTCTGCCACCACGTGTGTCGGAGTACACCGTAAAGAAGTACAAGACAAACCTAGAGAATTTGAGAGCACTTTACTAAGAAATTTTCTAAATCAACCTGCACCAATGAGTATGCAGATTTTTGCAATCTAGCTAGAAGCATCCAAGTTGTTAATTTGTTTCTTTAATCCCACATATAAAGACTCACTATCTATAACAAAACAGGACGGACAATTGATAAACCCCCTCCCCCCCATCTCTCAGAAACATCAAGTACTAAATTTGGAAACCACTACTGTAAAAGTAACATATTACAAATCCAAGAGCCCAACACTTTAAGAAAAATTACTATTACAAGCTAAAAAAAAAAAACGAAAAAGCATCGCTTAAACGCCACTCGAGACCAAAGCGACTGCAACCTCGACCCACCGGAGGGGCTCGGGCAGCTTTCTCTTACTCGGGACAACTTGAAAGCGAAGCCGCTCCCCGCGCCACCATCCCCTCCCACCGCCGCGGAGCCGACCCGCGCCTGAATCGCCCCACGGGGGGCCGCGCACACACGGCGCCGGCCGACAGACCCCCACCCGGCCGCCCAGGCCGAGAGAGGCCGAGGGAGGCGGCGGTCAGCTCGCAGCCCACATCGCCCGTGCGGGCCGCGGGCGCTGCCGGCCGCCGTACCGAGGAGAGCGCAGGCCCGCGGCCGGGCACCGGGCAGCCACGGGACAGGCCGCGCCACCGGACGGGACGGGACGGGACGGGACAGGCCGCGCCGCCAGCCTCTCCCCCGCCCTGCCCTACCTCTTGCTTCTCTCGCCGTTACCCAGCGCGGCGGGGGAGGCCGGAGAAGAGAGGGCAGCCGCAACGCCCTGCTCGGCACTCGCCTCGCTGACCATGGCAGCGCCCGGGGCGGGCTGGCTCCGCCACCGACGCCCGGCGGCGGCGGCAGGCACGGGCCGACGGGAGCAGCGGCGGCGGCGGCCCGCGCGCATGCTCGCCACCTCACGGGCATGCGCCGCCCGCCCCGGCAGGGAGCGGATCAGCGGCAAGGAATAGGCAAAAACGCGCGTGTTTGGGGAAAAACGGCTGTTGTTCCCCGCCCGTGCGGCTCGGGGGAGGGAGAGAGGAGCAGCGGGAGGGACCCGCAGCGGAGCCGTCAGGTGCCTGGGGCTGGCGGGACCCGCGGCCTCCGGCGGCTTCTGAGCGCTACAGCCCGGCGGGCAGCGGTAACACGGTTGTGGAGGCTGTGGATACTAAAGCAGGTGATGCTTGGAAAGAGGCAGTGCCTTCCGTTAGGTTAACTAGGAGGGGAAAGGCTCTAAGGCAGCGGGGCTGTAATAGCGGGGAAAAGGCAGGTGTTAAGCTCACAGGTCAGTCTTCGGACCTGAAGTGAAAAAGAGAGAAAAAAAGTAAGAGGGCTCTTTTATGCCCCAAATACCTGTTCTTTTCTCTGTGTTGGTGGAGCGAATAAAAAGGCACTGCCTCTCATCACAAACCTTACCCCCTTAGTAACGGCACTGCTAGTTTATTTCCAGATTTCTTCCCTATAGTTCATTCTCCTCAGTGCCACTGTTCCCTGCAGCCTTTACACCTCTGCTGCTACCAGAACAAAGTCAATTAGCACAGAGTTACGTTATTGCGACTGCCACCCCGTCCCCAAGTTCACAAGTCGCTGAGCCAGCCTCAACATCTTCCTAAAGCCAAAAGGGGAGCTCTCCAATACCTTTTGGGAAGTACTAACACCGTAGGTGACATCAAAATTATCCAAGGAAAAGTGTTGCAGATAAGATTTTAAAAATAATTTTTAAAAAAATATACCAAGCCTTTGTATTCGTATATCAGAAAGGAGAGGGACTGAAGACTTTAGTATTTTTTGATAATGAGGCAAGCAAATAAAATCCATACCACAGAAACAACAGAAAGCGGTGAATTTTGCAGCATTAGAACAGATTTGTTCTTCTTAAGGACGAAATCTCATCTTATTTCCTCTTCTTTCAGAGGAAAAAGTAGATCCATGACAAACGAGTTTTAAGTAGCATGCCAGAGTACATATAATTTGAAGAAAACAACTCTTTGTCTTGGTATCGACAGCATTTGAGAATGAAAGAAACCTGAAAATGAGGAAGTCATATGAACTGATTCAAACTGCTGGTCAGAAAGGAAAAGGGGGTGAGGGAATGATACTACAAGAGATAAATAACTAGGCCAAAAATATGTTTACGTTTGTTCCCTCATCTCAGAAAAAGCAGACAGCTTTAGCTACAGCACTGGAAGTTCTTACGCTGACGTGCCAGTGGTCATAGGATATAATTCAGCAGCCAGGGATTTTGCTGGCTAAGCCCTCTTTTCCCCTGAAATGCTCTCAGTGCTGGGGCCCAGAAAGAGCAACCGATAGATCTGGTTATTAGCTGTGCATCAGAGATGCTCAACAGATGTTCTCACAGGCTGTGAACTAAAGCAATCCAGTCAGCTCGCAGACAAAAATGGGTTTGGCATCAATGCTGAGTGCCGCATTAAGATCCCTCTTCTAGAGGAGAAGTGGCATGGGACAGAGCTGCTTGCAGCTTTGCACCATTATTGTCATATTTTTAACTACAGATGTCTCTATAGGATTTTATAAGAGAAAACACAGTAAACATTTTTCAGAATTTAAGAAAAATAGAGAAAATTATATAGCGATAGCACTGTGCATTATGCTGACACTATGTATTTGGCTGTAATGTGTTAAAGTAACGTTAACAGTGATTATACTGCATCCATCACATACCAGACTATTCCAATTCAAACTGTGCTCCTTTCCTTATGCCCCCCTGTGTTCATTTTCTGCTCTCCGATTGCACCTCGGTGATGGCAGCCTATGAGCACCTGCCAAATTACCTATGGGAGCCTGAACCGAACAGGGAAGGAGGAAGAAATCCAGCTGCCACGCAGGCGAGCCAAGGGGCTGTCCCACGGCTGCTGCTCTATACACACTTGTTTCACTACGGTATTTAACAAGATCCTAAAGCCCCCTGAGACTTGAGTGCAGTTGTCTATGTAAAAATACAACTGCCTTGCCAAGAAACCCAGCACTTATTTACACTGGTGATTTATGAAGTCCCTTCATGTGTGCAAAGAGGGGAAACCACATGTCTCATATCCATACAGTTTAGCAAACCATAAATGAAGCAGGACAGGAAAAAAAAAGAGGGGGGGGGGGGGAAGGAGGGGAATCCTAGGAATATTAGGGTCTGAAGCACATTGATATGAAAGACAGTAAGGGAGAGGATGGTAGACCAAACAAGAAGAGCAGATGTAAACAGGCACAGATTCCCCACCTGCGCTTCAACACCCTCCAGTGCCAACGTGCTGGAAACCTCGTGCCAGAGGCACAGAATTAAAAACCCGGCTAAAGCATTTCCAGACCAAACCCAGGCCGTTTGCTGCCGCCACCGCCGCCTGCAGGGGTGGCCCACGGCGGCTTGAAAAGGAGCTTGGAAACCGCTAGCGAGGAAGGGCGATAGAAAAGGGCTGGGTGGCAGGAGGGCCCGGGGAAGGACCGGGAGAGACCGGCGGCAGCGGGGAGGGGATGGAAGCAGCGCGGGGAGGGTGAGGCGAGGAGCGGGGTGGAGGCTAGGGGGTGGGGGAAGAGAACAACCACTTTACCGGAACGTGGAGGCATCAAGGCGGCATGTAGGCAGAAAAAGGAAATACAGGTGCAGAAGTGCGAATATGGAGATGAGGGGGTGGGAGTGGCGGGAAAGGGGGTGGAGGGGAAAAAAAATCAGTCCTGGGGGGCGGGCGGAGGGGTGGACGGGGAGGGTGGTGGCCGCCGCCCTTGTGGCAGTGACGGGACAGCGAGGGCGATGAGGGGCGTCCGTGAGGAGAGTGGGCCCCGGAGCAGCCGGCGCCCGCCACAGAGCGGCCATGGCGGCGGGAGGACCCCGCGGCCAATGGGAAAGAACCACGCTCGCAGGATCGAGAGCGCTGAGGCAGCGGGAAGGGGCTGCTGCCGCCTGTCGAGCTCTCGCCGGGCGCTGGGGGGAGCTGGACGCCGCCGTCCCTGCCCCGGAGCCGCGCTGTCGGTTGCCTGTGCCGGGTGAGCCGCGGGCCTTCCCAGAGCGCGCTCCTCTGCGCTGCCGCCCGCCGCCGTTCCCGCCCTTTTACCTCAGGGGCGGCTCCGCCTGACGCCCGCCCCTCAGGCTGGTCGAACGTGGAGGGGATTTCGGCGTCTGTGTCTTCCCCCCTTTAGCGGATGCTTAAGACAGGTTGATACAGACACAGGTTGCCGCAGGTCCGTTCCTCCTGCCGGTGAAGTAGCCCCGTGGCGGCCCGCCCGACGGAGGCGTGGGGCTGACAGGGCCGACCGGGCTGAGGCGGCCACCATCGGCTCGCCTCAGCCCTGCTGCTTCCTTGCCCAAAACCTGGCTGGGGTCACGTCCTTCCACGTGTAGGAGTTGTGAGTGGTTATTGTGGTGGCATTTATTCACCGGCTCCCTTGTTGGTGGTGCATCTGTGGCCGATTTAAATAAAAACAGCATTAGCATGAAAGGAGCCCTTGGTCTCTGTTTTTCTACATCGTTCTTCCAACTCCCCACCACTTCTGGTCTTTTGAGAGATCCTTTTTTAAATGGTCTTAATGAAAATTTCTTTTGATAGGGTCCTCAAAAGCAGATCAGTCCAGTTCTCTGAAAGGAAAAAATATGTGAAGACCACCTAGGCTAACTAGAAAACCCTTACCATTAATTGATTGTGTAAATAGGACAACTGTCCTGTATGGAATCACTACAGTTTCAATACATAATCCAAAATTATTTACCACTACATATCTTTTTTTTTTTTTTAAGAGAAATTAAGAGAAATTAATCCTTTTTTTTTTTTAATATTTCAGTGACTTATCTAACATTTAAAATTCAATTTATACAGCTGCTTCATGAGGCTCATACTTCACTCACAAGGGAGCTGGGATAAATACTGTAACTGCGTAGAGTACTGTGAAAGCTGCAGTTAAAAATGTTATGGTGTGATCTTGTTGGGTTTTTTTTCCTTTTCCCAAGAATTTAAATTGTTTGGTGTAGACAGATAACTGATGTGAAGCTGTGTCTTTCATTCAGCAGAGATTTGCTATATGTTGATAGATTGTTTGGGGTGGGGGGGAAGGAAGGGAACATCAGTCACTGAGCTGAATTCCTGTCTGGATTACAAATGTCAGGGTAGTAATAAATCCTGATCTATCACCACTTGGCTATTTTTAGTAATTAAATCATTATTACAAAGCAGAAATATTTTTATAATTTATTAAGTTACATGAAAACACTAATCCTTTCACGTAACGGCTTCCTGAATTGTCTGAATCCTCAGCACAAGGCCAGCAACTATTAGGAGACAAATACACTTACACTAGTTATATTGTGACCTTCAGTATTTCTTTGATTTCAGTGTTCTGTTTTCCATTCTTTGGAACTCAGTTTTCCTGAAAAAAAGCACATGAATATGAATAAATAGGTTTTTAAAAGTTTCTTTGAAGTTGTATTTACAAATAACCATTATTTTTACTCCTTTGCTACAAGTTTGCTGTGTCCTAGCATAAAGCTTATTCTTGAAAAGTACCACTACTTTTAAAAACCTGGATGATAAGAAGGATTTGGGCTTCTGCAGGGCTGCCTGGTTGAGAACCGTGTTAGCCCAAATAGTGGAGAGATATGAATGATCTGCCTTTGACAGGGGAAACGGCATTGCTGTTGCAAAGCACGGTTGTTTAACCAGTGTGCAAGGTGCCAATGTACACAACATTGCTATTTGTTAATTGCATAAAAGACACTGAAGTCTTTTTCAGGGTTTGGAAGAGGTCTGGATAAGCCATATGTGAGCTGGTGTTGGTACTAGGATATTAACAAGTTTGACATAATCTTACTAATACTTTATCAAAATTTTTCAAGTTGTCATGACCCTTTTGGTGTTAGAGATATACTAGTAGTGTGCATGTAAATTGATGCTTAATCAGCAGAACAAGGTTGCCCAAAGAAAGTATGCAGATTCGACTGTTTGGGCTCTATAAGAAATAAATCTTTAGAGTTTTCTTGAAAATTACTCCCTTGATGTTCTGCCAGGCCAAATAGGTTGTAAGAAATCCTTAGTGAATTACTAGAAAGGTTTTGCTTTATAAGAATATTGTTTAGATTGTAATAATAAAGAACATTAACTTCATATTTTGGTGGGGTTTTGTTTTGTTTTTTACATTTTTTATTTTACCATGCCTGTTGCTTTTGTAACAATTTGGATATGCTTGGTGAGAGCTGAACCTATCAAAAATAACAACTGTTAATTAAGCTTTATCTAGTCTAAGTGTAACCAGGGTTTTCAATTAATTTTCAGGACTCCTCTGCAAGGCAATCTGAAGGGGTCAGGATACTATTACGTTGAGTACAACTTCTGACATCTTCTCTGTAATCCCCTGCCCAGCTCTCTCCACATCTTCCTTGCCCAGTCCATGTCCCTAGGAGTACCTGTGGACCCTCTCAAAACATTACATCTTTTCCCTGCCAGGGTAACTGAATCAGCTGCTTCTCTTCCCACACCCACCCTCTCAATCATCAACTTCAAACTGACTCTGGCTTCTCCAAAGCTCTGATCCTTTTCTACCCTGTTTTCTGTTGCAGGCTGCTTACCCTTCAAGATGCAGGCAAGACTCTGCAGTGCCATCTGGCTGGGTGTTCATAGACACCTACTCCCTTACCTCCGCAGGGAGCTCAGGGTAACAGTCACAAACTCTCTGGCGAGAAAGGATGGGAAACGTGTGAGCAAACCGACTGCTGTTGAAATGCACTACGCACAGATGGTCAGCAAGGGAAAGATTGCTTCCTGCCTTCTGCCGAAAAGCAACTGCTTCAATAGTAGCATTTGAAAGTAAGAAGTATTTCTGTCTCTCTAGGTTTGTTGCTGGCATTTTCTGTGCTTGGCTGGGTTTCCATCATACTCAGCTACTCCTGTCTGGCAATGACACCACTTCCCTTCCATATGACAAGGAGAGATCAGGAAAATGAAGGGAGGCATTGATTTTTCCACTTTCTGCGTCTGGTATGATTAATTACTTGAGAGAAAGATAAAGCAGAGGTTACTTATTTGTCATCCTGGGCAAATTATATAAAACTATGCTCTGGTTCCCAACTTGCTAGCATGCTACTGTTACATACTGATTCTATCATTAGGATCCATGACGAAATCTAATCATTCCCTTCACTCATTTTGTGTGTGACTTAAGCATGATGATTCCTGTGTTTGTACATATTTCAGATGTTACAGAAGAGACAAAGATAAAATGGAACAGCTGATAGTCAGCCCGCCATCATTCTGTCATACTTTGGGTAATTAACATGTATATGTTGATAGATTTAAATATGGCCCAGAAGCCTTTGTAGTAACTTTCATTTGGGACTGAAAATGGAGAATCTTCAAAACATCAGTTTAGCTGTTTATATTGCCAAATTAGGCAAAAGAAGGTATGTTGTCATGGTTTTGGCTGGAACAGAGTTGAATTTCTTACTAGCGGCTGGTATAGTGCTGTGGTTTGGGTTTGGAGCGGCAATACTGTTAGTAGCCCACAACTGGTTTTGGTTGTTGCTAAGCTCTGAAGGCCTCTTCTGCTCCTCACCCTGCCCTGCCAGTGATTAAACTGGGGGTGCACAAAGAACTGGGAAAGGACACAGGCAGGACAGTTGACCCCAGCTGACCAAAGGGATATTCCATGCCATATGATGTCATGCTCAGCATGTTTGAAGTGATGGCATTTGTCTTCCAAAGTAACTATTAGACATGATGGAACCCTGCTTTCCTGGAGATCACTGAACACCTGCCTGCTGGTGAGAAGCAGTGAATGAATTCCTTGTTTTGCTTTGCTTGCCTGCACGGCTTTTGCTTTACTTATTAAACTGTCTTTATCTCAATGCATGAGATTTCTCACTTTTACCCTTCCAATTCTCTTCCCCATCCCTCCATGCGGGGAAAGCAAGTGGCTGTGTGGTACTTTATTGCCTACAGAGGCTAAACCATGACATACATGTAGCTGTTGAGGCTTTTGACTGAGCTTGGGTTGGTCTAACACCTCTCTGCTCTGTGCTTGCTGTCTTCTGCAACGACAGACCTCGTGGGTGACCACAGGAGAGGGGCTGTGTGAGAGTGCTGCTGTGGTCACAGCCAGACACCATGCATATCACAGGTATTGCTGACTGTGATGGGAAATAGATGGAAAATGTTGGATTTCCGAGTTGTTTCACAATGCAGACTTGTTTCTGCAGATTCCTGAAGCTATATTAATTTCAGTTTAAATGTACTTTTTCGTATTTCCAGTGATTTTGTGCTACTTTTCAAGTTATATGAGGAAGAAAGCATTTCTTCCAGCCAACAAAGTAATGAGAGAGAAAAGTGATTCTTTTTCAGTCCATCTCACTTTTACTAGCCAAAATTAACTAAATGAACTAAAATTATTTTTCTCCAGGTCAATTTAAAACATAATATTTAAATTTTCAGTTCTTGTAAAAAATAAAGGAAAAATATGAGGGCAGAGTGCTTTCATTTCAGAGACCAGTAGCTTGGATGCTCCCCAGGATGGTGGAAGAGCTGTTTTCACTTTGTGCTCCCAACCGGAGGACCAGAGCCAGTGATTCCCATGGGAGCTGTCTAACCGCTGGGCTTTGGTGGCTCTGCAGTGGGTGCTCTTCTGCTGCTGCCACCACTGTTGTTCTCCAGCAGACACATTTTTCTCTCCATTGTTTCCTGTCTTCAAACTGAAGCTGTCATCCTTCTATTCGGCAAGTTCTCCTCCCAATGGTCTCAATTTCCTAGGCTTTTTTGGGTGCTTGTGAAATTGACTGTTTTCCTTTTGTTTGATCTTTAAATTGTAGTCTCCTGGGTTCTGATTTTTGTTTATCTTCCCCCTCTTCACCCCCCTCCCAAAAAAACCCCAACCACCAAACATAAACCTGCATGGCTACAGACTACAGCATGGAAGGTTTGTGCATTGGTAACAAAATGTTTCTAAGCCCCTAACGTCACAAAGGTTCCTCAGGGGCCAGAGAGATTTTCTGAGCTCAGTATAATTTCTAAACATCAATTTAACTTTTGCAGAAGAATTTACTTTAACCTAGAGAAAAATACTTCAGATAATTTAGGTTGACAGGTATGGAAAAATCTAATAATAGGGATTTAAAACAGAACACTGCCACAAATTTAGGTGAATAAAAATAGAACAATCTTTTCTTTAGCACTTTCAACAGCACAGAGACCATTAGCAGAATAAGAGCACTGATGTGCCCTATTAAGAGATACTGTGGTGAAAAAAGCTTTCCACTGGGAAGATCCATTATTTTATGTTTCAGGGGAGTGGCTGTCATGAAAAACTGTTGCTGTTATCCCAGCTCTGTGTATATGGTCCTCATGCAAATTGTATTTTAAAGCTCTAATAGATTTTTAATCCCTGGTTTACCGGGGATTTCCTTGGTCTTTTATTTGTTTACCAAAATACAGCTTGATATTTTAAAACCAAGAATGATTGACTCTTTATAAGCATGTGGGTAAATCTAATTCAGTAACTGCTCTTTGTCCTGCTCAAGGCAGTTTGTTGGCAGAGCTGGAAGTACTGTACCCTCTGATCCACGTTGTATTTTGCAGTTTTTGTTTTCTTAAAGTAATTGAACAAATGTCTGTTAAAAAAATAACAAAAAAAAAGCCACTTTGGTCAAATTGTCTTTAAAAATAGCCATTTTTTGTGACTAATGTGAGGCACCTTGCCTTTAATGGCTTGAAATAAGCATCATTTTTCTGAGAAGCAAACCTTTCCATATACCTAAATTAGTGAGATGTGCAAAGGAAATACTGGCTTTTAAAAATCTTTCCCAGTTGTCTTATTTGCAGAGATTTTAGATTATTCCCAATGAAGTCATCAATATAAATATAGTTTCTCTTAACTCCTGCAAGTCTAATACAGCTCTCCCTTTTTAGTGGACACCCTGTTTTAGAAGAGAAGACATGCATGGTTCATTCCTACAGTTGTGGAGTTTATACAGATAGCCTACAGCACTTCCTTTATAGCCTCAAAATGCAGTTTTCTCCTCATAATCATAGAGGAAACTTGTATGTGGACTTAATGGGGCTGCATAAAACCAGGTTTCAAGAGACTGTGCTTGGGTGGGTAAATCTGCTTTCCTTGGTGTACTTTCCCCGTGGAAGGTCAGTGGGGATGCAGAAGAACACACCAGGCACCTGATAGTGACAACAATCTATAGGAGCAAATATTCCAGGGTGAAGCACATCTTCAGTCTGTGTCTTTGTTGGTGTCTCCAGATCTTTAGTGGGGCCAACAGCAGTTCTCCAAACAGCTGTGGAAATGTTGCTATGTGCAAGAAGAGCAGGGCATGCCAAGGGAGGAGAGTTATTTGTGGCTCCCCAGGCTGGACATCGCTTTGTGTTCCCACCTGCAAGGCAGCCTTCATCAGGGGGATGCCAGTTCCATGAGGTTTCACAGTTTATTATTCAGGTATAGTAAATCATCACTAGAAAAATATACCTAAAATCTCACCATAGCTATCCTGACAATGTATAAAACAAAAAGCGGGGCTATATCTCAATCCCTGAGGATCCATGGTTACTGACATGAGGCGGGGAAAAACTATTCACGAGGACTGTAATAAGGGAACAGGCCCCTTGGGAGGGCATCCAGAGCACCTACCAGTTCAGCTTCACCATATGGCTCTGCCCATGTAACAGTTCTCCACTGCTGGTGCTCTAGCCTCAGCCTTTGTCCACATCAATATTGCTGTGTCTCTGATCCCACGTGGCATGGCACCCATGGACACAGTCCCATGGCATCTGGACACAGCGGCCAGAGCTGGGAACTGGCAATGAGGTTTTTCAGCACTCCCAGGCTCAATAAAGGGTGAAGCAGACTTGCGGTTCATCCAGGAGGTCTAGTTGGGAGGGAAGAAGAGGGAAAGGGACCAGAAGGAGCCCTGGAGATCAGGCTACCACACCTTGTGGAGGCTGGAAAAGCCCTTTTGCTTCCTTTTCTTCATATGTGTCTTCAGTTGTTTCTTCCTGAGCATATTCCTTTTCTTTTTTTTTTTTTTCTAGTGCCCCCTGGTGTGTTTACTTGTGCAATAACACATTTTTTCTCTTGGATTTAGGGAGAATGATAATTTCTGATTAAAAGCCCAATAAGCAATGAAAAGTTTAAAATATCAGACACTTCTGTTTATTGATGTGGGACAGGTCCTAGAAACAGCCTTGTCCAGTTCTGGTGCACGAACTCACCAATTCTGAGTAAACTAACACGAGATTGCAACTAGGCATATGACAGACTTCTCACCCTGCCAGTTGCACTGCCAGCTCTGAAGGGTCAGGACCTTAGGAAATAACATGAAACATTATGTCTTGAATGTATATGTCTTGTATAGCACTTTGAAAATCACACTGATATTTTATAAAAATACAGTTCATCAACCTCTGTGTCTTTTTTCTGTTTGGTGTTGATTAAAACAGTCAGCAACACTATGCCTGCCAGGGAGATAATATTCACGTTGAAACTGGATTTCTTGTTTGTGGTGAAACAAAACAAAGACTTCAGATATCTGATTTGCACACAAAAGGTGAAGGGCACCATGTGGTTCTCTGACACCCCATGAAAATAAAGAAGTTTCTCATAAATTATAAATAGACTTCACATCCTTTTGAAATGTGAAAAAGCTTATTTAAACAGTTATTAAATACAATTTTAAAATTAGCTGTTTGCTCCAGGACACAAAATATGGGGGAGCAGCCAGGTGGTGGGACGCAGAGGCACAGAGGCTGGGGGACGGGGTGACCTCCCTCTCCCGCTGCCCTTGAGCTCCACAGCGTAATCTTCTGCTGTCCTTAGCTCCCTCCTGATCAAATCTGACAAATAAAATGCTTCTCTTATTTTATTGTAAGCTTATACTTCCTTCTGTATTACTTAGTGATGTAGTCTCCCAATGTGTAGAAAACCAAAAAAGTATTTGCCGTTGAGAAATTACACTTTAAGCATAAGGTACAGTTGAAGAAATGAGAGCAGAAACAAAAAAGGAGGGAGACAAATGTAGCAAGATGGTTTTGCTTTTTGGACCATTAGATTCCATTTAAGATTTTGGCCAGTTCTTTATGGTTGGGATTCATCTCAGTATACTTTAATTGCTTAAAATCGAGTCATCTGTCCTAAGCTGGGGAACTGCCCATAGCCAAAGGAAAGCAGCAGATATCTCCAAAGGGGAATTTGTCCCTTCAAGGTAAAGAAGGTGGTAGGATGAATGCTGTAGGGATCCCTCTCTTTCTCCTTTGACTCTAAAGGAAGCCCAGGTGATTTGTTTTGATTAAATACTTACTTTTTTACATGGCAAGAATAGTCCCAGGCTCAAGCAATTTTATTTCTTATTGAAACTTTAAAGAAAAACAGATATTTTTTTTTCTGATGTTTTTCACATTTTCGTTACAGGGGAAGAAAAAAAATCTACATATCCAAAGTGAAATTTTTATTCTAAATGTCCATTGGAGGAAAATGCGTACCTGTACAGGCTGGTACCAACTGCCCATCAGCCTGTATCCCGGGGCCAGGCTCTGAAGAGTGGCTGGTGCTCCTACTCTGCCCTCCTCCCTCACTGCCGGTTGGTGTCTGTGGAGGGAACAAATGCTGAAGTGCTAGCAATTCCTCTCCTGTATGTGGATTACGGGTGTGCCTTGGGCGTCAGAGATGACAGCCATAGGACCTGTGATGACTTGAAAAATCACGCACCAATGCTATCCGCCCTCCAGCCAGCACGGGACGAGTGATGCATTATAAATCCAGATCCTTTACCAGTGGGGAGATTAAAGAAGAAAGAAAGAAGTTTCTTAATCCCTGCCTCAAGCGTTTTAAAACCTTCTTGCTTGGGGTCCTACATAAATCAAAACGCAGGACTGGCTATATTTTGCAAATAAATCTTCTTTGATATTTACTTCTCACATAACTTCTCTGTAACAAAATCTGAATTCCCTACCAAATACGCTAATAAAACGTCAACCATTCTATAATTTAGTAGTATCATATTAATAATACTTTCTTCAGTTGTATGTATCTCTTTCAGAGAACACTTGACATACTGCTTACACCTAAAAAGTGAAATTAATATCTTAATATATCATTTAGTCTATTATTTCTTAATATTGAAACTCACTAAATATAAGCCATCTGTACAATAATTAATCATGTGTGAATGCAAACCAAATGAAGATTAAATTAGCATGAAAAAAGGCTCCCACAAGTAATTTCCACAGGCACTTGAGGAAAATAATTTCAAAAAATATAAGTACATAAATTATTTCTGCTACAGTGAACCATCATAGTAATGGAAGAGGACACTTAGTATTGAGCATTGCAATAGGATTAATGAACATGTATCTTTTTTTTTTTTTTCTGAAAGAATAGGAACTTCCAAAATAAAAGTGATGATTGGTTTATAAAACATATTTTGCACATATGGAAAATCTTCTGTTTGAGGATATGATGACACTTTGCAGACAATCATGAATTAAGCCCTACAAGCAGGCAGAAGAGAGCTGATAACAAATATGTCACAGCTAAAAATGTGTACACAAGACAACCTGCCATTCTTACAACTGGAATCAAAGTGCCACAGGTTTCAACGAAGACACCACAAGCCAGCGGACGGCTCTGTGAACGGCGTATCGGGGCTGCTGCATTGCCGCGTTTCCTGCCACCACGCTGGACACTGCAAGCTCCCCTGCCTCGTGCTTGCTGTCGTGGGCAAAGCCTGTGCTGAAATGCAAAGCTGTGGCTCAAATTTGCCATGTTGTCTTTAGCTTTAAATTGAAAAAAAAAAAACCTCTTAATGTTCACAGCAGTGATCCAGAGCTTAAGCTAATGTGAAGCTGGCTCATACATCCACATGGGTGCCATCACAGCTTTCAGGTAGGCATGTTTGCAGTTACCTCAAAACCCCCAATCAGCCCTTCTAGATCATTTATATCCCTACTGTGAGGAGTCATGCCCATGTTTGGATAAACCAGTACCACTAGACTTTTGGTGTTAAGTAGCTCTAAAGACTGGCATTTCATTCCAAACCAGACCAACTGAACACTTGTTTAATTAAACAACAATTAAAAAGTTGTTTGCCAGCACTTTAAGAATCCCAGCGTTCTCTTTTCTGTTGCATGAGTTTTTTCTGCCATGAACTTAACCTGTCATAATTTTCTTTCACTGCACATATTTGCTGATGCCAGAAGCTCCGGCAGAAAGGGTTCACAAATCAAGCTTCTGGCAGGTTGCAGGCTGGGTCTCATTCTCACCTACACATCGGTGCCTCAGGGGACACGCTGTCTTCTCCAGCTGAAGTGCACAGGTATGCCTTTGCTTGCTTCCCTCAGTCGGCTCTGCTTATTTCCAGCCGAAACACTTGGCTGTCTGAAACCCAGGTAAGACCTCTTCAGTATTTAATTTTCCTCCTAAGTGTGGAACTAAAGTATGTTGGGGTTTTGGTGGTCTTTGTTTCTCTGTTTAAATGGGTCATGTTTAAAGACTGTGACTAGTATTGAACATCATGGTGTTAGGTAGGAACTGGGACATGTAACTTCCAACATTACTCTTACTATGGGTACCTATATTTTGCCGCAGTGCTGTTGCAGTTTAAGTCATCTCTGAGCCTGTCCATTATTCTGACAGAACATAAAATGTAGAGCCTGACTCAGCAAGAAAATGTTTGCTCATTTTGCCTCAGACGCTGGCTCTGCTGCCAGCTTTCTCTGTAGCCAGAGGAGCCAGACACAGCTGCCCAGATGCTCACCAGCATCGTCTCACCATCACACACCAGATTCTCTGTGGTGGTGGCATGTGAGAAGAGCTGAAGCAGCACGAAGGCTGGTGTCCTTTGATAGCTTTCACTGCCTATGGTTGTTGAAACAGATGTGAAGGTATGTGTCTGTTGTGTCAGGTGCTGTGCAGAGCTGCATGAACCAAGCCTACATGGACCCTATAGCATCTGAAATACTCTGAATGCCTTTGCTTATGTTCCCCCTACTCTCGGGAAGAGTATTTCATCTTAGCTTATTCAGCACAGCAATGGCTGTATGAAGGTGAGGAACAAGAATGGAGCTGGGAAGTGGCACTTTGGGCATGGTCACACAGGGACACCCCAGCAGCCAGAGCTGCATCAGGGCAGGTTTGCCCTGCTGGTGCCTACAGGTGGAGAAAGAGGTGAAAGGCAGAAAGATGGGGGGCAGGCTGCGGTTTGAGAGCTCTACTGGGTGGCAGGATGCTGGGTTGTCTTTTATACCCATGGCTACCTTCTGTTTCTCCATCAGGTTTTGTGTTGGCAAGTCTCACATTCCTCCAGGTGAGTGGGAAGAGGAAGGATGTGAAGTAAATGCCACAATGAAGGTCACTTGGGTTCACGTTGAGGTTCCCCTTGGCAAGTCTTTTATGTTGATACTGACATTACCTGTTTTTCCTCACTGCACTTTAGGATGCAATTATAATCTTATCCCTGCCAAAATTCATAGCATTTGATGTTAGGTGTTTCTCAGTGGTATCTTCATTAGGACTTGGTCTTTGTTCTAAGTTAATGAAAACAAACAAGAACCTCCAAAAAAGGAGTCAGATCTCTGCAAACAGCCCTGCTGAATCTAGTTAGAATTAAATAGCTTGTATTTGAATGCTACAATATTTTTGCTGATAGGATTCAATTCCATGATTCTGTGATTCCATGATTATGTTTTTATTTTACACTAAGTGTTAATATGTTTTCAGTCTTCTCTGAAAGCCCTTGTGAGGCATCCGTTTGCTTTCATCCCTGTTTCAATGCCAAAATTTCAGTCACGAGAAATAGAATAAAAACAAAGTCAGGGTTTCCTTTTAATCTTTATAATTTTTATTATGGCTCCATTACTTTAAGAAAAGCTAGCTCTGGGTAAGCTTACGTGCAAGCAGTGCCTTGGTGACCCACCAGTTCTTCTCTTGCAGCGATACCAGTTTGAGTTTCACGGGGAGGCATGAGGCTGTGGCTGGCCATCCTGTTACACCTCTGTAAGTACAGAAGTTGCAGTTACTCAGGCCAATTTGCAAATATTATCATGGGATTTACATATGTCTCCAAGATTTTGTAAGAGTGCTTTGTTTAAGTATGCTCTTAAGACACACCTGATGGTGACAGAGTCCTTATTCTTCACTTTCTTGCCTAGGAGCTATGAGTGATATGAAAACCTTTATGTACAAAGAAAAGATAAATGTTGTAATTGAATCTGAATAATCTCCTGAAAGGAGCAATCAGTATCTGCTAACAAATAATGAGCGTGGATCTGCATAGATAAAGAAGAGCAAGCAAATCAAACTTACGCATTGCGTTATACCTCAAGAGTGAAGCGTCACTCATCATCTGAAGTATAGCCTCTGCCATAGACTGAAATCTGACAGTAAAATACTGTAAATTTACTGTTGTAATTGCATTACTGTTTCTAGTGTTCTGTGGGATCTTCACATATTGATTGTTCGGGTTATTTTAACTGCACTTTTTACAACAAGTTGAGCCAAGTAAAGCTGAACGGATAAAGCCTCCAAGGTACCCATTCCTGTTTAGGGTTTCAGGACAGAACTTGTTTAAAAGAACAAGCCCCGTAAGGAAAGTCTTAACATAAAGAGAAAAATATTTAAAGTTGTTTCAGGCAAAATAAACAAAAAGATCCTGCAATTATTTAGAGAGTTCAGAATTATTCTGTTTAATTATTAATGGCCATTCCTGGGATCTGAATGGAGGGATCTGGGATCAGACTGGGGGGTTCATTATAAATCATCAGAAAATGTGAGGGACCCCTGATGTCAATTCTGGTCTCAGCTCTACTATTATCACTTGGAAATGAACAGAAATCAGCAGAATTAATCCAAATTTGGCTCTGCTCACAGGGTCAATTAAAAAGCCTGTGATTCTACTGCAAGAGTGCTGGCTATGGGTATGTCAGGATAGGAATTATAATAAATTATTGTTCAAAATAGATTGGCATATTTACTGCGCAATAATGTGCTGAGAATATAAGTTTTAGAATAGATTTGTAATACGCTAGCTATATTTTTTGTCCTGATTTTGCAGCAGGTGTCTACCAAAGCTCTCTATTCTACCAAATACTATTAAGGAAAAAAGGAGTACATGCAAAGGATAATTTAGTTTTCTGCTGATGTTGGGATTTAACTGATTTTGTCTGGAGAATACTGCTAGGAATACAAAACGATGTCATCTCCCTTTGATCTTCTTTTGCACTCAGTGCTGATAAGACTCCAGCAAGCACAGGATGACTGTGATGCTGGGTCCTGCCACCCAGCCGTTGGGGACCTCCTCTTGGGTCGCAGCAAGCAATTAACAGCCTCGTCAACCTGTGGAATGAACAGCCCTCAGAAGTACTGCATTATAGGCTACCTAGAGGTCGGTTTGCTTTTTCTTTTTTAATAAACTGAACTCTGCTTACTAATAATGTTCTCATCTGTAAAAGCAATTTGCCCAGACTAGGAAATTTCCATTGGAGTTGTCTGAATAATCATCAGACAGTGTGACATAAGTCTGGTGGAAGGCTCTGCTTTACTGCAGCGCATATGGATGATTTGGCAGCAAACAGCCTCCACAGTGATGTGTAGTTTCTCAAGAGGCAGAAACATCCATGAGATGCGAAAGAGCACAGGGATTTCTGAAGAAGCTTTGCTATCTGAGTCCCCATACCTCAGAGGTGAAGACCACAGTTTGCGTGTGTGTGACTGCAGGAGGAGTACAGTCCTGCAGGCTGTAGGCACTGCCTTGATGGCCCTTCACTGGAGGACACGTCCCATACAGTGTAGTGACCTGAGGCAGCCTATTAAGGGATTCACACCATATCCTCTCATGTCTTTTGATCTGAAATAAGACCAGCATTGATAAAAGCAGAAAGCCATCTCTGGCACATAGGAAAAAGTAGTGGTGTAGTCCAGCCTTTGGCTGTGTGGGTAGGTAGGAAGATCCAAAATGTGGGTGATCAGATGGATCCCTCTTGCTCCCTGCCTGCAATGATGGGCACTGTGAGGGAGCTGCGTCAGGCAGAAATGGGAATTCCCCAGTTGCATGTCCTGGAAGACTTAGCCCTGTTGAACTAATAAATTGTCACAAATAGAAATATTTTCACTAAATATCAGCTGTAGGCTGAAGAGGAAATTAATAAAACACAGCTTAATTTATAAACATTTGAAAATAATTATGGTTTAAGACCTTCTGGCAAAATGCTGTGACACATTTACAGTGCAAAGCTCTGCCATGCTGAGATGGCACCAAGCACTGCTCCAAGATACTCTTTGCAACTATGGTTTTCTGCAACACGTAAATACCTCTTTCCTGTTCCAAAAGATGAAAACCCTTTGCTGGTTTTCCCCATGTTGTTTGAACAAGGGGATCCTGGCCACTAACTCGTTGGCTTTGGTCTGAGTGGTCTGCGCTACTTGGCAGATGGGCACAAAGAGCCATCTAAGAGACATTGCATCTTTTTGGCCCTTAGCTGAATGATTGCTTTTTTCCCTTTCTTTTTAAGAGGAGATCAAAGAGCAATAAAAAATTCATATTTTCACTTGCCTGTACTTATCCTTTGAATTATGTAAATACAGGCTCATGAAAAGGAACAGCTGTTCTGCAATAATCCCTGTGATTTAATGCTGCTTCAATGTATCTTGACCCCCGGTAACTGTCTCCTTAAAAGGGTTAGAACTACAAATTCTGCTGCTTTGCAGAGCTCAAGGGATAGAGGCATATGCTCTGGCAATGTGTTCTGCTCTATCAGCTCACCTTAAACGTGTGTCACGTGTAGTGTATCAGTCACAGCTCTATTCTCTTTATCACCAGCACACGTTTAATGCTTTGCTGGAGTCAGGCCAGGAAGCTTTGCATCTTGCAAAGCAAAGTTCTTCCTCCCCCAGTTCTCCTCCTGATGACCTTTGTCAGGCGTCCTGAGGAGAACAAACCTGACTTGTGAAAGTGTGTGTTAGTCAACATGGCAAGCTGCCAAGAGTCAGGACTCGGTTGGGATGTCTTATTGAAAATTCAGATTGAAAAAAATAATGTTCAACTGCTTTGTGTTTGAAAAGAGGCACTGCAAATCATTTTCTTATTTAGAGTAACGTGTCTTACTGTTTCTAAACGTATGTATCCCCTATGAGGGGATTTCCTACTTACATGTTTTGAAAGGAAAAGAACGCAGACTCAGTATTGAGGAGAGTATAAAGCTGCCCACTTCAGAGGTAAATGGGATCTGCCAGACTTGCCTATGTGGACATGCACATGTGTGTCCTTTGGGGCACAAAAAGATTTTTATGGAGCAACCTTAAGCATAAGTTGACTGAGTGTCATATTGTATGTGTCTGTATAAACCAGAGAGTGGGTACGTGCAGTCCTGCCAAATGCTCCAATAGCTTGAGCTTTCCTTGCCAGACCTTTGTGAAGTGAGGTGACTATTTTTTTGTATTTCTGTCTCGTCTTCTAAATTGTACATTTGTACATTTTTGCATCTGTCAAGTCTGCTATAGCTGAATGGTTGAATATAAAATATACTTATCATAATGTTTAAAACATGTGATTTATAGCATATCTGTGAATCTATATCTGTTCATTTATTTAAATGTGAATAATCCCCAGGTGTTTTCCTAATACAAAGACGTGCAAACCATTCCTAATACTTACCCATGAATTGTGAGCATGCCAGCCAGAATGTCTCTCTACCAGTCCCCATCTGTGTCATTTCCAGCCCAGCTCCAGCCACTGACTTCTACTTTCTGTTTTCAGCAGCACTCCTGCCCAGCCAAGGGCACCAAATCTGTGCCTCCTGCTTCAGCTTCCTCTGGGGTGCTGTGTTGTCCTCCCTTCTCCCTAACAGCATGCGTGCCAGCCAGACACACAGGCTTGGGCATCACCTGCCACTTTGGCTTATCCCTGAGTCCTTGCACTCAGGCTCTGCCTAAATCTTGTAGAGTCTGTCTGTGTAGAGCAGCCCCCTCTCCCCACTCTGGGCATCCCCCGGGGCAGCCACTGCCATACTCTTCTCTGTGGCCCTGCTTGTCCCAGGACGGGTCATCTCCCGGCCCCCTCATGTTAACCTTGTCACCTCTGCTTATGTCTCCCACTCAATTCCCCTCTTATGACCTTAAATAGGAGCTCCTTGCCCCTGGTTTCAAAGCCCTTTTGCAGACAAAAGCCTCTCATTCAGCATTGAGATATTGGCTAATCATTGCCACCTTCTTCTGCTGCTTGTTACATTTTCAAACAAGACCCTTTCATTCTATTGACATCCTGATTTTCCTCCTTTGCATTCTTTTTAAACTTTTCTAGTTTCCCTATGCCTACAAAAGGCACTAACAGTGGTCGGGGCGGTGGTGTAAGCCCAGACCACCTGCTTATGTTGTACCTGGATCCAACCTTGTCTTCCATTTGTACAACAGTATCTGTCTGCTGCTCCTGACTGGGTCTCCGTGCTGCTAGAGAATGTGCAAAAGAGAGAGGAAAAAAAATGCATTAATGATTTAGTGTATGTTCCTTTTCACGACTTCTTCAGATTTTGAAAGATCCAGTCCTCCCTTGTATCCCCTCTGCCTCCTTGCTGCAGTCTCTGCCTGAAACTTTCTACAGCTTTTATGAGACAGGAATAAAAGCTCAACTTTTAAAAAATAAATTTCTCCCAAAGCACTCCTGCAAAAGAAACTCTCTGGCAGCTAAACCCAGAATCAACACCTTTACAAACTTATTTTTTAGCTCTTATTGAGCTCCTTCTCTACAACCGAAAAAGTGTATTTTTTATAGAGTGCCTGGGGCAAACCAAGGCCAAGATTTACCATATACATATCATGTGCATATGATGATTTTCTTGGACTTGTTTTATATATGAAAGTGATTAAAAGCATAAGCACCCAAAGCAACGTGACAGGCAGTCACGTGACATGCATAGTCTTGCAGTGGCATAAATAGATCTACCAGATCTACCAGATCTTGAGAGATGAGACTAAATCCATCTTTTATTCTGCTTGATTTGTTTTCTAGGCTGAACAGAAGTGCTTTCTCTGTGATTCCAGATACCCCTATAATCCCTATATGCAGCACAACAGTCACATGATTGAAAATGTTATCACAACTTTTGAGCCTGATAGGAAAAAAAAGTGGTGGCAGTCAGAAAATGGTAAGTTTCTTTGAGAAAATATTGCTGCATAATGTTACTGTGAGATTGTTACTGTGAGATTTATTTATGTATTTGAGTTTTTTCACATTGCTTTCATGAAGAGATGAGACAAAACTGCACCAGTTCTTTAATTCAGTAATACTGAGTGATTTAAACCTATTTGTGTGTCACAATATAGGATTTTAGAAATTCTGTTTTTCTACAGACAGATTTTAAGCACAGTATCTCCAAGAGCTGGCTGGAAGACCCACAGCAGTGCTGTGTTACACACGGTGGCCACGTATTTTTCACAGCATGTATGATTTTCAGGGAAATGCATTTTGTGGCAAAAGGTACATTTGTCTACAGATGTGTAATAACAGAGTGTGTAAAACACAAATATCCATTTAAAAAATAATGCTTGCAGTGTAAAATAACAATACTTTAAGAAATAATTAAATGAAGCCTGGATATCAACACCCTTATTGCCACATGTTAATTTTGTCACAAGCTTCTGTGTGGTAGTTCTTCATTTTATAACAATTTATATATCCTTACAGCTTCTCTGTGAAGGCATGATAGGAGAAATAGCAGCTGATCTACTTTATTTGACATATATCGAATAGGTAAAAAATACTTGACAGGTTGGAAATTAAGGCATAAAAAAAATTAAGATAATATGTTACCTCTATTTTGGGTAGACAACTAAAGTTCGTAAGCCATGTTTTTTCATGGAGTTTAGCAAGGAACTGTCACCAGTTTTGGACAACAATGTCAATAAAGCTGTGGACCAGCTGTGAGAGGACCTTTTCTTGCTCTCTCCATCTTTCTTGTGGGACGAGGTCTCATGCACAGCCTCGTCAGCAGGAGCCCTGGAATGCTGCATGCAGATGTGAACAATGGGGATATCAGCTGAGCTCCTACAATGCTCTACAGAGAATGTGTGAATTGTGGGGGGGTTTCCTATACTTGTTGCAATTTTGAAAGATGCCTGACATGATAGCTCTGCTCATGACAAATTGCAGGCCTGGCAGCATAGAAGGGTTTAACGGATCTGTTTATCATGAAAAAAAAAGACATATTTATTTTTTCTTAGAAATAAGCAAGCTATTTGGATGGATTTTAGAAAAATCTTGCTGGATACAGGAAGACATAAACCCAGAACCTTACCATCACCATCACTTACAGTCTGAATGATTTGAACAGGGCCTTTAACCATCTCCTGCAGTCTCAATGACATGCAGCATTACTAGTGCCGGTGCCGGAAAGGCAGCACATCTCGTTGCTCCCGAGAGGGTGATCCAGCCACACACTGGGTTTATGCACAGGGCATGCCCTAAAGAGCCTAGCTGCTGTGCTGGAAAAGGCATCTTTAAATTCCCCACCAGAAAGCTGTCTCAGCAACCCCTCCAATGTGCGCATTATGTTCTTCATTTTCATTCACTTTTCAGGCATTGACCATGTCAGCATTAGATTGGACCTGGAAACTTTGTTCCAGTTCAGCCATCTTATCCTGACTTTTAAGGTACATCTTTTACCAGAGCTTTTATGTAATGTCATACACTAATTACTTAACCACAGGAATAAATTGCTTAGAGAGGCAGTGACAGCTCCATCTTTAGAGGTTTGTAAGAACAGGTTAGATAAACACCTGTCAAGTATGGTTAAGTTATAGTTGATCTTGCCTTAGGGGAGGAGGATAGACTGAATATCTTCCTATTCATGTACCTTCTGGTCCTATTTTCTATAAATCTGAGAATTAAAGCTGAAAAGAAATTAAATTGCAAAATCAAGCCCTAAAAATGTAGGACACCTCTGAACTGCAGTTGCTCTTTCAAATGTATTTCAGCCTTCTCACACATATCCATTATGACCCAGATGGTTACAAATATTTTTTTTCCTACAAAATTCCTACATTGTTATGGTAAATTTCCTTATTTAGAAAGTAATCTCTTTTGCTAGAGAGTGGTTTGAATGAGGAATCTGGCTTTTTCAGAGAATTATGTAACCAGCACTGTAGCCGTGGACTGAGCCTGCAAGCTCCCAAACACAGAACTTTAATTGCCAGCTGTTGACATCCCCCAAAGAGGAATGTCAATACAACAACTCCCAAGATGTCTTAGCAATATCTGGGTAAGGAATTCTTGAAATAATGTTTCTTGCAGACATTTCGACCTGCAGCAATGCTGGTTGAGCGCTCCACCGACTTCGGTCAGACCTGGAAAGCATTTAGATATTTTGCACAGGACTGTGCAGCTTCTTTTCCCAACATCTCTTCTCGTCCAGCAAAAGGTGTGGGAGATGTCGTTTGTGATTCAAGATATTCAGACATCGAGCCCTCCACTGAAGGCGAGGTATTGCCAAGTGTCTGTGTTTGCATGAGTTCAGATCATATGTGGCTGTTTTTCTGGAACTGAAGATCTCTCCTCTCTATACATCAGATTCACTTCTACAGGTTTTGAGACATGAAGTCCTATTGACTTTACTGAAGAGGGAGAAACAATCATTGCGTTTTACCCTCAGTTTTACATCCAAATGAATTCATAAAACAACTTGTACAAAACCTTCTAATGATCTTTCCTTGTTTTCAAACTCATATGGAAGTCACCCTTATAAGAGATCTTGACTCCTCATTAGCCTCTACCATTAAAGGCACGGTCCTTTGATCCCTTTGGTGAGTGCTGGTCCCATCTCTACATGACTTTAGGGCATTGCTTTTCCTTCCTCCTGACACATCAATCCACCAAAAGGTCTTTTTGCCTCACTCAGCCAAGGCCAGGCTGAAAGGGTGAGAGCACATGCTGAATCAGGGCCACTGCCTTGTGGTTTTTTTTATGACATCAGTGAAGTTGCATTAGTAACTAATAGGTCCCAGGTGACAGTCTTCATATCCAAAAAAAAAATAGCTTCAGTGATCTATAGAGCTGTATTGATTTGTTTTGCAGGTTGTTTTAAAAGCTTTGGATCCCAGCTTTGAAATAGAAAATCCCTATGTGCCATCTATCCAAGGTATGAACAGTACAGGTTTTCTCCAGAGGTGCTTTGCTGGTGTGGCTTGTTTTGTACATTGAAAGGGGGAAAAGCTCAGCTAGTGTAAGTCGATGTTGAAAATTAGGTATCAAAAGATCATACGGAGTCGTATGTGTAACTAAAATGGGCTAATCTTATTCTCTAGTCCTGAGGGCAAATGGCACAGCTCTGCGGAGCTCAGGCATGCAGCTGAACTATCTTTCCTCCTGGGATCAAGTAGCCCAATCCATATTGCCTTTTGGGGGAGCTGTCCCAGAGGTACATGAATCCACGAAGGCAATGGCTGGGAAAATAGGGGTTGGCCCCAGCCAGAGCCGTACTAAGGAGGGTGCAAACACATATGCAGCTTTGTGCCAGGAGTGGGTCCTGGCCTGGCACTGTATGGGTTAGTGGTCTTGGCCAATATCAGATCATTTTAACTAATCTTTCAGTATGGAGAAATTCTTGGATGACTGATCCAAGCTGAAGATTTGACCCTGTTCATTTTTGAGTGAACTTGAGCTCTTGAATTCTTTTCTTTTCTTCCAGAGCTCATTACGCTGACAAACTTAAGGATCAATTTTACTAAACTCCACACCCTTGGGGATGCTCTGCTTGGAAGAAGGCACAGTGATCCCCTTGAGAAGTACTACTATGCTGTTTACGAGATGGTTGTGCGGGGCAGCTGCTTTTGCAATGGCCACGCCAGCCAGTGTGAACCTGTGCAGAATCTGCGGGGAGATGTTTTCCATCAGTCTGGGATGGTGCGTCATCACTGCTGTCTCCAACAAGGGCAGTCCCTACCTGGTATTTTGGGGAATGGAAGAGATGGAGGGAGGGAGAGGAAGGAAGGACTCTGATGACCATTGGATTGACCATTTGCAATTCCAAGTTGTGAAATGTTTCAATACAGTTTCTTCCTTTAAAACCCTGGGGTGGATTGCTCAGAAGCTGTCTCTTTGTTGGCACCAGTGTGTTTCAAAAGCAACTGGAACAAGACATGTTGATAATAGCAGCAAAATACCAGAGCTGTAATGGTGCAAATGTAATGCAGTAAGTAGCCTGTGGTGTGTGCAGACTTGAATGGCCACTTGTTGGGTGTATTCCACACTCCAGCTGGGCTTGGAGCCTCTGCAGCTGGAGAGGAGGCATTGGCACAAAGAATAGCTGATAATGCAAAGCTAACCCATGAAAAATGGATTATTAAAAAATTCAGGAACATGATTGTGAATTCTGTTCCTCTGGGAACAAGAGTTTTTTTCACCTGGAAAATATGTAACTCAATATAGAGACATGTAGGGAGGAAGAGTATAAGTATTTTTTTCTAAATGTTTCTTGGTGCCTTTAAAACTCTTTGGTTAAAGTTTGCAGCTATTCTCCAGACCTTTTACTCAAATAACTGAGAATTATGTCAGCTGAGGGAGCCAAAGAGCTTTGAATTTTCCTGATCTTGCTGGCATACCTCAAGCAGATCTCCTCTCCTCTCCTCTCCTCTCCTCTCCTCTCCTCTCCAC
>JAOQGH010000001.1:15826922-15840610 GCA_025769975.1 Gallinago jamesoni | reverse complement strand
TCCTCTCCTCTCCTCTCCTCTCCTCTCCTCTCCTCTCCTCTCCTCTCCTCTCCTCTCCTCTCCTCTCCTCTCTTCTCAACTTACCTTCTCTTTGTTCTCACCATATTGCAGGTCCATGGGAGATGCATCTGCCACCATAACACTGAAGGTTTGTCTTGTGAAAGATGTAAAGATTTCTACAATGATGCTCCCTGGAGGCCAGCTGAAGGGACACAAGATAATGCTTGCAAACGTAACTCAAACATATTCTTTTCCTTTTTAATAGCTGGGGGGGGGGGGAAGGGGAGAGGGTAGTAGCACAATCCCAGCCCAGTGCATTATGGGAGGGCCAAGTTTCTGGGAGAGAGACTTTTCCATGCCTCATCTAGAAAAACAGATGAATTTCTATATCCGTCAGTGCTGTGTTGCCTTACAACACCAACCTGTGTTGTAGGTCTCCAATGTTTCCCCCTACCTGTAAAGCAAAAGTTCTGGGAAGGTATAATCTTGCTGGGGCACTGAAAGCATATAAGTAACAAATAACCCTGTGTTAACAGTAGACAACAATGGTGGCAAGACCACAATAACAGGAACCGTAGTGCAAAATACCCTGCTGTTTGTTTTGGTTTCAGGGTGTAACTGCAACGGCCACTCTGGCAGATGCCACTTTGACATGGCCGTGTACCAGGCCAGTGGTGGGGTCAGCGGTGGTGTCTGTGAAGACTGTCAGGACAACACCACAGGGCAACACTGTGACCAGTGCAAACGTTTCTTTTACCGGGATCCACTCAAAGTCATCTCAGACCCCCAGGCATGCCTCCGTAAGCTTCCCTTTTTTAGCTTCTGTAAGAATGGATCAAAACAGGGTGGTTCTGGTTCTCTTTGCTCTGAACCCTATGGCATCCTCATGCTTAAATGTTCATTTGGTCGTACAAATGTTACCAAACCTATAAGATCCAAACTGCCTTATAAAGTAGCTGCATAACAGCATCCTTGAACCAGCATTGTAAAAAGGGTTGCATATTCCAATTCATTGCTAAACTGATCTTAGAAATCCAGCAAGACTGTAATCTTTCTTGAACAACATCAATATAAATATGAATAGTAGTAGTGCTGTTGTTTCTGTGATAGCCAGGGATTTCAGAAGAGGTGGAAAATTGTGGGAGGATTAGTAACTTTTGCTACATACTTGCCATGTACAAGAAAAACAGGGCATCAAAGCCCTTCTGAAAGATGAGCTAAATTCATTATTAATATAGGATGGAAAAAATGCTCTGAGTATAATTTAATTGTGGTAACTGGCGTAAAAAGTCCTTAAGGACCCCAGGGGTGATTACCCAGGGAGTGGTATGGTAGATGTCAGCTCTTCTGTGAGAAATGGATAGTGCCTTAGGAAATAACAGAATGCATCACAAAGGCAGTGTCCCTCACTGAATCCATTGCTTCCAGTAAATAATTTGGCAGTGGCCAACTCAGACCAGCTATGGGGAGGTGGCTCATGTGGCAGTCCTACAGCTTTCATGAGACCATCCCCAAAAGTATGGGCCCCGCTCCTCCCCAGGTACTCTGGAGAGGGAAGGGAGTGGATGAGTGATGCCTATTTCTACCCAGAGCAAAGGGTAAATTCTTTTGGTCTTCACCAAAGTGAAGACTCTAAAAGAAAGCAGATCTTGGAAATATTCTCATAATAATTCTTACTAGCAGCTGCGCATTAAGTGTAAAGCAGCCAACACAGCAAGCAGGGACAAACTTTTCTAATCTTTACAGGAATCCTGAATTTGTACCTACCAGCAGCTCTATAAGTGCATTTTCGTGCTTGTATCTAACCGTGCTTTTTCATGTGTAGCCTGCAGCTGTGACCCAGAAGGTACGTTACACAACGGTGTGTGCGAGAGCCGCACAGATCCTGCTCTGGGAACGGTCGCGGGCCGGTGCCCTTGCAAGGAGAATGTGGAGGGTGTCCGCTGTGACAAGTGCAGGGCGAACTACTACGGGCTGAGCGGCAGCGACCCTCTGGGCTGCCAGCGTATGTAAACCACCTCTTTTGTTCTTCTTTCCAAGGTATTTTTAAGGGATGGAGGTAGTTGAATGCACAGATGCACACAGTAATGCACTACCTATATTGTTGCCTACTATAATTTAATGTTCCTAGTGCAGCATCTGAGACTGAAAAGATGCAAAAGCACTTGCAGAATACATAATATACTATAATAGGTCAGGTTGCTGTTAATAGAAGGATTGTTAAATATGCAATTTAATTGAAAAGGAAGATTAAAACACATGACAATTATTTTAGCATCAAAATCAGCACAAGGGTGAACGAAAAGTCGCAGACAGACTCTGCACTGCAGAGTGCAGCACCAAGATGGCAGGAGCTGCTGCCTTGCCACCAGGTCTTCCAGCCAGCCATTCCCCTGAGAAAGGCTGAAAAACACATTCTGCCCCCTGTCCGTGCATTTCTCTCCCTGCAGCCTGCAACTGCGATCCCTCCGGCAGTTTGTCCTTCTCCGTCTGTGATCCTGCCACAGGAGAGTGCCTCTGCCAGCAGTTTGCCACCGGGCGACGCTGTGAAAAATGCGTCGTATGTACTTAGTTTCTGTTATTACTTCTGCATGTGGTTTTAGAAGTCTCTTCTCTCACCTCCCACCTTTTCATTGCCAGAAAAGTAAACAATTAGTCAAAATTCAAAAACATTTTACAGCTGTATGCTCCTATTTTGCATTGACACATCTGGTTCATTTTTACTGCTTGCAAACATTTGTGCAATCAAATTGCACTAGGAGGAACAGTCTGGGGAAGGAAAGGAAATGCAAAATCATGTCCTCAGGCCACCTCCGCTGTTTACAGAGCAACTTGCTTGCACAAATGGGTAAATATCTGGCTCTTCTTGTGGTGGCAGAGCACCCATGCAGTCTGGTAAGAGCAGCAGTCTCCCATGGCCAAACACAGGCAGCAGCACAGTAGTGCTCCAGAGCATCAGTCATGCAGGGGAAACAGGTCTGTTGTGTTTTACATAATTAAATATTTGCAGTAAAAAAATCTTTCACTTTCTTTTTATCCCAGGTAGGATACTGGGGTCTTGGCAACAGCTTGTATGGTTGTTCTCCGTGTGACTGTGATATTGGTGGATCCCAGAATAACTTGTAAGTTAATGTTCTTCAAGTTCTTTCTTGGTTTTAATTTCTATAAACTCTTAAGTTTTCTAATTACTTTAATAGACTCTCAGTGCAAATGGGAGACTATAAACCGTAGGTGTGATTTCATCATATACGAACAGTGTAAAGTAAGGTTGGGATCTTTGAAATCTATTTGTGGTAAGGGGATTTACCTTTTTCCTTTGAAGTCAACTTTGAATCAGCTTGAGCCAAGATTTGTTTAATATAAAATATAAACTGCACAGCTTGAGAGAACCAGAGGCCCTAATATTAATAGAAATTAGAAGTAAGTCAGAGGTGAAATTTTTAACTTCCTATATCTACTTTAAAAGCTGGAAATATCTCAATTTTTTTTTCTGATGTACTGGCTCCTATTCAAAATACATACTTTTAGAAGCAAGTTGGGATCCTCCAGGAGTCTGTTGGGGAGGGGTCTTCACTACTGCTGTTAGACTTCAGACATAGAAGTGCATAGTCCGATGCTGTAGAGAAGCTCCTTGTGAGCAGGTAAATCAAAGCTGTTGATCATCTGATGTGTTCCATAAGAGTATAAATATATGAAAACTACCATATTGTGTCACATCAAAGGTCCTTCTGATCTCATGTCTGCCTCCAAAATTTCAGGTGATAGGTGCTTAAGAATAGTGATAGATATGGTAATAGATACAAGAAACGGATACAGGAATAGATAGTAATGAATGCTCAGGAAACAAAAGGATCTGTGTTTCAGTTACGGAATGGACAAAGCATATCGTGTCTCCTAAGCAATGACAAAGTAGCAATGAACAAATCCAACATCAGAAATGGAGGGGGTGGGTAGTAGGAAGAAGTTTATTAGGGGAGGTGATCCAACAGTTGAAGAAAGGAAGAAAAGCTGAAACAAGGGCGGAGCTCAGCTGCGCTTGTGCTGTGAGGACCCAGCCATGCTGATGTCCTCCCTTTATCAACTCTTACTTTAGGTGCTCACCGAAGGATGGTCAATGCAAGTGTCTTCCCAACGTCGTGAGCCGCCAGTGTAACGAGCCAGCCCCAGGCTACTTCTTTTTACCCCTGGATTATTATATTTATGAAGCTGAGCATGCAAAGCCCCTTTCTGGCTCTGCACCCTTGGTACGTAGATGGCTTTTTAGGTGTCGTGCTGAGAGGGGATCCATGCAGTGGTGGCACAGGAACCAAGGCTGAGAAGAGGAGCCCTTGCTCAGGGAGCAGCCAGAGTGGCTCTTTAGCAGGAAGATACAAAGCAAGTCCCTTGACTGTCCTCAGTTCTTCATGGATGTGACTATCGCATAACTGTGGCCATTACCAAGGAACAGTCTCTACAGCATGGTAGACCTGCAAAGCTGTTCTTGCTGCTTCTCAAGAGTGAGCTGGTCTAGCATGAATTAGACAAATTAATTTAATTATTTAAATTAGAGGAAAGTGTTTGAATTTCCAACAGCTATCATGAATTCTGATATTTCTGGGAATCTCCAACAGGGGAAGTATCAAATTCCTCTCTGTTCTATTGGACTCATTCCTACTGCCTTATATAATGGCACTGATTGTAGCCCAATTTCCTCAAGAATTTGGCATCTATCTGTAATGTTTTTAGAAAAATTAATTTATTCCCCCCCCCCTCAACATGGGGTCATTGTTCCCCATGCAGAGTACAAGTCTGGAATGCATCCCTTCCTCTGCCTATGTTTTTACTAACATTTCTTCCTGATGTGTAGTCCAGAAGCTATAGAGAAGGAATAATTAAAAAATGTTTATTTGCAGGTCACATCGGTAAATATTTAACTATAATCACAACCAGTAATCATCCTACAGTCCAATAATTAAATGGAAAACAGATGTCTGGGACATAGTTTATGGGAGGAAGTGCAAGTTAATTTTAAGGGAGTGAGGGAAAAGGGTTTCCAGCAGCTGCTGGGCCATCGTTTAGAGTTTCATCCATCAGAGAATAGAGCTTGTTTTAAGAATGTGGATTTTCATTTAGGTGCTTACCTACCCTTCAAAATTGCCCCTTTCTCATTATTTCATAGGTCAAACCAAGCACTCTTCCAAGGTGTGACATTTACTTCCAGAAGCAAGGTTATGAGTTCACAATTGAAAATGGAAAGATTGTGTTAAACAGGAGCAAGAAAAGAAGTGTAAGAAAATCTGGACTGGAACAGGTAAACTGGTATTTGAATAGTTATGTAACATTACACCAAATACTAAAATTTTATTTCACAACAGGGGGCAAGGAAATGTCTTAGCACATGGGATTTGCAGTTCTAGACATTATAATCCTGAGTTAAATGAAATAAATTTTTTTTGTATGGGGTTGGGCCAGACTTTTTGTAATTCACACCAACAGGTTTGCTCTATGTCCGGTCCCATTGTAGACTCAGGTTCAATGTATTGTTTAGAAGAGAAGAGCACCCATGAACAGAAAATTATTTTTTTTTCTGGTTGCAAGATGTTTCCAACATTTCCATTTTCCAGCAAGTTTACTAAGATTTTAATATGGTACCTACTGCATTTGAATGCTGTCGGCTTGGACATTGTAAGTATTTATATTTATTTATTCAGTTTATAATGAAAAGTCCAGCCATGTATGAAATGAAGCTTAATCAGTTTAATGTTTGCAATGTGAATGCTTGGAGATGCCCAATATACAGAAATGGATGGATTATTCTAGTCCCTCTCGTTGCTGTTGCTGCAAAGCTATAGAAAGCTTTTCTTTATATGTGACCCTAAACATCCTGCATTTGGGATAGTTCTTAGAAATTGTTGACTTCGAACAACTTGTTCAGAAAATGAGGCTGACTGATGGCCAAAATAAGTAAACAACATGGCAAAAATATTTCCTTTCTTTTTTTTCTGAGTTTGTTTTTTTGTAATTTGACTGTGTATGTTGTTGAAAATGTCAACATGTCTTTGCAGGGTGTGATGCAGTTTGGACAGGACTCGGCTGTGGCGGTGGTTTTCAGGCAGCCCAGCGCCGGTCGGTCTGTCACATGGACAGGACCTGGCTTTGCCCGCGTCCCCAGCAGAGCTGGGCTGAGGTTTGCCATCAACAACATTCCTTTTGCTATGGACTTTGATATCACAATTCGTTATGAGCCTGAGGTACTTGTGATGTCTTATGTGTCTTGTGATGTTCTGATAGACACAGGGTGTATTTTATCAGTAATAGGATGCAGCAACTTGTCCCACTCTTTATATTTAAAATTTGAATTGTTTGCCTTTTCATCCTTATCAGGCAAGTAACATGCCCTCCACTGATCCCCTTAACCCTTTCCACTCAAATCTGAAAAATCAGCACTACAAGTGTTTTGTAAGTACCAGCCAAGAATTCGTCTTCTGGAGTCCCTCTTTTAGTACCTTTGCTTGGACTGGATTATATTCACAAATCAGACACATGAAAAATGCAGCTACTTTCAGATGGACATCCTGTATTTCTAGATGGGATTTTCTCAGCAGTAAAAATGCACACAGGCGGGAGTGATCTGAGTAGGTATTTATCCAGGGCTTTTGCAGACATCCAACTTCCCAGTTGCTCCAGCTGGACTCTGAGATGTGTGAAAATTGTAGGAAAATAGCCAAAATCTTATTTTTCACTTGGGCAAAATTTCTCAATGATGAAGACATGTCTGGGGAAATCTGTTAAGCCAAATTTGGTTAAACCTAAGTCCACACCCGTGTCTTCAAAAACACAGACAAGTGTTTTGTCGGTACCAGTATTTGTACATGCCTTGCAGCTCCATGGGACAATCCCACCACTCCAGATCCTTCTTTCATCTATTGTCTTCTGTTCTCTTACTGCCATTCTGAGACAAACAAAACTGCCAGTTTCTTAGAACATGAGAACAGTTTTGCTGTGGGCTGGCTTGATAATAGCTTTTTCCTTCTGAGGACCTGGTTAAACAGTTAAATTTTAAAGACTTTTGTTACTGAGTATTTTATGGTTGTTATTCCTTATTAGATGCAAGAGGAGGCAAACAATGAAGGATATCTCCTGGACATCACTGTGCTAAGAAAGGAAACAACTCCAATGGCTTTAGAGGAGCTGTTTCCATTTGCACATGCTGAAGTCCCATTTCTGTCTCCGCTGCTCAATTAGCCATTACAAATACAATGCTTTGTTCACAAAAAACATTATTTTTTCAGTCCTGTAAAGAGCAAAGAGAAAATCTGTTTTGTCACTGCGGTGTGCAATCATTCAGATGGCTTTTGTTAACCTTGGCAAAGAGAAAGTGGGTTTTTCAGATACGAAAAATGACCATAAATTTTGTCCTTTGTTTATAGTCCTTGGAAGATTGGCTGGCAAGTGTTGCTGTCCAGCCCGCTGGTATTTTGTCGAGTCAACGCTGCAAAAACAAGGGCCTTTCACAGGAGCCACATGCGTTGCCTCTCCCAGCTACGAAGAGGTCTGTCTATTCCTTTCCTTTGGCCTGTAGATTTTCTGTGTACAAATCTTTTACTGAAGCACTGCAGAGCCATAAATGTGTGGGAAAGAGGGAATATTAGAAACACATGTGTGGCCTTTCCTGTTGCTGTCACACCGCAATACCACGTAGACTCTAAGGAAGAGTCTGGTGCTCAGTCCTTGGCCTGGCAAACGTTTGCCCATGCCAGGAGAGCAGCCCGAGATCCTGCTGGGGTTAGTTATTGCTTTGACAAAGATCCAACTGCAGCTATTTCAGTATAGAAGGGAAATATTGACTTAAAGTCACTGTCCTGGGCTATTTTCAAAAACACTTTTTCAGTTTGGACCTATGTAAAGAATAGAGAGGAGCCAAAGTCTTCATCAAACAGGGACAGGAAAAGACAAATATGAACAGTGACTTTCAAACTCCCTTTCTTGAAGTAGTAAAACCTGCCATTTTCAGTTTAATCTCGCCAGGTTTAAGTTGCCCTTGGTGAGTCATCCAGGCAGAAGTCCTGCAGCTTTCTCAAAAGTGCAAGCAGTGGGGCTGGGTGTGCTCCCCACAGCAGCAGGGCACGCTGGGGGCTGCAGGCATTAGGATGCAGGCACAGAGGGGAGGGAGAGCTCAGGGCATCCTGTAAACTTGCTTTCTCCCGACTCCTGGCTATAACTGTGCTTTATTTCTGCTAAACAGGATTGCACTTCTGCAAACTCCAGTCTGCCTGGAGCCGGGAACAGAATATTTTGTGGATGTGTATTTTTCTCAGTCCTCTGCTTCTGACCCAAAGGCAAAATCATTCATCTTGATTGACTCAGTGAGTAGTTCTGTCACAATTCCCTTGAGGCTGTATTTATACCAGGGTGATTTTTTTGCACAGACTTACTCAAAATATTTAAAAATCATTTATAGTGTGTTTTAATAGAAATTCAGGGAAGTGTGCTTCTGCTTACCTCCACTGGCACTGTGTTTGCATGCTTTTGGGTGGAAAGACGGAATTGTATCTGTTTTAATTTTCATGGAGCAATGACGTAATACCTTATCAAGTCATACTTGTTGCATATGTTAATGGTCAGAGTATTTATGTCTATCTGTTGTTCAGTTATTATGAGCACACTCCACATATGCTGACAGAATGCTGTGGTTAGGGATATAAATTCATGCAGTTTTTCATCACTTAGGTTTTTTTAAAATCTGTGTATTTGTCCGTATCTACTTAAAAAATCTTGGATATATTTAAAGATGACATTGGAAAAGTAAAATTAGTTCTGTACTTTCTTGGGAATCGGGTCCAGATATTTCCCAACTTTCCACCAAGTCAGGAACAGAGTGTTAGTTTTGGGTCCTTCTCTTGAGAAAAATATTTTTAAGTCCATTCCTCTAATTACTTCTCTAGAACTGGAGCTGACAAGGGCTGGCCATACTTGGACATGAAACCTTCAGCTGATTTTTGTGCATCTTCATAATACAAGTAAAAATTTTGGCTAGATGCTGCTTTTGGAGTCACCAACATGGCACCTCTTAGAAGCAAAACCGGTTCTGTGTCATTTTAGATTATAGTAAGACTATAACCTTACTATACTTACTATAATCTAACTTTTTTATACATAGTCTCTTTTGTTTGAAGAACTCAGGGAATGTCTAGACCTTCAGAATAAATGTGAATTTAGATGACTGAGTAGCGCAACAGCAGATTTGGAAACATGGTGCTCCAGGCCTCTGTCCTTACAGTGTGGAGCACAGTAAGAGAATGTGGGAAATTCTGGTTTTCAGTATATCTAAGCAAAAATATTTTCTTTTCCCTCTTAACGCCAAAGCTTGGCCTTATTCCCAGAATTGGCTCCGTGGAGAACTTATGCAGTGAAACAGATTTAGATGAGTACCAGAATTATCACTGTATTGAGATTGCATCAGAAGTTGGACCTCACGTCCTACCCGAAGCGTGCACACGGCTTATAGTGAGCATGTCAGCCCGTATTCACAACGGCGCCATCGGTAAGGAGCAACCTGCACAGGCAGTTCTTTTGGGCAGTTACTGGTTCTCCCTTGAGTTTGTAGGATATGTTGACTAGAGAGCTATCAGCCCATGGGATTGTAGGGAAGTGAAGCCAATCAGCATGTGGTATGTATGGAGGTGCAGGATACGTCCTGCTGAACTCAAAAGTGTGCTGCAGACACCTTTTGGTGGCATGGCTCTTGGAGCCCATCACACCTGATGAGCTTCATGGAACAGCATGACAGGGACTGTGGCAGTGCTTGTGTGTGTTTTCTGAAGAACATTTCAATCAGATGAAGCTTCACCAGATGGCCAGAGCAGTAACTTCCCTAGTCTTCTGGCTCCTGTAAAATGACAGAGAAGTTTTTAAGCCCCCTCCCTGGATGCTGCAGGCCAGCTGGATGCCCTGATAGGACTCCAGGCATGATGGTACGCAAGCTGATGTGCTGGAAGAGATTCACCAAGAAAACCTGAGTGATGCAGCAGCAAGAGGGCTGTGGCAGGTGGAGTTTGAAGCCCCAGCCCGTCTCCTGGACCCACCACGGAAAGAGCAGCTGGGCTCAGTGGCTCAAGAGACTTTGTTGGTGTTGGGCCCAGAAAAATGGAGCTTCTGTGCTCTTCCAGTAACAGGAGGGACCTTTCTGGACAGCTTTGTTGGCCAGCTCCTTTCAGGGAGCCTTGCCTCCAATGGACCTGAGAGCTTGGTTTGGGCTATTTTTAGAAGGTCTGATGCCTCATGTGATGTGGTCATGGCTGTGCAGTCACAGACCCCTCTCATTTAAGTTTGGGCTGTGCTGACTCCCCATTAGCTTGATTCCCATAGTGACAGGATTGTCCCAGTGAAACATGGCACTTTGGCTTTCTAATGCTGGCTTCTGAGCATCCTGGAGAAGCATCCTCTACGAGTTAGCAGACCAGCTTCACTCAACAAGTTAGTGCAAGGTGTCTAGAAAGCAGCAAAAAATATACAGGTGCAGGCTGACTGAGTACTGCTTGCAGGTTATGTCGAGTATTGCAGCTAGAGATAAATCTATATCAAACCCTTCTAGACTTCAAGTCTTTTGGATCTACATTTTGCTATGCCCCCTTCTGTCTCATCCCAAAAATGTGCCATTCATGGCAGCTCCAACACCGAGACTTGTGCTGGTGCTTGATACATCATCACCATCGATGCTACATAACCCAAGCGGTTAGTGAATCCCTGATGAAAATAATCAAGCTCTTTTCTTCCTATTTTTAAGCGCAAAACCTGCAAGTTTATGAGAGCAGTGACGCTCCTTTATAACCAAACCTGGTTTGATTTTCTTTCCCCTTGGTAGCGTGTAAGTGCAATCCCCAAGGGTCGCTGAACACCAGCTGCAGTAAACTGGGAGGCCAGTGTCAGTGCAAAGCCAACGTTGTGGGACGCTGCTGTGACACCTGCTCTGCAGGCAGCTATGGCTTTGGCTTCCATGGCTGCTACGGTGAGTACTTGGCAGCCAGCACCAGTGTCTGGCTCTTCATGCATAACCCAACCTTTTAGAGCTTTGAATCAATGATTATGTGTGAAGCAATATAAAAAATGCTTCCACAAATAACAGATTTTCCATCCCCACTACTCACACTGCCTTCAAGCAGTGTCAGCGATGAGTGGGGTTGGTGGGAATAGGTTCAGGACACAGGTTTGCTTTTGGTGTTTTCCAGCATGTGAGTGCCATCCTCAAGGCTCGCTGAGCACGCTGTGCGACCAGGTGACAGGGCAGTGCTCCTGCCGCCGGGAGGTGGATGGTCAGCGCTGCAACCGGTGTCTGGCTGGATATTTTGGATTTCCCCATTGCCGTCCTTGCCCATGTAATGGCTACGCGGAGCTTTGTGACCCGGTGACCGGAGTGTGCCTGAACTGTCGCGGGTCTACAGCTGGAAACCACTGTGAAAGGCAAGTTGATGGGCAACGCTGCAAAGCTTATCCAAACACTGGTGCTCTCTGAAACACGTGTGTAGCTGGGGGCCCACCTACATCTCCATGAATGCATCCATGGCTGTAACTGGAAACACATACCTAAACCCAGGATTAAAATGGGCCCAGCTGATAAATGGCAGGTCCCTGTTTTGTTCAGCTGTCATGGTTTTAGCCGGATTGACCTAAACCAATATGGCAGACGGCCCTTTTCCACCCAGGAGAGAGGAGAGGAAGAGATAAGGGGATTTATAAGTTTAGAATTAACTAAACTACTTTAATAAAGTATTGATATTAAAATAAAAATAAAAAGAAATAATGAAAATAGATACAATATATACAAAACCCTAACCACCTCCCAGGATGATGTCACCAGCAGACACTGGGGAAGTCCCAGACAGGACTCAGTGATGAATGGGAACTGGGTTCCTGCTCTGGAGTTAGGAACACACAGATTGGGATCAAAGGCAGATGAACGGACAGAGTCCCCTTTGGATGTTGGACACTGAAGAAAGAGATCTGACCCTTTGATCCCTCAGCTTTTATACTGAGCATGGGGCAGATGGGATGGAATACCCCTGTTGGTCAGGTTTGGGTCACCTGACCCACCTGACCCACCCACCCACAGGTGGGACCCCTCTACGCTTTTTCTGAGCGTTTCTGAGCCTCCAATGGGGCAAATAACAAAATTAGCTGACCTTGGTTGTTATAACAATAAGTATAATGCATACCATTCCTTGGCATGAAGTACAAACATTGGTCTTATCACTCTGAGAACAAGCGGTTTTCTCCACGATATGCGGTTAATTTCAGAGGGTTAGAAGAGGCCTAGCTAAGGACATAAAATTACTGAACAGAAAGTTGGTTCTGTTTTACCTCAAACCAGGACATCGGCAAATGCATGGAGGGAAAGTGCATGTAATGCCTGTGGGAGGACTGCGGGCACAGCATGCACAAAGCATTGCAGCAGGCTCCCTGCAAGAGGGCATTTGAGACAGAAGTGCCACGGCGCCATGTGCTTGGAGACATGTGCAAAGCGCTATGTGTTAGATAGATACACTGACTCCTGCCAGCTTTTAAATTGCCAAGACGCTAACCTTGTGGTGAATACTCTTTTTAATACCTGCAATTATCTCTGAGGAGCTTAAATAAACATGCCCTCTTTGCTGGTTCATACTATTTCCATATGACCAGCAAATGACTTTTCCCACATGTTCTAGCTCCGTTCAACACAGTGCTCCTCTTTTCTATTCTATACACTAGTGGCAGTGTCAGAGTTCAACATGGACGCCAGAATTAAATTCGTTAGCTGTTTAGTTTCGTTTGGCTGTATTGTATGTTGTCATTCACTTTTAAGAGGATTTCCCCATGAAACCTATTGAGCTTTTCTTGAAGTGCTTTTGGACAATACAGCCTTTGGCTATTGTGCTTGTAGGTGGCAAATAGATTAAAAAAGGGAGACTGAAATTCTTGTTGCTCCGTGACTCTGCAGGAGCTCCAGGCCCCAGACTGAGCATAATCAAATAGTCGAGACTTTTAGCCTGGCTTATACACGTAGAGAATTGTGTTCCCATGTGCCATAGTAAAGCAGATCAAAGACTGAGGATGCTTCAGAAGTTGCTGTGTTGCCGCAGCTGTGGGGCCACAGGGGGCTGGGATGTGGAGGCAGTGGTGGGTAGTATGGTGATGGTGGCTGAGACCCCAAAGAGCCTCCAAAGCCCCCCACCTGCCTGGGTAGCAGCACACTCACCACTGCCTCAAAACAGCCATCGCACTGCCTTTGTAGAACGTGTCAGACATGGCTGATTTCAATACATATGCTGCATCTAAAATATGCAATATTTTCTGAGTGCTCTGAACGAATAGTTTCTTTTTTTCCCATGCCAGGACTTCCTAATGTCATGCCAGTCACTGTGTGTGTGTGCATGGAAATAGATTGATATATGTGGTGATAAGTGAATATACAGAATTTTTACATGGCAGCTTTTAGCTGTCTGTGAGGAGAATGTGTGATATGTCACATGTATATATTATCATTTAGATTTAAATTGTTCCAGAGTAGGTGAAAGTCTTCAGAAATATTCCTTGAAAAGAAAACATACATATTTTTAAGTTGTGCTCCAGATTTTGGGTATGCAGCTCTGATTTTCCATTTTAGAACACCTTTGAAGCTTGATATGTCTGTAACAATTAATGGGGATAGCATTACAATGACCTGGAATGTTAAA
>JAOQGH010000001.1:15812283-15826822 GCA_025769975.1 Gallinago jamesoni | reverse complement strand
ATTTTAGAACACCTTTGAAGCTTGATATGTCTGTAACAATTAATGGGGATAGCATTACAATGACCTGGAATGTTAAATTAATTATACATATATATAAATAAATTCACCTGCAGGGACTGAAAGGAGCACTTGATGATTTTTGATGCTGTGTGTTAACTGCTTTCACAGGTGCGTGGATGGCTATTATGGAAACCCTCTGAGCGGAGAACCCTGTCGCCCATGCATGTGCCCAGGGGCACCTACAAGCAATAGGTATTTTGCACGTTCCTGTTACCAGGACTCCCAGTCTGCACAACTAGTCTGCAATTGTCTCGAGGGATTCTCAGGTACGAAGCAAAGTAAGGACTGGGTTTGATTCTATTAAAGTTAATATAAGAGAGAAAACTGACCATTGTCTGCCCATCCTCTGTTCAAAAATGACAAGTGAGGTAATGGTAATAAAATAGATAAGAGAAGTTAACACTCAAATTTACTGAAACTAGGTGGGGAAGTCTTAACTGAGAAGAGTGGGAATTGTGCAATTAGTGTTTGAAAAAGGGAGTCACCAATGTGGAGACAGTAAAGTAATTAATTAATCTGATGGCAAAGTCTGGAAACGTCCTCCTTTCCAGGGGCACTACATTAATCTGGTGGGGAGAGCCAGGGAGAACTGCAGTTGCTCATTACCTCTAAAAAACAAGCATTAGAAGCCCAAATCAGAAAGAACCAGGCATCAAAAAGAGCTGACAAGATTTCCTAATCAGAGAAAACTTTCTTTGTATAGAATAGTCTTGCTTCGATGTTATGCCCAAAGTGACTGTTTCGCTGTTCAGATGGTTACTTTAGAACTGAAGTTTCCATTCTCAAATGCAGATATTTTTTGCAGCAAACTGGTGCCTTTCCTCCTAAGACCCTGTTGACTTAGCTTTAATTTCTGCAGGGAAAACTGAAGACATTTCCCTCCCCCTCAGTATGAGAATGATCTCCAGTGATGGAAGTAAACCCTAATGGGAAACACTACCAAAAATTAAACATATGCTGTCATCTTAACTTAGGCCAGGTTCCTTTATAAGTCAAGAGCAGTTTTGCTCGAGTAATTGCTGTGGGACCAAAATGATCCCTGTTGGTACTCACCCAGGGGACTTCCATTGCAATCTTCAGTCCTGGACTTTCTTCCTCCTGCTCCTTCCAAACAAGGCTCTTGGTCACCTCTGTGGCACTGGGCTCACTTCCTCAGAGATTGTGAAAGGCTCTGGTCCTGAGGACCACAACAAAGGAGCAGAGGCCTTGGTGAGGATGAGCAAGTGGATGATATCCCAGAATACCAGCTTGACCAGAAAGGTTTCTGAGATGCACAGAGGTAGCACCCCAATCAGGGCAGGCATTGGGATGGTGTACAGAAGTAATTGCGATGCCAGCAAGCAAGGACAGAGCATCCCAGAGCTCATCTGACCTCCTGGGGATCCTCCACTGTGTTACAGAAAGGAGGACAGGTCTGCTGGGCTCTGGGTTGCTCCAGGAAAAGGCACCACCTCATTATGCTGCTGTTGGGGTGAAGGCCCCAAGGAAAATCCTGCAAATATGGCCAACCCTGACTACTGCTACTGAAAGGACTTTGCTGGAAAAAAATGTTTGGAGGTGTTGTGTGAGGGGGTGCCTATTTAATTCTACTGAAAGGACTTCCTTCGTAAAAATGAGTTGGGATGAGGAGTATGCATTTCCATCAGATTTCAGTGTGGGAGATGTAATTTAAACTGATAGAGGATTAAAGGGCAACAGTCTCAAACAGGTGGATATTTTCCATTGGAAATGTGCAATTGGAAAAGATAGTCTGAGTCTTTTAACAGTATTATTGTAAATTACATGTTTCACTTGAATTCCCATCAGCCAGTAAAAATTTTTACCTTCCTCTCCTACAGGCAACCAGTGTGACGAGTGTCCTAGTGGGTTCTACAAAAATCCAGGCAGCCCCGGGCTGGACTGTGCACCATGTCCCTGCAACAACAACATTGATGTGACAGACCCAGAGTCCTGTAACAGGGTCACTGGGGAATGCACCAAGTGTTTATACAACACCCATGGAGAAAACTGCCAGTTCTGCAAACCAGGGTATTTTGGCTCAGCCCTCAATCAAAACTGTCGAAGTAAGCAAGCAACAGATCTGCCACTGTGTATTACCACCACCAAGAAAAGTTTTAAAGAAATTAGTCTATAGGGAGAGATTAGCCCTTGGAAGGACAGTAGAACTAAAGCAGATGAATGGAGCAAAATATAAGAATACTAAATATATTTCTATCCAGTGATACAAATAACTGTTAATATGACATCTATTAAATTTTTTGTCATCCAAGTCTCACTAAAACTCATACTGAATATCACTCCTTGGAAATGCTTATTTGTGAAATGACATCAGTACTCTGTTAGAAAAATGAATGTGCATTCAGCCCTTTCAGGAAGTAATGAAAACTCAAGGAATCAAAAGTAAAGACAATTTTTATCCATGTTGTTGGCTGATGCCAACCAAGCAATGCTCAGTTACCCAGATGATCCCTTGCTGAGCTCTCTGCCTTACCAGAGGTTTTCATTAAGTGGCTGGAATGACCCTGTTCAGGCAGTTTAATAGACTCCATGAGGACACTGTCAATAGCTCAGCACATTTAACAGAAAGTCAGGAGTGTAAGAAAAATCAAGACATAAGTTTCTTCCCAAATTTTTTTGAAGATTGTTTTCACAAATGTGCCTGACTGAGGATCTAATTTCTACAGGCCATGCAACTATAGACATTTTCAAGAAACATTTTTTTCTGAGGATCTCTAACACACAGTTCAAATGCATTCCTTGTTCATTCTTGGAGATGTCTGTTAGAAATGGTTAAGCAAGAACTTTTGGCTCACCACAAGGAAGGCGTCTTATCTTACTTGGCGTACTGGGGTTTCCCACGCTGGATAGTGCCTACTGTAAATCACCTTCTCTTTTCCCAGCATATTTCACATTTCATTCTAATAAGATTCAAAATTCACTATGCCTTCATTTTTCTGTGCTTGTATGAAGAGTACTGAACGTTCCCAGTAAGTTTGCTCAAAGCTATATATAAGCTATTATAAAAAGACAGGTCAACTGCTTGAGATTAAAAATGTGTTCAAGACTACTAGAAGTAAACCTGTAACATAAATTTTGTATACATCTCTGATCATCCATTAGCTCTCGGTATTATCATCTGCGTAGTAATCGCCCTTCTTTTTCCAGGGTGCACATGCAATCTGGTGGGTGTTCGCCCTGCCATGTGCCCAGGGGGGGATGCAGCCTGTCTGTGTGACCCAGTCACGGGAGCTTGCCCTTGCCTGCCCAACGTGGTGGGCACGACGTGTGACCAGTGTGCCTCTGGCTACTGGGACCTGGCTAGCGGAAAAGGATGTCGGATCTGTGACTGTGATCCAAAAAACTCACAAAGTAACCAATGCAACCAGGCAAGAAAATCACTCTACTTTCCGGGAACTGGGGTGGTGGTGTTTTGGCATAGGAAGGTGGGGACCCTTTTATAAATGAGGATAGTTTTGTGTCATGCTCCCTGAAACAAGAAGTCTCTGGCAGTTCGCAGTTGGTGCGATTACGCTTTGAGTCATTATATCAAATGTGCTGTTCTGCAAATGTGGCTCTGCTTGTAAGCAATTCCTCTTTGCCTGTGTGTTTCTTTGTCAAGTGGATCTCAGAAATACTTTGTAGGAAAATGTCACATGGGAAAAAACTGCCTTGTAAGTAAACATATAGGGAAGAAGGAAGTCCAGCCTTGGACTCAAGAGTCTTATGCGTATTTTTTCAAAGTTTATTTTCATAAAGTAACAGCTGTGGCTATTACATTAATAGTGCCTCATCTATCAGACTGCTAGAGTACCTTTTCTTATCTTTAATTCCTGTCCATTTTTTAGGGCTAGAACGTAGAAAAATAAAATGGTATTTCAGAATGGAGAGGTGAAATTGTGGTCCCATGGAGTCAACAGCAATTTTGCTATTGACTTCAGAGCACCAGGAGCTTATCCCAAGCTCTTGCTGATCTGCTCTCATATTTTTCTTTCAATATCCCTTCTGTTTGTTAAAGTTTATTAAGCGGATTTATTATTTATTCTATCAAAGAATTACTAGTGCTTTTCTGAGCTGTACCAGTTTTCAGAGCTGTAATTCCATGTGGTTTAATTTGACAGCTGAATTCCAAAATAAATTTTCTAGGGCAATGTGCATAATGTACCCTCGAGGTTTTCAGTTACGGTTAATATACCATGTAGTTAAAAGCTGAAATGTTAAGATGAGTAATTTGCTCCAGAAAAAACAAGAAGTTAGTCTATTTTGCAAAGGAAAAGAATCCTTTCTCAAATCATAGAGGATGAGTTCTCAAAGAGAATCTGTAGACTGGGACATACAAAACCTTTCATATTAGTAAAGTAACGGCTCAAAGTCCATTTTGTTTCCACAACCTTCAACGGGAAAATGGGAAATGTGGGCCAGTACTGTATAAACAATGATGTCCAAAAGCTGTGTGTAAGCAGTGTCACTGCAGCCCCCATACAGCTATATGACATAAATCACAGGGAGAATATGACTCTGCAGGAAGTTATTTAATCCAAACTGTCTTTACAGCTTACAGGCCAGTGTCCATGTAAGACAGGTTACAGTGGAAGATACTGCGATGAATGTGAGGAAAATTTCTTTGGCAATCCCCAGATGCACTGCATTTGTAAGTATTACTACGTGGGGACAACTGGATTAGAAACTGCCTCAAAAGAAATATTTACATTTATATGTTCATAGGGGAGACAGGACATACCTCTAGGGAAGCAGGCTTTCATACATTTGTGTGTATGAGATGGATGATTTTGGAGTTGATATTATTTAACTTGCGGTTATGATGGGACCATGGAAGTTAGAGATGAAGAAGAGCCATTAGCCAGGCAGTCCACTTTGCTCAACCCCCATTTGCTTTTATTGTCTTGAAATGCATGATTGTACCTTTTGCATGCATTAATCCCACAGAAAAGGAACAACTGGATGTAACTTGCTGTCCCTTTCTTGCAGTGTGTGAGTGTAACCCGGAGGGAACCAGCCAGCCCAAGTGTGACAAAGCTACTGGCACATGTAACTGCCGTGCTGGCGTCGTTGGCCGGTTCTGTGACCAGTGTGGCCGTGGCTTTGAGAAAAATTTTCCCTCTTGCCGTCAGTGCCACCTTTGTTTTGATCAGTGGGACACTGAAATTGCTGCCCTCACCCAGACTGTTCAGGGGTTAATGAGATTTGCTGCAAATCTTGAAGATAAAGGAGGACGAATGCCCAGCTGCGACATGCGCTTCAAAGCCTTTGAAGATGCCATTTTTGAAATTGAAAGAATTTTGAGACACCCTGTTCTTTCAGTGGAGGCCCTCTCAGGCATCAAGGATTTTCAGGGTTACGTTCGGTAAGGGCTTGGCTGCCTCTGAAAAAATCCCTTGGCTGAGAAAGCAGTCTTCCCCTGGGCTCCACCAGCAGTCCCTACACATCAAGTCCCACTTCTCATCAGCACAGAGATGTGGGACTACTAAATCACTGTTTTTGATAAATCTGTGAGCAAAATAATCCTAATATATATTATCTGTCACCCACAAACATATACTTAAATGCTGAAATTTTCCAGTTCATCCCAAGGGTTTTCTAAATAAGCCATTACAAGTAAATGTTTCTGCCATTTAGAAATTTATCTCTTTTCCTCTATAATATTGTGTATCTGAGTTCTAGTTTAAGAAGAATCCAGTCTTACTTCTGCATAACTGCCATTTCCCTTTCAGACAAAAAGTTGTGCAAATGGATCCCCTTCACAGTACGCTGTATGAGTTTCCTGACCTTAACAAGAATATAGAAGACATTGGGGAAGAAGCTGATCTAGTGTATGATCTTCTACAACAGAAAATACACCTGCATCAAAGTTTTCATTACTTGAGCCTCAAAGGTAAGGCAGACAGCAATTAGTTGAAATAGGTGAATATTTTCCATGAAATTTCAGAATGTTTCTTTCACCATTGATCCCTACAACATTTCAAAGACCCCTAGATTATAGCTTCCTTTGGTAGCTCAAAAATGTAAATACTAACAACATTTTAACAACTGACTTCCCAACTCCCTTTTATCTTAAAATGCCATGATTTCTAGCATCCTCAATCTCAGATGCATGACCCAAGGTCATGTCAGTCAGAAGTCTTATGTATAGACTCACAGATCATACAGTAGAACAGCAAAGGACTTTCCCCCCACTTCTGACTCCTCTTGCACTTAGCAATACTTAAAGAACTTTGTACAGCAATGGTTTGTTTAATTAAAGTAGAGGTCACAGTGCATAGTTCTTAGTGTTCCCATAGGAAAATGCAAGACTTTATGTGGTAAGGAACTAGCTCTCCATCATCAAAAAATGTGAAGTCAGAACTGAGCTCATTGGCATTTTTGAAACAATTACACCATCTGTGCTTGAGCTAAGTATAGCCTCCATCAGCTTCTCATGGCAGTAATGACAAAGTCACAGGCTGGTTTCTGGAGAAAGATGGGGATGTTTCAGTTGGTGATCTTGAACAGATGCTAGATCATCCACAGGGGTGGGAGATTGTCAGCACTATACTCTTCAAAGAGATGACAGCCAAGATATGAACCCCCAGAAGATAAGGTGTGCACCACAGAAGACAGAAGCTACAGGCAATGCATTCCCAGTTACAGTTCGTCTGTATTTTGTTCTGGCAAGAAAAAGATTAGCCTAGACAAGATTGAAAAAAAGAAGAAAAAGACAACAGAATACAAAGCCAAGGGAAAGGAAGAGGGTAAAAGAGGGATTAATTAAAATTTAGGATTCCCCTGCCCTGTTGTACTTGGCAGTGCTGCCGGAGCCAGCTCTTCCGCTCTTGTCCCTGCACGAGTGGTCAGCATAGTTCTCCCAGGCTCCACTTCCCAATTCAACCAAGTCTTGTGCAGACTCTGAGAAAGGCAGGAAGGCAAAGAAAGAATAAATCCCAGAGAGGTCAGTCGATGTGCAGCTGAAGCATCCATGGTGCTCTCTGGTCATGTTCCAAACATGCTTTGTCTTTCGGCCTCAGGAGACAGATAAACAGCCCTATAAAAAGCACACGGGGGTGTGGGGAGGGGAAGACCTTGAATTTAAGCTTGAATTTCTGGTCAGGGCCAGAAATATTCCTTGGTCCTACTACCAAGCATCTGACAGCACAGAAATAACATTTCCCTCAAGATAACCAGCTCCTCTGGTATCTGGGAGAAAGCCTGGCTCTCTCACCCCATCTTCCTTTTGGGTCCAGCAGCACATCCTAGGTGTGGGTCTGTCTGCTCTTTCCTCTCTCTTTTCTGCTGAGGTAGAGCAGGATATGGCCAAATACACCATCTGGGGCACATTTGGCACTTGTGCCATAGACACACATGGGCAACAGGGTCCTACCTTCCTCTCTTTCGATCCTTTGGATCAGGACTCAGAGGCTTCCTCACAGGCGTACGTTCAGCCAGCTGACCTGGAAACATCAATATCTAATGATGAATTCAAATCACTGGAGAAAAGAAGACACAAGTATCCTCAAAAGAATGTTTGCACTTCATGAGATGTCATTAAATTACGTCTTTCCGGCCTTGGCCCCTGGCTTTGCAGCCACCGTGGTATGGAAATGCAGTGAGTACAGCTTCCTAGGCTGTAAATCAAGCCTGTGCTAAGATGCTGTGTTTAACGTAAAGGAACTTGGAAGCTCTACAGCTCCATCACAAACCAAGCGTGAAAAATGCATTTGGGCCACTTAATGGAGAGCTGAACCACTGTAAAATATTCCTGCAGTGGAACTGTTGCACAGAAAACAGTCTCTGGCTTAGATACAGAGTTACAGCAGCCTCTTGCCAGGTATTTTGTATTGGGAGCTAACTTCAAACTGAGTTACGAGATGAAATAAATAGCCCTGGTTCCACACGATAACTAAACATTGTTCAGCTTCAATCAAAGCAAGGCCAAGGGCTTGAGAGCCTGATTCAAAGCACGCAGGACTTGACCAGTGCATTGTCATTGACTTGAGTCAGTCACCGGCAAAAAGAGGGATGTTAATCAATGACCTTTAATGCTTTTTCAGTGCCGCCACATCAGTTCTGGCTCATTGCACGTACTTCTGCCTGGGGATCTGGGGACAACTTTGGGTTCTCTGGAGATCTGGGAATCCTCAACAGTGGCAGCTTTAAATTATGTATTTTGCAAAAGGCCCGAGTCCTGCAAAAAATTTAATACTCTCCAGCTTTTCTGAGTCTGCTTAAGGGAAAGCTTACACTAGGCTTCTTGCTGGCAAGTATTTTTTGCCCGGCCTACAAACTTATCATGGAAATGTGGTTTTTTTTAATGCATCAACCCTGAAATTGGATTTTCCAGAGCCAAAGAAAACTCATAAATTCCCATTTGTAATCTAAATTTTGGCCTTGGTTCAGCAGACCACTTAACTTCTGGGTGCTATGCTGAACCAACAGGACAAATGCTTTCCTGACTCACAGAGAGCTGATAATTTCATAGGTTTTGCAATTGGCAGAAGCAGTTCTCCTGCCTAAAGCTGAAAACAGCATAAATGAGAGGAGCTTTATCAAATCAATAACAGCAGCAATGCTTGAGCTACTGATGAATGCAGATCAGTAGCAGTTTGTGTCATTAATGCCATCCCTTTCATACTTTTGTATCTTCCATTGGCTTCTTACACACTTTGGCCTCTGAAGTGTGACACAGGATCCACTGTATTTGCATCTATTCTAGTAGGGTTTATGAGTATCAATAATCTGTTTAGCAAGTGGCTAAACAGCAAGTGGCTGAGTAAAGGATTAAAAAGTTTGACTGAGGAAGTGACAGCTCCTGTTCCTCCCTGCTGTCCCAGGGACAACAGACTGAATCACCTGTCATTCACCATTTGTCCAGAATTCAAGTAAATACATGAATTAAATGCAACCAAAATACAGTTGGTACTAAACCCAATTTCTGCTGCTACAGAGGCCATCAGCAACATTAGGAAACACTTTGAAGTATCACTGCTGGCAGAACAGAAGACCAGTGGGACAACCCCTATTGTAAGGTACTCAGAGCACACTAGGAACCAGGCACTCGCTATATTGTTGGGCCATCAGGCCTTGAACACAAACACTGTGCTGGAACAGTTCAAGAAGATCAAGACCCCCAACATCCAAAACTTGAATGAAAAGGTAAGTGCTGTGAATTTTGAATGTGAGCTAAACAAAAGTCACTTTTTTGATTCTGTTAGAACATTTTATTTTTAAAGGGTGCTTACATGCATTTTTAAATTTGGAAAATGACACTTCCCTGGCACAAACATGCAGTCATGTCAGAAACAGCTGCGTGTCTCAGCTGTGGTTACTACCGCTCTTCTGGAAGCCATTGCTCCCAGAGCAGACCCAACACAAGGAACTGTTTAAGGGCTCTCTAGTCTCAAGAGAATGCCAGTGTAAATCAGAGAGATTAACCCCAGCCTCCTCCATCAGTAGCTTAAACTAGGCAGAGCAACTTTGCCCTGGAGTGGATGGGGAGTGCTCACATATCCTTTGCATCACACCCATGGGAGAAGAAGGGATTTCTGTCTTTCTGCAGGGCAGCAATGGATACCTCACAGCATCTTCAGTGGGCCCTGCCAGATCTGGAAGAGATCATCCATCTAGGCCTTTAGTCTCAACATCTGTGTCAAACTATACGGAAGGCTAGACATGGTACCACGTTGTGTAAGAGGTGATCTGGATCCTTTAGAACAAGTCATTGACCCATGGGTTGGATATGGCCAGGGGACAGTTTCAGCCCTTTTGCCATATAGGAATGAAGCAAGGGTCTTAGTGAAACACATGGAGTCCAATAGATGGCTCCTGCAAGGATGCTTGGAGCCATGGGCTGACATTGTATCCTTCAAGTCAGGAGAGGATGACTTGTAACTGGCAGCAACACCCATCTTTGAAAAGACCAGACCACCGTCTCTTCAGGAAAATCCCATTCTCTGTTCATATGTTCATATGATGTCAAACATCTTCCTCCCCCAGGAGTGTATCTCAGTCCCCCAGAGGAATGCTGACATAAGCATCTTCTTATTGCAGATCTGTGGTGTGCCAGGAGACCAGCCCTGTGTCACAGCAGCCTGCGGGGGAGCTTTGTGCCGGGACAATAATGGACTCAGGCAGTGCGGTGGCCCAAACTGCAAAGGAGCTTTTCCTCTCTCCACCGATGCCTTCAGGAAAGCTGAGGAGACTGCTGTGTTGCTAAACAACTTGACTACTCAGCTACGGGAACCTGAAACTCAGGTGCTGTATATCAAACCTACATTTGTTCAGAGAAATGGATGGAGGATGGGATTCGGGAGGTCACAACTCTACAAAAACTCAGCTGTTCCTTGGACAAAGAGCAGTGACATAGTGACAGACTATGTCCCAACATCACAGACCTATCATGGTTCAGTACCAGGAGTATTAGGTACCAGTCCCACCAAGAGACTGTGGCTCTAGCTATGCCTTCCTCTCCCTTACAGCTGCCAAAATCTCATGGGTCATGGTGCCCTGTGCTTATGGAAGTTGGTGACATCAAGCTAGTGTTGTCTGTATTTTTATTGGGAAAGGTTCAAATGGCACCATTTGTCAGTTGTCCCAGTATGGGCCATGGCTATTGCAGTGAGATTACTGCTGTGCATAGCATTAAGCTCTATTTATACAACTTCATATGACTATTATGTTTGACATTAAATATTTTTTGCAAACAATTTCAAGACTTTTCTGCCCCTGGTGATGTTTAGAAGAGCATCAAGTAGTCGGCTGTACTGCACAATAGCAGTGAAAAATAACTCAAGCAAAGTGTGGCCAATGCAACCTGTGCCAAGGAAACAAAAGAGACAAATCTCAGAATACCAGTAAAGACAGTTTGTTCTTATTAACAATCAGAGATGATGTCTGTTACAGTTGTAGGCAAAACACATTTTCCAATAGAAATGTCACTCTGCTGTGGCTTTGTCCTGTCCCTGCAGGGTGCCAGGGCATCCATTTCCCCTTTTTAAAATGCACGCGACACTCTGCATCACAGCTAATGGGGTTAGAACTGAGCAATCTGGGCACATGCCTGGGACCCCAGGACACTGAGGGGTGGCAGCAAAAGGCATCTGCTGAGGTGATGAACACCAGGCTGCCAGGACATTGCCTTTGGTGCTCACAAGCCTCAGGCAGCTCTGTGATAATATGAGTGAAGAATTTTGAGATGTTTCAGAAGTAAAAACTTAACCATTTTTCTTGTTGCCTGGGGAAACAGTGAATTTCTTCCCTCCACAGACTGCAGAGAGACAGCACATGAGTATTTCCTTAAGGCAAAGCAAAATATCATTGGAATTTGATGATTAATCTAAAGTTAATTCTATTTAAATTATAAAGACTATTAATTTAATAGCAAAATGTAACTTTTAAAGACAAGCCTTAGACTCTACCTTCCTTATTAGTATACCCTTAAGTGTACTTTTAACAGCAAGTTCAACGTGAAAATGCAAATGAAATTCTGCCTTTTCTGTACTGAATCAGATCACTGACACACTACAGTACTGCAACAGAAAATAAGAGACAGAACCTTCTTTTAGATACAGAAGGGGCTGTGGTTTAGTACTGCTTGCAGAGAGAAAAAAATGCTTGATTTAGGCTTTTCTGAAACCAGATGAAGGCCATGATGTAGCAACTTCTGGAGGTCTCCAAAAGGGTCTCCTACTACTTTTTAAAGCCACATCAAGTGATTCCAGCTGAGAGGTGGATCAAAATTGTCTTTGTGTCAGAGATCAACTTACCAATGATTGATAACCTCCAGAAAATAGCATTGCTATTTCTAATAATATTTCCAGGTTGAAATCATTGGAAAAATGGCAGAAGACAGCAAGTTGAAAGGCTCACAATTTAATGGACAACTGGAGAGGGCTAACAATCAAATTGAAGTTGACGGAGAGATCACAAAGAAGTTCATCAGAAAAGTGAAAGACTTCTTGTTAGGTAAATATGCAAAGTTATTTTTGACTAATTTCTAATATATATTGCAATATAATGTAGCATAATAGATGGCCAGAAAATTATCTAGCCATGTACACATGAAATTTGTTTATCTCCTGATCTGTGCAATCTTTTTCAATTCCTTTTTTTCTAGTCCTTCTTTCTCCTTCTTCTGATCATACTTTGTATTAATTTTCCAATAGATCTGTTACATTCTGATTGTCATCTTGTATTATGCTTAATTATGCTTAATTTGAAGCATGCAAGTAATTCTCTCAGTTCATAGTTTATCTGAGTAAAGGACTACTAAGATAATTTTGTATAATATATAATGACCAGGCATGTCCATTGCATCAAATTATTATTCCACCCCCTTCTTCCAGACCCATAAATAGAGACTCTCCGTAGGGAGTGTGGGAATTAGGACACATACTGTCCCATCATCTCCATAAAGCTGTAACTCAAGGAATCAAAGGATTCTGGTAGAACTTCACAGCTCTCACAAAAAATAACAAAGCAACCATATATAACCTGAAACATTTCCATCCTTGCAATTGCAGAAAAAAGCTGTAAGAAATGGACCCTAAGTTTTTTTACCAGATGCACATCAAAGGAGTTCAAATGTGGTAGGATTTTTTTAATCTCTTGAATGTAGCTAATCTCATAAATTTCTAAGGATTGCATGTTGGCAGTCCTTTGGCATTCATACCTCTACATCCAAATGGGAGCAAGGGCAGAGGACGGAGGACTTCCTTTGTTTGGGAACATTTTAAGTTATTTTCTTGAATTGGAAGAAAAACTTCATCCAGTCCTTAAGATTTTCAGATTTTTTTTTTATAGCAATTGAAAATTCCACCTTTGGCTCTTCTTTTATGTTTCTTAATAGACACATGGCATTTATTAACAATTATAAAAGCATTTTTTAATGAATTTTTGTTTTGCGAATTGAAGTTTAAGAACTGTAACAGCTGAGATAGGTATAGTTATATGAAATTTGCTGTAGTCTACATTGATGTGAACTGTAATTTTAGATTAATATATTCCTACAGAAAATAGTTCTCAGGAATGCACTACTGTTTGCACAGTAAATGTCTTCCATTTAATTCTTGGTGAGCTACATTGGAGCATTAGCACAAACATTTGTTTCAATGGTTTTATGACCCAAGATCTTGTCTATAAAGGGAAGCAAACAGAAAAAAGAAGTGAGGATGAGCCTTCTCAAGGCATTGACTATTCTGTGTGCCTGTGCTTTTTAGCAAAGAACTAGGACAAGCTCATTTGTAAGAGGAGTTGTCAAAATACATTTTTTCTTCTGTAAATTCCCATCCTATCTGAGCCTGACCCAAGTTCGCTCTGCAGCTTAGCCTCTCTCATTAACCAGTGAAGGAACCACTTTCTCAAGATTGTGGTGACTTCAGGGAAGGGATTACATCTACTGGCTGGCTTGGAAAGCTCCATTCACATCTCAGTCTCTCCAGCACTTCTTTGATCTGGGGGCCAAGGGAGAAATGGGCTCTGACACATCTAGCTGTGCTGTGCACCAATTTGAAACCTTCCGTGGGCTCAATTCTACATCAGAATTTTAATAACCCAGTTCAAAGTGGGTTCAAATCCTCATTTTAGCCAGTTCTGACAACACTAACAGCAGTACCTGGAAGCATAATATTAAATTACAAAATGCTGGAGATAATTCTCTTACCCCCTCACTGTGCCTGTCAGCCTTATTTTCCCACATAACTCAAAGGGTAGGCAGCCATAATCACCATTTACATTTCACTGGGAGGGAAGAGCTGCTTCAGGATACTCTCAGCTCCATTTCTGTTGCAGATGAGAGCGCGCCTCCAGAAGACATTGAGAAGGTGGCAAACTATGTTCTGCAAATAAACCTTCCCCTGACTCCACAAGAGCTCACGGACATGCTTGGCAAAATCAGAGGCATTATGAACCATTGTGAGAAGTACAAACTGAACGCAAATAAGATAAACAGAAAAAGGGAGGAAGCTCAGACGCTGCTGGTGGAGGCACAAGAAGCCGAGTAAGTAGCGTGTTCTGGTTCTGATGCCCCAGCTCCAGCTGGGATGGCACTGTGCACAGTAGGACTGCTCCATATGCCAGGCAGTATCCTACTTACACTGGAGGAAAAGTTCAGGTGACAGCAGATTGCAGCTTGCTGTTTCCAGCAGGAATGAGCCATGATCACTTGGGCTGCAGGAGCTGACATGCTGTGAGGCAGCTCCCACCAGCTCTTGGCTCCTCTGCCTGCTGAGTCAAAGAGGCCAAAGCAGCTGCTAACTTCCACACTGGATCTAGTGGAGCATTACATCTGGTTCACTGGGATGTATAAGTATGGATGAGAAAGAACTAACATGAATTGGGGAGGGAATATGTTCACCTTCCTTACAAGCAGTGCCCCAGCAGGCAGCCGCAGCATCCAGCCTCACCAGCAGCTCACATGCTCCCACACAAAGTCCCTAACTGAGGTTTTGCTTTGCTAACTTATGAACCACAATTTTAACGGTTGTTGCTGGAC
>JAOQGH010000001.1:15769832-15803792 GCA_025769975.1 Gallinago jamesoni | reverse complement strand
ATTCTACAGAAATAAACTGAGATGTAAACTGAATTATTATGCTACTTGGACACAAAAATGACCTTTTTTGCCGCCTCGGGGCTCCCCGGTTGCAGCGGGAAGGGCGTCCCCCTCCCCTGCCCGCCGCCGGGCCTATCTCCGCAGCCCCCCACCCCGCCTGGAGCTTGGACTGCCCTTCCTCGACAGCCGCCGCTTCTCCGCTCCCTCCCCCGGACCCGGCGCTGCGGCAGCCCCGGGGCGGGGGGCCGGAGCGGGAGGGGCGGCCTGAGCCGGCCCGGCCCTGCGGGGGCGGCGGGGCGGAGGAGGGGGAGGGCCGGGGGGCGCCCGGCGGTGCGGAGCCGCTCCCCGGGAGCGGTGGGGAGCTGCGGCGCCTGCGTGGAGCAGCTGGAGCAACAGCTTTCGGCGGCGGCGTGGAGGTCCCGTCCCATCCCGTCCCGTCCCGTCCCGTCGGTGCCCGCCATGGGCCGCCTCCCGCTGTACCTCTGCTGCTGCCTCGGTAACTCCCGCTCCGGCTGCCGTCGGGGCACGGCGGGCTGGGCGAGGGGCTGCTCGGGGTGCCCAGCCTGACCCCGGCTTCTCTCTCATCTCTCTCTCTCATTCCTCTCTCCCTCCGCGGCCGCGCAGCGCTGTGGTGCGCGGCGGCGCAGGAACCCGAGTACAGCTACGGCTGCGCCGAGGGGAGCTGCTACCCCGCCACCGGCGACCTGCTCATCGGCCGCGCCGCCCGCCTCTCCGCCTCCTCCACCTGCGGCCTCCGCCAGCCCGAGCCCTACTGCATCGTCAGCCACCTCCAGGTGAGCGCCTCGACGGGGCGGGGAGCAGCGCCCCGGGGCACCACGCTGGGCATCGCCTCCCGTAGCGGCCCGGGCATCACTGGGGCTGGGACTGGGGCTGGTGCGGTGGGATAAGCCTCGCTACGGGTTGTGGGTTCCAGTAGGACGGAGTCGTGCCCCTGTGCGGGACCCCACGCCCCCCGGGTCCAGGGAACCCCTGGCGGCTTTTGGCCTCCGACCCCCCTTTCCTTGTTGAGGCTGATGAGGAGGAATGTGCCGCAGTAAGTTCAATTAATACTTTATTTTGAGACTTAGTTGGAGCCGTCTAGACAGCTTCCTGACTGCAAGTGGTCTGTAGGACCCGGGTAGTGTTCTGGCCACCGTTCCCCTAATGTAATTACATTTGTGTGGTCTCCAAGTGAAAGGATGCAAATAAGGTTGTCTCTGCACATCTGGTGGAAAACACAAAGCTCGTTACTATTTAAGCCAGAAGCAGCTCACCAGATTTCAGATCTCTGAGAGAGGAGGGATGGCGGGGAAGAATGAAATATCAGTTATAAGTGGGACTCTGTTGCACTGAAAATAAGGGGATAATCTCTGCCTGAATTTACTGCAGAGACAATAGGGCTGGATTCTGGCACTTGGAAGGAAAATCACGGGAAGCAGGAGGAGTCCTGCCTGAGGGAGTGTAGGACTGGGCCCACTTGTGCCCTGAAGTTACCAAGTCTTTCCCCTTCGCCTTTAGTTTTACTGTACTGCTCTGCCTACTAGAGTTAATACTTGATTTAACATGGGGTTTAGCTTTGCTGGAACATTTTTGGAGTATGTTGGGATTGTCTGTAATGACATTAGCATCTCTGGTAGAACAAAATAACAAAGGCATTTGGTTAAGTTTTCTTGTCTCAAAAAATGCTGAAGTGCCATAGTAAAAGGCATTACTTCAGAAACACATGTGTGCACTCTGGTCTCACAAATTCCCGATCTCACAGCTTCAGTGGGACATATGGGATGTCCCTGGTTACTTCTGAGCCATAAGGTGTACTGAGGAAATCGTGGGAAGGTGCCGAGTATCCTCTAAATAACATGGGGCTTGGCCGCACTGAGTGCTTTGCAGGATTGGGCCTTCTAGGATTCAATTTTTGTGAGAGAAGGAGTAAGTTGTGGCATGAGGTGAGGGCTGTGGTGCTGGGGGAGAGAAGCCTGGAGTGGACAGGAGGGGACATCTTCCCTGGGACCCCTGCTCTTGCCGTGCTCTCTGCTGAAGGAGTCTCTGGGGTCTTGTGGGAGGTGAATTGCTGGTCTTGGGAGGAGCTGCGGAAGCTGAAATCGGTGAAATCCACGCAAATGATTATTTTTTTCACAAATGGCTTAAGACAAGTTCTAATGTTGGTCTTTGACTTAATATAAATGAAGCTGGAACTGCCAATCCGGGGAGGTATTTCCCTCCTCACATCTTAGTTGCTTTTTGGGGAAATACGTGAAGGAATGAGACTTTGTTTGATGCAGACCTGCCAGCTCTCACGTTCTTGGCTGATAAAGCACTGCATTTGTCTCCATAAACCCACTGGAGGAGTGATGCCCATGTAGCATTTGACAGTGATGAGTTTGTGGTGTGCAGGGGCTCCCTCGCTGTGGTGTGATGGACTCCTCTCCCTCCTCTGCCCCTTCTGCCAAACTGCAAGTTGGTTTGGTAAGGAACCCTCCCTTTTGGTTTGGTTTCCATCCTACCTTGCAAAATTGGAAAGCAGTGGTTTTAGGCACCAGGACAATGCAAAAATAGCATTTTTTTGTAGTAATAGGATGGGGTTTTGTCCTCCTGGTGAAGAAGCATATGGCTTTCCCAAGCAGCACATGCTAGACTTATACCCGACAGGCTTTTTATGGGCACATCTTGTAGTGTGTGCAAACTGAGGTTTTGTGGGTTTATTTCATCTTGGGCTTGTAATCCCAGGTGAAGATGCAAGGTAGGAACTTGATAAGCTGGATTCAGAGTAAAGTTAACCCTGTGCTGAGAGGGCGCGGTCACTAAATCACTGATGGCCCCTTGATGTGTGCTGAACCGCACTAGAGGTATTCCTGAGGCAGAGAATTTACATTGCCAAGACAGCTCCCAAAAGCCAAGGTTATTTCACAGAAGTTGTTGAAAATGCAGCTCCACACACGTACAGAAGCGATTCAGTGATTTTTTTTTGTAGATGCTGCCTTTGGTTCTGACTTCTGCTGGGGAATACGTGGGTTGGAAGAAATTTCCTGAAAGTGCAATTTCAATTGAATACATACTTCTCCTAAAAATAAAGTTCACGGAATTCCTGGCATATTTTCCATTTAGCAATTTGCATTAATTCATAAAGGTAAATACGCTTATCATTTCAACAAAAAAATACCTTTGACTCCTGCAGGCGAAATGAGTGGAATGTGATGTGGATGGAAAATACTCTTATCTGCAGGAAACAACTATTGCCCCACGGATAAAATCAGTAATGCTGATTATTTTGTTGTTTCAGGAGGACAAAAAATGTTTCATATGTGACTCCGAGAATCCCTTCCATGAGACTCTCAATCCTGACAGTCATCGCATTGAAAATGTCGTCACCACGTTCGCTCCAAATCGCCTGAAGCTCTGGTGGCAGTCGGAAAATGGTAGGGGGTTTTGTCCGGGAGCCATTTCCAGGGCTGGGAGCTGCTTTCTCTCCTTTTGTTTAAGGGTACCTGCGGGTTTGCTGTTATCTCTGGCCTGGTGATTACCGCTGTGTGAAGGATCATGCTGTTCGAGGAGGGCTGAGTGAAACTGGCTGCTTTTGTGTTCCCTGGAGCGGTTCTTAATCCATAAGGAAGCCGCCTCAGCCCTCCAGGAGTTTTGGAAAGAACCATCCCACCGCTTTGCAAGAATCCTTTCCTAAAGAGAAGTTTCCCACACAGACTCCAGATCTCCCTCATGTTTGGGCAGCGGGAGCCGAGCAGCCTTCCAGCAGTAAATATCCCAGGACGGCCCTGCCAAGGAAGCACCACAGGGCTTCCCCGCGCCGCTGGGCTGGAGGCAGGGTGTGGAAGGAGGAGATTTGGGTGCTGAGCCAGGGGCTGCTGTCCTGCCCGCACACCTCCTGTTTCCTTGTCCTGTCCCAGGAGAGCAGAGCCGGGATATCTAACCCAGAAAACTGCCTTTTCCCTCCTGGGCTCCCTGAATTCCCGTATTCTTATGCCAAACAGTAAAATGAACACCAGAAGCCAGCTAGTTAAAAAAAAAACAAAACAAAAAGCATGTTAGTTTGGTGGCTTTTTTTTTTTTCCTAATCCTTCCTCTGTCCCTTTTTTTAACTTTTATGGTTATACTTTTGGCATGCCTTCATACACAAAACAAGGCACTGAGGTTTCTCAAACAGCAGTCCTACCCTGAAGCCTTAAAGCCAGCTGGACAGGATGGGATTTGTGCAAATGCATTGGCAGTAGCTCTCTTACTATATGTGAAAATAAAATGGTAATATTTGTAACATTTTTGCTGCCCAGTAAAGAAAGGTTTTGACTAAATCCTTTTTAACCATTTGGATCAGCCTAGCAAGCTGCTTGTCTCCAGCTCTACTAGTGTTCCAAATAATTCATGTTTTTTGCAACAGGCTTGGCAGCATTCACACAGAAAAGTTCTTAGCTCATAAGGTCATGAAAATGTCCTTCAATAATAAAAAACAAATGATTCTTTCTGTCCAATTCATGTTTTCTTCTATTCAGGCATACAGCAGAAGGGGCCATTGCCAATGTTACAGCTGGTCAAAAATTTAAGCAGTTTGTTGTTTCATTATTTTCATTTCTTACCCTTTCTCCTCTCTGTAAATCTTGATTTTTTTAAAATTATTTTTAAATTTCTAACTACAGTATAATCTGTATCCAGCTGTTTTGAGAGGTCTTTTCACAAAGACAATTTGCAATTGTTTTTCTTCCTTTCTGTGTAGAGTCCTTGACTGTAGGCAGTCATACAGAGAGTTTGGAAAACCTTTTGCTTCTCACCAGTTTCCTAGCCCTCACGACTGCAAAGGAGGGCTGTGATGGTTGCTTTTGGGGTATTTCAAAACCAGGTGGTAAAGGAACTGTTTCTGCATCCAGATGGAAAGGAGAATCCAGAGGAAGTGAAGAAAGGTGGGAAACAGCCCCCACCACCCACTGGTGAGATTTGGGGTGTTAGGGCTGCAGGAGCTTGTGCCTCTGCTGCTGCCAGAAGGGCTGCAGTGTGTGAGGACAGCCTGTGGTCACCACACAGCTCTGGGCTTAGCATCCCCATTGTCCTAGCTTCTGGGTGCTTTGGTGCACCACAGATCCAGCCCACAGCAGTCCCCATCCTTACCAGCTTCTAGTGAAGTGGGCTGTGTTATGCAGTCTGAAGTAACAGCAGTGCAGGCTCATGCTTTGGGTGTAACATGTTTGGTGCAGGTGATGCACAGGAATCCCCTGTGCAATACACTCTCCAACAGGTCCTTGGTGTCTCTCCTTTGGCAAAATTTAGTTTTAGAGGCTGGAGAGTGTCCTTGTTGGCTGCACGGCTTCTTTTCTCTGCCCCTGCAGGTCTGGAAAACGTGACTATCCAGCTGAACCTGGAGGCTGAGTTTCATTTCACTCATCTCATTATGACCTTTAAGGTAAGGAAGCCACAGCCTTACCCCAAACCCTAAAACATGAGGAAATAAGGGGTCTTGTAGTCCGTCACATTTTTTTTTGTTATTTGGGACTTGGGCTTTGTCTGTGCTGTTTTGCATGATTTTTTAGAGATGCCAACCATTAACTCCTGCTGGAGGAAGGCTGAGTTGTGACTTGTGGCTTGAGTTTTGTTTGAGCTCCAGGGAGGCTGGGCAAGGAGTCCTACCAAAGACAGGGTTTGTGTTGGTGTCTCTCTCTGGTGGTTGTGTTCTAGAAGATCATTGGCTAAATCATATAGTAGTAAGGATTTTTCTTTAAAAAAAAAATAAAATTGGCCATGGTATCAGTTTTCTTTTGGCAAATGGAAAGGTCTTCAGGAAGAAGGAACATCTGTACACAAAGTGTCTTTGTTTCTTTACAAACAGATGTCTTGGAATGGCAGATTATGTCCTGTACATCCTAAATCGCAGGCAAGCGCTAGTGGCAACCTTCAGCTGCGGTTTCAGGGGCTGCAGTTCCTGCAGGGCTAAACCCCTGCTCTTCGCCTGTAGACAAATTAATCCCTTAATTTTTTACCTGCCAGCTTTCAAGGAGAACTGGTTCCTCTTTCAATTACCAATTACTCAATTACTAACAACAAAATAATACGTTTCAGATTAATTGATTTGGACATAATATTCATTGTTATAGAAAGAGAAAGCTGTGATGTTTCCTTGGGTTTCTACCCCTGCCTCAAGGTGGTGGCTGAGGTGAAAGGTAGTCCTTTCTGCCAGATCCTGGCAGCGAGGGACCCCCGACCCAATGTGGGTGTTGTGTCCATCGTGCCCCAGTGCCACTGGGCTTGGTCTGCCGGCTGGAGGAAGACTGCAGGGAAGGATAGTTTTCACAATGGTTTGTTGACTTTGTTTGTGTGGAAGACACTTGAGCTGCCTTACCTCTGGGTTGCTACATTTTTTGTTGGGTGAGATACCAGCTTGTAAGTTGGGTGATGTTTTCAGCCAGGAAGCAGAAAGAAAATTTCTTTCCAGCTGTGACTGAAATGCTTTTGTGCTCGGTTCTGGGAGGGCCTCCTCTCAATACATAAAACTAATGAAGAGACTGGTGGTATTTCTTGGTAGCTCAAGCCAGGTGTTAAATTAGTATATGCTTTTTGAAAGGCAGCACATAAACTGAAACATCAGATTTTTAGGTCAGAGGGATTGAAAATAGTTTTAAAATCTCATTAGCTCATTGTTCTAGAGTTGATTACGTGTAGGTAAGAAGGGCAGTGGTTTATGTGAAGTGAATGTAGCCTGCTGGAGTCCGGTCCAGGCCAGCTGGAGGAGGGTCACTGGGGACTGGGGGAGTCAAATGCAGCAAGGGTGGATGAAGCTGAACCTTTCAATCTCTTTAAAGAAGAAGGTTTTCTTAATGCAGCACAGAGGACGGATGGCACTGGATGGCAGAGACACTGCAAAAAGCAGTGTGGTCAGATGAAGAGAGGTGGGCAATACCAGGGCTTTTCTGAGCATCAGAGATAACTCCTCAGCAAGAACTTTTGGGCGTCAGAGCTGGAGGGGAAGCATCATTAGGTCTTTTGCAGAAGATTAGGCAAGGAGGTACAGCAAGGAAGAAGGCTGTGCCGCTTTCCACAAGCAGTAGAAAAACTATTTTGGTCTCTCTAAAGGTGTGCTTTAACCCTCAATTTTGAGAGAAGATTTGGAATCCAAAAAACTTAAAAAATTGCTTATTTATTATAAGTGTGTTTGAGCACTTGGCAACTGAATGCTGTCTTTTTAAAGATGGGTAGTCTGTGGTTTGATCTGTGTTATTTCAAAGATCTGCCTCTCAGCAGAAAAATATTTCCAATATTTCCAAATATTGCAGAGAGAGATATTAAAATCCAGACGTGGATTCCTCACATGTAAAAGCACTCAATGTAAATGCAAGTAATAATTAATCAAATAAAATCTCTTTTGGTTTCCTTACCATTAGACTTTCCGTCCTGCTGCAATGTTGATAGAAAGATCATCTGATTTTGGAGAAACGTGGCAAGTCTATAGGTATTTTGCATATGACTGTGAGAGCTCATTTCCTGGGATTTCAACTGGACCCATGAAGAAAGTAGATGATATCATTTGTGATTCCCGATACTCCGACATTGAACCTTCAACAGAGGGAGAGGTCAGAGTTGTTGTTTTTTTCCCAATATGTTTATTGTATTGACTTTTTCTGTATAAATTCAGATTCTCTTATTTTTAAAGCTGACTCTTTCATTGTACTGTTTTTTTTTCTCCAGGTAATATATCGTGTTTTAGATCCTGCTTTTCGAATTGAAGATCCGTATAGTCCAAGGATTCAAAGTATGTATGCAATTACCTTCCAGGATCATTTGAAAGGGTTTCTGTACTTATTTGCTAATAAAAAAAAAAAAACAACAAGAAACAGTAAGCCACAAATAAAGCTACTCATTAGCTCTGATAACAACAGTTTTGAAGTCGTATGAATACATTTGCGGTAAGGTTTCTTATCCTGACTCAGATAATGACGTGCTGGGAAATAACGATCAGTGCTGTCAACTAAAGTTGACGTGTATTTCTGCATGTCATGCATTACTGTAGCTGGACCTTTTCTTAATTGATCAGGGATTTATTTTCATTAAAAACTCTCTCTCCCCAAAACACATGCAGTCACTGAGAGAAACCTTGGACGTGATCCCGTAATTGTACAGTATTCAGAAAGCAAAGAAACAGAACTACAATGGTACTTACATCATTTTACATGTCTAGCTAAAATCAAGGGGGCTGTGTTTTATTTTTTAGAACGTCTGAGTCATGACTTCAGAACAGTTGGCCTTGGTAGCCAGTTGGCTGGATCACAGATGTGGTCATAAAACACAAATCACTGTAGCATTTGTGTATGGTGATGATGATCCAGGAAAGCAAAGGTAGAGAGATCCATTGCTGAGTGTGGCTCAAAGAGAAACCTCGTGGGGCATTTGGCCTGAGTAGGGAGCTACAGCACTTGGCCTTAAACTTGACCTCCGATTTAATAGGCATTCTCAGTTTTGGTTCATGCCTTTCAGTGTAAAGCCAACTGGAGCAGAAGGAATATCTGAAGTAGAAGAGTGTCTGCTAGTTGCTATATCAGTTGCATGCTTTTTTAACCAACATTTTAAAGGAGAAACCCTGCTTTCATGGGCTTGGAGTGCTTTTTCAGGCCTATTCAAACCTAATTTCAAGGCTATAAGAAATTACACAGGATTCATAATAACAAAGTGAGCATGTAGACTGAAATAATTACTGCAGTATTGTCTTCCCATGGATTATCCCCTGAGAACTTCTCCTTTGTGTTTGGTCAGTGATGGGGTGTTGCTTCGTTCAGCAAAATGTAACTAATTATGTTCGCTAGGAAAGTTGGGCGTATAAGAAAGAAGAATTATTCGTGTCTTGTTTCCAACTAAGATTTTTGCCAAAAAAAATCTCTTGTAACTCCTGAAGTTCCTGGTCTGCTTGTCAGGACTTCCTTAATATCAGTTCTTTGCCCATGTTCCATTTTAAAGTCCCAGAGACCTAGTGTCTTTTGAGTAGTACTGTTGTGCGTGCCTTTAATATTTGTGTTTGTGCCTGTGTATGTCTACAATAAAATAGATTAGTATTTTTAATTGATCAAACTGTAGTAAAAGAATTTTTATTTTTTTTTAATTTGGCAGTACGAAGTGATGTGATGTGTAGTGTGTAAGTGCTGAAATTAAATCTGATCTAATCTGCCGATAGGAAGTGTGCTTGGGAAGTCACTCCTGGCTTCCTCCTATTCAATACAATATCTGGTAAATAATTCCAAAACGGGACTTAGGGTTTATTTTTTTGGTTTTTTTGGTGTCCCCTGCAGACCTATTAAAGATCACAAATCTGAGAGTCAAATTCACCAAGCTGCACACGCTGGGAGATAATCTCTTGGACTCTAGGATGGAGATCAGAGAGAAGTACTACTATGCCATCTATGACATGGTTGTTCGCGGGAACTGCTTCTGCTACGGACATGCCAGCGAGTGCGCGCCAGTGGATGGCTTCAGTGAAGATGTGGAAGGAATGGTAAATAATAAATATTCACACTTTTCTGCATAGAGCTGTTCCTGTGTGTGCCACTTTTAGGTGATTTAAACACAAATTTAAAGGTGACACACTGCCTCCTCACTCCTCACCCTTAGTTTTCAAACAAGAAAATTGTTAAAACTATTCTCCCTCAGCAAACATACCTGTTATTAGTGTTAATCAAGCACAGAGAGCTCAGATTAGGTGAAAATTGTTTTAGCATTCCTTTTCTAATTATGTTAAAAAGCTGATGAAATTAAAAGGCGGGAATGCAGAAAGGGAGTGTAACGTATGGGGCCAGAGATAGAGGGGGGGGTGTCGACTTGGTTACCCTTAAATTGGAGTGAATAGAGGCATCAAAGGATGGAACATCTTTGTGAATCAAAGATGACCTGTGTTTATATCAGTCATTGTCAGCTGATTAGTGAAGGCTGTAGCCCTAATTCACAGCATGCTCAGAAGAAAAATGCTGCTGCCTGTGTGGTACCCTGCTCTGCAAATACTACATACCTTCTGGGTTCTGGTTTTCCCCATGATTTTTGCACGACAAGCAGTAATAGCACCCCTGTTAATGAGTGAGGTATTAACTGGGTGAAAATGTGGAGCCATACGGGGAGGTTGTGGAGTTTGTCCCAGGGGCTGCAGGATGCTGGTGGGTGGGTATGCTTCGTTGCCCTGCACTTTCGGTCGGTGTCTCCACACGAGCAGCAGCAAGACTGCCTTTGCTGCTTTGCTTTTAGAGTGATGGCTCCGGTGCTGGTAGTTCCCGTCGTCTATGGCAGCAGCTGTCACACAGTCGCTGTTGGTGTGCAAAGTGCCTGTTCTGTACATCTAGAAGGCAAAGTCTGGGGTTGATGGATAAAACCCATCCACACTGTTAATCTTTGCTTTCTGAACCAAGGAAGGGCTGGAAATAAGGCACTGGGCTAGTGACCATGCTGATACAACTAGATGCATATTAATAGCTAATTAACAGCTAATAAACAGCTAACTTTTACGTCTAAGAGGGTTTTGTGATTACTGAGGTGGAACTGTGCTCTCCTTGTTCATGTCTGAAAGTGTTTATTCAGGCATTAGTCCCAGTAAGGAAAGAAGGACAAATTAGTATGAGGACATTCTTACCTCGGCAGGTAAAAGGTGTTTCTGTAGTCCTTTATGTCTTCATATGTGCAGCTACATGCATTCAAGTCTCCAAAAGTATAACCATTATGTACTAGCTATATTTTGCATTAATTGGAGCATGGGTTTTTTCCCCTTCCTCTTTTATAACCAACTATATAACTATATTCCTTTTTTTTTTTTTTTTTATGACAGGTCCATGGGCACTGCATGTGCAGACATAATACCAAAGGGTTAAACTGTGAACAGTGTTTGGATTTTTACCATGACTTACCCTGGCGACCTGCTGAAGGCCGCAATAGTAACGCATGCAAAAGTGAGTTTGAGTTAACTGCAGGACTGGAGCCTGGTGTGAGTGTTATGTGCTGTCGCTTGGGAACGTGTGACAATATACATAAAGTCCTGCATGTCCTTTGGTTGACTTTGGTGTGTCTTTTCTGCAGATATGTGTTGTCCCCTGGGGCCAGACTCTTACTTTGCTTTCTGTCTCTGTCACAGAGTGCAACTGCAATGGCCACTCCAGCGAGTGCCACTTTGACATGGCTGTGTACATGACAACAGGGAACACCAGCGGGGGGGTGTGTGACGACTGCCAGCACAACACCGCAGGACGCAACTGCGAGCAGTGCAAGCCCTTCTATTTCCAGCACCCGGAGAGAGATCTGCGGGACCCCGACGTCTGTGAGCGTAAGTGCAGCGCTGCTCCTTGGGGTGGGAATGGCCATGTCATCCTGGCCATGCCCTCCGTGGAGCTTTCCCTGGAGAATTTAGCATTTACTTGCTTTCTTTTGGCCAGTGCTGTATTCCAGAATAAAGGTCATTGAGGGAAGGTCTTGGAGGTCTTGAGTGAGCATGGCTGGGTTTTGTTTTCTCTTCAAGAATCTGGAAATTTATCAGATCATTACACATTCAACTCATGTCATGTCTAATACTTGCAGGAACACTACACTCAGTCTACGCAGCAGCTCAGTTTAAATAATTCAGTGTGATACTTGGCCTTTTCTTTTGTAACAGTTAATAAAACACGCATGATGCTTCCTTCTTAGCTTGCAACTGTGACCCAGCTGGCTCCCAGAATGGTGGCATCTGCGATCGCTACACCGATTTCTCCATTGGCCTCATTGCTGGACAATGCCGTTGTAAATCATTTGTCGAAGGGGAGCGTTGCGACCTCTGCAAAGAAGGTTTCTATGGCCTGAGTGCCGATGACCCAGAGGGTTGTCAGTGTGAGTAAAAACATACGTTCCTCTATGTGTGATCAAAAACTCTTTGAGGAGCTGTTAGAGCTGGGACAAGTTGGTTTTTAGGGTGCTTTTTTTTTCTTTGTTTCATCCTTTTGCTAAAGGAAAAACATTCGTATAGATTTGCTGTAGCTTGGAGTCCACCCACCCTTAAAACTCAGTTCCCCAGCTGATCCTTACAGTGTTTCTAGTGGAAATAGCAGAGTCATCCTTATTTATTTGTAATTGTAATTCTGTAAGCCAGGGAAATTTTACCGGGAAGGGTGGTGGGCAAAGTTTGTAATTAATCTCTGTCCAGGGGAAGCTGTATGTAAATACCTAAACTGTAACTCCAATCCTGTGTTTTGACCTGCCTATTTGTATTTCCTAATCCAGCTTGTGCATGTAATCCTCTGGGTACCCATCCTGGGGGGAATCCTTGTGATTCAGAAACAGGAAACTGCTATTGTAAGCGCCTGGTGACAGGAAAGCAGTGCAACCGCTGCCTGGTAAGTAGCTTACCGTAAAATAAATTGGGAGATGCTGGTGTGAGGGAGGCTGGTGTGCGGAAAGCACGGAGCAGGGTACTGGCCACCGTCTGTGACTGCCTGTGACCCAGCACCTGGTGTTCAGCTGGAGCAGGCACCTTAGGATGTGGGGAGCTGTGAGGCATGCTGTGGTTACAGGGAGCTGGGAGGCATGTCAAAACAGACAAGAGGCATCTAGACTAATTCCCAGAACTGTAAGATGTGAGACAGTAGGACACCTGGAGTAGTTGCTCTGTGAAAATGAGGCATCTGGGGCAGTCTGTCTGGGGTCCTCACTGGGGTGAAAGACAAAGTGGTCAGAGAAGCAGTGTTACCAAAAAAATTGCTTTCTATACAGGCCATTATTTTAGGCAGGAAATATTTCATACGCATACATTTCCATATAGTGTTTATGCATGCTGGAGTGTTATAGAAACACACTGTCAGATAGCTGGATGTGTTTGTGTAAACACTGACAGGCTGTCTTATCTAACTCAACTACATGGAGAAGCTAAACAAGTCTGTCTTATCTGGCCAACAAGCAAGTTGCAGAGTAGCAGCCCTGCAAGGGCAGCACCCTGCACAAAACCCCACCACTGCACGCCTGTGTGTGGTGTGATCTACTGGGCTGTGATTTTCCAAGTCTTTCATGAGTTGGGAGCCCAGATTGGTGTAAATAGTATGGTAGGAGTGAGATCTCGGTGCTTGGGGTCTCCTGAATCTTGCTTTTAAAGCTAGGAGAAAGATGCATTTTTTTCTCAAGCCCTTGAGATGGTCAATAGGATGGAGGAGAGCAGGTGGGGAGGTTGTGTTGGTGGTTGTAGGGGTAGATCCACAACCAGGAGAGCAGGATTCATGAGTTGGGGGCAGTCTGAGGTAGCTTATGCTGAGTAGTTCAAAATGTGCCTTTGGCGTAGATGGGATTAAATTGGTACCGGGGTTACAGCACTGGTGATGTTTCCTCCTGCAGCCTGAGCACTGGGGCCTGAGCAATGACATGGATGGATGTCGGCCATGCGACTGCGACCAGGGAGGAGCGCTGAACAACAAGTGAGTCTCAGCCCAGTTACTCTCCTGTAACTCGCTGTAGTCACCCCAGTGAGTTTGGCTTCATTTGCAGCAATATCCAGGGCTCAGTGTGCTCTGGAGGAGGATGTTTGGGACTGTCTTTTTGCTCCAGAAAGTGGTAGGTCTTGATTGCAACAGGAGGTGTAAGAGGCATCCATGTCTTTTCTGTGCTGAACGTCCTTGGTTTGTGCCGCCTGGGCAGGTGAACACATAAAACTTCTTAGTGTAGCTTTGCCTTTGGTCAGCCAGGGTAGGAGCCAGCCATGGGTTGAGCTCTGCCTTGGCTGTCGGCTGGGGTATGGTTCCTGTCAAAGCTTTACTCTCCCAGGATCAAATCAGGAATCAGGCAGTGACATGAGCAATCAAATTGGTTCTTGGTTTACTCCCAAACTGGCCCTTTGGCCAGTCTCTGTCTGTCCATCAGTGCTGGGGAAAGCGCGCTAGCTGCACTGTATTGCTGTGTTGTCCCAGTGGTGCTGCGTGGGGTGGATGTGCCCATTGGGTAGGGGGAGGTTTTTCAGAGAAAAGTGTAGGTTGTGAAGATGCACCCATCAATAAGAGCATGGAAACTCCTGGCTTAAATGCCTGGTCACAAGGATGCTGGGTAGCCAGACTGTTCTTCCAACCAGAGAAGTTTTCTGTGTGCGTCTGACCCCAGGCTTGTCAACAGCAGCACGTTCCTTTGCTCTCTTTCCCTCACCCACCCCCTCTTCCCTTCACAAACCCTTTGAAGCGTCCTGCTTTTGTCTAAAGCCACAGAAGTTTCCCAAGGGGATGGACGAACTGTTTCATACTGGAGCCTGTGGGACCACACTGGGGGAGTCTGGGACTGGTCCTGCTGTGACTCCTGTAGGTTGTTACAGTCCGCGAACACCCCATCTGTGACGGGGATCACCGTGGGAATGTCCTGTGGGCTGTCTCTTCCCTCCTCTCCCAAGTGAATTATTACCCCTCAGCAGACAGCGGTGTGGTCATTAGTGATTATTTACTCCTCTGTGCTCACTCTCCCTGCCTGCGGATCAGTTACGCCGCACAGCTCATAACGACTCCCCCAGCGCAGCCGCTTCCAGGAGTTTGGGGTATGGCTTGGCTGCAGCCTGTTTCCCATGCGTGGAGCCCAGCGATTGCAAAACCCCAGCAGGGAAGCAGCTGTGCTTTCCTCCAGCCACAGGAGAGCTGCGAAGCCCAGCTCCGGCACCCGGCTTCGCTCACTAATGTCAGCGGAAAGGGACAGCTTCAGCCTCCCCAGGGCTCCTCTCCTCAGCTGCTGAATTGCTGCCTCCTGGCCCCTGTTCAGGGTGTGGGATGCAGCACCTGGGGCAGCTGCACCTCTCCCAAAATTCATCCCCACCACTACGCTGTAACCCGGGTGGTGGAGTCATCACTGTCCCCTGAGGGGAGATGTCCCAGCTCTCCTTCTGGGGCAGTGAGGGCACTTCTGGCATCTCAAAGTGAACATTTAAGTGAATGTTTGCAATTTCAAAAAATTGTTTTGGTTAAAATTTTTCTTAGAATCTGGGGATTTTGTGTGAAAATCAGAGGGGTTTGACTTCAGAAAATATTTCTAAATTCAACTCAAATTTAAAGAAAATGGTGTATTTTGATGGACTAAAAAACCTTCCTATGAAAAAGTGTGAACAGGCGCATGCAAAAATACAACCTGCCCAAGGATTCTTCATAAGCAGGGTGGAGACTTAGGGCTGCTTAGGGATAGAGCTATATGGAGAAAAGAAAACGGCTCATTATGAAGGAAGTGGAGCTGCTGTATGGCACCCTGGAGAGGCCTTCCGCTTTCCCCAGCGATGTTTCTGTCTGTCCCATGTCTTTGGCTGTGTCTGTCCTACCCTAAAGCAGGCAGGAATGGTTTTCCCCTGTTGAGAGGTGCTGGGTGGGTGACCTCTCGGGATGTGCTTTGCAGCATACGAGAGCGGCTTGACGTCCCGGGGCATGCAGGGTCATGCAGGGTCATGCGTGTCCTTGCTTCGCCTGAGCCTGTACAAACAGATATGCTGCTTGCACGGCCTGCCAGCTTGGAGCCAAAGACTGCCCTCAGCTTGAGGACAGACATGCCTCTTGGCTATGTCTGTGGTAGCAAGTGAAGCTCCCCCAGGACGGCTCTCTGGCCCCAAGGAACTGCCTGCACCCGTAGCATGAAATCCTCTCGCCGCCCAAACAGAGGAAACCACATGCAAAGTGCCTACTGGAAATGGTTCCTGGCCTCTGCTTGCTCCCAGCTTGAGCCTAGGAGTTGTCTGGGAGGATGATAGCAGGGTTGAGCCAAGACTGTGCCCAGAACCATGCTGCCCTTCTAGCAGTGCAGATGGTCCAGCTGCAAAGCCCAAGAAAATCTTGAGTCTAGAGGCAGCTGTGTCCAGAAGCGCTTTTCCTCCTGTGCCACTTAAAATGTCAAAGCTTGAACTGGTTCTATCTGTGCCTTGCCATAGCCAAAATGTGTTATAAATTCACTACTCTTCCATTTTAGCTGCTCGAGTGAATCTGGCCAATGCGAGTGCCGGCCCCACATGTTTGGACGTCAGTGTAACCAGGTGGAGCCTGGCTATTACTTCATTTCGCTCGATCATTACATCTACGAGGCGGAGGAAGCCAACTTGGGCCCTGTGAGTAGCAGTTTTAGTGGGCTGGTGTGTCCGGACAGCTGGGGGAAAGTTGTTTCACCATTTGAGAGTTGGAAGGGTGTGTTTTATACCCTGAGTGTTTTACAATTAAAACATGGAAAACACAGAACTGAATTGAAAACTGTTAACCTCTAGCTGTTTGATCTAGTATCGATAAATAATGTAGTAATTTGGGGGGGGGACACACATTGCCATTTTCCTTTATAAACCTGTTTCTTTGTTCATGAGTGTACAGTTTGTTTCCTGTCAGCATCCCTTTCAGTACCCCACTGCGTATGCACCCACTGCACCCACTTCTCCTTCCCCTCTTATCTCAAGAGCAGTGGGACACCAACATTGGCTCTTCTCTTTGGTGCCACTGAAACCAGGAGAGAACAAAGCCCACATTTAAGCACGTTGCCGTGGCTTTTAGAGTTTCTGTACATCAGTAACATTTCTTTTATTAATGACTAACCATGTGGTTGTGCAAAAAAATGTGTTTGTAGGCGAGGTTGCCCCTAGGTTGTTTAGCCCACTGGTATGGTACATCAGGGTTTTCTGGCTTTTTCTGTTCACCACTTTGCTTTTAATTCATTAACAGCAGCTAGGTGATTACATCAATTATTTTTGCCTCCAGCAAGGACTCAGGGAGGTGAAATAATGGTTTTTCTAAAGCAGCAGATCCTTGTCTGCCTACAATTGGGGCACTTTGTCCTAATTTATTTATTTCAGGCAAAATGCTACCATTTGCCAGTTTCAGCCAAATCAGAGGATTTTTGCTGTTGGGTAAGGGCTACTAGAAGGGCTTTTTAAAGCACAGATTTTAAATAGCAAGAGAACATGTTATGTTGGACCGATACTTGTTGAAGATGGTCATCTGATTAATAGGGTTAAAGAAAAAGCAGAGGCATTCAATGTGGTTTTGCCTCAGTCTTTAATAATACCGATAGACCTTGGGCTGCCCAGTCCCCTGAGTCAGAGGACCACAAGTGTAGGAACAGTGACTTTCCATTTGTGGACACCGAAATTGTAAGAACCAGCTGTATCAGCTGGATGTTCACAAGTCCATGGAACCTGATAGGATTCATCCCAGAGTACTGAAGGAGCTAGCAAATCTTACAACAGGAGCCCTCTCGATCATCTGCCAAAGGTCTTAGGAGTCTGGGGAGGTTCCTGCTGACTGGAAGCTACCCAAAGTTATTCTCATCTATGAGGGAAGACCCAGGGAACTACAGACCTGTTAGTCTAACCTCAGTTCCTGGAAAAAATAGGAAGATTACACTAAGTACTACTGAAAGGCATTTAAAGAATAATGCAATTGTCAGGCATGGTTAATGTGGGTTCAGAGAGGTGGTTGGTGCCCCAAGCCTGTCAGCGTTTAAGAGGCATTTGAACAGTCATAGAATCATTTAGGTTGGAAAAGACCTTTCAGATCATCAAGTCCAACCATAGCCCCACTAAACCATGTCCCTCAGTGTCACATCTACATGTCTCTTAAATACCTCCAGGGATGGTGACTCAACCACTTCCCTGGGAAGCCTGTTCCAATGCCTGATAACCCTTTCCATGAAGATCTAAACTTCCCCTGGCATGATTTGAGGCTGTTTCCTGTCATCCTATCACTTGTTATTTAGGAAAAGAGACCAACCTCCACCTCACTAAAACCCCCTTTCAGGTGGTTGTAGAGAGCAATAGGATCTCCCCTCAGCCCCCTTTTCTCCAGACTAAACAGCCGCAGTTCTTTCCACTGCTCCTCACAGGACTTGTCTTCTAAACCTTCACCACCAGCTTCATTGCTCTTATTTTGACGCCCACCAGCACCTCAATGTCTTTCGTATAGTGAGGGGCCCAAAACAGAACACAATGCCCTTAACAACGTAGTTTAACTTCTGTTCAGCCCCGAGTTGGTCAGGTAGTTGGACTTCTTGATTGCTTTATGTTCCTTCCAACTGAACTATTCTATTCTATTCTATTCTGTAACTGCGGAGAGAGAAGACTACAGAGAGCAGAAGTTGAACCACAGCAGAGGGTGTGTGAACTGGCACAGGGGTTTTGGTACATTGGTGTCTGCCCAGCTGGAGAAGTGGTACCTGAGCCTTCACCACGGCTCTTAGCACTGAGGGATGGAGGAGGGGGATGATTATATTATGTGCTGCTGGTTGTCTTTTAAAGCCTTCAGAACAAACCATTTTTTTTTAAATGCCAATACTGAAAAACTTACTCATCTGATGGCAGAATAAAGCTCTGAATTTCCAGGTAGGGGCCCAGCACAAGACAAAAGGAAGTGGCACAGAGTTGCAGAGATTTTCAGGCAGTGCCAAGCCCCCATGCTCCCCACAGCTGCACACCCCACCCTTGCTTACGTCCTGCCTGCGATCCTTTCTGGGGAGCTCAAATCTTTTGTGAAAAGACAAAGGTTAATAATTTATAGCCAGGATCTCTTCAAAGAGTGTGAGAATACACAAGGGGACATCCTGAAGTGATATGTATATGTATATATGTATAGAGACGTTTCCTTACATTTTATCCCTTTCTACTGAAGCAGCTTCCTTAGGAATGTACAGGATGTTTTTCTATGGAGAGAACTATTCATGGATGCAGATATATTTGAAACGGGAAGTTTGAACACCACACGTTTCCATTTTCTGTTGCATTTTTCTTCTTTGCTTTATACAAAGAATAGCAGATAAAAACCTGGCACCTCAGGCTGAAAGGAGTGACCACATATTGATTTGGCTATTACATATCTACTAATGATTAGAATCTCTGTTATTTAGTGACACCCTACTCATAATGAGTGTGATCTGCTTTTCAAATGTTATCCTGAGCAATGGTTTGGTTTGGAGTGGCCCAGTGTAGTCAGGAAGTAATTAGTACCCAGCTTGGGTGATTAATAGAGCAGTTATGTGCCATTGCAGTAAATCCTGCTTCTACAAGTATGATGTGAAATTCCTAACGGTGAACAAGATGTCATAGCTGGTGGAGTAGTTACTCACAGCAATTTTTTAAATTTAAATCCTGCTATGACAGAGAAATGGATGAAGAGTTGTGCAGTGTTGTTTTATTTTATCTTCCTCACATTTTGTACATTGTTAAGCAGAAGAGCAATGGTGTGCACGCACATGGGTTTAAAAGAGAATTCGTGTTCTCTGGGATGCAAACAATGGATGCTGCCATCCAGAAGTGATCCATCAGCAGAACTCATCACTTCATGCGCTCCCATGGCAATTGCAAATTTAATGTATTGGTATTAAAATCTCTATTCCCTGTATTTGTAGGGAGTGAACATAATAGAGCGCCAATACACACCAGACCGCACACCGTCATGGACAGGCATAGGATTTGTAAGGGTCCCTGAAGGGGCGTACCTGGAATTCTACATCGACAACATCCCCTACTCCATGGAGTATGATATTCTGATCCGCTATGAGCCACAGGTAGGTGTGTGAGTATGGGCATTGCTGCCTCCTGGAAGGTGTTGGCTGTCCTAGTGCACGACTGCCAGGAGCCTGGCACTTCCAGGAGTCATCAGGACTCAAAGACAAGGGTGGATTCTCAGTTAAATGCCTGAGATATGTGTAAAGCCAAGAATATGTTGACTATTACTAGTATTATTTGCTTTACAGTTTTGGTCATAATTGCATTGTTTCAGCACCTGTTTAATAAGCAAATTAAAAAGTGACAAGTCTCGTCAGGACAGATTAAAATATAAATTTGGCATCAGCCAGATGGCCTTTGAATGGATGGAAGCACTGATATGTACTTTGGAAGACAAATTGCCTGTCTTAGGTGTTGAATGCCTGCAGCCAAGAGTTTGCAAGCAGTCGGTTTTGACTGTGGATAATTCATAGAGTAAAGAGAAAGAGAAAAATGCCCCCAGCTCCTTAGCTAGAGTTTGGTGGCAATTGAAATACTCAGGTGTAATACCCAGAGATGGGGGAAGAGGAAGTTGCCAAAGCGGCTGATGCCATGCCACAGGTAGGGCTGCTGACCACCTACACCTAGTCCTGTTTTTTTGGGAGGGAGGGAGGGAGAGCGGCTGTCGTGCTGGAGGATGCCCAGGGGCACTTGCCTTGTCTCAGCCCAAACCTGCTGCTGGTAGATGCCCCATTGATGCTGGAGCTGCAGCCCCCATCCTCCCCAAAGTGCGGTGACTGCCCCATCTATGCACATGCTTTTTCTGGCCTGAGCTCTGGATGCTGCTGGGAGCTTATGGCCATTGCTTGATGCTGACCAGCCTTTTTTCCCCCCCAGTTGCCAGATCAGTGGGAAAAAGCTGTGATCAGCATCTCACGCCCAGGCAAGATTCCCACGGGTAGCCGGTGTGGCAATACAGTTCCTGATGATGATAATCAGGTTGTCTCCCTGTCACCCGGCTCCAGGTCAGTATAACTGGACGGGCCAAAAGGAGTAAAAACATTTTAAAAATTGAAAAAGAATAATGTCACATTCTTAGTTTGCCATATCCTCTGTGAAAATGATGAAATTTAACTTTCAATGAGTTATAAAAATGTACTTAATATTGTGTCTGTAGACTCAAGGCTTTTAAATTCTTGTTTTCTGAATGCTTTTGTTCACTGCGTAAAGAGGGGGGGAGTGTTTGCACAGCCTGTGAGAGAACATCGGTATGATTCTTTACCTTGCTGATAAGCTTTTCCGGTTCTGACTTGCACAAGCCTCCAGACTGCCTCTTCCACATCGTATTTGTTCTGCACAGTCTTGGCTGCTTTCCTCTATCTCAATCACTTTATAGGGCCACCTGAAACGCTTTATGGTGCTGGACGTTTGAAGTAAGAATTGCTTCCTGTTTCTAATCCAGGTACGTTGTTCTCCCGCGGCCCGTCTGCTTCGAGAAGGGGCTGAATTACACCATCCGCCTGGAGCTGCCCCAGTACTCCTCGGTGGATACGGAGACAGAGAACCCGTACACGCTCATTGACTCTGTGAGCAGAAATTCTTTAAGGGTTGCTCTGGGATAGAAGTGTATTTAAAAGCCTGAAAGTTCGCGTCTCCTCTGGCGTGCATCCACGTGAATCCAAAGTAATATTTTACAATGTTGTTGCTTACGGGTGAAGCCAGATTTTAACTGAACAATGTAAAGCAGCATAGGTTTCTTCAGTGTCAAAGTATGTGCGTTGTTTTTCTGCTAAGAGGCTTTTGCTGTATTTTACAGGACTGCAGGTTGTCCCACAGTCCTTTAGTTTCTTTGGGGAGGCTAATGTGTGCCATGTATGTCATGAATGTCAACGTCAACCTTTTTCTTTCGAATGGATAGAATTCGGTAGATTTGGTAAGAATTTGTTAGATACCAGAACTATTTCACCAAAAACTAGAGAAATATCATAATTTCCATTTCAATTTTTGTCTGGCTGTTTGCTCTTGGGCCAAAAAAGGATGCTAAGAAGTGGGATAATACTGAATTTTCACAATTTGGGTGGAGGCTATGTATGAATAGTGACACTTGGTCATTGTGAAATTGTTTTGCAGCTTGTTCTCATGCCATACTGCAAATCGCTGGACATCTTTACAGTGGGAGGCTCAGGCGAAGACGTGGTCACAAACAGTGCTTGGGAAACTTTCCAAAGATACCGGTGTCTGGAAAACAGCAGGAGTGTTGTGAAAACTCCCATGACAGATGTCTGCAAGAACATCCTATTCAGCATTTCTGCTCTATTGCATGAGACTGCGTTATGTACGTAATCATCTACTTGCAGGACAAACTGGGCCTGGAAGCTGGATGGTGCTTCCAGGGAAAACAGGGAGGGTGTGTGTGTGTGGGATGAGGCAGGTGGTTCACATCCTATGTGGAGGTACTCATTCCCCTGATGCTTTTCTCTACTTAGCATGCCAGTGTGACCCCCAGGGCTCCCTAAGTTCGGTGTGTGATCCCAGCGGAGGACAGTGCCAGTGTCGTCCCAACGTTGTTGGAAGACAGTGCGACAGATGTGCCCCTGGCACCTTTGGGTTTGGGCCAAGTGGATGCCGACGTACGTGAAACCCTTGGCTCTGGGCTGTGCTGCAGTTGCGGCTCTGTGTTTAGGGCTTACTGGGGTAACGCAGCCCCTCTCTCCCTCTTTCCTTGCAGCATGTGAGTGCCATGTCCGAGGCTCCTACAACGCCTTCTGCGACGCAGAGACGGGCCAGTGCCACTGCTTCCCCGGGGTGTACGGGCGGCAGTGCGACCGCTGCCTGCCCGGCTTCTGGGGCTTCCCCAGCTGCCAGCCCTGCCACTGCAACGGCCACGCAGACGACTGCAGCCCCTACACCGGGGAGTGCCTCAGCTGCCGGGACCACACGGCAGGGCACAACTGCGAGAGGTACAGTGTGTGCTCCCTCTCCTTGCCCCCAGCATAATGGGCACAGCAGCCATTGCCTTCTGGCGCTGGTGCTCTGGCAGGTGTGAATCCACAGGGAAAGCCCCTGGACTGCGGAAGCCAGAATAGCGCTATTGGTCCTAGAGGAGGATGGGAACGGGGACTCTCTCTTACCTGCCTGTGACTCCCAGCAGCGCCTGCCCAAATATCTGAGGGTGCATTGTGGGACCCCAGGGCTTCAGAGAGGCTTTCTCCATTGCAGGCCTCCTGAGAGGCATCTGCCTTGGGCCTACTGCTCTTACACTGGTGTAAGGTGGAAAAACGTGCCTCTGTGAGTGGCACAGGAAAGCAGTATGGATGTTTCTGTGCTTCGGCTCTTCATGATGGTTGAAAACCTGGGTGTAGTTGTAACGAGGCTTCAGTCCCTTTGCCTGAGGTCCCCTGTATGCTGTGCACCCCATCACGCAGGTGCCAGGCTGGCTACTACGGAGACCCTGTCCTGGGATCCGGTGACCACTGCCGCCCCTGCCCTTGCCCTGATGGCCCCGAGAGCGGACGCCAGTTTGCCAGCGGCTGTTACCAGGATCCAGTCACACTGCAAATCGTCTGTGTCTGTAGCACGGGATACATAGGTACTTGGCGGGTGCGTGAAGGGGAGCTGGTTGGGTTGAACCTCCTGATGAGAAGGGGGTGTGTTCATATGGGTTGTTGGATGTGACCACAGCACCGTGGAAGCACTCAGAAGGTGCCAGGGCAGAACAGCTTGTGAAGGTGATGTGTGCCACCATGAACCTCATCCCAGCAGCATAGTGAGGGATAACCAGCGGTCAGCAGGGGTGGACAGTTCAGCAGTGGAACCGAGGGGATGAGCGTGCTGGCAACTGGGCTGCAGCACCATACCTTGGTGCCCCTGGTGGTACCATCCATGCTGCACCAAGCTGCCACTGCCTCTGTTGCTTTGAGCATGATGCAGTTAACACCTCCCACTCCCCCACACCATTATTGTCTTACCTCAGTCTTGCCATTTACGGGGCTGCACACTAGTGAGCTGTGATGGTAATTCCCACCATGCCTGTTTGTTCAAACAGGCAGTCGATGTGATGAATGTGCGTCTGGCTTCTTTGGGAGCCCCGACGAGGTTGGCGGCGCCTGCCAGCCATGCCAGTGCAACAACAACATTGACACCACTGACCCGGAGGCCTGCGACAAGAAGACGGGAATGTGCATGAAGTGCCTATATCACACAGAGGGCGAAAACTGCCACCTCTGCAGAGAGGGCTACTATGGGAGTGCCCTGCAGCAGGACTGCAGAAGTGAGTGGGGAGACATGGCTGCAACCATGTTGTAGCCAGCCATGTTGTAGGGGCAGCCTGAGCTCTTTTTAATTTACCTGGGAGCATTTGGAGTGGAGGGGAAACTTAGTTACCTCCAGCTGGAGCTGCATGCAGCTGCCCTGCAGCTCAGTGGGGCTTCTGGTGGGAGAGGAGTCCTTTGCATTTGACGTGGAGAGCAGGGACAGCCTTTGCGTGTGCTGAAAGGAGGAGGCTTTTGCAGGAGGGGGGTTTCTTGCCCTCTCGTTAGCTGTCTTTGTTTACTTCTCCTCCAGAGATGGTGGGTGGCAGGGTGAGAGTTTGGCTTTTGTTTATACCAGCATTCCTGCAGATGTGGCTGGGCTTGGGAGGAAGGTGGGAGCTAAAATGGGCAATGAGGAGGCAGACCCTCCTCTCCCTCGGCAGCAGATGCAGCCTGGCGAGGCAGTCAGGTCACTGGGTGGGCGAGCAAAGCCCTGCTCTGCTTGGCATGCCATCAGCTGCTCCAAGCAGATCTGCCACCATAGCTGTCTGACAGGAACCAGGCAGGCTTGGGCTTTGGCTGTGTGCAGAGGGAGGAGAGGAGGAGGAGGAGGAAGGTTATGCTGCCTGAACGAGTGGCTCCTGTCACCTCCTGTGTGGTGGGGCAGAGGCTGCCGAGGTGTCCAGCCCGGGACAGGGGGATGGTTCTTACGTGGTGCTGGGTATCCTTCAGCGTTGGGTCAGCCAGACCTGGCCATGGGCATTGGGATGAGCCAGCCTCTGCCCATTTCTCTGGGGACTCAGAATAAACTAAATGCAAACTCTGGGCTGCCTGGTAAGGAGGGGGCAGGCTGACATGGAGGCGCCATGCTCTTTCCCTCACAGAGTGCGTCTGCAACTACCTGGGCACCGTGCGGGAGGACTGCGACGGCTCAGAGAGCTGCCGGTGCGAGGCGGCCACGGGGCAGTGCCGGTGCCTCCCCAACGTGGTGGGACAGACCTGCGACCGCTGTGCCCCCCACACCTGGCGGCTGGCCAGCGGCACCGGCTGCGAGCCCTGCGGCTGCCACCCGACGCGTGCCCTGGGACCTGCCTGCAACGAGGTGAGGGCAGTGTGGGGTGTGCTGTGGCGGCTTGGCCTCCCCTGGGTCCAGGGGCCTGGCTGCTGAGGTGGTCACCTCTCCTGTTGAGTTATTTAGATGTTTGGGTTTTTTTTGTTGGCAGTTCACGGGGCAGTGCCAGTGCATGCCGGGCTTCGGAGGCCGGACCTGCCGGGAGTGCCAGGAGCTCTTCTGGGGCGACCCGAGTGTAGAGTGCCGAGGTGAGTCCAGCCTTTTGGAAATGGTCTGTTGGCTGGTGGCCGGGTCACTCCGGGGTGTTCTGGGACATCCCTGCCTGGAGCAGCCCCTCTGGTGACCCCTGCCAGCGCCCACACAAGCCTTGGAAAGGAGGGAGGAAGGCATGGCGGGGGTCTGCCCCCAGGGTTTTGGTGCCTCTGGGGACGGCAGATGCTGCAGGAACCCGTCCCAGCGCTTGCCTGGTTTATTTTATTTCTTGTCAAACCCTTACTTAGCAACTAACCTCTCTGTTTGGAAACTAACTCTTTAACCGTTAGGTTCCAATGCTCTCAGGTAAGCCAGTGTGGTAAGAAACCATATCACAAGTGTGTGGGCTTGAGAATTGGTCTGAAAAACAGTTTGCTTTGCCTTTCAATTGTATGTACTCGAAGACCGCTGGTGCCGCCTCTGGTGCCGTGTTAGGGAGACTGGCCCTGAAGAAATAAGTTGTTTTTTTTTTATTTAGTAGGAGACTTTCCTTATATTTCAGATGAAAATAAAGGAGCAAGCAGAGATCATGCAGTGGGTTAGCCATAGCTACAGGCCGCAAAACAGACAGCTGTGAAGTCACTTGTTTAGAAAACTGGATGCTCTCTGTCCTTTCATTATAAACAAGCCTGTTCATTAGCTGGGAAAGAAACTTCAAACACTGTCCAGACCAGAACAAACTTGTATCTCTGATCTGTTCAAATAGGAGCCTTTGCCAGGAGGGTTTGCAGTAGATTAAGGTATTTTTTTCCTGCAGGGAGGAATGTGCTTGCTGTGGTCTTTAATAAATCCTTTACAACAGAGATACCTTAAGAGCCCATTATCTAACCAGATAGGCAGGTCACAGCTACTTGGTTAATGCAGCAGATGAAAGGACTGGGGAATTGTCCCAGTTCCTGAGTACATATTGGGTTTCTTAGGGGGTGAGGCAGGCTTTCGGGGAGGCTGTGTGTGTTCTGGTGTGGAGAGGGGCACTGACCCTGCTGGCTCCAGGGCAGGGATTGTCTCTTGGTATCAGCTGTCTCCATCAGGGTTTATTGATGGAGTCCATCTGCATACCTTATCAGTAGGATTTTGCAGTGTACCAGCATTTCTGGTCTCATGGAGTTTCTGCTGCCTTTTGAGCATGTGACAACCTGCTTTTAAACATTTCTGAAGTAAAGAGAGGATGTATTCTTCGGAGCCTGTTTTTACCATGCAAACTCGATGCTTTCCTTCCAACCCGCCACCCCTTCTGCTCCCAAGTGACATGGGAGACTCGCTTGGGTGGAAATGCAGATTTTTCTTCAGGATTGCATCCAAGAGGAGGTCTCTGTGTCAGGGGGTAGTGCCAGTGCCCAGGGCTGGGCTGTGGTACCCTGTGGCACAATGCACCAGATGGGCTCCAAGTGCACGTTTGCTCATGGAGCACATCCAGCCCCACGGAGCTGCTGAGTCTCCCTGGCATGGTGGGGTCGGTGCCTCCCGCCCCATCTCCCATCCTTCCTCGGCAGTGAGAGAAGCAACTTCTCAGCTCTCTCTTAGTCCTGGCAAGCAGAGGGGTGGTGTTCAGGCTGGCAGATGTGCAGCTGCTGCGTGGGCAGGTAGCAGCTCTCAGCGGTAAGCGGATTGCAGGCGAACTGGAAAACTGCCATTTAAGGAGCTGCAGAGCAATATCCCTGGAAAATAGCTTAAGTATGGCCTGTGGCCAAGGTGAAGTTGGAACTGAGACGGGGGTTCGTCACAAAGGCATTGGCTCCAGCTGCAGGGGACGCACAGACTCCGGGCCAGCTGCCCTCAGAGGCATGCTCCTGCTGTCCCAGGCAGCCAATGTGGCCACATTTTGTGCTGTGTTCAGGAAGAAAATAGAAACCGATTTGGATGGGGAGCAGCAAGAGCTCATAACTCTGAGTATGGACAGTCTTCACTGTGGGCACCAAGCTGATGCGGAGATATGGATGTCAGTCCTGACAACTTCAGGGTGGGATCCTCCACTGGCTGGGGCAAGTGGCTTCTGCTCAAGGTTGGAAATTGCAGGGTGCATTACTCAAGGGACTGTAAGGTATGATCAATTCACAAGAGCTCTTCAAGCTGTTGGCACCAAGAGACACAAGATCCTGCTGAGAAATGCAGATGATTCTTCCCGAGGGTGTTGCTGTGATGCCCTTTACAAATTTATTAATTACTAAGAAGCCAAAAGCGAGGCCATGTGAACACAAGTGCCTGCAAATAACCTCTGGAGACAGCTATGTGGAGGTGTACAGAATGGCCCATCTAAGACAGCCTGGGGCCCACAGCTCCCCAGGGGTTCCCAGGTACTCACAGCAGCACTGAGCTGTAGATGTAGCCCCGGGGTCCCAGCACACTCCACTGGAAACCAGGCTCCAGAGCATGCTTCCCTGCTGTCCCTAGTGACCATTGCAGGCTGCTGCCTGTGACTTGTTTTGTAGAAATCTTGATAAGATTAGACAAGGTGAAGCAGAAGCTGGAGGCGGCAGATTTTTGCAGCTGGTCTAAGTGCTTTGATTTTCAGTTTGCTCCCTGAGATAGAGAGAAAGCATCATCCAGTGTCACCTCTCTGCATGTCCCCAGTGATCGCACTGCGACCAGACCACTGGGGCAAGCTCAGGTAGGTGCCTACATTTAGGCAGCATTGCAACCCCGTGGTACTAGGTATGCTCCCAGCACCCACAGATATTTGTTGGCGAATACACATCACAGAGAGCCTGTAGGACTGAGGCTTTGGAGACTGCTCACCCCATGCTTTAAAAAACCACAGCAGTTACTCATTTAATTTAACATAATGCCAAAACAAGCAGAGGAGAGGTGGAGAGGATAGGGAGGATAGGGAAGAGCCCAGCGTGTGTTTGTTGGCCTGGTGCAGGTCCCTGTGAGGATTACAGTGAGCAGGAGCTGTGTGTCAAGCAGGAGTCTGCTCGGGAAGGTAGTGCCAGTCCCTTTGCAGAAGCCTCATTGTCCCTGCCCATGCCAGGAGGGTTGGAGGTCGGTGATCTTTAAGTCCCTTCCAAGCTGAACCATTCTATGATTCTTCTGGCTGTTGCTTCAGCTATGAGCTGTTTGCAGCTCTACATGAGCCCGCACGCGAACTTGTGCATGTGCATAAAAATCTTTGCTAAGGTAGTAAATAATAGGGTTACAAATTTCATCAAACTCATGTCTCACAGGCATTCTGCTGGAGCTTTTCCAAAGCCTGGCAACCAAAGTGCAGGACTCAGCATGCTGAGCTCTGCACAGACTTCAGCCCACAAAGCACATTTCTGGCAGGAGGCTCTAGGCTCCCAGGAAGCCTCTGAGATATGATGTAGCTGCAGAGGCAGCTTGAACAATGCCCTTGTACAGCAGATATTCGAAGTTTGAGTTTCATATAATACAAAGCAAATGACAATTTTACTGTCATTGCTGTTTTAATTGAAAAACAGAGCAGAGTGAAGTTTAAAATGCACTGTATGGGGTTGAAAGTTAGGTTGCGTTGCTATTAGAAAAACATAGCTTTGTCAATATTTTCCTGTGTTGAACCTGAGTATCAAACCCTGTTGAAAACCACAGAATTTAGTTGAATTAAGATGTATAAAAGTCATGTTCTTATCAAATGCTTATTGCAGACTTTGGCAGAAAGTTGTTTTTCTCAGTTTTTAGTCTTTGTTGTGTACCTGGTGCTAAAACATCTGTTCACTGAAAATTACTCCATTGCCATTTAAGAATAGGCTTCGTAATCTTAATTTAACACCTGGGTCTTAAACTAGTTGTGTAGGCTGCTTTTATAGGTGGTGTTTATGGTGCAGAAAGATTAGCAGATGTTTATTTTCCTTCCATAAGTGTCTAAAGGAAGTCAGACAAATTCTACACTAAAGGAAATATAATTTTCACTTTGAGTTTCATAATTTCAATTGACCTGTAGTCTTAAAATGTTGTAATATAGGTTGGTTGTTTCCAGAAGATTGCTCTTTTGCCAAGGTCTGCTAATGTGTTAAAATGCAGTGCAATTCTAGGCCAGGATCTTATCTTAACACTCATACTGAAAGTCATAATGCCGAGGAGTTAGCAATATGCTTACAGGGTAATTTGAATCAATAGCTGATTATTCAGGAGAAATTTCCTAGCTCCGCAAAACTTTCAACCTTACAAATTGCTGAATGGTTTTATCATCATAGTGTCTCACTACCGCTGGGAAATGATGCCAGGAATCATGTTTGAACAAACTCTTTGTTTGTTTTTTTTTGCTGTGGAGGAGTTAAACATTTGATGCTCTCCATCCCTGATCTCAAGCAGTAAAGAAAAATATTTCTGCAAAAATTATTTCTGTTCTGTGTAGGATAATGTGTGACACTCGCTTGTCCCTAGCATCCTGTACAGACCTTCCAGTATCAATTATATCATTTCAGCTGTAGTATCAACTGGTCTGACACACCATAGTTAAGTGGTATGCAAATATGTCATATATTAAATTACAGTCTCGAATGGCAGTAAGTTCTAAATATTTAAAATCAGAGGGAAAGGTGGCAGAGCTGTCAGAGTAACTGACTGGTTCATAGATCCTTCTGAGCTTGAAGCAAAACTTGCATTTCTTTGGGATTTCTCCTCAGGTTTCTTCAAGCCTACATTCAATAAACATGTATGAGTGTTACTTTTATCTTTAAGATCAGGAAAAAACATTGCTGAAAGAGAAATGCATTGATCGAGGTGGTATAAAAATTGCTCATGGATACTCTTGGTGTGCATGCACATGTGTTTGTGAATAGATGCAGCTACAATCTTTTGTAGTCATAAGTTGCTAATCAGCAGATCTTGACTGAAGAATTTGGCTATAAAATGTTCCTGTCAAAAACGTGATTTCACTTAAGTCAGAGTATGGCACAGAAGAATGTCTGATTGAGTTAAACACTCAATTAAAGAAAACAATACACCCAGTTCCAAAATGACATTTTGAAACAGAAACCTATTGTTTAACTTAGTAAGTGCTCCTTTGAAAACCCTCAGATCTTTGACCAGTGATTTTAAAAAAACTCTTTCTTTTCCTCTGCTATATTTTCCATGGGAGGTACTGCAGTGTTCTGTTCTGCTCACCCAGGGACAGATTTGATCCCTAACTGATCTTCAAAGCAAGCAGCCCAAGTCTGTGTTAACTTGCAGCCCTTCACCCTGGCCTTCGTCCACTCTGTATGAAGGGAGAATAATCAACCATTTGTCTTGAAGGCCATTTCCAACCCAAACTGGTTAGGGCATCTAAATGTCTTGCAGTAAACTCAGCATCTCTGTGGGATAAATGTGCAAAATGAACCACTGTTCCAAATTTCTAGTCACATAAGTGTAGGTAAGGCATTTAAAAAGAGCTTGCAGGACTTTTGCGTCTTTCCTTATTCCACAGATATGTTAGGTGGAGTATAAAGCCATCACTAGCCCCTGGATAATATCAGAAACACTTCTGCATCCCTAGATGTGCGTGTGTATATCTTGTTCTTCTTGGGGAAAATTAAATAAACCAGGCATATGGTAAAATTAGATGTGGTGTAGTTACTCAAGTGTTACATCAGACTTATGAGTGTGCTGGTTAGAGCCAAAAGCTCCAGAGCCAGGCTATTCTTTGAAGATTGTGTTTGCGTTAGCCTGTTTGAGTACATCAGAAGCAAAACTGCTGTAACATCATTAGCACGGGACTGCGTAGGAGCTGGCCATAGGAATAGTCAGACATAAACCAAGAGAATGGTAGAGGAGCAAGAACTCTGCTGTGGCTAGATGTGATGCTGGAGTACTTTGGCCAGAAACAGTGCTGGGCATGGTATGCTGGATCATTCTGGCATGGTGTTTGCTCTGTTTCTAGCAGGTGATGGGAATCAAGGGGTCTCCTGTTTTCACATCACAGTTCATTGGTCATGATAATCAAATGGCACATGAGTTCTTTTGGTGGATGTGCACTAACCTTCATGAATGATGGATCTGTATATGCACTCACCATCATGAATGATGGATGTGCATATAGTTATTCTTCCATGAGCTGTTTGCAATCCTGTGCTAACCTTTTGCAGTCCATGCCAACTATGAGGTCCTCCTTTCCTTTCACTGTCACTGACAAAGTTTCTGATCCTTTAGGGCAAAGTTTCCTTTTTGTCACTTTAGGGCAAAGTTGTGCATTGAAGTCCCACAGAGGCTGCAGCCAGTGGGTGCTAAGCAGCATTGCATGAGGCAAAGAAGTGAAACCTGTGCACTGAGATATTTGCCTGGTGACCTGTGGTATTGAAGGCGCTTCTCGCTACCTAGAATACTTTATATGATCTTGTCCTGGGCTTGCTTACATCCTCTTGAGAAGTAACCACAGCTGAAGTCAATTGAGGGTTTCATCCCCACCATGCTGTAAAGGGAAGGTTCTCTCTGCAAGATCCTTGGAAGTGCTCCACACCAGGGTGTGAAATAGCCTATAGGTTCTGGCCAGGGAACAGGACTCCTCCGCTAAAGGCATTGGAGATAGTTGAAGTCCTGTTCCACATGGCCTTGGAGGGCAGAACAGCAGTTTCTGTGGGTTTCTGGCCTGCCAAATTTAGTTGTTAATGCTGTGTCCAGAAATAGGGACCCAGCATCTCATTGTAGCATCAGAGGCTGACTGTAGGAACAGAGGTGATTTCAGCTGTGACTGAAGCACTTGGTTAAGGTCATCTAGACTCTAAAAAAGATTATGTGTAATTAATCTCAGGAACGCACATGTCATTTGTGAGATGAAAGGTGAACTGTAAGAGGAGTAGTGATGCTTTTGTGAAAATTTTAAAAATGTTTCAGTCAGTGCTGCAGTAAGGAGTTGTCCGAGGGCTGTAGCTAGAGAGACCATACTACCAACATGTAGAAATGGCTCCCAAATTTTCAAAACAGAAAGAAAATAAAATCTACCAGAATCACCCTATTCTGGTTCAGAGGGAGGCTTTTTCTTGTTTTCCTTTAGCCTGTGATTTTACTTTAAAAATGGAGATAAAATTATCTTCAGTTTTACCTTTTGGTTTGAAAGCTGATGTGGTCCTGTGCATGGTTGATGACTTTCTTCTTCATGAAGATCATGAAGAAAAGAAAGAGCAAGTGTGAAACCAGTCCTTTTGACAGCAATTTTATGTATTTTGGATTCATACTACTGAAGTAACACAGAGCCAGCATTGCCTGCTTCTGGGCTTGGTAGAGCATCCTAAACCAGATAAATAACCCACAGTAATGTTTCTAGCTGCCTCGTACAATTTTCTCATGGGTAACACAAAGCTCAGTTTGGAAGTTTTGTGGAATTCTTCCCCAGCGTTTTCTGTCTTCAAAGATTTTGGAGTTACCACGTAAGTGCTACTAAAGCCATGTCATCTGCCTTTCCTGAACATGCAGGTATTCAGGAATAGAATTACCAACATGGGTATTTTTTTTTCCACTTTAAGCTTTTTAAATCCACAAGTAAATATAGTGATCTGATTCACCAGCAGCAAGTATTCATGTAATTTGATCAGACCTCAGGATATTTGAGAAACACCACATGCCATTTAGCCTCTTTCTATGCAGAGGAATTTGGACAATTCATCATTATACTGAAGGCCTTATTAGTTGACAGAAGGGTTAACTGACCTCCTTCAAACAGGAACTGGACCGTTTGCCTGCAGGGAACATATTCCATGGCAGTTGACTACTTAAGCACTTTCGATGTAAAGTAAAAACAATCTCTTGTGTCAGGGTATAATTCAAAGAACAAAGGACCATTTTGCTCAATTGTGCAGGCAGCAGAAGTTATTTTTGTCTCTTGCCTATCATATTCACATTGTACAAGAAAGTTTTGTTGAGGGGTGATTTGTGCTGCTGAGGCTCTTTGTACAATTTCTGAACTGAAGACCACCACTGTGTTTTGGCATTGAAGCAAACAATGTATAATCTTGAAAATGGCTTTGTTTTGCCCTTTTTTTTAAGGGGCCATGTGCTTGGGGTGTGTGAATTGATTTACAGACCTTCTTGAGCCATTAACCTCCTTCAAGGATGCCTGATAAATGGATGTGTAAGTGAAGGCTTTTAGCAGGTAGCGCAGTCCTTTCCCTGTTCAAGGAATGTGTGCTTGACCTGCTTTGGGTGTGCTCTGCCACAATAGTAGGTAGATGACCTGGGTATTTTCAAGGCCTCTCTTTTATTCTCTGCTGCCATCCCTTTATGAAAAGCTTTGCAAGTTGGTAATTTCCTCTGCTGCTGCTGCTACTTCTGCTGCCTGCGTAATTAAGGAGGAGGAGAGGTCAAGTGGCAGCCCCACTGCATGGAAAGGCTTCTCCTGATAGTGTTAGTTATTGTGTACAAAGCATGTCTGTGCTTTTAGAAATGACCGCATATCAGTAAGTTGATTGAATAACTTCTTTTCATGGCCAGTTAGTGCCAAAGAGGAGCATCTTTATTCTAAAAGCTTGTTAAAAAAGGGTGTTGGTCAAACCCTATCACTCCAATTTGGCAACCACTTCGATACCCTGGGTCTTACCTGAGTAGCATATACAGATAGGTAGGTGTTCACAGTTACAAAAATAAAATGAGAATGAAAGTCCCTTTCAGAAAGGTGTGAATACTAACTCCTGAGTTGGTGATCAAAGTGTGAAATAATTAAAAAAAAACAACAAACCCACCCAAACCTGTTAATTGTCCTTATTCCCACTTGATGGTGACAAGCAGTGTGTAGGCTCTTTGTCATTTGCACCTGTGTTGGGGAAGACTACTCTCTTCTCCCTCAGACAGGACTATTCTACTTTTCACTGCCTGATGTTTTTCCCATTTTCTGTATACCAAAAATGTCAGTGCAGTGTAAGGCTCCTCGAGGCATGTTGTGAAGGTTTTCCCACCATCTGTGGCAGGAGCACATCCTGAGCGAGGCGTTGTACCTCTACATAGAAGATTTCTCAAGGGCTGTTACTCCATAAATCTAGCTGGCAGCCGGTCACAAGTGGTGTGCCCCAGGGCTCAGTGTTGGGACCATTTCTGTTTAACATCTTTATTGATGATCTAGATAAGGACATAGGGTGTATCATCAG
>JAOQGH010000001.1:15749825-15769732 GCA_025769975.1 Gallinago jamesoni | reverse complement strand
GGGATATGGTGTAGGGGAGAACTTTGTAGAGTAGGGTAGATGGTTGGACTTGATGATCCCAAGGATCTTTTCCAACCGAAATGATTCTATGATTCCATAGATTTGTTGTGTACTACTTTAAAGCCACCTTAGCTTTTAGCACCCACAGTGTCCCGTGGTACGGAGCTCTGCCACTTAACTAAGTGCTGTGTAATCAACTACTTCTTTTTATTGTGCTTTTTATGGGAGGTGCAGGGGAGGGTGGTTGATTTTTGATCTGCTGGATTCCTCAGCTGACCGCTGCTCCTGTGCTGGAGGAGACACAAAATGGTTGTTCTTTATTCACTTTTTTTATTTCACTCATGTTGAAACTCATGTTCACTGTGCTATGTGCTTGCCTGATGGTTTTTTTTTTCCCCACCTGGAAAGCCTTACTCTACTTACTCTTCATTGTAGGAGTGAAACTGTGGACTTCAGTTGCTGTCCAGCTGACATTCAGGCATTGCAATAAGTGTCCATCTTTGCTCCATTATTGTGCCTGTTTCTGAGATGTGCAAATCCTGGTCTCGCCTAGAGTTATTGCCTTGTCTCTTTCCCCTTTCATACTCAGTTCTGATTCCCCCATACCCAAGCAGACGCATCCATGATTAGCTGATTATAATTCAGGCACAGACACCACTTTGGTCCTCATTTCCCTACCTCATTACAACTAGTTGATTTTTTTTTATTATTTTTTTTTGTCCTTGCCAATGCCAACCTCATTTCCCTCGCTGTAGCCTTCACACATGCCTTTCCTCCTTCCAGCTTGTGACTGCAACCCACGTGGCATCCAGACCCCACAATGCGACCGCACCACTGGGCAGTGCATCTGCAACGAAGGGGTGGAAGGGCCACACTGTGACAAGTGCTCTCGGGGCTACTCGGGCTTCTTCCCTGATTGTGTGCCATGCCACCAGTGCTTCGCCCTCTGGGATGTGATCATCAGCGAGCTGGCTAATAGGACCCAGCAATTCCTGGATAGAGCTAATGCCCTCAAAATCACTGGAGTCACTGGTCCATACCAGCAGACGCTCAACACCCTGGAGGAGAAGCTCAGTGAAATTAAAACCATTATTGCTCAAAATCCAGCTGCCGAGCCCCTGAAGAACATTGGGAATCTCTTTGAGGAAGCAGAGTGAGTACAGTCACAGTTACATGGATAAGTCTAGCGTGAGAAGGAGTGGGAGTGCCAGCGAGCTGGGATTTACTGGTGCCCCCGCACTGAGCTGAAGATACCCTGGCTCTGCTCCTCCAGCTGGGCTGCTGCTCCTGGCTCTGTTGGAGCACCTTGGCATGCTCAGTGAGCATCTATCCCATAAGCAGAAAGCTGGCTGGGGAAGGTAGGAACAGCAGAGCTACCATGCTCTGGGCAGGGTTTGTCCTGCTCCCACTGTGCACCAAGCAGCTAATTACTGCAGAGCTACTCACGCTTGCCTTGTGCTCCCCTGGGGCAAAGGACAAACACTGCTATTATGTGAGAGAATGAAGAGGGGAGAGATTAAATTACTGGATTTCCGCGTGTAGCCGATGAGTTGGAAATTTGGGCTCCTTTCTGGACTCTGAGCGTGTGTGGGGGAGAAGTGCCAGCTTTATAACAAGGATTGTTTCCATTTTTCTCAGGGTAGGAGCCTTCTAATTTGGTTTAGGGCTAAGCATACAAAAGATGGTAGCTTGTGCTTTTGGAGATGGAGCAGTTTAACATCAAGTAGGATTACAGATGCTTTTAGCCCTGCGTGCAACAGCTAGAGCGTGCTTGTGCATTGTAAAGGGGCCTGCACAAAGCAAAGGGGTGAGGATTAAAGCACAAATGTCTCAATTAAGGATAGGCTTGTGCCCTGGAGCTCCCCCTCTCCAGCTGGAGAGCTGGGGGCTGCTGCTGTCTCTGGGCTCTGTGTGTACTGAAGGAGGTCAGAGCAGCCAAGAAGCTGCTTTTCCCTAATATATGTATCTGTTCTTGCTCCTCTCTGCCTATAAAGAAGTACTGGGCTTTGAATGACTCCTGGAAAACAGCAGACTGTTGGGGTATTGAGAGAGCTGTAAATTGATCACAGAGCTTAAGGAGTGCCTGATTGTTTCCTCATTCTGAAACACTGGGATTGGTGAGATCACCAAGGATGGGAATAGTTTCCCTTGCCCACTTCTGTTGCACAGCAGCATTGATGTGTAACGTACACTTGCCTTTCCTTTTAGGGTTATCCCACTAGCTACAGCCTGCTCTGTGGCTCTCTGAGGCCGTGCTGAATGCTGAGGGTGGGAGGTTTTTCTTCCTAGCCCTAGAGAAATGGCTGGAGAGGAGGGATCTTTACACATGAGTTAAAAAGATCCATTGTGTTAAAACTAAGGCTTCCCCCCAACTTCCTGAAGTTCAAATCTGTCCCATGAGCTCGTAGTAATCAAAACTGCATTTGTAGCTGTGTGGGATGTGAAGCAAATTATGTATGGATCATAGTAGTCAACTCTGACCTATGCAGTTGCCATGGTACAAGAGCATTACGCCAGTCCTCTGGAATCTGCCTCCAGTTAATCTTACACAAAGCAGCTGTTTTCTGAGCAATTTGGTGCTTTGAGTTTATAAACGTGCTGTAGATTAAAAAGTAGTTTTGTATGATAAAGGAAACAAAACAGTATTCTAGGTAGGCATGTTGTTACAAATCACTTACAGCTCCACCAAGGGAGTACAGGTTCTGCCATGGGAGAAGCTCGCCATGGCTCTAACCACCATTCTACAGCAAAGTGAAGCACCAAGGCTTACAACCCTTCCTCCTCCTCCCTGGGCTGAGTCCTGTGCCTCTCTTACAGAAAGCTGACAGCAGATGTCACAGTGAAGATAGCTGACATAGAAGAGAACCTGTCCGCCTTAGCAGTGAAGAGCAATAGCACAGACACTGACCTGAGCGTGCTGGAGACAGATGCCAAAAGCCTAGACCGTGTTGTGAAAGAACTTGCAGAACAGCTAGAGTTCATCAAGATCTCAGATGTTCGGGGTAAGTGTCGCAGGGAGGGGCAGAAAGCAGTGGGGTGGCCAAAGATTGAATTAGTGCATGGCTTTAAATACCAAGTTACTCTTCTAATTTGTAATAAAACACAGGAGGGGAGATTCTTTCTGTGCATTAGCAGAGTTGCTGATGCAGCAGGAATTTTGGTTTGCCCCCTCACCCCCTCTTTTTCCCTCTGCACATCGCAAAGCTGGCTCAAGTTCTTGGGGCACAGAGTTGTCTTAAAGGCTCTTGATTAATACGTTTTAGACAAGACCCAACAGATGAAAGTGCCACAGATTCCAAGATACACCTGGACCCATCTCCCTTACTCCCATCTCCCCAGTCTGTTAAATTGCTGGAAAAACTACCTGCTCTTAGTCTAGTGACTAAGAGCACCCTGTAAGGGCTCAGTTCTGAGCCACTAGAGCCTTGCATGCCCATTGGCACATTGAAATGGGCCAAGAATCAAAATTTGCTGGAGAAAGAGTAACGTCACCAAATTCTATGGAAATTTTGAAAGCTCACTTCATTCCAACTTGAAACAAAGGATTTTTATTGTTTTGGTTTTTTTTTTATTTCCTGCTTTGCAGGAAGTCTGAGGTTACCTCCAGTGAGTGTGGGATTTCGCTGAGTAAGTCAAGTAGGATGTAGAACAGGGGAGTTCCGGACTTGTGGCATTCTGCAGAAAAAAGCTGCCCCAAGGTGCAGAGTGTGGTGACCCCCACACACTTGCTCAAGGCCTCTCTGGCAGTTGTCCCAAACTAAAAGTTCCATAAATCAGCATCTTTCATCAAGCAGCCGCTTCTTAGGAAGTGCTGACCAGTTTCCAAGCAGTGACTCCATAAGCCAGACGTCCCAGGGCAAGCAACAAAAGGGGATAAGTGAATCCTTAGAAAACAGGCTGTTGCCCTATAAACTTAAAAGGCTGATCTCCTTTTGTCCTCAGAGCAAGTAAAATTCTGTCACTAAGGTCAGAGAAAGGCTTAACTTCAAAATACAACAAACTTTACACACTGTCAACTAAGCAAAAAAACCCCAAACTATTTTTTCCCCCCACAGCAGGCCAAATTCTCTTTTCCTTGCAATGGCAGTGAATATCGCTGCAAAGGCCAGCGTTTCATTTAACCTGATATTCAAATTGCTAACCCTCACGTGCCATGTGCCAGCCTCCATGCTTTGGGTTACTTAACAGATTTCTGAGCAGCTCTGTCTGATTTCTGCAGGAGCCTTGGACAGTATCACCAAGTATTTCCAGATGTCCCTGGAGGCAGAGGAGAGGGTCAATGCCTCCACTGTTCACCCCGATAGCGCTGTGGAGCTGTCAGCACAAACGCGGCAGGAAGTAGAAGACTTAATCAATGAGAAGGAGGCCCAGTTCAAGGCTAAACAGGAGGAGCAGTCGCGCCTCCTGGATGAACTGGCAGGCAAGCTGCAGAGCCTGGACCTTGCTGAAGTGGCTGAAAAGGTATGTGGCTCAGAAGGGCTGGTATAAAACCTGTGGCGAAAATAAAACCTCCAGTTTGTGAAGAAGCGATGGGTGGGGAGGAACTGTTTAGGGCATGACAGTACGAGATACAGTTTGTTCATGAAAAGTGCACGTTTTTTGGATGGTGGGGTAATTTGTTGGCTACAACAGGGCTGTCCCATTGGTGGGCTCTGACACCTACTGGCTTTCAGGCACCAGCCTTTCATGTTGGTCTCTCTCCTACCCTTCCCAGTCCTGACAGAGGACCAGTCATTTCATCACCCTAGCTTTAACCCAAAGCCCTGTGCTGTGGACAGAGCTCCCACGTGCAGAGAAGTGCAGGGAGTCTGCTGGATCGAGAGCCATCCTCCTAGGCCTGTCCCCCATTCACACTTACTTTCTCTAGGCCACTTTCTTCCTTTCTGCAGCTCTGTAGGGTACACACTGTGCCTGCACAGTGCTTCTGCTCGCCCCGACGGGCTGCCCTCCTCGGTCACCGTGCTCCCGTCCTCCTGCTTGAGACAAAGCAGAACTTGAAGGGCGCGGGAGTCAAAAGGGCATTTTCTCTGTTGAAGCTGCCTGCTCATCTGTAAATACCATCAAGGGTGGCTTTTTCTTGGGAGAAGCTGGGTGTTCCCTCATTTTCGCTTTGAAGTTGGCCAGCTGCACTCAGAGAACAATCCTGCATGAAGGCAGGCTGTGAGGGACTGCCCATTAACTCCCCCGGGCAGGCCAGCCCTGCGGTAGAGGATGAGTTCTTCACAGGCTCAATTGTCCCCTGTCCTTTACAACTACAGTCATCCCTCCCCACTCCCCCAGCCCTCCTTTTTTTTCTCGGGAGGGAAGAAAGAGACATCTTTTTGTTTAGCTTCCCTTCCCCTACATTCCTGCCTAACTGTTCCTGAGGACTGAAGATCTTGGGTAGATGTTTATCGAGGTCATAAACAGGGAGTTGCTTGGAGGTGTAATCATGAGACACCAAAAAAAAATAATCTTTTTGCTTTCTAGCTACTGCTGGGTTCCATGCCAAACAGGTAAGAGGGACTCATTTGCACTTCAGAGGAGACAGCTGCAGCCAACTTGGCACAGCCCCTAGGTTTTCCCAGAGAGGATTTTCCCTGCAAAGTACAGTGGTTAGTGACTACCATTTGGCAAAAGGTGTGGGGTAGAAAGGGAGCACCTCACAAGAATGGGATATTTTGCAGGTTTTCCTTCTGGCTAAAATAACTCCTGAGTAATTTCATTGTCCAAACAATTGACCAAGTAGTGGATTATTCGCAACACAACATTGCTGATTAAAATAGTTTTGCTTTTTTTTTTAAAAAAAAGTTTACCCTGAAATTTTCAGTGGGAACACATCCTTGACAAAATTCACAAACTGGAAAGTGATCTGGAAAGATACAAGCACAGCAAACATTTGATGGAAGGGAATAGAATAGCTTTTTAAGTGGGATGAAAAAGTTTCCTGTTCAACTTGGCATATTTCAGTTTCTGTTACACTTCTAGGGTAGTAGAGCAAAGGAAAAGATACTGCTCTGCACCAGACACTTTCTTCCTTATAAAACAATTCTCCCTCCAACAGTAGTGAAGACTGCAAACAAAAGGCACAGAGACAGGAGTAGCTTCCAGCTTTAAACCAAAGCTTAAAGGCAGCTTTCTAGTGAAAGATGATACATGGGAAAAGTGGAGGATGAAAGCAAGGCAAGGCTTCCCTCGTAACCTCCACCTACTTCAGCATCAAGGAGCTGTAACCAGTTAAAGGCAGGAAGGTGCAGGGGGCAGAGAAGAAAGGTTAAAGACATGCTTGTATGGACCTGCTGCAGCAACCACCTCCAGCTTCCTTCCCTGTGGTACTGGGGATGCTACCGGAAGGGGCAGAAACAACATCATGTTTCTGTCGGGGTAGAGCAGCGTCCAACTCCATCCCCCTTTGCAGCTTTGCCATGGAAATAAAGCTGTGACTGCTTCCCTTGTCCCTCTGCAGACGTGTGGCACTCCTGCAGGAGCTACTTGTGCTGAGTCCCAGTGCGGTGGCTTAAACTGTCGGACAGATGAAGGAAAGAAGAAGTGTGGAGGACCTGGCTGTGACGGGTTGGTGACCGTAGCTCACAATGCCTGGCAGAAAGCCATGGATTTTGACAGAGACATCCTCAGTGCATTAGCAGAAGTTGAGCAACTCTCCAAAATGGTAATGTGCCAAATCAATTGTTAGGTATTTAAAATAAAAAATAAATCTTTTAGTTGTAACACAAGTTTAGACACTAATTCACAAAATATGTGCCTGGCTTACTTCAAAATACTTCTCTTCTATTGCGTAACATTGGTATGCTTGTAAAGATCCTCAGCAAGCTTAAGTGAAGCTCCAACGCTAACTCTAAACATTAGGCTGAGTTGTTTAAATTAGCATTGATGGTATGGATCATGGCCAGCTTTTAAAAGTGTTCTCTGAGTATTATGAGAAAAAGCATTTCTCATTACTGTCACCTCCAACTCCAACTGAATTTTTGTTTTAAAGACAGGCAAATATGTAATCAAGCCTTACATTTTACTCTCCTTAGGTTTCTGAGGCAAAACAGAGAGCTGATGAAGCAAAACAAAACGCACAAGCAGTTTTGCTCAAAACCAATGCTACAAAGGAACAAGTGGACAGAAGCAATGAAGACCTGAGAAATCTTATTAAGCAGATTAGAGACTTCCTAATGCGTAAAAACCTTACGTTTAAATCATATCTTAATTCTAAGCTTGTGAAAACTATCTTTAGCTCCGAATCATCCTCTAAGGGGTAATACAATAGATATGTGTGTGTCTCCCTGCTGTCAGGCAGGCGTAGTGTGCATGATGAAATCTGGAAAGAAGGGAAAATTGAAACAATATGAAAGTGAGAGCACACTGTGGCACGTTGTTGTATTCATTTCAGTTGAGGCTGTTGTTCTGCTGTAGCTTGCCAGGTGTGTTCATAAGTTCTGGCTGGAAAGACCAAGTACTTTTAAAAGAAGGGGAGAAAAGTCAGAAACTGTCAGTTTATCTCTGTAAGAAAGCAGGTAAAGGTTAAATGAGGCCCTTGTTCACTAGCAAGCAGCAGCACGGCCAGCCCGGTCCTCCCCTGTTTGCACAAGGCCGAGTGTACTGTTAGCACAGATATATTTATGTGCAGCTGTTGGCTTCCTTTCTGTGGGCTCGCATCTCCCCCACAGCCCAGTGTAGCTAATCACCAAGATCTTCAACTGGCTTCCCTCTCGTGGGAGGGAAGTTTCACCCTAAGGAAGCAGTTTTAAAACCTTGATTTTCTTTAGGTCTGGGGGAGGAACTTTTGCCATAATTTTCCTTCTTAAGGGAGAAGCTGGACAAGAATTTGAGTACTGAGACTTCATGGGGTGGAGCGTTCACTCACATCTTTGTCATTTGTGTCCATCTACTAGAAGACAGCGCTGACCTGGACAGCATCGAGGCGGTGGCTAATGAAGTGCTGAACATGGAGATGCCAAGCACTCCCCAGCAGCTGCAAGCCCTAACAGAAGATATTCGTGACCGTGTCGAAAGCCTCTCTGATGTCGAGGTCATTCTGCAGCAGAGCGCTGGAGACATTGCCAGAGCAGAAACGCTTCTGGAGGAAGCTAAAAAAGCGAGGTACACAACCCTGCTCTGAGTGAGCTTCTCTCAGTCACCACCGCCTTGAAACAGACTTTTGTTTCATTGTATCAGGAAATGCTAATCATTTCATGTATCAGGAAATTAACTTTCCCTGATGTAGATTCTCATTCCTTCGCTAAGGGGCAGAAATGGCCCTTTGCAGTGTACGACCACTACTTTTTCCAGTTCCAAAGTAAAAGCATTTTTAGCTTTAACATGCTTTTGCTCCACAGCAAAGGTGCGACAGATGTTAAAGTCACTGCAGACATGGTGAAAGCAGCACTGGAAGAAGCTGAAAAAGCTCAAAATGCAGCTGAAAAAGCCATCAAACAAGCTGATGAAGATATTAAAGGAACTCAAGACCTGCTGACCTCTGTGAGTTCTTTACAAGTATTTCTTAAGATATAGAAACAGCACCAAGTCTGATACTTTAAAAACTGCTGTACGCCTGTCTAGGGAAGACTCTTGGGTACCACAAATCAAAGATTGCACTTTAAACGAATCTAAACCATTCTTGCCTTCGCATAAGCTTTTGAGTTAGTATGACAGAAGTTAGGAAACCATTCACTCTTGGAGAAAAAAAAAAAAAAAAAAAAAAGACTTTTCTCCCCCATGCCCTCCACCACTGAAGTTACACAAACAGGATTGTGTCACTCTAACAGGGCTGGTGTGCCAGGATCCCTGGAAAGTCATACCTCTCACCACGAGGGTAGTGTGTTGGCATAGCCATGCTAATGGTGTCACCACTGCAGCACGAGACTAAAATAAACAAATGCCAGATGGATTAAAGTGGTAATTGCTGTAGCCTGGCCAAGTAACATATTTTCAGACTGCATTTTGTAGCCCTCATGAGACAGTAGTGCTGTCTATACCCATGAAGCTAGAAGTTACACAGCTTCACAAGCCCGTTATTAAATGGTGGAGTCAAATGTCTGCAGTTTTGCCTGTGGATTAGGCAGTGCTTGCATGTGTAATGCAATCAGGTAATTTTAACCATGTTCCTTGATGCTTTTGCAGCCCCACACGTACCTCCATCTTGAAGCAGGGGGCTCTTTCATCCTGATTGCAATTGGCCATTTGTAACAAAATTAAAACACTGGGTTTTACATTGGATTTATGGACATAAATAAATGAGTTGATCAGGGCTTATCCAGAAAGCTTACTGTTATATTCAGTGTCTTTTGTAAATGTAACTGTTGTCCCTTTTTGTTAGATTGCATCTGAAAATGCAGCATCTGAAGAAACCCTGAACAATGCCACCTTACGTCTGTTTGAGCTGGAGAGGAGCGTTGAAGACCTTAAGCAAAAAGCTGCTACAAATTCAGAGAATGTGGCCAATATAGATGAAAAAATTACTACTGCAAAACAAAATGCTGAAGAGGTTAAAAAGGTAAGAAAGTTAAGGGAAAGCAAACAAAACTCTCGCCCCAGGTTTGGCTAAAGGAACATCAGCGAACGTGTGTGAGTTATTTCATTTATTAGTCAAGTACCAAGGTCAAAAAAAAAAGCAAAAAACACCTAATGCACTTAGCAAAGACAGCTGCTTTTTAGTTACTTTGGTATCAAACACAGAGAAAAATCAGTATTGGGCAGTTTTCGGGGTCTAAAATAGCTGCAGGTGACGTCTCATGCTGTCACACTGTCAGCCTTTCATAGATTTTTTTGCTGTCCCTCAGCTTTAATCTGCCACCCCGCTTCCATAGGGTATTTATGGTTCTGTGAGAATGACAGGATGAGGACAAACAGCCCAAAGTTTGGCGTGTACAGAATCAAGTGACAAGAACAGTCGTTAGCTCACTATAAAACCCGAGTCAGAGATCCAAAACTTGCTCTATGACCGTATGGCCTTGCTCCCAACGTCTGCTGTACACCTTTGTAATAGCAAAAGAATGCTCATTAACAAAACAATTGACAAACCTACCAAAGGAAGTTCCATCGCTCTGATCTGTGGCCTATAGTTAGCCCGTTGGTCTCCAGAGAGGCATTTTCTGCCAGGAGCGACGTATTATCCATCAAATCAATTATTTCCAAACACTAAGTAGTATTTCAGGTGGCTATCAAGTAAACACGAGACTTCCAGTGCTGCTACAGCTTGTTAACCTGCCTCTTGGCTGAATTCAGTTAGCTCATGGGAGCCTCTCTTAACCTCAGAGAAAAGCACAGCTGAGAAACCAACCGCATGCCTTCTCCAGCACCTTCACCCATGCCAGCAGGGCAGCAGCTCGCCTTAGTGGAGAGAAACCAGGGTGTTCCTGCCCAAGTGCGAGCATTCAGCTAGAGGCAGGGTCGCTTTCTTACCAGGTAGAGATTTCCATGAGTTAACTGTGTAACCGAATCCCACGAGCCCTTGCCAAGTGCTGGTCCTGAAGCTGTGAAACAGGCCCAGGTCTGCAAAAGGGCAACTGATGAGTCTTCACCCCAACTCCTGGAGTGCTGAGTGTTAAACAGGAAACACCCCAACGCTGTTTCTGCTTTTGTTACTGGAGCTACCAGCGTAGTCTCTCCTCACACCCGCATTAGGAAAGATGCGGGGAGGAAACGCAAACCCACTGCGTTCTTTTGAATGAGCTCCATCTTGTGCTTGAATCTGGAACAACAGGTCCTCAACACCGAGCTGAACGACAAGTACAGAACGGTGGAAGATCTCATTGCTAAGAAGTCAGAGGAGTCGGCCGATGCCAGGAGGAAAGCCACCATGTTGCAAGATGAAGCTAAAGCCTTGTTGGCTCAAGCAAACAGCAAACTCCAGCTGCTCAAAGGTGAGGCTGAGGAGGTTAAGTTGTTATCTTAAGCGTATGAAGGAATGTCATGCTGTTAAACTAGTTATTTATGAGCAGTAGGTGAAAAATGGAAATTGTTTTTTACTGAGATCTGATCTGCTTTCCTTGTTCTCATGGACCCGACATAGTCTTTTGAATCAAAGATTTCTATAGAAAAGCCGAAACTTACAGTGAGAGACAAGCTTCTGGTACAGCACCTATCACTGCTGCTCCAAGAACCCCTGCAGGGAAGGATCATGGCTGCCGTGCTTAGGAGGAGGACTAACCCCTCCAAGCAAGGCCCCCACCTTCAAACAATGCCTCTCCCACCCCAGAAAGCTATTAAAACAAAAGATAATCCAGATATGTCAGTTCCAGTTCACAGATTAATGTAACATTTCCCCTTGGCAACTAAAGCTGATTCAAGCAGGAGGGGCGATTGCCAGGGAGGGAGCTAAGTCTTCCCCCTGTTTTTGCCAGGCCAGGAGCTTGTTCTTCCCCTCCGCTGCCCCTGTGGAGTTACAAACCCCCTCAATAGTCTTAACCATAACAAGCCAAAACATTTCTGTGAAAACCACCACACAGCAGAGAGTGACCATTATTTTCAACATGAATTGAAGTATACTCTTGGATTTCCACTTCAGCAAATTACTTCCTTCTTGCTTTACATACACCCAGTGTTAAGGAAACAAAAAGGTGCCATTCCAACTTTTTTTTTTTAATCAGATTCTCTTCCAAGATAAAATTAAATTTTACTAGTAGATTATCTGTAACAATAATGATTTACATTTTACTGCATTGTAACGCCCCTAATTAAGCTGTTTTCCCCCTTTCTTTGCTGACAGACTTGGAAAATACATATGAAAACAATCAAAAAGTTCTGGAAGATAAAGCCAAGCAGTTGGTGGAGCTGGAGGAGACCGTTCGCTCCCTCTTACAGACAATCAGCCAGAAGGTTGCTGTTTATAGCACGTGCTTATAAACAGCAGCAGGAAGTGCCTGTGTTCAGGAGGGATGCTACAAGTATTACACTAGTTCTTTTTGACATTACACTGAGACCTGATAAAGTGAACAGGTTTTATATTGACTTTCAAGTCACAGAACCAAAGACAAGTAACTTTTTGATGTTGAAAATAAACAATACTTTCGTATCACTGTATGTACCTTGTATGACTCACTAACTTCCTTCCTATTTTTGGTAGCTGAAATAGTAAATGAATTAAACCTTTGACAAGTCTTGGTTTTAAACTGGTTATAAAGATCTGGTAAAGTCTTGGCTCCCACGATGTAATTCCAAATAAGGGCTCCAATTACCACAAAAAGAGGATGGTCACTCAGAACAAAGTGACAGGTGATTGCAGAAGTCCCATCCTTGTGCGGTTAGCTAGCACCTGCCCAGCAGTACTCACACAGGATTGTTTACCCTCTGCGTGATTCTCATTTAGGTTTAACCTAGTTTCATGTCACTGACGATGAAACACTTGCTGTGTGAAGTGGAAGCAGAGGTCAGCACTGAAGGGGTGAATGTGGTTTAAATTTCAAGCAACAAATTCAGGTGATAAACCAAGCGGATTGAGCCTCTCTGGAAAAGGAACCACGAAAGTTCAGAGAGCACTTAGTGGAGATGGGCTAAGGAGCTGCTCTCCCACAACAGCTTACACTCAACAAAACACAAACATAACTTTTTCCAAAGTGCAAGAGTAACATCCAGTTCACTGTACTGCAGCTCAAAGTGACACAGAACACTGCACTGTTCTACACTCCATTGTATTGTATGGCACAAACTGATTTACAGCATTCAGCAGCTACACAAAGTAGCATCCAAAAACACGCATTTGCACATCCCGACTGCAAACCCTGACCGAGGAACACATCTGTGCACATACTTTGACCGACACCTTACCTACCCTTCACTAACCTCAGCAGAAGTTAGTCAGGACAGCTGTGACAGAATCTATCACTACCCAAGCAAACTGTAGAGCAGCACACTTAAAGAAATAATTACTCTAAGCTCCATAGACTACAAATGCTAGAGCAAAAAAAAAAAAAAAATCCATCACAGGAACTGATGACCATACCAGCATCAAACACCTCTCTGCTGCCGGTGTACTTACAGCTGTTAAAATACAATCTGCAAACCTAGCAACATTCAGACTTAACTGCCATCAGAGCACTGACAAGTGGCTCAGTAGCTCATCTTATTTTTAACTTTACAAACATTCTTTGTACTCTTAACTAGAACAGGAACAACTGCAAGAAAAATAACAATACAGTAACAATCTTAAGGCCTTGAATTTTATTTTCAGATCTCTGGGACGCTACAGTTTCCAGTATAGTTTTACTAGTATTCTTGATTAAAGTTTCCCTGACTTTCCAAACATCATCAAACATGAACAAAACAAGAAATGAGAATTTGTAACTGATCTCAAGGCTGAACTGCCTTGAGACTGCCCCAACAGTCTGGGGGGGGGGGGAGCAGAAACAGAACTGTTCCAAAAAAAGCAAGGCTTCTAGGAAGAAGCAAAGCACAAGATAACATTTAATTGCATTTACCTGCAACAGGTAGAAGTGATTCCAAAATGTCTAGATCTATTGGAAGAATCAAGTTTTTCTTCCTTCACTATTGTCTCACCTTTGCTTTCCTTTCATCAGCTTCCTACCAACACCGGAAAGCAGATCCATATTAACTCCCTTACTCCAATATAATCCAATCCAATACGGATACACTGGGTCATCTCACAGCCTGGTGACAATTTTAACGAGCTGCCATGGTTTAACCTGATCTACAATTAAAACTGGAGTTAAAACAAAATAAAGAACAGCATCACTGGTGTTTGTTGATTAACAGGCATCTTAATAAAATGGTAACACTGGCATCCATTTCCATCGCTCAGTACAGACACTGGATCAATCCTTCATTAAGAAGCTGTAAAGAAAGGCAGCAGGATACAACAGTCTTGTACATACACAAACCCAAGTCGCTCTTGCATCGCTTTCTGGATGCACCTTTCTCATCTATCATGCCACTGGCATCATGAAAAAGGACACACACAACACCAGCAGGTACTGAGGAGGTTCTTGAGATTTTCTTCAAGGCAGGAGACCTTACAAAAAAAAAAAAAAAAAAAAAAAAGAAAGAAAAAAAAACAACCAAATAAATGGCACCCTGCAAAAGAAAATTTAAAATGAGCAAATGGGACCAGGCATATTCCCTACACACAACAGGGCTATTCCAAAGATGCCATTTGTTTGTTTCTTCATGTATTCAACAAGGAGTAACAGGGTCAACCAGCAAACAAAACCCAAGACGACCCTGCAGCCATGTTAAATATTTATTAAGCTCTCTTGCTAGAGAAGAGACAGACAGAGAGCACAAAATAGAAAACAGAAGAAGAAAGTACGTCTTAATTTTGTGGAGAGCTGACACCACAGCCCTTGTGTGCGGAAGGTGCAGAATAACCCTCATGTCATAACACTTAACAGCAAGTGCTGCTTCACTTCAGCATTTCAAGTTTAATAGAGTTGGACATGGAAGCTTTAAAACCAGAAAAGATTAAGTAGCAGGAAGATAAATTTTTCTTCAATCTTTCATTTCTCCATCAGCACTCAATTTTTCCCCTGATGAGTTTTCAATATGAAAACATGATGTGTGGAGAATCACACACACACACAAGAGTATTTTTCTCTTTAAAAAGTCGGTTTCATTTTAATGGATCTATACGAGCCCCTCTTCTCCCAACACCCTAACACTACTAGGCCAAAACAAATTTTGGTACTTGTATGTAAGAAGTAGGTTAAATACTAAAGTTAATCCCTTAGAAGGAAACACCTTTTTGTGCGGAAGTGACAGTGGCATTTTAAGTGCCAGCGACATTATAAGTGCCAGCGTTCAACAGGCTTAGTCTATCTCTACTTCAAATAAGAAAACACCAGATGTGCTGGACACTTATTTGGAGTTTTGACCAGCACACCTGGTAATCCCATGCAGCAGCAAAATGTTTGGTTTTGAAAAAGAGAAGAGTTCTGTCAGGCTGTTTTTCTGCAACATTCATCATGTAAATAAACATGTAATTTTAAGTGTTCAATTTACAGAGACTGACTGGATTATTCCACTTGTTCCAAACTCTACTTGCTTAAGTATTTGATGTTTAAAATGAAGAGATTCTTTTCATTCAGTCCTAAAATCCTCAGACTCAGCCTTCCACAAGGGCCCACCGTCCATTTTCAGAGATGTACTATGCAAGTACAAAGATCTGCTCTTTTATTTTAGAAGTTGATAGCTTTGCCAAAAGACGCTGCTAGGTTTGCTTCCCTGAAGGCTTCTGACACTGTCTGTAGAGAGCAAGCACAAAAAGGTACAAGTTATTAGTGTTTACATGTGATTACAGCATCTCTGGGTAGCACTGGTGTTCAACAGGCTATTCACAAAAAAAAACTTACTGGGTGGGCATGGCAAACTCTGGCTACATCCTCACATGATGCTCCATATTCCATAGCAAGGGCAGCTTCATTAACCATTTCACCAGCACCCTGTAATTTAATGGTGTTTGTAATTAGCCCAAATCTTTATGCAGTTGTCCACGTCCCCCTGAATCACTAACAGTTTGTAAATAAGAATCTTTTGCTAAAAAAGAAGATGTATTATAACTAGCATTTCAGCTGCGTTCTAGTACAAAATATAAGTACTTAGTCTATTTTGTGACTGTGCTCAACCCTAGCGCAGATCTAAACAAAATTCTTAATGAGAATATTTTTTCTCTCTGGGAAATTGTGCAAAATCTGGGCTTCTTCCCACCAGAAGATACTGGTCAGATAATGCCCACATTTTCACCAAAGCTACAGTGTACATGATCGCTGCTGAGACCTCCCAAATACCAATGGCTTCCTGAGAAGTTAAATAGATAACTAGATAAACAAAAGCATTTTACTACATCTGCACCCTCATTTTTATTAATGTGAGTTGAATTTATACCTATTTACTCAGAAAACTTTTAAGAAGCTGTCACATTTTTAGCATTCAGCTCCACAATCATAACACTTTCCCCCAGCCCTTTCTCACTGAAGAAAATTAGTCTGTCTCACACCAATAAACCTAAGTTGTGCTTCCTTTAAAGTATGTTGATTTTTAAAAGACTGGCATTGTGAGATAAAATAACAAGCATTAACATATTTGATTATGTATTCCTATCAGAAATTATAAGAATTAGATTCAGAAACAAAAAGCCTATCCACTGGTGTTTGCAGTATATCTATTCACAGGAGTAAAACTTCCTTTCCAGGAAAATGGAGAGCAGTTTTAGTATTTCTCTTAAAGAAAGCAGTGTACAAGATGCATGGAAGTGGTTTTGCATACATCTTTAGAAAAAAAAAAAAAAAAAGACTATTTAAAGCTAAGGAAAACAAAACAGAGAAAGAGATTAAGGTCTAACCTTGGACTGCATGGGACAGTGGAAAACAGTACTTTTCCAAAATAGAATTTTCTGATTTCTAATCTGCAAAGGATTCTTAGTTAAAGTTCCATAAGTTACTGCCCCCAGTTTTGGTAACTGCAGCATGAGGTTACCAACTCCGCTGAAGTCTGAAGTTCAGAGAGTGGGAAAAAAAAAAAATAAAAAAACCACACCAATGAAAGAGCCATGGTCTATTCAGCTCCCTCAACTTCCAGAGCTTCAGTCAACAACTTCTGCTGTTCTCTTGAGTATTTGGCAATATTCATTCAAAAAAAAAAAAACCAAACCCAAACCAAAACAACAACCAAAACAGAACAAAAGCAAAACCCCAAAAAACAAAACACAAACACCCAACAACTGGTCAGGGAAACCAATTAACCCTAGCAATTCTTGGGAAAAAAAAAATAAATATGCTCGGTCTAAGACCAAAGTAACAGAAAATAGGGAGGAGGGCAGGCCTGCATTAGAGAACAAGAAATAAAACTGAATCAAATCTTCCCTCTTCTTACAAGGACTTCTCTTTAATTGGCAACTACTTTGCAACTGTGCAACACAAATGAAAGCCCCTTACAAGGGCCAGAGAGCAGCACAATCTACAATACTTACCGCGCCTAAAATGTGAGCGCCCAACATCCTGTCTGTTGATTTTTGACTAAGTATCTTCACCATGCCATCTGTGTCGGCATTTGTCTTCGCTCTGCTGTTGGCAGCAAACGGAAATTTCCCAATTTTGTATTCTACACCCTACAAAACAGGTATGTGTTACTGAGTGAGCGACCAACAAGAACAATGTAACCATAGAAACAATTTGGTAAGCACAAGACCAGAATACGAAAATAAAAATATCCGAAGACATACAGAGCAATGCATAAGAACAACCACCAAAAGGGATATAAGGGGGATATTAGAAGATTAGCAAATGAAAAATACAGAAGTCATTCACAGAAGAGAACTGTCATCCTTGAGAAAGTGGCATATAGGAGGGAGTCATTCCATCATACAACCTAAGAAATAAACTCGTATGCAGAAATTCTCCTGGGAAAAGTAGCTGGATAAACTACTAGGTAGTGAAACCACGCCCAAGGTGGAAAACAGTTTTGTGTGAGAAGAAAACAAACAGTACCTCTTCCTTCAGCTGTTCTTCTGATTTGCCAACCCAGGCCACTTCAGGGTGAGTGTATATCACCGAGGGTACGCAGTTGTAGTCAATGTGAACTGCTCCCCCAGCCATCCCTTCTACGCAGAGAATGCCTTCATCCTCAGCCTTGTGGGCCAGCATCGGTCCAGCAACTACATCACCAATAGCATAGATGCTATCAGACCAATGAGACAGAATAAGACACCGTTTAAAAACATCCTAGCACACCTAGGGTACCTTATATAACAGTCAGCTTAAAACATGTTATTGAAAACTCTTTACAATATTAAATTTCAAAAGAAATACAAAGTATTTCCACAGCAGCTTCCACAGAATGACCACACTTCAAGAAGTACTAGTGATATGAAATACACACAGGAACTTCTAAATTACAAAGCTTCAAAGGTTGACTAAAAATCTTTAGTTCCTGAAATAAAGAGAAATTACGAGTTTTCGTTATAGAAATCTATATTCTAAAATTTAAGAGAGTGGTTTAGTAGGTTAAACTTTTAAAAATAAGAGTTCTGCTTTAAAAAAAGTAGAAAATATTATGTAGTATTACTTACTTTGGAATTTTGGTTTGGAATCTATTATTGACTGGAATTTTCCCCCTCTTATCAAGTTCAATTCCAATATCTTCAAGACCTAGATTTTTTGTAAAGGGACGTCGACCAATGCAAACCAGGAGCACATCACAAGTTATTACTTCTGCCTTGCCACCAGAAGCAGCTTCAAGACTAGAAAAATAAATAGCAAAACCACTAAGCTGTAAACCTTCAGTGTTGTATTTCTCTGAGTAGTAACCAATATGATCCTGACAGTGACCTACTGGCTAGATCTGGCATCCAAAACACTTGATTCAACTGCCCCACACTCATTCCTTACAAAAGTTAAGAGGGAGGAAAGGACAGTAACTCCTGCTACATTTGTTAGCAACTCTTAGACACAGAAATTTGGAGTAAATATCCACTAGCAAGTAGCATTACTTGATATGACAAAATGTGTACAGCCAAATAACTGGTGCTCAGTATTTGACATCTAAACTATGTATGTTTTGGGGTTGGGTAGGGCCATGGATTCTGAGCAAGCTTTCTTCTGGCCCAAACACCCATTAGCAGCTGCCCTGCATCACGTGCATCCCTCAAGTGCATCCAGAACAAGCTGAGTTCCTGTGCTCTGAGTGCGCAAGAACCAAAGCACGGTAAGTGAGGATAAATAGGAAGAAATGAGTTTCAAATGTGTTTCAGCATATTCCTGAGATAAAACGAAACTCTAAATGTAGGAACACGAGAGACATAATCAGCATCAGCGCAGTAAAGAAGTCCAAATCTAGGACTTTTACAATGGCAAAGGACAAACTATGCTGAGGTATGGCAATACAGCAAATACAAGCCACCATATTAAGATTCCAGTGGAAAAATATCCCAACATTTAAGCTAACTTTTGTTAAGTAACATTAAGCATCTTCTTAAAACTCAAACTACAGTTTATGTAACCACACTGCAGAGAGAACATATTAACAAGAAAAAGAACAGAAGTAGTGCATACATATGGACTTTTTCAAAGCAAACTTGCTTTCTACATTTCTATATTAGCTCTTCATCTGTAAGTCTTCAAAGGGCTTAGCTATGGCCACTAAAAGACACTCTGGGGTAGTTTCATTCATTTCTACTCAAAAGCAATCAAATCTCTGCCACGCTTATTTGGAGACAAGAGAGGTATGGACAAAATAACCCCTCCAGTAAGCAGCCAAAAATGAATGGTGTGAAAATGACTGTATGAACAATCATGATATTTATATTAATTATACCAGGAGTAAAGATATTCCATGAAAAGAATGATTTAGAGTTCTGCTTTGATTACTGATCTCACTAAAACAACACTGGTTTTATACTAGCACACCTTCAACTCGTCAATGGAACCGCTCCTGTATATGCAATCTAGGACTCAATAAACCCAAAATTATGAATTTTCTAAGTTACAATACCAGAAAAATATTTTCTTTAGTTTTATGTTAAACACTTACGCTACATCAATTTTTCCATCTGGTTTCTTGGTAGCACCAGTAACTTTGGTGTTCAGTTTAAACTTCAGTCCCTGCTTCTGAAGAATACGTTGGAAGTTTTTAGAGATCTCCATGTCAATTCCCATTCCACCAACATGGCCCATGAACTCAACAGCTGTCACATCTGCACCCAGGCGCTGCCAAACTGAACCCTGCAGCCACAACAACACACAAAAGTTTTTGAAAGGAAAACTTCAGAGTTTTTTTTACTGTAATACTTTTCTCTTTGATTGTAAACTTTTCAAAAGCAGGACAACATGTAAGAGCAAAATGATCAGCTTTTACAAACATTACAGTATAGGATAAGACACGTCTATATCCACTACCTGTCCCATCTTTTCTAAAAAAAAAAAAAAAAAAAAAAAAATATTTATCACCACTTGTCTGCATACCCAAAAAATTAA
>JAOQGH010000001.1:15725280-15749725 GCA_025769975.1 Gallinago jamesoni | reverse complement strand
CAGGGGTCTGGATACTAATGTCACATGGACCTTCACCTACTACAGACTGGGAAGGAGGCCAAGAACAACCTTTCCACCAAAAACTTCAGTGATTCACAGAATTATCTTTTAAACAAATAACTAACAAAATTAAGTAGAAATTAGGTATATTTCAGGCTACAGATACAGAAAAATTAAGAATCATTGAAGATTCAGAAGAATCTGAGTGTAGCTCAGAAAATCCAAAGAAAGTTCTTTGCAGTGTTCTAATAGGACTACAGATTATACTAAAACAGTACCACATTATGGAAATTTTATGCAATAAAATGGAACCACTGCTGCTTCTATTTGTATTTATAACCATAACTATTACCATCAGCTTCACCAACAAAACCCATATACATGCTCAAGTTACCCACATCTGTCCAACAGAGCATTTCACTGTGCTTTCACTCTCCCCGCTCAATGGCCAGCAGGCTGAGCTGCACTAACCAGATGGGTGAATTTGCAAGCATTTGTAAGACCAACAAACATACATTATTCTTGAATCACACAGGTATGAGGCAAAAGGACTCAGGACCAAGATGAAATACGTTTCCACTCCTTTGGTTGTTAGATAGAATGCGCGTAGTCACATCACATAAAAATTTATTGATATCAACTGCTGTGCACAAGAATTTATCCTGGCTTGAAATGAACTTCCTTTAAAAAAATGAAGTTCTCTCATTTATAGAGAGATCAAGTACAAATCTCAGTGAAAGCTGACAACAACAACAAAAAATCCCTGTATGAGGCCCTGTATGTTCCTCTCTAATTTCTCTGCTTAGCTAACCAGCTGCAGGAGTACTGATCCTACAAACACTTATCCCAGCTTTTCTGGTAGAAAAGGGAGCTGGCAGGCTATGGAGTCTGAACAGTTTCATTACAACTTAGCCAATCATCTGTTAAATCACAGCAACATAATCAAATATAACACAAAAAATAACATCCTGTTCCTATGTAAATTAAAGACCAAGTTTAAATATCCTCTCACCAGTTCCACACCAATGACACCTGCACCAATGACCACCATCTTTTCAGGAACTTTTTTCAGTGACAGCGCACCAGTGGATGACACAATATTATCTTCATCAATCTAATGACAAAAAAATCCACAAAAGAAGGTTTACAATCTCTATTTTGCATTATGCAGAAAACACATAGACATTGGAAGTACAATCAGATGCAAAAAATTATTACATATTAAATTGTGTGGGTATTACACACTGAAAAACAGTACCATTAAGATTTCAAATACGTACAGTAATTCCAGGGAAGGGAGCAACTTCAGAGCCTGTGGCTATAAGTATGTTCTTTGTATTGATAACTTGTGTGCTGCCATCGTTTTTGGTTGCAGTGACTTGGTTTTTGCCAGTTATTTTTCCAAACCCAGGAACGTGTACAACCTTTAGTAATCAGAACACAGTAAATTCAGGTTCAAATTACTTATGGAAGCTACTCTGCACTTAACCTGAATGCCACTAATGCTTTAGAGAAGCTGCTAAACGTCCCTTTGCATCACCATCTAGTACAAATCACAAAGTAATTGTATACTGTTCTTTTAAGTAGATTAAGAATGAAGGATCTGCTCATTTAAAAGTTTCCTAGAAGAGAAGCATTCAAGTTCTGCCCTTGCCGAGTCAGTCACTCAAATTAATTTACGTGGCAAGAAAAATGAAAATCTAAAAAGCAAGAAATTCAGATCAGAAAAAAATCATGGCTGTACCTCAATATACAATCCAAACTAACCTTGTTTTGTTTAAATAAATGAGCAATTCCACCTGTTAAGGCCTTCACTGCACCACTCTTCTGTTCCATCATTTTCTCTAGATTCAAACGGATTCCTGTAACTGTTAGAAAAAAACCTTCTATCAAACATTGTAGCATTTTTGTTTAAAACTTATTTATTTATTCAAAGCTGTTAATTAACAGCTCCGACACAGTAAGATGTCTTGAATGGCCCGACCAAACAGTAAAGGCTACATTAAACAACTGCTATGCTAAAAAGCAGGATTACACTTTTCAAATATAACTTATCTAGCCATGATTCAGGGTTCAAGGAGCAGATACGTGTCTCCCTAACCCTCTAACTGACCGATATGTTGAAAAAGTTTTATGACCAAAAATATACAGTAGCCAGATTTGACTGATTAAATTTGCTTGCTGATGGAAATCATTTATGCTAACAGGCACTTAACAAGCTGCTCTTCACACTCACTTTCGATTCCTCTATTGGCGAAATCTTTTCCATGGGCCAAGTGATACAGATGTGAGTTGTTCAGCAAGGCCTAAAACAGACACGTGGAAACGTGAACTGGGACACACATTCATGATTGAAATTATTATTTATATTACCAAGACAAAAAAATATAAATCTGATGTTATTTGCTAAACAGTCTCACTATTAAAAAGTCTGACATCTACATATTTAAAAAGGTGTATTTCAAACAGTAATTGTACACAGCAGCTTATAGTAGTGATGTGTTTTATGAAGTTACATATGTAACAGAAAATAGTTAAATTCACACCTATCCTTTTTGCTCTTTTCACCATGTAAACTGTGGGGATTAAAAAAAAAAATAGGCTTTATGTAGAGGAAAGAAAGATGATTTGACTTAAGGGAGAATTTCCTTATTTCTCTCAGACAAGAGATTACTTGTCAATGAAAAGAAGATACAGAAAAACTGGATGAGGAAAATCTATATTGATTTTGTAGTTGAGTAGCTGTGCTAAAGTCACACAACCACATAGGTGCTTGAGCTGAAGCTAGATGGCTTAGAGCTAGCTCAGGTCACTGAACATTCAGAATTCAAAATTAAAGTTAGAATAGTTTTTATAACGATGTTTATAAATCAGCAGCTTAAATGCAGAACCTCTAGAACTGTATTTCAATTAGAAGTAGCAATAGGAAGGGATCCTGGTAAGAAAAATGATGTCTTTCGCCACAGACATCCCAAACGTGAATTTATCATTGTCTTTTCAAGAAGGACAACAGCACAAGTCTGAGCAGAGTGAAAGAAGGCACAGTAAAACACTCAAAGCACCTTTTGAAATACCTGCCTTATATACCCACGCTTGAGTTAAACAAACACTGTCAGAATAACTCAATTTTTATTAACAAGTCTTATCAACTCTCATTCTTTAAAATCAATTTGCCCATTTCATGTAAGTGTCACAACCCTGAATCTGTAACATCCAACGTTACTGAAGACACAGCCACCACTTCAGACTTCAGTAATTCAAAAAGAAATAATTCCATGCCCAATGTATTATTTTGGGTGGCTTTCTGGAAAGGAATTTTTGAATAGATTGTTATTGTCTCCATGTATGCAGCCTATCTATCCACTTCTTAAGAAATTTATTGCTATTATTTGCCTTTAATTTAGATTTACTTTCTCTACTCCTAGTGACACAGTTCCACATTCCTTTAACATGAGAGCATCATCTTGGACAAAACTGCAGGTTTATTTTGAACAAACTGACAGGAGAGGATCAAGAACTTCACACGGTAGACTACAAGAGATACAATCATCTGAAACAGTTAACACTGCACTCAGTTACTGGTTACAACACAGACTCAACAGCTCATCAGATATAACTGTATGCACCTCTGGTTTTCATTCTCTTCCATTCTTTCATTTGGGAAAGCCCACAGAGTTTGCAAACAAAACACTTCTACTGAGCAAATAAAATTTTAACCCTTTGGGTTTTTTACCTGGATCTTCAGCTTATTTGGATTGCAATTTCAATTTTTAAAGTATATCAGTCTTCGAAAAAGACTTAAGGAGGATCAAGTGACACACATAATATCTGTTGTTTTTAATGAAGTTATGACAAACTATGTACACTTACCTTGGATGGAATACATCCAACATTCAAACAGGTTCCACCTAAGGTTTCATTTTTTTCTACACAGACAGTCTGGGGAAGAAGTGGGGAAAAAAGAACTTTTTAGCCATACTATGCCATCATTTCCTTACAGGGTATCTGACAAGTTAGAATTGATGACAAAGACCAGGCATTTACCTAATAGCTCTTCCTGTAAAAGCATGTTGTTAATTTCATTCCTAGATTTATTTTGTGGCTCAGAGTTCCCCTCCCACTTTTTTTCCTAACTTAAAAACCCCCAAATGGTTCTTGCAACAAAATTCTCTACCAGAACAGCACCACATTACCCAGTGTACCATTTATACTCTCATACAAGTTTAAATGCTGCTCTTCTGCTTCAAAAATCCAAAGATACCTCACTTAAATACAACACTCAGTTCTCTGAAATATATTCTCCTTGCAATTAAAAAAAAAAAACCTGCAAAAAGCAAATAATGTGAATCACACAAAAGATTCCTGAAAACAATTGATCACAAGCAAACAACAAATAAACCAATACGTGTTACAATCACATGGAGAAATCTTTTATTTAAAATAAAAACCCCAAACCATAAACATTTCCCTCTGTAGATGTGCTATTCTGCAAGACCCTTTGCTATAAAGTTGTGCCAAAATCTATAAAGAAAGAAAGAATAAAAATCAAGTAAAGTACAGCCAAGCAAAAATGAAGTCATTACCAACAGGGATGGAAAATATTTCATCTCCTTTTCATCAACTTGCCAACATCAAAGTGTGCAAAGGAAAAAAGGCAACTAACAAAGTTTCAAGTAAAAACAGATCACTTGTGGGGGCAAAGAGGGTACCATAAAGCTTTTTTATGGATGCAAAGGAATTGGCATCTCCTTCTCTGCAAGGTGCACACATGTTCAAAATAATAGTTCCTTGGTTTATACTCTAAGAGCTCCAACCTGCTGAGAAGTGACTGCCAAGGTGAAAGCCTTTCATCATTTCTCTAAATTGCTATTTTTCTGCTAAAGTAACATGAAGAGCAGGATTCCCCATATCAAATCACAGAAACACATTGAGACGCACTGATGATCCCTTTTCTACCATTCCTCCTGAGTTAACACATGAAGACATGAAAAATGATCCAAAAGCTTTAAAAGCTGCACTATGGATCAAACAGCGCCAGACTCCTCCTACCTTTACCTGATTCTTCCTCATCCACTGTACATCAGCTTCACCAACAAGGCCAAGCAAAGTTGCCAATGCCCAGAGAACACTGTTGGCAATAACATGGGATCCTGTGGTGGTGGTACAAGGACTTAATGCTTGTGCTAGCACACGTAGCACTGACAGTGAAGGCTATGAGTTCAGTAGAGCACACTCAGGTTCTTCCATGAATGGTGTCACTATAGAATCTATCTTTTTGCCCTTCTCAGAAAAACACCTCCCTATGTTCCTCAAGGACAGTATAAACATTCTGCATGCTTATTCAGTGCTCCAGGTGACACATGCCAAGAACGTCTGAGTATTTTGACCACTCAACTTGCTGTAAAGCAGTATAACAAAATTATTTTATTTTTAACATGATGAAAAGCAGAATCCAGGGCACTTTTTAAGTTCCTTGTACTTGGTACCTTATCGTTAATCACAAAGATGAAGGCCATGAGGACAGCATTGCTCCAAGAAAAGTGGGCATATAGCCACAAAAACTAGCTTTAGACTAAACAATCATGAAACTACATGGCAGAAGGCTTCACTCTCAATTAAAACTCTTTAGCCTGAAGAAGAGAAGGCTGAGGGGAGACCTTATTAACGCTGGTATGTATCAAAAGGGTGGGCTGAACAAGGATGGAGCCAGACTCTTTTCAGTGGTTCCCAGTGACAGGACAAGGGGCAACAGACACAACCTGGAACAGAGGAAGTTCCATTCAAATATGAAGAAAAACTTCTTTACACTGAGGATGACAGAGCCCTGGAACAGGCTGCCCAGGGAGGTGGTGGAGTCCCCTTCTTTGGAGATCTTCAAGACCCACCTGGATACAGCCCTGAGTAACGTACTCTGGGCAATCCTGCTTTAGCAGGGGAGTTGGACTAGAGGATCTCTAGAGGTCCCTTCCAATTCTGACAATTCTGTGACCCCGTGAAAACCTGTAGCACTTGGCACCTTTTGTCTCAGGCACTAATAGCTCAGCAAAAACATACATCAAAACGCAAGAGTATTTATTAAGACCAAAAAAAAAAATTCAAAAGCATGGATAAAGATAACTCAATTATCTGCATTAGGTCACAGGCAGATGTAAAACTTCTTAATGGAATCTCAAACATTTGTATTTTGGTAGAGTTACACATTAGAAGGCTGAAAGATGTCCACAGAGACAGCACTGGAACTCAACTGTGGCAGTAATAAGGCGTCACACTCAGAATTATGGAAAAGTTTAGGCTGAATGGACTTCCTCTGGAGGCCAACTGGTCAAACCTCCTGCTCCAAACACAGCCAACATCAAAGATTTATCAACTGGTGCAGCCAAGTTCTGAAAATATAAAAGGGTGAAGACTACATGCTATCTGGGCCCTCATTCCAGCATTTCACTGGAACTCCACTCGTCTTACCAGAAGGTCTAATCAACTCATTTCTGTCATGAAGTCCAAATGTCATAATTCAGAAGCATTGGACATACCAGCCAGCAGGAACACAAGGCTGCTAGCTCCACCTTCTCAGATTTCAAAAGAATTAAGAGAAGAATAACACAGTACCAAGCGAGTAAGCTGGTCTCCTATTACGGAAAAGAGGTTAAAAAAAAAATCCTTCTGAAATCACGCTCTGAATTTTCCTAAGTTAGAAGATCTGAAATGCATTACACACATATAACTCTCACAATACTCAATTAAATGATGCACCATTAGTATACACCAGATAAAAGTTGTTGCTTTCCAAAGACATACGAAGACAACTGAACCAAGATGAACATAAATAAATGTACATTAGATACTATAGTATTTCTACAGACATATTTTCACCTCTAAAATTCTCACATGGCAATGGAATTCCTCTACCCACATTCAAAAACCACAGCAGTTAAACATTGTTTTGTCCTCTTTTAAGGTTCCTAAGTCCATTCTTCAGGATATTTTTTCAGTGGCCTTTCTGTCACTGTCTCAAATTCTCCCATATCCCCCCTTTTCTTTGTTGGGAGAAACATTCCTTCCTAGCATTCATTTCCCACCTTCTCTTCCACAAGAGCATAAGCCCATCTCAATTTTCTCTTCCAATAAAAAGCAAGCTGTCCTGAGCAGCTTTGCCAGTAGCCTAGCAAGGCTACAAACAGTAATACCTTCATGGCTCCATTTCAACTTCTATATCATCTGGGTAAGCAGGGTGAAGAAAAATTATCAACATGGCAACGGCACCTCATGCCCCAAGAGATGACAGAAGAATTTCAGTTTTTCAGTATCACACAAACATCTTCCAAGTTCATCTGGATGAATACTCTGCTACCTCAGTGTGGTCTCATCTTACCTTGAATCCAAGCTGAGCTGCTTTGATAGCAGCAACATAACCTCCAGGACCAGAGCCGATAACTGTGACATCAGCATCAACTGAAACAGAGCACATATGAGTTATTTTTGTTTCCGCAACTCACTTTTTACTGCACGAATAACAATTTATAATTTCTGAAATAATTCATGTTTGAAGATACGTTTTGTTAAAAAAATCAAAATGGCTATTAGAAATAATGCAACTTAATAAACTAGGTTTAGATAAGTAAATTACACCGCACATCTAAAAGAAACTTTCTGGACAAAAGGAAAGGTTACATGGCGGTATTCATTCTGCAATAAAAACAACAGTCTTAAATTTTGCAGGGAAAATCATGTAAAATGAAACGAGGCAACTGAATTCTGTCTGGCCCATCCATCCTGCTACAAATCTTTTAAGATGTCTGGATAACATTTTTCCAACATAACTTCTATTGACGTTTACTGCAAAAGATAAATGCTTACTGAATGCCATAAAATCAGTAGTTTATAAAGCAGAAAATATAGCTGAAATAGATATCCATGCAACCTCTATTGATTATGAACGCAGTAGAAGCTATGAACTTTGTACCTAAGTCATATCTCATAACCATAACCTCTTTTGGAATATTAATTACCATTGCTGTTCTTATGTTATATAAAGTTCAACTTCTATTTATAGCTTTAGCTTGATATCAAATAGGGTAAATAAGCCACTATTTTTCATCTAAATCTCCATGCTGACATGGATTCTCCCATCACCTAGAAGACCGATTTCTGAGTTTGAAGCAACACCTTGGTTTTTGAGGGTTTTTTTGGTTTGGTTTTTTTTAATGTCAAATTCTTCCCAATTAATTACCTTGATCAGCATAGGTCCTTTGTGACACTGCACAAATTCCCTGGAGACCATGATGAATTCGGTCAAAATGGCTTCTCTAGAAAGTGGAAAAAAATCAAGCCTTAATTTTCAAAGTTGAAGTCTACCCCTGAATAAAAATCAGCATTTTAACCATGCACAGACAAACACACAGTTATAGTCACCGGTTAATCAAACCAGGAACAACATGACCGAAGTGGACGTGGAGGGCAGTGGCTGGGAGGAGAGGCAGGAGTCGCTCTGCCATTCACCTGCTCTGCAACCTCAGCCGACCATTACACCTGTCCTCACGTCTACATCGCCTAAGGCTGCCTCTAGCCATGCAAACGTCCACGGGGATCTCAAACCACTTAACAACACCAATTAGCCAGGCGCAGGAGTTTATGAAGAGTCTTCCATAAACCACCCTTTTCCACCACCTCCCGTGCGCAGGCAACATCTCAGAGGTGGTTCTGGAGGGCACGGCTTTTCCATCGCCATGGGACAGCAGGGTTGCTACGAGCACCACACGGGCCGATCGCTGGAGTTAAGAGGATGCTTCTGGAAGCATTTCCGAAGCCCTCAACGCTGCCCCAGAGGCGGGAACCGACCCTCTGACAGCCAGCGGTTTGCACCGCCACGAAGGCACCCGCCCCCGCCCCGCCCGGCCCGGCTGACCCCACTGGCCGGAGCCCCCCCCGCGGGCCGGGACACCCCGCTCCGCTCTCGGGAGGGTCGACAGCCAACGACCTGCCTGGCAGCAAGGACAAGACCCCGGGCCCACCGCTCCCGGGGCGGCGTGAGGCCCGCCTGGGGCCAGGCCACACCGCGTCCCCTCAGCAGAGCCAGGGCCGCGCCGGGCGGGGAGCGACACCCCTCCCCGAAAGCAGAGAAGGGAGGGAAGAGCAGCCAAGCCCCGCGGCCCCCCCTCAGGGCGCCTGCTCCAGCTCCGCCCGCCCTCACTCCCGGCTCCCGGCGAGGTTGGGGGGGGGGGGGAAGCGGGGAGGGACGTGAGGAAAGCCCCAGGCCCCAGATCCCAAAGGCGGCGCGGTGCGGCTCCCACCGCCCACCCGCCCGCTCGTCCGCCCGCCGTCCCCTGCCGCCGCCGTACCCGAGCCAGCGCACAGGAGACACGACCCCAGCGCTGCATGTCCGCTGCCGCCCGCCCGCGCCCCTCAGCCGCCGCTCCAAGGACTCCGCCGACCGCGCAGGCGCAGCGGGAGGAGGCGCGGTGGGAAGGGAGGCCGCCGCCGCGCGGGGGCGCCCCCTGGCGGAGGCAGCCGCCCGGTACAGCGCTGGGAGTGGGGCGGGGCCTAGTGGGGAGGGGCGGAGACATGTAAACGAGGGCCTTAAAGCGGCAGGGCGCGGCCCGGGGCGGAGCCGCACGGCAGCGAGTCGCGCTACACGGCAAAACGTTCAGGTCAGGCAAAGGAGCTCACAAGCCCACATCTAACGGATAAAAATAAAATTTGGGGACTAAAAAAGTAAAAATATTTCATTTTTCAGAATGCAAATTCTTTCTTCCAACCAGACACAAGAGGAAAATGTCTTGCAATGAGAACCACAGAATCATGGAATTGTCAGAGTTGGAAGGGACCTCTAGAGATCATCTAGTCCAACTCCCCTGCCAAAGCAGGATTGGCCAGAGCACGTCACTCAGGGCTGTATCCAGGTGGGTTTGGAAGATCTCCAGGGAAGGGGACTCCACCACCTCCCTGGGCAGCCTGTTCTAGGGCTCTGTCACCCTCAGTGTAAAGAAGTTTTTCTTCATATTTGAATGGAACTTCCTCTGTCCCAGGTTGTGTCCGTTGCCCCTCGTCCTGTCACTGGAAACCACTGAAAAGAGTCTGGCTCCATCATCCTTCAACCCACCTTTTAGATACTTGGAAACATAGATAAGGTCTCCCCTCAGCCTTCTCTTCTCCAGGCTAAAGAGTCCCAGCTCCTTGAGCCTTTCCTCATCAGGGAGATGCTCCAATCCCTTAATCATCTTTGTTGTCCTATGCTGGACTTTCTCCAGTAGTTCCCTGTCCCTCTTGAACTGGGGAGCCCAGAACTGGATGCAGTATTCCAGTTGTGGCTGCACCAGTGCAGAGTAGAGGGGGAGAATGACTTCCCTCGACCTACTGGCCACACTCTTTCCTATGCAGCCCAGGATTCCATTGACCCTCTTGGCTACAAGGGCACATTGCTGGCTCATGGAAAGTTTGCTGTCCACCAGGACCCCCAGATCCTTTTCCTCAGAAGCGCTTTCCAGCAGGTCCACCCCTAACCTGTATTGGTGCCTGGGGTTCTTCCTCCGCAGGTGTAGGACCCTGAACAATTGGCCATTGGAATAATCTCCCCAGGGAAGTGGTGGGTTTCCCAACAGTGGGCACTTTTAAGATTCAGCTGGATAGGTTGCTGGATCATCTTGCCTAGACTGTGCTTTTGCCAAGAAAAATTGGATCAGATGGTCCTTGAGGTCCCTTCCAACCTGATATTCTATCGTTCTATATGGCAGTGAAATGTACATAAATCCAATTTTTAATATACTCAACAATAGAAATGCTAAGGTATTTCAGCTTACCTTCAGTAAACAGCTAAGGTTTGGAAAGGATTTCAGGTGACTTGGTATAATTGCTTTCAATTTATTTAATCGTGAAAAATCTGAATGGGAATACTAAGATGTTTTTATAATTAACACACCTTCATTTTGTGGTGTTTATATTCTCCCAGGCTACTTGTTCTTTAGAAACAAGTGCTTGCCCCCACGAACCATCCTCTACTTGGACTTCAGCATATCAGTGTTTGAAAATATGAACCCTTCATCACCTGTGGGGGAGCAGCAAGAAGCCAAGGCCATTTTACTCCTGTGCTGAATTCCACCTGGTTTAGATGATGTGTGATATTCTGTTCAATTTATGACAAAAACATCTAAATGTGACTTTAGATAAATAATATGCAACATAGTTCACAACACTGATTGGCCACCTTGCCCAAAAGTGAAAATATTTTCTGTGAAAAAAAAAAAGTTCCCAAATCTCCTGTACTTACTTTCCAATTTCTTGCATAAAATCAAGTTTTCCATGAGGTGGCAGTGTTTTGTCATTTCCTGTACGGAGAAACACATCACTAAGCACACATTTTGGAAATCCCTTAGAAAAGAGGAGTAATATTCATAAATGCAAGCCTGTCTGATTATAGCAGACAAAGTATTTAGAGGAGCCACCTGGGAGAAGAGCAATTCAGGTATTAACAACATAGAGTCAGATCTGTCGAAAGTGCACCAGCTAATGAACGTGTTGGTGTCTGATAACACTGTGTGAAAGTGCCTGCCTTCAAAATGAAAGGCCATACTCCGTGGGCAGGATTCCCCTTCTGTCTTTCTACATCAGGATTTATCTGCTTGCACCTCCAGCAGCACTGGAGGCTGGATCTCATTATTTAAGTCCGTAACTCTTAGGCTGGCTAATGAGAAAGCAACCTGGAGCTTCCCGATGCTTGCAGCAAAAGTATCATGGTCCCATTGTTTCCTCCCACCATAGAATTGTTTTGGTTGGAAAAGACCTTTAAGACCATCGAGTCCAACCACTAGCCTATGTCCTGGCTTGAGCAACACAGGATTAATTTCTCTTTCAGTAATTCTACTTTTCCATAAGGTCTCTTCTAATGCTGGGGAAAACTGCACTTTTAGAAGACTCTAGTGTCTGAATTTGTGAAAATACTTACTTTATAGCCATCTATGCTATGTGAGTTTCAAGGTCTCAGTGTTTTCAAGCTCACCAGGTGCTGGGATGAGGAGAAGCGAGATCTGGGCACTTGACCCAAGCTGGCCAACAGGATTATTTCCTACCACAAACATCACATTCAATATAGATTTGAAAGGTTGCTGAGGAGTTCTTTCTCTCTCCCTTGACAGCTGTGATCCTGAGAACTTCTTGCCCTGGTGCCAGGCCCCTGAGCCCTTCCCTTCCTCCCAAAGCTTCAGAACTCAGTGTCCAACATTTGCTGTCCCCTGCTGGGAGCGCACAGCATCCTGCTGACAGCGTGGGTTCAGTATAGTCCTTGCGTTTTTTAAATTGGTACTGGGATCAATATTGGTTCTTTAGTATTATTATTGTTAATTATTTAGTCTTATTCTATTAATTCTGTTTAAATTTCAGACCGTCTTCTGCAACGAGAAATGACTAGAAGCTCTGAAGGACACACTTTGAATACGTCACATCTGGGTAGCAAGTGAAAGAACAGGACACAGCAGAGAAAATGCCTCCAAGAGGGAAGCTGAGGCCCCAGCAGAGCTGCTGGAAAGCCCTGTGGGGAAATCTTCTCAGAGTCTTTGGTGCAAGAAGGATGTGGACCTGTTGGAAAGGGTCCAGACAAGGGCCACAAAAACTATCAAAGGGATGGAGCATCTGTCACAGGCTGAGAGAGTTGGGGTTGTTCAGCCTGGAGAAGGGAAGGCTCTGGGGAGAACTTATAGTCATTATTGCAGTCCTTATTGCAGCATCTGAAGGGGGCCTACAAGAAAGCTGGAAAGGGACTTTTTACAAGGGTGTGTAAAAACTTACAGGATGAGGGGTAATGGCTTCAAAATGGGTAGATTTAGATTAGATATCAGGAAGAAATTTTTCACTGTGAGGGTGGTGAGACACTGGAACAGGTTGCCCAGAGAAGTTGTAGATGCCCCATCTCTGGAAGTGTTCAAGGCCAGGCTGGATGGGGCTTTGAGTTACCTGGTGGTGGTATGGCAGGGGGGGTGGAACAAGATGATCTTTAAGGTCTCTTCCAGCTCTAACCATTCTATGATCTCTTTGTGCTCTCCATGTCCCAGCCAGAGGGCTCAGCCGTGGCTTCACTCTGCACAGTGAAGTTTTCTCAAATTAGAGAAGATGCTGATGAATACTGTGGCTGCCGCAGAGAAGGCAGCTTGTGTTGTGATTGCTTCAGGACCCAGGAGTAGAGAGAGGGTCTAGGGGGCTTGGGGGGACTGCAGAAAGCATCAAAGCATGGTTTGGTGGATGGGGTCAGTGGGAAGGTGAAGGGGCACAGGGTAAAGGCAGGGCTGGACCCCTTCATCCCAGTTGCCACAGGCCTGGCGGTCATCTCTGAATAGCCTTGCCCATTAACTGCATGTCTCTTGGGGTCACAGTGGCTGGGAATGCCTTTCTGAACCTTCCTGAGGACTTTACTGGAATTTGCAGGTCGTTAAAATATTTTCTTGAGGTTTCACGTCTCTGACTAATAAAGACCATGAAGATCAGATCCTCGATGGATTGCCTTTAGGACTGTGGTGGTTGTAAACCGTCATCATCTGAGTGCTTTTTGTTCTTGTGCTCTTGGCATGATTCTACCTCACCTTTCTTTGGTTGTGGCACTCCTTTTGTGAACACTGAGGTCACAATACCTGGGTACACTCCTCCTTTTTATTGCATTCATTTAGCACGCATGAAATGTCCCCTTGCAGCAATGCAGGTTCCCAGGATCCCAGGCTGCATGAGGAGGAGTGGTACCAGTAGGTTGAGGGAGGTCATCCTTCCCCTCTGCTCAACACTGGTGAGACACAGCTGGAGTGCTAGGTCCAGTTCTGGGCTCCCCAGTGCAAGAGAGACATGGACATACTGGAGAGAATCCACAAAGATGATGGACTGGAGCATCTCTCCTGTGAGGAAAGGCTGAGTGAGCTGGGACTGTTCAGTCTGGAGAAGAGAAGGCTCAGGGGGATCTCATCAATGTATAAGCATGTAATATATAATAAGTACCTGAAGGCTCTTTTCAGTGGTGCCCAGTGACAGGACCAGAGGCAATGGGCAAAAATTGAAACACAGGAAGTTCCCTCTGAACACCAGGAAATGCTTTTTCACTGTAAGGGTGTCAGAGCACTGGCATAGGTTGCTCGGGGAGGTTCTGGAGTTTCCATCCTCAGAGGTACTCAAAAGACATCCAGACACAGTCCTGGGCAACCAGCTCTAGGTGATCCTGCTTGAGCAAGGGGTTGGACCAGGGGACCCCCAGAGGCCCCTTCCAAACTCAACCATTCTGTGATGCTGTGTCAGGAAAATAAATTGCATCATGAAGTCTCCTGGTTAGCTGCCTTGAGAACGAGTCCCCTCTGACTTCGAGGTAGAGGAGGAAAGCTGCAGGCACATACTGGAGTCAACAGAGGGCAACATGACTGCATAGACTAACAGAGATCTGCAAGGGTGTTTTAGAGAGAAGTAGAGCATTACATCTCCTTGAACTACTGAATATTTTCTTGCATTGCAAATTGCATTTTTACACATATGCCCATGCACACATGTTTATTTGTACACATCAAGATTGTCAATCTCGCCAGACTATTACACTTGCTCTGACTGGGGAAAATTGAAAAGAAAAATCTACTACACTCCATCCAAGGACCAGATGGTGGCCATCAGTGCCTTGTACCTTTCACAAAATATTTTCAGATTATTCCTCCAATCTTTGATAGATCCTTTTGGTAACCTCCTGTCTTTGGTGAGAGTGAGCACGATGTCAGGGTAAGGTTTACCCAGAAAGAGATAGGGGTGGCATTTTGATTTGCACCCTTGTCCAAAGCAGGGTACCGTACTGCTGTTCAGACTGCTCAGCTTACTGCTTAGCTTAGAAACATTTCCTATCACTCAAGCAGTAAAGCAAGATGAGTAGATAACTGGAGAGAAAGCTACAGCAAGTCCATGACCTCTGTTTGAGGTTCTGCACCAATACGTGGGCAATATGGAACAAACGGGAAGGAGGGAAGCAAGTGGGTCTGGGCCAGGTGCAAAATAGCAGCATACCTCAGATTCATCAAAGAGGCAGGACAACCTGCATATCAGGATATCAGGAGCCTGGTATGAGTGTACTCTGTTCTGAAAGTATTTTACAAGTATCTGTGGTTCCCAAAAGCTTGCAGGAGTGTTAAGCGGTGGCTTCCAAATGCTTGCAGGAAAGTTAAGCAGTTCAGGACATTTTTCTGCTAGCTGGAGCTCTGAAGGAGCACACGTAGGCAAGCAGGGGCTCAGGGAAGCTGAAGCACTGCATTTTCAAGCCAAAAGGAAGTTAGAAAGGAGTCCCACACCCTACAAAGGACACCAGAACTAGGTCCAGTGGCAGGACCCATTCGGGTTCTCTCACACCGCATGATGATGGCAGAAAAGGGCATTGGTCCAAGCTGAACCATGACATACCTAAGACCTTGCCATATGCCATGGTTAAACACACAGCACCCTGCCCCTGGCTTGTGAGTGAGGTGCAATCCAGCTGCCTCACCTGAGGGAATGAGTCTTCTTTGCATTTAAACGTGAGGCACCTAGTGACACCATCCTCCTAAAGCAAGTACCTAAATTCCCTGGGTGGTCATCAGGTGCCTTTGAAAATAAGCACCCAGGAGATCCTGTCTGCCTATCTTATATGCATGCACCAATACCAACACAATCTTCCTCGCGGCCTTCAAGGATTCCTGACTCTGCTTTTATGTACAGGGAAAGCAAGCAATCAAGGCAGGACTTGTCTCAGCTGTCAAGGTTAGACATCTGGTTTAGCAGGTCTAATAGAAAGGTAGCCTTCTGGGCTCCTATGGGAGACTTGGAGAGACTGGCAAAGGTTACTCATCCTGTCCCAAGGTGGGTGTCAAGAACTGTCCTCCAACAGCTGACTGTAGCTCTGAGCTGAGAGAGGGCCCAATGACCTACATTTAAACATCTAACTTTGAGATAGTCAAAACTGGTGGCAGGAAAAGCTCACCACACATAAGAAGGAGTGACTCCACAGGCATGAAGAACTTTTGCACTCTTTGGACACCTTGGGCAATTCAACTGGGTCCTGCCCCAGGGATCACAGGGACACGACTGCACTGCTGCCCCTCAAAGGAGGCAGAGATGACTCTCCCTTCAATTCACTTAATTTTATCAAATCTGTGTTGCAGAATGTAAGTGGGAGCTCTATGTCTGATGTCCTTCCTTCCAATTTCCTTCCATCTGATTTCTTCCTGGGAATTATTTTGCAATAGCAGTGAATGGCTTTGCATATCAGTAACTCGGTGTACCTTGTAAAATTGTATTCCCTCCACATTACTCAGTTCTGAAAATCTGTGACCTTCTAGCTAGAGAGGAGATTACTGATGAGGCCGATGTGTCATACAAAAGCCTGGTCCAAACGTGGGAAAAAGTTTGTGTTATTTCTAGCAGGTCACGCAAAAGAAAAGAACAAGTCACTGTAGGATAAAAATGTGCAGTGTTCATAATTCAAAGTCTTTGCAATAAGAATTAGGATAGGGTTATGGATTACTGATGTTTTGCTTTTCCTGTGCTCAATTCGTCATTGCCTATTTAAACATCTTAACAAACATTTATACCAGGGCTGATCATTAAGTGCCAGTTAGTTTTTACATTTCAAAAAAAACCCAAACCATTTGTTTTAAGCTTCCAGTTAAGTTTTCAGGTTTTCAATAAAAATCCAGACCAAAACTACAAATATACTGTATTTCTTAAACACCTGTAAAATTCATTGGTTCTATTGTTGTTGGAAAACATGTAATTCTCAACTGAGGTGGAAAGTTTCCACACAATTTTTCATGTTAACTAAAACCTCACTTTTGTCCCCAAACAAGGCCATTAAAAATGCACTGAAATAGAATTTTCTTTGATTTCAAAAACTCTGGCAAACAAGGTAATTAAAATTAAAACAAAACCTAAATAACAAGGCAATTAACTCACAGACAGCCTTTAAGAGATATGTATTACACCAAGGAAATGGCACACTTCTGCTCGGCAGATGGCTTTTCTCATGCTCTGCTCTCCTAAACCAGGATCTGGCCTTTAAATCTCCTGAGCAAGGGGAAATCTTGCACCAGGAGTCAGGGACGTTTTCTGTGTTCAGACAGAAAAACTTTGAAGCAATAAATTCCCATTGTTAGATCATCTTGTCTTTATAAAAGTCAAAGTTCTCTCCGAAGCACAATGTCATTGTGCAGCTTGGAGCTTTCTCAGTGATAAGAGAGCGATAAACAGAATGTATTTCCTGCATCTAAGATTGCTGCAGTGTTAACGTTTTAGGCACTGTATGGTACCTGGGTGGGAGAATGGCCTCATCTAGCACAGCAAATCAACTGATACAGTGAAACCCAAGGTGCATGCACTGTGCCAATCTGCAGTTTGCCCTTTAAGAACCCTAATTGGTGTAGATTAGTTATATTAACATCACTGTTTGCTTGTGATACTGTGTGCTAGTCTGTTAATATGGTACATTATAACAAAGTCATCTACCTGGGAGGCACGAACCTCACGCTACAGAGTAGGCTGAGTTCCAGCTGGTGAGAAAGCAGCTTTGGAGAAAAAGGCCTGGAGGTCCTGGTGGACACAAGCTGACCATGAGCCAACAACGTGCCCTGGTAGCAAAGACTACAAACAGCCTTCCAGGCTGCATGAGCAAAGGTGTAGCCAGCAGGTCGAGAGAGGGGATTATTTCTATTCTGTGCCTGTGGGACTACATCTAAAGGTCTGCGTCCAGTTTTGCCTTGCCAATGCAAGAAAACGCAGTGATAGAGGCAACAGGCACAAGTTGGAGAATGGGTGCTGTGCCCTTGTTCTCAGCAGCTGCCCAGCCACCCCCAAGGTTATCTAACCTGCTCTCTAGGAGCTGCAAGATTTTACAATGCTGTTGGCTACTTATTCCTCAGCTCTAGTATAATTATAATTTCACATTTACTTTAGGTGTATCCTGGGCTGGTTACTCTGTCAAAGAGAACACTTTATCAGTTTGATACAATTTGTTCTTATAAAATGTCTGTTCATTGTTGCTTATCTCTTTTTATCTTCAAGGTGTTAAATTTATATGAAAGTGTTGAAGTAGTCTTGGGTTCCCTTGGTTCTCCTTTCTCCTTCAGTTAAACATAAAGTCTCACTTGCACCCAGTGAGACACCAACATCCTGTCCTTCTCCAGATCTCTGAAGACAGTCAGAGATTGCTTCTCTGACTCCTTAAGTAGTCCAGGATGAATTCCATCAAGTCCTGCCAACTTGCCCTTACCTGCAGTCTATAAGCAAAAGTCTATTCGCAAAAACTTAATATATAAATTTTGTGCTTATTGTTAGGATACATAGAGGAGGTTAAATAACATTCAGTCAATATAGAATCATACACAACTAGTCTTTACACTAAAGAGTTGGAGTTTCAGCAATGAAGAAACCTAATTTTTCAGGTAGTAAAACAATGTCAAGCCAAATGTTGCCTGCAACTACTTGTGCATAAGAGAAGGAAGGAGAGAAAAAGAAATATACAGAAAAAATGAGGGCTAAACCAAATAAAATGAGCATGACTTGCGTGACAAATTGAACAAGCACAGAAGCAAGAGCTTCCTCTACTTTAACATGTAGTATGTTGTACTGGTTTTTTAATTTTCTTCATAGTAGCTCATGTGATGCTATCTTTTCAATTTGTGCTGAAAACAGTGCAGATAACACAGGGATGTTGTAGATATTGCTGAGCTGTGCTTGCACAGAGTCGGCTCCTCACACTGCCTCACTAGTGAGTAGGCTGGGGGGACACAAAGAGCGGGAGGGGACACAGCTGGGACAGCTGACCCCAACTGACCAAAGGGATATTCCATACCATACAATGTTGTATGGTATCACATACCATGTGATACCCCCCAGCTCAGCAAGGGGGAAAGAAGGATTTGGAGCGATGGCACTTGTCTTCCTAAGTATCAGTAAGGTGTGACGGAGCCCTGCTTTGCTGGAGATGGCTGAACACCTGCCTGCCAATGGGAAGTAGTAAAGTAATTTCTTATTTTCCTTTGCTTGCATGCACAGCTTTTTTTTGCCTATTAAACTGTCTCAACCCCCAAGTTTCCACACTTTTACCCTTCCAATTCTCTCCCCCATCCCACTGGATGGAAGAGTGAGCAAGTAGCTGCTGGCTGGGTTTAAACCACGACATGCCGTACAAACAGGAGTGGATTTGTACAGCAAAACAGTTGGTGGTGAGAACCTGAAATCCACATTTCAGCGTTTTCCTTTGTTTTGGGGGAGCTATAGCCTGTCTGTGTTGAACTCCCCTTTGCAGCTGCTCCTGGATACACATCTTCTCATTCATTCCCATCCCCAGGAAGGGGTTCATGCAGTTTGAGGCTGCTTTACTATGCAACCCAAAGCAGAAGAATGGGAGATGATCAAGAGATTTGTTACAAAAGCAGACTTGTGTTCTGAGTCAACACACTGATGTAGATCATCCCAAGGAGAGTACAGAAGGAGGATGCAGGTGTTCAAATGAAATAAATCTATGGCAGAAAGTTTGGAAATGGCACTGAAAGAAAAGAGGTAATTTAGAGAGAGACTCAAAATCATGTATTAGCTTACAACTTCCTCTTTTAGAAAGTATATACATGGCAGAGATGATCCTGATAGATTACTCATCCTGATGCCACAAAAGGAAAGAACAACAATAAGAATGTAATTCTTCTAAACTGTCCACAGGGTTATCTTTAGAGGTTTACTAGGCAAATAATGTTAATTACTATTCCTCCCCAGCCAGCCTTAATAAACATTGAACCCAAAAATATGAACTTCACCTTCTCTTCTGTGTCTTAACACAAGGTCTCATTGTCATTAACACATTGACACGGAGATGGGCTACGGAGCTCTCTGGAAAGGGTTTTTTTCCCTCTGTTCAGGGTCTCCAGCTTTCAGTGTATGACAGCAGCTAATGCTGGGATGGCAGGAGGGAGGAGGAGGCAGGTCCCACCCCTACAGCAGAGGAAGGCTCCAGGAATGCAGTTTGCTCCTGCCCATGCTGCGCTCCCGTCTGGCAGCATGGTTTGCCCCACTCCAGCCCAACATGTTGTGCATTTGTGTCTTTCACTCTAAATTGTGTCCTAGAAAGCACTTCACATGCTTGAGTTCAGTCACTTTTCCAAATTCAGAACTGGACATCAGGACAAATGTGGTTCTGCTGTCGACTATCATGGACCCAGATGAACAGGAGCCTTGACAGACCTTCTGTGCAAACTCCATGACTTCTTCAGTAGGGAAGACTCCTTGGATCCAGGTTAATGAACTTGCATACAACTTTTCAGTGCTGGAGGAAGGCTAGAGCATGGTCAGAAGTGAGCCAGGGAGACAATAAAATGAAGAAAACCCACAAAAAATATCAGATACAAATACCCAGCAGCTGCAGAGCAGAAAAAAAAAGACATTGAACAGTTTATTTGCAACTATGTGTAAGTCAGACTGAAGTGTTCTCTGTTATCAGCATCTAAATTAACCAGTTTTAGTCAGTTCATGCATGTCTACATGAGTGGGACAGAAGTGCAGCCACACTCCTAAACAAAGCTTTAGGGTCATAGGAGTACCTGGATAAGATCAGAAAGGCTCAACTTCTTTGAGAAGAGGATGTCTGTGGATCTTCAAGGCTGGTTTCAAGTGGAATGAAAAAAGAAGCACCCAGAAAGATAATGCTCCTGTGCCAGCTCTTGGGCAGATTTGTCCCCGCTGCCCTGCTGGGTCATCAGATGCTCCAACATCCCAGTCACCAAACAGTAGCCTAAAGCATATTATCATCACCCATGAGGACTCCAGATCTGCAGGATTAAGGAATCATTATTTCAGAGCTTTTCACTCCCTCTAATGTTCTGATTAACTTGGGCATAATTAGACATTGATTCAGTAACACCCTAAAACATGGGTTAAAGTCCATTTCTTTTCTCTATCAGTTTGCTCTTGAGGGATATTTTCATGGTTCACCATAGGTATTACTACATCCATTTCTCTTGCAGCAGCAGCCGTCTGAGGTGACCAACCTCTGTGTACTTAGAACTAAATTTAGGGTAATTATGCTGTAACTCAGCTCCTGATTCCCCATGCCCGTGTTTCAAGCATATTTATTCTACCTTATCTAAAATAACTTCTTTCCCTCCAGAGAGAGCTGAGAGAACTTGAGAACTCCAAAAGACACCTGGGCTGGGGAAAGTGTGGGACTATGCATTGTGCTGCCACCACAAAGCCCCCTTACAGTGCCGTTGGGGGAAGTCCAGTAGTAGAGATTCATTTCAAAGCTGTTACTCCTCCAACCTGATTTATGCTGTGAAACTGTGATCTGACTATGCCAAAGGGAAATCTAGTAGGTTTACTCAGAAAATTGCGAGCAGACTGTTTTCACTGTCTGTTTTCACTGGCAGTTGCCAAGTTTCCACTCACCTTTTTCATCTTCTCCTTACTCTTCTATCCATTCCTCAGTCAAGGTACACATTAGCACCTTTCATGCAGGGCAGAGGACATCCCAGCAATGCACAGCAGAGGTGTTGGGGTGCTGAAAAGGGGAGCAGGATGTCCCCATTTGCACCCACAGCTCAGCTCACCTGACTGAACTGATCTAGGATGCCACCCTCAGCTCAGCAAACAAACACAGGAGTTGCCTTATTGCACCGTGTGAGAATCTACACTGTTCTGTCATGACTCAAAATAGACAGATGTTGGAAATTCATCTTCTGTTCCTGGAGCTCTCTAACATTTTCAAACCTCCCTTTAATGGCACCTGCCATTACACCTCAAGTCAATTCACTGGACTCTAAACATCTGCAAACTTGACGCCTGCATCCGGGAGACTCCTGTGGAGTGCCCCTGCCGTCAGTGTGAGTGACAGATACACAGAAGACACAATTCAGATGTCTTCTTGTAGACAGCCACGGTGGGAAGGCAGGCTAATCACACGCTGAAAGTGCCCATCTTTTCATATAGACATCTGAGTATGATCATAAAATCATAAAATCATTTTGGTTGGAAGAGATCTTTAAGATCGTCAAGTCCAACTGTTAACCTAACACTGCCAAGTTACCACAAAACAACGTCCCTCAGCATTAAGTCTACATGTACAGAATCATAGAATCAACAAGCTCAGCTATGGGCATCCACATCAGCCTTCTTCCATCTCCCAACCCAATCCATCTCCAGCGGAGACTTCTTTTGGTCTGGAAGAGGCAAGGGTCCTGTGGGACACAGCCATGAGATCCTGCAGTTAATGTCTCTGTCCAATATATATGCATATAAGCACCCTGAATTCTGTCACATCCTAAATTTGGGACTCTCTACTTTGCAATCTTTTCTTTGACTGTTGTTTGTTTCTGGGCTCTTTTGAAAAATGATAACAAGAGATCAGGCGACCCAGTATCTGGCTTCATTTTGGTCCCCTCTCAGCTGCTCTGCAGCTTTGAGGTCCGCTGAATGGAGCCCGTGGGGTAAGTTGGGGTGTCAGTGAGCAGAGGAGGATATTTCACAGGTGAAAGCTGGCTATGCCTGAAACGTTTGGACTGAAATCATCCCAGCATTCATCCTGGAGCAGATTATATGCTCAGAAGCTTGTTGCAAAGACCAGCAGCTCAGCACAGAGCACTGCAGCTGCAGAGTGAGGCAGTCGATACTCGCTTGCTAAATTCCTGTTGGACTACTGGCCTCAACAGCACTGTGTGCCAGGAATTTCACCTTGAGTTGGGCACTTAGAGGAAAGGATTTCCTTTATGGATTTTGAATTTGGTTCTCTGTAGTTTACATATTTTTGTTACTAATAATGAGAGCTAGGGAGATCAGGAACTCCCACTCAGAGAGTCCTTTGCACAGAGGTACCTGTGCCTTTTGTATAGCCGCATTCTTAACATATTTGTGGAGTACGGTCACATTAATGTCTAACAGACCAATATCAAATACTTGCAGTGCCCCTCACAGAGCTCCCAAACAACCTCAGCCACCGTTATTGTAATTCCAGAACTCTTATTGGTGGCTTAATTGATAACTAAAATGGATTAAAGAGACATTGTTGGGAAACAATTAAGGAAGACATCTGACGAGCTATCCTCATGGATGGCAGCACACAAACAATAGGACCTGAACACCTGGGTCACATAGCTGAGGCACAACAACCCACGCAAGGCCATTGCTGCCTGCCCTGTATGAGCTAGTCAATCATGGAGCAAATCAGTGCAGGTTCCTGAGGGACACAGTGGTAATTTTGAGCTGGTTGGTAGTGAGGGAAAGGATTATATGTTTGTAATCCAACCCCACTCTGATCACGACACAAGAGCAATGGCTCCACCAGCAAAATCTCCATTCTGCTCTCCACAGCCTGCTTCCCTGCCTGAAGGGGGGAGCAGATTTCCAGGGCAGGTTTTTTCAATCCAGGGATCTTACGACCTCAAGAACCTCCCACTGACTTGAAGCATGAGATGGAGAAAATATGAAGGTGGTATTTTTTCTGGTTGAAATAACTCAAAGCTTGGACAGGCTCTCAGAAGGCTTCCTCCAGCCAAGGCTTTTTAATTCCAGAACAATAAAGAATATTGACTGCTATGACCTAATATCTGCCTCTAACAAGAGCTGGACCGGCCTGTCTTGTCTGTCACAGGAGATGTCCTCGCAAAAGAAATTTCCAAAATATCTATCAATAAAACATCCTTTGACATGGCACTGAGTAATTTTACATGCCTTAGTTTCTTTTAAGTAAAGCAAATATCTCATGTTTATCTACTATGGAAGGCCATTATAAAGTCACACTAATAGTCATAAAGCAATTAAAGAATCTTGAGTTGCCTAAAAATCGGCAAGTGATATTATATCATTAATGTACTAATAGTGAGATACCTCAGGTAATGTTTAACTGTAGAATGAGGCAGTAGTAATAAAAATGACACTTAAGAATTAATTGTTCTTCTAATTAAGGTACTGTTCCTCTAACAGAACTATTATCTTGAAAAAAAAAGCAGTCTGATTCAATAAGAGGTATATTTACAAACACTTTATCTTCAGACAGAGTGTAAAGGTTATCAATATAGGTTTATGCTAATAAATTACACTTGAGTAAGAATTGTATTTTGAATTGGTTTTGAAATGATAACCAGGAATACAAGTTTGGTGGCATTTCATATGCTGTATTTTTAGACTATTAAGGCAAAATATTTGTATATATGTATTAATATCAATGATTCCTTATGTACATAAGGACTGGTCTGATCAGGCCAGTCTAATTGTTGTGTTTGCATTTTCATTAATAATGATCAATCACAGAATAACAGAATCACCTAGGTTGGAAGGGACCTTTTAAGATCATCTAGTGCAACCAATAAAAAAAAAAAACAACAAAAAACCACCACCACATCCACACTACACAAAACACCATGCAACACTAATCCATATCCCTGAGCACCATGTCAACTCGTCTCTTGAATACCTCCAGGGATGGTGCCTCAACCACCTC
>JAOQGH010000001.1:15686205-15725180 GCA_025769975.1 Gallinago jamesoni | reverse complement strand
GCCTCTCTACAGCCTCCTTTCAGGTAGTTGTAGAGAGCAATGAGGTCTCCCCTCAGTCTCCTCTTCCCCAGACTGAATGTTTGTGTTGGAATTGTTATTAATATTCATTTGTGGTTTTGTAAATGTACATAAGGAATCTGGCACAGAGAGACACAGGTAGATGTCTAGGAAGCAAGGAGAGAGTACATCAATCAGGTGCAGGCTGCCTGGGATATACGTCCTCAGTCTTTTCTACTGAAGATTTAGACTCTAATTTATTGATGTCTTAAGTAGACATCCATTACTCTGCACATGTAATTTATTCTTTCTATGCATTTTGCTGGCACCTCACTCCTCTGCTTAAAGGCATCTTTCATCCTCTGCCCTGCTTCAGAATACTAAAACTATCCAAGGCCAAGTGTGAGGTCCTGCACATGGGTCACAGCAATCCCAAGCACAAATGCAGGCTAGACGGAGAATGCAGACCTGAGGAGAAGGACTTGGGGGTGTTGGTAAAAGAAAAGCTTAACATGAGCTGGCAATGTGTGCTTGCAGCCCAGAAAGCCAACTGCATCCTTGGCTGCATCAAAAGAAGTGTGGCCAGCAAGTTGAGGGAGGTGATTCTGCCCCTCTACTCTGCTCTGGTGAGACCCCACCTGGAGTAATGCATCCAGCTCTGGAGCCCTTAGCACAGGAAGGAACTTAGACCTGTTGGAGCTGGTCAAGAGGAAGGCCAGAAAAAATGTTCAAAGGGATGGAACTCCTCTCCTGTACGAAAGGCTGAAAGAATTGGGCTTGTTTAGCCTGGAGAAAAGAAGGCTCCAGGGAGATCTTATAGCAGCCTTCCAGTATTGAAGATGGCCTACAGAAAAGATGGGGACGGACTTTTTATCAGGGAGTGTAGCAATAGGATGAGGGGGGATGGTTTTAAACTGAAAGAGGGTAGTTTAGATTAGATATTAGGAGGAAATTATTTACTGTGAGGGTGATAAGACACTGGAACAGGCTGCCCAGAGAAGTTGTGTGTGCCCCATCCCTGGAAACAGTCAAGGGCAGGTTGGATGGGGCTTTGAGAAATCTGGCCTTGTGGGTGCTGTCCATGCCCATGGCAGGGGGTTGGAACTAGATGATTTTTAAGGTCCCTTCCAACCCAAACCATTCTATGATTCTAAATTTTTCTTGCATTCTGTCAGCACAAGGCATGTGAGGTCACAGGAGTATGGGTGGTCTTCTATTTAAAGTCTTAGTGCTCCATCAAAGTTGCTCTCCTCTGCACCCCCAGCTGCATCTCTGGTCCTCCACACTACTCTCACTGCTCCCTAATCACGGGGATGAAGGCAGATAGGTTACAGTCATGGTATGGTGTGCGCTGGGCTCCTGTTTGCACACCAGGACTTCTTCCTAGCATGACTCTTCACTCTCCTGGGACAGCATTAAGATGAGTTCTCATGTGTAATGACCTCACCAGAAGTACTGCTTGGAGCTCTTTTGGACAAGCCTGGTTCATCTGCTGTGACTTCCAGCCCATGCACCCTACAAGCCCCTGGTCTGCAGGAATGCATGCGAGCTCTGCCACTCAGCAGCGCAGATCCGCCAGGGCTGTCTTGCCAACACAACCCTGCTGAAACCACAAACCCTCTGGGCTAAGAGTCAAAAGACTGAGTTTAAATATTAATTAAATGCTCTGTGGTGCACAAGGCAGTCAAGGCTGAGCACAATGTTCTGCAATTGGGTTGCACCAGTTTGGAAAAATCTTAGCTTTCAGTTGCTTCGTGTATACACAATGAAGTTTCCTTTTCCATTATGTAGGTAGTTGGCAAGAGAAAACATGATCTGTTGTCCTTAAAAGATTATTTTTTTTTTACCTCATGTGGCTAAATCAAGCCTTGAATTGTCTCTATTTCAAGCCTATAATGAGTGCTTAGCTGTTTGTGCTCACCTATGGGTGGACAGCAGGAGGGGAAGGGTTGGGAGCAGGACGGTGGGGACATCTCCCTGCTCCTCCTCCCCAGCAGGGCTGATTTCTGAACCCTGCAAAGGAGCCTCACAGGAGGGTCACTCATCTGAGAGAGCATGCCAGCAGAGCACTCTGCTGGGGGTACAAGGAACGTGGTCAGACCACTCTCCCTGCCCCTGCTCCCCCGTGTCCTTCTTGCACAGGAAAGTGTAACAGGACCCCACGAGGGGTGATGCCGTGCTGGGGATCTGCACCCACCTCCCACACATGTGCCAGGCCGAAGCCACTGAAAACCCCTCAGGAGCACATGACCCAAGTCCTCTCATAGGTTAATTTGTAGGTCCTTGCCTTGTATCAGCCTCCCCAGCAACCTGGCCTTCCCAGTTACCTCTGCTATCTCACGTGCCTGCAGCTCAGTATTTCTACCTGCCCTCTCCTAAAAGTGTCCTGACTTTCTCCTTTGCTTCACCCTGATAATTTCCATCAATTTTTGGTATGTCTCACTATAGACAGTTGTAGTCAGTCACCATAAGGACAAACAAAACCCAGTTGCTTAAGAGTGACTGAAACTCGGCTTCAGGTGGAAGAAAACTGTTCTAGAAATTTGAGGAACACCTTAAAATGTGAGAGAAAAGCAGAAGGGTTCTTGTGGGGGTGGATATCCTGGCAAAGCCTCACTTGATACCCAAGGGATGAGGCAGAAAGGCTGCAGAACAGGCTGCCCAGGGAGGTGGTGGAGTCCCCTTTTTTGGAGATTTTCAAGACCCGCCTGGATGCAGCCCTGAGTAACATGCTCTAGCTCTAGGCAATCCTGCTTCAGCAGGGGAGTTGGACTAGATGATCTCTACGGTCCCTTCCAACTCTAATAATTTCACTGAATTTCACTGAATTCGGTGAAAGGCTTTGGACTTGTCACTGCTGACAGCGGGAGGTTTCTCTTCCTACACCAGGCTGGCCCGGAGCTTGCCAAGACCCAGGCTAGTCTGAGCTATGCAGCCTTGCCAGCCCAAACTGCAGCAACTCACCACTCTTTAGAACACCACAAGCCACATGCAAAATGTTGTGTGTATTATTTCTTTACTGTGATCGCTAATTAGCAGCTGGCATCAACAGGAACAACAGGACTGCACTGTGCCTTGCATCACATAGCTCAGGTGACAGTCCCTGATGTGTCCCATGTCCTGATGTTGAATCTTGCCCATCCAAAACAAGTTGCAATCTGACTCCTCAGAGCTGTTTAGATCAGGCTCTGAGTACATAGTTCAGAAAATAAAGGGCGGGACTGGTTAGCAAAACAGAATGATTTAACAAAATGAAGGAATCCACACATGTTTGTGCAGGTGTTTCTTCGTGGGCACGTCACAGGACAGAAGACATTTAATCAGAGCTTGTACTGATAGTGACAGTAGACTGCAACCAACTCACACTTATCAGATGTACTTATCTACAAGTTTTTTATTTTAGGCCCATCCTGAGTCATAAGTAAAAAAATCTTTCCAGCAGACCTTGGAAAATACTATATCACGCAAGCGCAGTCAGTAGCTAAAAGGCAACTCACTTTTGATTATAAAGGCAGCTAATAAAAAGAATACAGATATTTGGATGCATTTTTCACAAAAGCCACTATCATATAAAAAGATACTACTATATTTATAATGATCAATATTAAAAAGTTAGTTATGGTTAATGCCTTTGTAAGGGATGAGGCATATGACATGAGTAAGGAATTTCCTCAAACTCTGTGGCACTTTGCAATACTGTTTCAAGACTGAGATTTAAGCCCCAGAAACACATGGGTTTATGGTGTTACAATGAGCAAGCATTTAATTTCCATTGACAACCAGACTGGTTTATCCAAACATACTCACCCCATGTACATCATCTGTCTGACCATTTTTTTCATGCAAACATCTTGGGAAATGAGAGAGGGAAGGCATTTTGGAGATATGAAGGAGAGCCTGATAAGGGCAGATTTGTTTTCTGACCCTTATCGAGAAGATCTCCCTCCCAAACCTCCAGCTCTAGGTTTCTACCCAGCTGACTCCATATTCCCCATCTCCCTTTGCCCAGCCCAGCCCAGCCCAGCAACCACCTGGTTGTGCTTGCAGAGGCTCCCAGGTGCTATTCACACCATCCCAAGGAGTGTTTGCCTCTTCACCCTCCAGGTGAGAGCCCTGCTAGAAATCCTGCTATTATTTTATCCTCCTTTTGTTTGCTCTAAATTCCCTGCTTTGTAGACTTTGATATACAGGCATTTCCTCTTTTCCATGGTGTTCATCAATTCCTAAAATGTTTGTTTTATAGGGACTTTTGTCCAGAATCGAGGTTGTTTTTCCCAGCCCAACACTGCCTTTCAGGCAGACCAGTTTCTTACTGCCTTGTCTTCAGGTGTTTTTGCATGAAGCGCAGTGTGGGAGAGATTCCTTTTTTCGTTTCACCCCAAAAGACTGTTTCATTTCACTCCTGCAGCCCAGTGCTCTGAGCCCGATCGGTGACTCAGTGGGAACGGTGCCAGCTATTGAGAAAGAAGCTAATTTCCTGCAGCAACTGTCTTTTCCAAGACGGCCTTTATCCTAAACTGATTAGATGCAATATTTTCAGCTTGTTTGATCTGGCACGATTACAAGCTGAAGCAGCCTGGCAAGGAGCAAAGGGGAGTGCCAGCTCTGGCAGCTGGTGCTGTGGCCAGGGTCTGTTCCCCAGAAGCTTCTGCAGAAGAAGGTGCCACCAGCATTGAACTGGAGGGTTTTCCCATTCCTGTTAGTGCCTGCTGTTTGCAAAATGGCTTGCACAAATGGCTTTGGGATTCATGGCTTTGCATATTTTTAGCCCAGCTGGCGGAAGTACAGCTCTTTTTATCAATAATGCTGTGGATAGGAACTGTGATAGCGGCCACTTTGGGATCCAAAGACAACTACAGGCCTGATTACAGCCCTGGGTGGCTGAGCTTTCCTCCAGGTTTGGCACAGGGAGCAAGTAAGCCTCTTCTAATAGTGAAAAAACTCACTAAAAAAACCTAAAAGTCTGAAACCATGGGCTATAGCAAATCACAACAAACCATGTGAACTGCAAGGCTTCCTGTTGTACAAGCAGGGGCCAAAATATCAACTACAGGCATCGTGCCGGGGAGGGAAAAAAAAAAGGAGGAGTCCGGGCTTGACTGACTGAGAGATGCCATGGCAGAGCCCAGGAGTCCCAGAGCTGGTGGGTCTGGGACTGTGAGCACAGAAACACAGACATTGCTGCCTGCTCTTTGATTCACCAAGTGAAAACTGAAAATTCATTCAAATGTTTCCTTTGTGGTTGGTCGTTTGGGGTTTTTTTTGTGCTGGATCTCTCATCCACCATTCTTGTAAATCTCCTCAAATAAGCAGGGCTAATAAGCAGTGCTACAGCTGGGATTATCTCGTAGTCCTGAATTACCTCTTTCCTGCTTCTGCCTTCTCCCAAGCAGACAGTGTGCCAGGTCAGGCTACCTGCTGACCTGCATAAAGGTATTTTATTGTTTCCCTGTGTCAGTCTGCAAACAAGCAGAAAGTAAGGATATTCAGGAGTGTGAATGCAACAGAGGGTACTGTGGGGTTTTTTAACAGCACAAAGAGATCTCATTTGTAGATTGAGAAGGAGAAGGACGAACAAAATTAAGTTAACTTCTCCTTATGACTAATTCAACTCAGATCTTGAATTTTACCTTTGATTTGCCCTACTTATATTTATTATAATAGTTATTTTTAAATATATTTAATATATTTAAGAAAGCCAACAGCATCTTGACCTGTATCAGGAACAGCGTGGGGAGTGGGACCCAAGAGGTGATCGTCCCCCTGTACTGGGCACTGGTGAGGCCCCACCTCGATCCAGAAAAGGGCAACGAAGCTGGTGAGGGGTCTGGAGCACAAGTCTTATGAGGAGAGGCTGAGGGACCTGGGGTTGTTCAGCCTGGAGAAAAGGAGGCTGAGGGGAGACCTTATTGCTCTCTACAACTACCTGAAAGGAGGGTGTAGAGAGGCAGGGGTTGGTCTCTTCTCCCAAGTAACAGGAGATAGGACAAGAGGAAATGGCCTCAAGTTGCACCCAGGGAGGTTCAGATTGGATATTAGGAAAGATTTTTACATTGAAAGGGTTATTAATTGAATGGGATTCCCAGTGGAGTGGTTTAGGCACCATTCCCAGAGGTATTCAAAAGATGGTTTGACGTAGAGCTTAGTGACATGGTTTAGTGATGGGGTTTTTTGGTTTCAGATGGTTGGACTAGATGATCCTAAAGGTACCTTCCAATCTAGACAATTCTATGATTCTTTAATTTCTATGATTCTATGATTTTATTTAATTAAAATATTTTTAAAATATGTGGTCCCTGTGTAATATAGAGAAGCAAAGTTCAAACAAGTGAAAGTTTACTAGCACTAATCTAAAAAATTAATCTGAACCACTGATTTTCAGCATGTGGTCTTTGAACTTACTGCTTTACTTCTAAGGATGCCTATAACACAAGTAACAAAAGCAGGCTTTTCTGTGCTAGATGGCAATGTGTACTTGGGAGACTTGTATGGAAATATTTATGAACCCATAAATGGAAAAAGTTAAGTATGTTAACAATAAATAAATAAAAAAAAAAGGCATTTCAGTGACAATTAATTGCAATACAGAAACTGGAAGTTCCTCTCTTAACAATTACCAAAATATTCAAGAAAGTGAGGGTCTTTAAATTATCTGAAACTATCCTGACATAAGATCAAAGGGCAAAATACTCCATGTCCCATGACTACCCAGTTTGTGCAATTCCAGGGGAAGAGCAGACTGGTAATAAAGGCGAGTTCAGGTTAAAATTCCCAAATTCAGATGTGATTTCAAAGAGTTATAGAGAGCAGGGCTGTATACACCTGACTAGCTCTGAAACACAAATGCTCAGAGATGCTTGGGGGGGAGAATAGACCCCAGAGCTGTCATGAAGTGGAGCCCACAGCTAGATGAACCCCTTTGCTACACAGACAGCACAGAGATGTTGCTCCATGAGCAAAACCCCAGATCTTTTCATTTTGCACATTCTTGCAAAACAAGCTGAAGCTGATAGGAACCCAAGAACTGATAAGAGACCTGGTAAAATATTGGGAAATACATTTTTCCATGTAACTGTTACCTGAGAGAAACCTCAGGCATAATGCACACACTTTGAGGAATGGCACAGTCTAAAGTATGTGGAGATAATGGAGTATTTTATTGCACTGCTATTTGCAAAGGTACAAGACACAGGGAGATCTAGAGCACAAACATAAGTGATTACAAGGAGCTGTCTCTGACTTAATGTTTAAATATATTCAAATGTTTCACCTTTTCCATAGAAATATCTGCTCTGTATTTATATATTTAGGGTTTTTTTAACACTATCCTTAAGGTATTTCAAAATGGATAAGCAAATAAAAGAGTACTCATCTGGACTTCAAAGAGGAAATTTGGAGCAATGGCCAGGGCTTTCCTGGGAAATGTGATGCTGGCACCCACTCAGAGAAGTTGCTTGTTGTATTGTGGGAGTCAGCATTTTGGGCATTTATAATTACTGTTTGGTACTTGGTTTTGCTTTGACTTTGCTGTTTTTTTTTCAACAGAAATTATTTGGGCTTAGTAACTGAAATTCAGACAACCACTGTTATGGTCTTCAAGGATCATTGTCTTGACTGACCTCTGAGGAGACAGAAACCGGACCGAAGTCGTGGCCTGGCAACTGAGACACAAAGAAATGGTCCAGCAGTGCTGAGGGGTAAGAAAATGGGCCTTTTCTGGCCCAGCAGTGCTTGGAGGGGAGCATGGACATGAGCGTCAGGCCCCATTCAACACATGAAACAGCTCCTGGGCTGCAGTTGACCAACTCCTGCCAAGAGAAGAATAAATTATTCCTCCTTCTACCATCTGCTTCTGTTTGCTAGGAGGGAAAGATCTCTAAAGGGAACCCCCTGGGGACGACACAGCTTTCCCTGGGGCTGGCACCACGTTACCATGGTATTCACACAACAGACCTGCACAGTCTCAGCAAGAAAGGGCTGTGGTGTAAAGCCACAGGCAGCTGGCTTCCTAGAGATGGCACATACCTAGACGAGGAATATACATAACTGCTGTATGCAAGTCTGAGTTGGACACGACCCCCCGCAATGCCTGTCCCTTATCCTGAGGGACTACAGGATGTTTTTACACTCTCATGTGGCTGAAAACTCCCTGCAAGTGGGTGTCCCACAAGCATCTCTTGGAACAAGTGTCCTTGGAGCCAGCAGGAAGGAGCTCAGGGTGGGGAGGCAAGGCTGAGCTTCCCGCTCCGGCACAGCACAAGCAAGGCTAGCTACACCTTTGTTTTATTTTCAGATTATCTGAACACTCATTACTCCGTGTTAAACATAACTCCATGCACATGTAGCCGTATCTGTACCAAAGGACAGAGCACGTCAGGCTATGACGCTGCATATTCCCTGACTCACCCATCGCCGGCAGGAGAAGCTCTGCAGGGCTCTGTGATGGGCATCCTCCCATCGCTGTGATTCCCAGCCCGGCCAAGTCTCAGACCATATGTTGCTGTATGCAGCATACAGTTGAATGCTGAATCAACAAGTCTAATCTAGTTGGTTGCCTCCAATATGACGTATCTCTTAAGAAATTAATTTACTTTATGACATCAAGAGACAGATGGCCTTAAATAAAAACAAAGGAACTATTTATGTCCTAAGCAAAATATGGAAAGTTCATAAAAGAGAAAATAACATTAATATTGGATTACAGTATGACACTTTTGTCTTGAAGAATGAAGCTCGATTTTTGATGTTGGCAGGGGAGGAAGACAAAGCTCTCCCTGCTCTGAAAGGCAGTGTGCAGGATTTTGTGTTTGTGCTCTTTATGGTATAATGCCATCATATAAACACTCATCATCCAGGCTAAGTTTACTGGGTTTCAGGGCACAATCACTCTTAACTACATAATAAAAGGGAATTAAAATACGTAAGTGTAACAAAAGAAGTGTGGATAAAATTTGAGAGGGATAGAGATATGACACCAATGTTTTTATTGGAAATTTCCAATTCCTCTGCACGATACACTGCCATAACACAGCACTGGGTGCTCCTGATTATTGTGTGCTCAATACAAAGGAATGATAACCTTCAATGACCCATATCCTAATGAGGTCTTACCTCTTTCTGAGTCACTAAGCAAAATTCATACCCTCTATTTCTTCAAGTCTTGATAAATCTGAGCAATCCAGAAAGATTCTTGTTAATGGAACTGGCCTTCTCTCGCTGCCCAACCTCCCTGCCCTTTCCAAACTTATGCTGACTGCCTCACACTTGCTTCTCAACTAAACTTATTCCTCCTCACCCCCATTTTATGCATCATCACTGAACTTGACCCAGTACCATGACTAATTTGGTTTGTGCCTCAGAGTAATAGAAAGAGAAACTTGCTGTAAAGAAACCAAGGTACTAGAGAGTAAGAGAAGCTGGACATGAAATGATGTTATGCTTCCTTCTGGTGTCAGCGTCTTCAGTCTGTGAGTACAAGTGACACCTCTTCTTTCTAGGAACACCTCCCAGGGCCATCCAATTTTCCTTTTCTTTATTAATGTCCCTGGTAGGGGCTTCAAGTCTTCCTAAGGATGCCACCCACAGGCTGCAGTCCCTGCCCTTCCTCCAAAATGGGAGCCAGTTCCTCCCACCAGCGGTGAGTGCCCAAACTGACTACCACACCTGCTGCTGAGCGAAATATAACATGTTGCTGTTACCCAGTGAGCTGCCTAAGTAGAGCAGAGTCATATTTAAAAGGGCTGGAAGCACTTGAGTTTGGAGTGTTTTGCAGTAGAAGCACCACAGCAGATGCTATTGTGAGAGATATTTTGCTGGAAGTTTTTGGGCAGAACCTGACAGCAGGTTGACTAGCTGGGCAGCAGAAGACAGGATGTGGCCAGAAAGCAGCACACGAGAACAGAAGCTTCCCAAAGTTTTCACATTGTGAAATACTAGAAATCAGCATGAGCTGATGCTGTTATCCACATTCGCAGCCAGCTTATCTCCCAGTATCATTATTGGTGTTTATTTAATGCTAAAGAAAGACGTGGAGCTCTTCACAAGACAAGTAAAACGCATCTCTGGCAGAACTGTTTTCTTTTCTCTGTGAAAAATAGCTTCTCTCTGCAGTCGTAAGTCTCTCTGACAATTTGTTACTGCTTTATTGCCCTCCAGGCACTTGTTTCTCCCTCCCCATCCTGGCCGGGGCGGGAGGCAGAACCCGTGAAGCCCTTCAGAGCTCAGCTCACCAAGCGGCTTTCAAGAGCGCTGAGCAGTTTTCAGCTCCCATGAAAACAGAAGGAAGCTGAGGGTACTTGAGACTTGGCAAGGGATCAGGCTGTGACTGATTTACAGCACTGAACTCTCTGCATTTCTGGGGCTGCCTGAGAGACACAGCAATAAGAAATTTTCATTTCCTTCTCTTCTGCTCTGCCTTGGCAGAAAAGGCCACACTTTCCCAGCTGGTTATGGAATTTTAACTGGTGCTTAAGCACCTGGTGCAAAGACACCAGGGCTTTGCACAGCTGAACTTCTGAGGCGTGGGACGGAGGTAACCTGCTCCTGTATGACCCTCACACATGGAAGCTCTTCTGTACCATCCAGAGACAATCATGTTCTTAACATTGTTGCTGCAAACAGAAAGGCCAAAGTGTTTTTACCCTTCGTCACTCCATGTAGTGCCTTATTGCTTCAGCAAATTAGTGGGAATAATCCAAGTAAAGCACTCACAGGCGGATGTGATGAAGCCAAAGACAAGACTCTGCTGACTTCATTAGAGCCAAGAGTCCCTCCTGCATTTAAACCTAGTCCTAAATACGCTGTCCTACCTGTTTTACCTTGCAGCTTCTCATGAAGAATTCTGATTGCAAAGAATTAAGAATACATTCAATACTTCAAAATGGTCTTAAAGAACTTCCATGACTACATCATGACTGCAGTCTGAGGAAGGAGGCCAAAAGCTATTTAACTGTTTTATGGTTTGAACTGTTTTATGTCTTTTTAAATGTTTGTTATTTTAATGGGAAAAGTAATTTCTGTGTCAGTTTTACAAACTGCAGCAAATCCCTTAAGCCTACCAGTAGTTACCAAAACCAAGGGTTTGCTGTCACAGAGAAGGCTCTCTCGGCAGTTTCAGAAGTGATCTGGGATCTTTTTCAACTAGGAGTGCTTATGGTCCTTGTTAGAAGTGTAGCTCCAACTTTCAAAAGCACCGGAGGTCCATAAAGATTCTCAGGGAACCCGCAGCTGTGGGCTAAAGCACAGGAAACCCTTGTTGAATAGGCTAATAGAGCTCACACTTTGCGGAGACAGATATTGGGGTCCTTCTTGCTCCACTTTTTCTTGGTTTGACTGAAATATGTGCAAACCATCTGAAAGTGGAACATCAGGCTCCTCCTGCCTCTTCTCCTAAACCAATGTGTGTGACTGTCCCTCCAAAGTACACAGGGTGCCTTTCTTTATGCTATGCCTTTATACCAGATGAAGAAAAGACTTTCTTCAGGGACAGTGGCTGTGTTTTCAGACCCCCAAAAGCTAAGACAAGCCCTGGCTTCCAGCCCAGAGGAGTGCCCTAAGGAGTCGGGCACCCTATGACATTCCTGGTAGCACGACTGAAGCATTTCTAGGTGTTTGTGGTACCATGACCTAAGGAAAGTGTCCTAAGGATGGTTTTCATTGGAGAACTTTGATGCTATGCTGTCCCCAGCACCTCAGCACCAAGGTTTTACTGCTGTCCTGAGCACGGGCACCTGCTACCAAAGTTACGGCCCGAGGTATCAAAATGTTATTTCAGCTACCTCCTTAGGTGGTTTTAGACATCTCAGGGAAATATTTACAAAGGCTCCGTTGGCCTAGGGAGGGTGATTTCCCTCAGCTCCTCTATATGCAGTGGAGGGGGGCAGGGTCCTGCAGGACAGTCCAACCAAACTATGCCACATTCATGCCCCAACGCTTGCTGCACGCATGGTCTGCACCTTTCCACCGGCTGTCACAGGATGCTGCACCAAGTCCAGTCCACCAAGTCACAGCTGGCTGTTGGAAATCCTTGCAAAGGCTATTTTTGGCAATGATCTGACCATACAGGAATTGCTTCTGGACAGACAATTTAGGGTCCCTTAAAGGTGCTTGGGAGGAATATTCACTGTGGCACACCTCACTCAGAGCTGGCGTGCCCAGCAGCCTCATCTGCCTTACCACTGGCTCATGCTCCCTCAGAAGTGAAGGGTACCATAGCTGAGCTCTAGTCACCACTTCCCACCAGGCTCAACAGAAACCTGGCAGATGCACAGGAGAGGATTGCAACAGACAGTCCTTCTTATTCATCTCTATTTTCCCATATTAGTCTCTGCAGACCAATCAGAAACAGTTCACCAAACAAAGTTAAGCAATATCATAGAGAACTTTAAGAAATTACTCTTATCATCCCTCCTGAGGATAGGCTCAATGGTCAAGGCCACAGTGAAATCTTCCTTTTCTTGTAAAAGTTAACTGAAGTTAGTTATTAAAATGCTGCCACTATTTAGGGAGGTTCTGAAATGAAGAATTGCAGAAGATACCTGCACTGCACTCAAGGATATCTTTTCCCATAAAATCTTGGTGTGGTTCCTTCCAAAGAGCTTCCTGAAAGATATATCAGGTATGATTTTGACTTTCCAATCTGGATATGGGATATGTGAAGTAATATTTATAAATTAAAAGCTTCTAGTCGTGTACTGTAATTCTTGTAAAACTTAAAAGGTTCTTTTGTGGAATTTGTATTTTTCAAATGTTTGTATTGCAGAGAAATAGAGTTTGTGAGTGATTGAAAAGTGGGATGAAGTGTGTTAATATTTAATTATTCAGTTGAAGTTACCAGATTTTTGTGTACTTAGTCAATATTCAAGATAAATTAATAATGAGAAAAAAGTATCCCTTTGCTAATCCCCTCAACAGAATGAGACATGCATTATGCATTACCAAAGGTTCATAGATGTGGGGAATTAGCAGTGGAGTTTAAGTTTTTTGCATGTGAGAGATGGTAATGTTGTTAATTGCTGGCCGTGAGAACAGGGTCAGAGACTATATGGAATAAAACAGAACCAGAACGTTATCTCTGGGGTTGCAGTTCAGACCTAGTCTTGGTCAATGGCAAGTGAAAGTTGTTACCACTTGAGAGCTGTGTGGTGTAAGCTTGGTCATGCTCCTGGTCCCCATGTGTGAGTGGGCACATTATAGAAGTCATCAGAGGAGCTGCACTAATTGCTCATGTCCCACAAAGAGTCCAAGGACTTAATGATGGGAGCACTCTGGAAAGATAGTGTGGGTTACTGGGGTAGACTTCTCCTTTAGGGCATTTGCGGAGGAGGTTGGCCTCCACTACACTGGCACTCATCACAATATCCCCATTTTCTTTAAAACATCTAAAATTAGTAAAGGTGCTGACAGCCAAAAAAAAAATGTCCCTGTGCAGAGGGTATCCTACCATTCTAAACACGTATGGGAAGAAAACAAGAGTAAGAAGGCGGCAGTTCTGACTGAAGTCACAGTAGCTGATAGCTGCCGATAGAGCCCATGGAAGAGGGAACCAGATGGGACAAGCTCAACTAGCAGGTGGCTTGCAGCAGCGGTCATTGAGCTGCAGCAACGTGCCATGCTGTATGGTCTCATTTTTCCTGCCAGGAAACAGGTTGAAGGAATTACACTGCACTACAGGTGCTCAGGCTGGCTTGGTTCAACTTGGTTTGAGTAATGCCATGCGGCTCCACAGTCTTTAAAGCAGACTCATACTCACATGGTTCAGCCTGATGAAATCCTCAGGGTGAGATTCCAGGACTTCTTCTGCAGCTCTAAGCCAGAAGGAGAGTTGGTAAATTGGGGCTTCTATCAGTGAGGAAAAAACACATGTGAAATACTTACTCCTTCGACAAGACCAGCACTAATAATCCAAAGTAGATATCGAGAGTTTTAAAGAGGCCTATTGTATGTTCCCTGAGATCACGGCATTAAATTTGGCTCGAGGACAGAATAATAGCTGGGAAAGGGGAAGGAGTGACAACTAAAGTACTCAGAAAAGCTACAGCAGCTACAACACTGGGGAAAATCTGAAACGAAAGAGTAATCCATGCACTTCTTTTATTTTTATGGCTGATGAACATTTCAAAGGGTACAAATAGTATGTCTTGTGCCCTACAATGTAAAGAACAAAACTATTAAACAGGGCTTTCAGCAATAGTCCTCTTTGTCATGTGGAGTCTAAAAGACCGATGCCCAGACTAGGAAATGCAGCAGTTCTAAAATCTTTGATAGAGAAAACTTCATCCTGCAAACCTAAGTACACCAAGATTTATGACAGAAAGAACTAAATTAACCAATCTTTTTCATTGAAATTTCATCAGCTCCAGGTTGGGAGCTCTGATCCCAACAGAGGGAGGGACAGTAATGTACAATTACAGGACTGGAGTATGATTTTAACTGACTTTGGATCGGGGCCTTGAATGGGCTTAGATTTTGAGTATTAGTCAGTTAGAATAATTACCTGCCAGTTTTTGGAAAATATTACAGTTCTAATTTTTTTATGTTAAAACAGATAGCAAAAATGTTTAACCCGTTGCCAAAATAATGAGTCCTTTGTAGGAAAATAGTGTATCAGCAAGTCTAAGAGGTTAATGTAACATTATTTGTACTTCTACATATCCATGAATTTCCCCAGAATGAACTAGGAGGAAACTAAAATGAAATCACTTGAAACAGGTCAACAATGGACCCTGAGCTGTAGCAAAGTTTCAGGATGGGAATCGCATTTTAATGCCAAAATTGTTGTAGATAAAAAGCTTTCCACCTGCTCATAACTCTGCAAAATGCTTTGTGCCACTTGAAAATCTGTCCTGTGATATCTCCAAATATCAAGGACACACAAGTCTGAATTAGAAATGCACGTAGGCTATTTCAGCACAAGCCAGTCAATAGACTTGGGCAAGGAACTAGTGTTGGTTGGGCATATCTCATGAGACCAAGCAAGCACCAAGGCACTAAGGAACATCTGAAATCGTTAGGGAAGAGAAAAAAGAGAAACACCCTATTAACAGCTTCACAAAAGACTTCTTACATCCTACAGTACATCTTCACCTCTGAGTCAAGAGAAAATATACTTCACTAGACTAGTTCACTTAGAAGTGACTTACAATGATCATCTAGTCCACCTGCAACTACCAAGAACAAGTCCCACGGCTCCTGCCTAGGACTAGCACTGTATTAAATGTTTAATGGTGGCTACAGCAGAGAGAAATGTTTTTAACAGGACATTTATTCAGATGAATTTAACATGGAAAGAATGTGAGGCAGCAGAGTGAAGGCATCAATTAATTGCTGCAAAATACCCAGAGATATTGACTGAAATGAATCTTCAGTCTTCTTATGTGCAATGTGGGCTTCAGGGGTCATTTCTGGAGTGACCAAGGACAGTTTCTATTCAGCACAAACATGTGAATATGGGTTGTGACACATCAGAACACAGTATTTAGGTCAGACATTGCAACAACTGTTTGTGAGCATGAAACAGAGGAGAAGCAGTCTAGACAACCTGTGGAAATAAGTCTTACAAATAACAAGCAGCAATACCGTGCTTTTTCACTACTGAGCCTAACCTCCTCATCACACACACACAAGCTGAAAAGTTTGGCCCTGTCTCTGGCCCCAAGAGAGGATGGCTGAGCCCTGCCTTGGCTCTGCCTTTCCCCTCACATGTCGGTGGGTGACAATGAGCTCCCACCCTCCTGGCGGTGACACAAAGAGAAACTGCATAGGATCTGCTTCTTTGTTCTTTAAAGAATTAGTCTCCCTTGAGGGAAGCAGGTTTTGGTTGTAGACAGCTGACTTGGAGATAAATTAACTGAAAATCCATCTTGTCCGCTTTTTGGCTGCTTCTTTAGAAATACTTCATGCTCCAGTGAAACGCTGCCCTGCAGTGGGAGGAGGAGGTGGGCAGGAGATCACCTTGGCAAAGTGAAGCGGGTGTCCCAACCATCTCTCTTTTGATCTTCAAAGGTGGTAACGCTCAGTTTGGAGTTCACTCATCTATGCTATGGCTACCCACCCCATAGTACATAAGCAGCTAACCCCGTTCTTCATTTCAGTTTTCGAAGTGACTAAGGCCAGAGAGAAGCACACACAAGTCTCCATCTTCGCCTGACATTTCAGAAGAAATGGTTGAACCTGTGGGCAATCACTATGTTGTAGCCAGACCTGTGTACTCGGAGAATTTGTTCAATGAAGAGCATGAGAAATTGCACAGATACCATAAAACCTTTTGGGATCACCTGAAACTGTATTTTAGGTAAGGAGATTTTTATTTTTTAAAAAAATATGGATCTAAGAAACAGCCCAAACTGCTGCTTTCAGACAACATGAACTCCATCCTGACAACTTCCATCTCAGATTCCAACAAAGTAAGTGAAAACTCATTAATCAAAGGCAATGTCAGATTTTTCTGAAGAATTTTAGCTGATACTACCCTTTAAAGTCTTCCTACAGTTGTAGCCCAGACAGCTTCTCTTTTCCTGGCCACTCGGCAGCACAAAATCCGGGGAGACCTTATTGCAGCCTTTCAGTACTTAAAAGGGGCTTTTAAGAAAGTTGGGAACAGACTTTTTAATATGGCCTGTAGTGATAATAAGGAGTAATAGTTTTAGTCTAGTTTAGAGGGTAGATTCAGAAGAGATAAAAGGAAGAAATATTTTACAATGAGAGTCGTGAAACAATGGAAGAGGTTGCCCAGGGAGGTGGTAGATTCCCCATCCCTGGAAACTTTCAAGGTCAGGTTGGATGGGGCTCTGAGCAACCTGATCTGGTTGAAGATGTCCCTGCTCATGGCAGGGGAGGTTGGACTAGATTACCTTTAAATTCCCTTTCAACGCAAACCATGCTGTGATTCTATAAAAATTTGGTTGGAAAGGACCTCTGGAGGCCACCGAATCTTCCATCAAGCACAGCTGGCAGAGCAGGTTGGTCAGGGACATGTCAGTGTAAGATTTTGACCTCTGGCAGCCTGAGCCTGAATCCTTTCCCCTTCTTTTCCCCTGCGAAGACAGGCTGCAGCTCAGCTGAGCTGTTCACCAACAGAGCTCTGTCCTCTCGTGTCTTTACAGCTGCTCCTCACAAAGAGTCAAAAAAATTGCCTTGCGTTCATTCCCCGTCATCTCATGGCTGCCAGCCTACCGCTTCAGGGAGTGGATCCTGAGTGACATCGTCTCTGGCATCAACACGGGGCTCGTGTCTGTCCTGCAAGGTACCTCCCAGAAACGTGCGCTCGGACAGAGCCTGCCAAGCCAGGTGCAAAGGAACCGCTGGCTTCAGCCTGTAACACGCTCATCACCTTCTCGGGGTCTCTGTCCTTGCAGGTCTCGCTTTTGCTTTGCTGGTGAACGTCCCCCCGGGTTATGGACTCTATGCAGCGTTTTTCCCTATTCTGGTCTATTTTATCTTTGGCACATCTAGGCATATCTCAGCAGGTAAGTTCCGTCACACTGACTGCCCTCCTCACTGGTGAAGAAGTACACGCTGCCCCTCTGGGTCTCTAACGAACACCTTGTGCTGCTCAGGTCCCTTCCCTGTCCTCAGCCTGATGGTGGGAGAGGTCGTGGTCAGGCTGGTCCCCGGTGACAGCCCCGGAAATGGCACTTCCACAAACATGTCAGCAATAGATGACGAGAGGGTGATGGTGGCTGCGACTGTAACCTTCCTTTCTGGGGTTTTTCAGGTTGGTAAACTTAAGTGTGTGTGTGCCCACGCGTGTGTATGCACCTATAGAAATAGATGGATGGTGGGCTGGCCTTCCCCTTTGTTTTCCGCTGGGGTAGTCACCAAAGTAATTCTCTTCCCCTTCCCACATAACTGGCCTTGGCACTGATTAGGAGATGTCCACCCCGCTCCAGCAGCCGGGCACTGATCCATGCTGTGAAACCCCTGGGTTTGCCCAGAGACCTGAGCCTACAGCCCACACAGGGGCACCCCACCGACAGCAAAACACAATCTGCTGGACTGGAAAAAAAGTAGTCGAGAGAGAAATGTGAACGATGCAGACACAGCAAGGGGAATAAAAGCTCTTGTCTCATAATAGTAAAGTATTTGGATTTGTCTTTTTAAAAAAAAAAAGGCAAACGTCTCCTTCCTAATATAGAATTCCTGCAGTTCCTTCCTTCCTTATTAATACATTTGTGCTTCATGAAACACTGCTTACTGAAAACCCTAAGACTAAGGAGGTTTATTTTAGCTATAAAATAAAAATAATAGGTTTTAACTGCTATAGCAATTTTTCTCACTGGTCTTATGCCTCCTGTTTTATTGCAAGTCTGGTGACAGTATTTTCCTTAATCCCTGAATGTATGGGATTAGGTGAAAAATCTTTGTTCCCATTAAATATGGTTCTGTTTGTTGCAGAGATTACTTAAAAGCACAAATTAATCACACTGACATATGGTCATTTATTATTTCAGTTGCTTCTGGGAGTTCTCCAGTTTGGATTCATCGTTATTTATTTATCACAGCCATTAATCAGTGGTTTTACGACTGCTGCGGCTGTCCATGTTCTGGTATCTCAGCTGAAATTCATGCTTCAGCTACCTGTCCCTGGATTTAATAAACCATTCGGCATCATCTATGTAAGTGTTAAGTGTTCATTATTTGATAATGCTGTTGAAATGTGTGAGGTATATCTGACCATATATCACAAGGCAGTAATAACAGAACGTAGCATAAAAACAGGCAATCAGGAGGAAACACAGGAGAAAAAGGTGAGATGTGTTATTAGTATGTCACCAATCTTTAAATTGATTACCAAACACCAAGTTAAATCCTTTTGGGCTAATTAGATAATATTTTCTTTTGTGTGTTAGCATATTTTAATTAAGTGTTCAACTTTGCCTCAATCATTTAATTATTCATTTTTACTGGAATGATATTGTATGTGTTCCACTTGGATATGATTCCATGAGGGCTGTTGGATGAGAAAGGAGAAGGGGAAGGACAGGAAGGGAGGAGTGGAGTGGAGAGAGGCACCTGCTCAGTAATTCCATTGCTCTTGCTTCCTATCACGCAGGTGCGTGTTGCTCCCCTCTTTCCGCAGGGGGAGGCCAGGAGGAGAGGCTCGAGAGCCAGTGGAAAGGGTCTTTCACAGATGCTTTTGCTGTTTGGATGATGCACAGGCACATTCACTGGGGTTTGCAACCCACATTGTGCCACGGGGACTAAATCCCAACTGCCATAAGCCTTAGAGCAACTCAGCCCTTCTGGAAAAGGCTGTGCCACTGTGCCAGGCCACTACTGTTTCTAAAGCACATGTTTCTTCCTGATTTTGCAGACTCTGGAGAGCATTTTCAGCCAGATCACAGATACAAACATTGCTGACCTTGTCACATCCCTCGTCGTCTTGCTTGTCGTGTTTGTGGTGAAAGAAATGAACGAGCGATACAAAGAAAAGTTACCAGCTCCCATCCCGATCGAACTCCTTATGGTAACAGGCACTTCTCTTTGATTTTGCAATGGCTCTATCACTATAGTGACACAGGAAACAGAGTTTTAACCATTTTCTGTCCTATTTTGCATGAAATGATGGGTTATCATAAGGAAAAACTCACAGCGTTCATGAGCTATTGTGAGATGTTTTACCTCTACTTACCTGTTCTTAGCTGAATACAACCGTAGTGAGTAAGATGTTATAAACCGAATTTTTATCTTGGATGAAACTGGCTCTGACACCAGCTGGCTGTAGCCTGCACCCCACCTACAAGCAGCCACTGAAGTCCTGGCCATCTGTGGCCAAGCACAACACAGTTTTGTCCTCCAACAGCAGAAGGTTTTGCCCCCCGCCCCGAGCAGTAGTGGGGTGGGGGAAGCCTGACATGGGCAGTAAACTCCTAAAATCCTGGGGGATTTTGCTATAGGTGCAGGTGGTTCTTGTTTTCCCCCAGAGTTATCACAGCACCTTGTTAGAAAACACCTGGTTTATTGGGTGGGATGTTCTTTGTTCTTAATGAGGTATTCTGATATATTCTCTGTGGGATTAATGAACATGTACCTGCAAGGTGCTTCAGGAATTACATCTGAACAGCAAATGTATGTGCAGACTTAGGGCATAATCCTGCTTCTGGTGATGAGACTGGAGAGCGTGTGGGAGAGGGGAAATAAATGTTTTTAAATAATTTCTTCATACTCTTACTTGAATGTGCCTAACGGAGGTGGGGTTTATTATCTTCCAGACAGTCTTAGCAGCACTGATTTCCTATTTTGGTGAACTTGAAGAAAAATTCAACGTAGCTGTTGTTGGAAAACTAGAGGAAGGGTAAGTGATTTGCTTAAAATATACCAGTGGAGCAAAATGTTCTCTCCAGCTTGTCAGTGCTAAATTGGTTTAGCTCTGCTTTCTGCTTCATCTTCTTTTAGCAGGGAAATAAACATTTTTCTCTCTCTGCAAGATGAGGGCAAACTTTCAACTGGTAAAGGTTATTCACTAGAGCACATGTCCTATGTGACAAAGAATACACTGCAACATGAAATAATCATATGCTTCATTTTCTAAGACAGTTGTTGAGCAGGAGGTAGACATTTATCCCTTTTCCTGACCTACTTGCTCCTGAACCTTCCATTTCCCTCAAAGTACGTGCATGGTTCAGCAGCCACTAGCTGTCCTGGGAAGCCACTAGGACACTGCACAGTTGTCCTGTGTGGTCCCCTGTGACCAGCCACCAGCATCCCCCCAGGCACCATTATCTTCCAGAGGCCTCAACATCTGCTCCTCTATGAGTATATCCATATAGAGAGTATATATCCATGTAGAGAGTATCTATCTGTCTAGAGAAAGTACATCCAGCTATGCCAGAATTTTGGTATGAAGAATGAATAGGCACACATTAAGTTAAAAAGAGGGAGGAAGACATGCACTAGGACAGCAGACTGCAGCCATTTACTCACCGGGACACTCTTGGTTGCCTCTTGTAGCCCAGGGGTGTTAGTGGCTGAAGTTTGCAGAAGAACTCAAAGTCCTTCTCAAGAAAATCTGGTCAAGAGTTTCCATTCTTCAGATTTCACATCACTGTGGATGTGGTTGGCGGGGAAGGGGCAGTGGGGGAAGCCCAGAGAAGAATTCTCCCATCCCTAGGATCTGCAAAAGGCCTTGATCAGAGGAGCAGGAGATGGTACAGCTAAAGTATCTAGCAGGTAGCCTGAGAAAATAGTTGATATTACCTGACTTAGTAAGTGTTTGTTTAGCTGTCTAAAGGGCTTCCATGAATCATGCAGGGATTTTTTTTTTTTTTTTTTGGTCACTATTAAAGTGAAATCCTTCCATGTGCAAATTGCCCGTGCAAGGGCCCCAGCACCACATCAGATCTTACATCCATGTGTAACTAGAAGGCAGAACTGTGCATGCACCTCAGACAAAATGAGCTGTGGCTGGTCCTGGCCAAGGAAATGAGAACCTGCCGAGACACAAGCTGAGCTGAGTGCAGATAAAGGAAGTCCCTGTTCCGATTAAGGAATCCCCAAAGCTTTACAGGATTCAGATCAATAATTCTGTGTTGCAGCTCTCCGAAGTATGAGCTGGACGCTGCCTTGCTCGCTTGAGAACTTTTCTCCTTAGGCATATTCTTAACAAGTAGATTTTTCTGTCTTTCAGATTTCAAGCGCCTGTTCCACCTGATGTAGGTGTCCTCCAAAAGTGTATTGGTGATGGCATTTCCATCGCAATTGTTGGGTTTGCAGTAGCCTTCTCCGTGGCTAAAGTGTATTCCATCAAGCATGACTACCCAATAGACGGCAACCAGGTAGGCAAATAACACAGAAATAAATATGGTACATTTTTTAATGGGAAATAAGTAATTTTAGGAACGCTTTGCCTTGTGAATAACTGTTATCAACTAGCTTCTAAGAACAATCTCTTTTGTTTTTATTTCAGGAACTAATTGCTTTTGGGCTGGGTAATATAGTTGGTGGATCATTCAAAGGATTTGCCTCCAGCACCGCTCTGTCAAGATCAGGTGTGCAGGAGAGCACAGGAGGCAAAACGCAGGTATAGAAAAAAGACCATAATGGTGTTTAATGCAAGAAAGCTCCCTTTTTTCCTGGATGACCATATTGCCTTTGGGCACTTATTCATGGTGGAATTGCTCTCTCATGCAGATTGCTGGTATTATCTCAGCTGTCATTGTCTTGATTGTTATCTTGGCCATTGGGTTTCTCCTGGAGCCATTACAGAAGGTATTCACTGGTTTCACCTCACTCTTCCTCCTACTTGCCAAAGGCAGGGCTGCTCTGGCTCTGGCAGTCATTGGGCTCATTTGAAGAGTTCACTGGGAGCAAAACAGGGTTTTGCAAAGCTTGGTTCTTCTTCCGAGATCATGAAGGAGAGGACCACTATCTCTGGTCCCTCAGGGGGAACACAAGTGCACAAACACCTGTGGCTTTTAGGTGCCACAGATAGATGGGACTTGCAGCCTCAGGTCAGATACCTGCACTGCACCATGGCTAGGTTCTGGCACGATGGATGGGACATCCCGACTCACAGCGGTGACAGAATGTGAGGAGCTGCCTGGCCTCTCAGCTGCACTTTAGCTCTGTTTGTATGATCTTCTAAGTCTTAATGTTCAATGTTTTCTTTGCTTGCTTTAAAATTCAACGTGTATTTTGGTCTTTTTAACAGTCAGTCCTTGCCTCTTTGGCTCTTGGCAACTTGAAAGGAATGCTCATGCAGTTCAAGGAAATAGGCGTCCTATGGAGAAGGGACAAGTATGACTGTGTAAGTTGAGTCCCACAAGCATTCAGAAATGAGGCACTCTGGGAAAGTCACCTATTATGCAAATTTGCTACTAATAGCATGCCTTTTTCACTTTTATACCCCTTGCTTGTGTTTTCCATTTTGTACCACTTATTTTGAGTTGATTCCCTCTCCTAACTTTATTTTCATCCATTTTATCAAAAATCTATTAAAATACAGTTCATTGTATAAAGTCATACGTAGTAGAAGGCAGTTACAGAAAATGTAAATGCTCAGTGCATTGGCTACACATTCAGGGACACTTTCTCATTCACGCAGCATGTTAGGTGGAGGTTACATGGCAAAAAACAAGACTGTGGCTTGAAGGTTTACTCCAAATAGTAAGGCTCGTGGCTGGAGGGCAGGACTGCTTACCTCTGACATTCCAAAAGTTTAGGCTCTTGGCTTCCTTATGGGCCAATTCCTTGTCTTCCCAAATAGTTCCAAGCCTTAGTTTTCCCAGCTGCCAAACAGTTATTTACTATGTGAAAAGGCTCTGAGACCAGTTGTTAAAAATACTCAGTATTATCTAGTCATTTGTTTTATTAGTCATGTACATTCACAGAGCCTACATTTGCCTGTTTTGATATCCAAAGCACATTTACAACTCTTGGCCTTACCAGGATCCTGATTTACTTGTAACCTTGCCTTTCTGCCGGATTTTGATTGAGTGTTTAATGAACTACCTACAGAAAATCCACATCTCTATTATTCTAAGCCTTTATTGAATAGAAATTGTCATTCCTAGAAACATTCCCTGCTGAGTCTGGCCCTATTTTTCAATGAAAACCCAACCTAGGAAACACGCAACTCCTCACCAAAGGTGGGTGGACAGCCTGGACCAGGTCTAAAAAACAGTCCAGACATCACTGTTCCCACCCTGGGCTCACAACACTTGTCCATGACACACTCTTAATTGCTGCCATCCATCTGCTTGTTACAGGTTATATGGGTGGTGACTTTCTTAGCTGCTGTTTTTCTTGGCCTGGATATTGGGCTACCAGCCGCTGTGGCGTTCCAGCTGCTGATGGTGGTGATCCGCTCCCAGATGTGAGTACTTGTTGGACACGATGAAAAGATATCTAAGAGCCTCCTGTTAAAAATTAATTCTCCCCTGAACAGAGAAGGCCAACAGCCCTGTGACTCTGTCTGTCCAGTAACCGTGTATGGAAAAATCATTTAGAGGCATAAATCCTTGGATGTGAGTCCCACTTCAGTCTGAAGGATCAGAGCTGGTGTTGCTTTCTCTGATCCTTCCCTTCCACCGGGTCTCGGTATGAGGTACAAATAATTGTGTGTGTGTGTGTCTGTTCACAGTCCAAGCTGCACCGTTTTGGCTAATGTTGGGAGAAGTAACATCTACAGGAACAGGAAGGATTACACTGACGTAAGAAATGTCACATTTCTTTTATTATCTGCTGCATTTGTGTTTCTGTAGCAAATGTCATTACTAACACTTTTCCTTCATTGTACAGATCTATGAGCCAGAAGGAGTGAAGATTTTCAAGTGCTCATCTCCTATCTTCTTTGCTAATATTGAATTCTTCAGAGAGAAACTCATCACTGCTGTAAGTGTCTGGGGCTTTCATTCTGAGCATACGAATTGCGTGACACATTAAGGTGAACACAATTACTACATGCAGTCAAGCCATAATTCAAAGATGAATTTTTCATTAATTATTCAAATATTGTTGCTGCTACTGTAATGCAAAATGTATGTACACACCTCTGAGAAAGAGAACAGCCTGACACACGCTGAACTTATACCATAAAATATGTATGTACATTGTTAAGTCCTTTAGAAGAAAGTAATGGGAACATAGAGAATGTAAAGGGATATTATTTTATTAGCATTTATATTATTTACCCCCAATAAATGCTAGTTTACTTATCTTGTGCCAGAGAACTTAACAGTCAGAAGAAGAGCTGAAAAAAATCATGCTATCAAAGAGAACTTAATTTCTTCCATGGCAAACTGGATGAAGGCAGACAGCCTTTCTATAACCAGCATGGAGAGCCAGGATCCCTGAGTCCTCTCTGTGCCAGAGAGGCTCACCATCCCCAAAGGTGATGGTGAGCCCCATCACCAAAAACAAAGGACATGTAACGTGTATCTACTACTGATCACCCAGCCAGGATATAAGCACTGATGAGTTATTCTATAGGCAATTAGGAGAAATTTCAGGATCTGTAGCCCTTGTCCTTATGGGAGATTTCAAATTCCCAGACATCAACTGTGAATATCATACTGCTGAGACAAGCAGGTCTTGAAAATTCTTGAAGTTTGCAGGAGATGATAACTTCTGGTCACAGGTACTCAGTGAGACAACTAGGAAAGATGACTTTTTAGACTCACCATTTGTGAATAAAGAAGGACTTGTGGGGGATGTGATGGTAGATAGTTGTCTTGCCTACAGTGATCATGTAATCTTTACATTTAAAATTTTCAGCATACTAAGAAAAAAGGACAACAGAGTTGCTACCCTGGACTTCAGGAGAGCAAACTGTAAGCTGTTCAGGGAGCTATTTAATGGAGTACCTTGGGAATCTGCTTTTGAGGGCTTAGGAGTCCACAGATGCCAGTCAGTCTTTAAGGACCACTGTTTAGAAGCACAGGAGCAGACAATTTGGCTGTTGTGAGTCAAGCAAGAGGGTCAGAAGACAACCTTGGCTGAACAGGGAACTCCTCGGCTCAAGAGGAAAAAGAAATGGTATGATCTCCGGAAGCAAGGTCAGGTTTCACAGGAAGATTACAGAGCCGTGGTTCATATATGCAGGGAGAAGACACAAAACGTTGGACTGATACTTGTTAAAGATGGTCACCTGACTAATAGGGATGAAGAAAAAGTGGAGGCATTCAATGCATTTTGGGCCTCAGTCTTTAATAATACCGATAGATTGAAGTGGTCATTGTAGGTCTCTTTCAACTGAAATAAATTCTAGTTTAAGTTCTCCACGTGCTTGGCTTTTAGATAAAAACCTGAAGGGTTTTTTCTGCAAGTGCAGATGTTGATACCACTTTCCTTCTTTACAAACACAGACATTTCTAACACCTCTCTCCTCCACCCACTAGATATTGAGACAGAAGACTTGCAAGAATTTAGTATTTTTGTAACCCTTACTAACCTAATATTCCTGCCATATACTTCTGCTAAAATGAGCTAAGAGGTTTAAGAGTCATATGCAGTCAGCATGATCAACTTAGTTTTTCTTCTTCAAGAAAACAGAATGATGTGTACAGGACCTACGCTGCAGTCATGTGGCACAGAGCAGACACAACCTGTGAGCTCTCTAATCTCGGTCGCCGGGGTGGCTGTCTCATAACATAGATGACAGGGACAAGCTCTGGGTTAGCCAGCACTGCTGGAGTTACTGGTCTTTGCTACAGCATTGTCACTGCTATAATGGTGTCCATGCTGGTATCCTAGAGCTAGCACAGATGGGCCTGCTGGGTTTGCAGTCATACCTGTAGACATCCTTCCAGCCAATAAAAAGGGCCCTTGCTTGAATTTATGAAAAGTGGTAGGCAACTTCAAGAGCAAAATATGCTCATCATGACTGTAAAGAAAAGCCACATGAGATACCGAATCGTTCCCCTGGTGTCCCTGGTGTTTGAGTTTTTTAAAATTATTCAAAGTGCTGTTTCTGCAGGTTGGCTTCAACCCACTGAGAATCCTGAGGAAACGCAATAAAGCTCTGAGGAAGATCAGAAAGATGCTGAAGAAAGGAGAGCTGCAAGTGACGCCTGTATGTAAGGCAACTCTACCCAGGAGGGGTTAAGCAATCGGCTTCCTGGCTTGATATGGCAGAGAAGTCCCTCACAGGCTCCTGTCCTAATTAGATATGCCATTCCTCAAGTAGCCACTTTGTGACATAACACATATATTAAAAAAAATATTTTAAATTATTCTCACAGTTAAGAGACCTGCAGCTTTACCATGGGCAGAGCTTGTACATGTCCACTGGACCTTTGTTCGGCATCAAATGGCAGGTTCAGATCCCACAGAGGTGATGTTCATGCTGCATTAATGGCAGAATAAAGCTGGTTTTCTTCCAGCCCAAAATCTGCATGCTTTTTCTTGACTTGTTCGAAAATTACTGAATCAAAGCATAGCTGACCATTGACCACAGGGAACAATAACAAGCCAAATCATATGATCATGATTAAATCATTGATGAGAGGAAAGTCAACATTTCCAAACTCCTCCAGGCAAGGGAGAGACAGAACCTTTTCTAGGGCAAAGAGCAGGTGGGTCCTGCTCCATCTCATGGGTACATCAGCTTTATACTGCCTCCACTCCTGCCCTTCCATAAGATGCTTTACTTAAAAAAATATATTAAAAAAGAAGTCTTAAAAATACTTAAGTCCCTTTAAAAGTATTTAAAAGAAGTATTAATCATTACACTTTTCTCTGTCACACAGAAAGGCTTGATTTGCATGGCTAACCTTACACACGAGTCAGATGAAGAATTAGACAACAACAGCATAGAGGAGTTGGACCAGCCCAACAACATGACAGACTTGCCCATTCAGATCAACTGGAGCACTGACCTTCCCCCTGGCATCACTGTGCCCCGGGTCGACATCCACAGCATCATTCTGGATTTCTCAGCAGTGTCCTTCCTCGATTTTTCTGCCATGAGAGTCCTCCAAAAGGTAAATGTAATTTACAAAGCAAACAGTGATCATAGGAAAGAAAAACTTATGAATGTAGTTACACTTGAGGAATATGTTTGAGTGAAGGGATGGCATCCAGAGGGACCTTGACAGACTGGAGGAGTGGGCCGGTCTGAACATCATGAAGTTCAATGAGATCAAGTGCAAAGTCCTGCACCTGTGTCAGGGTGATTTCCAGTATAAGTACAGGTTGGGAAATGAAGGGATTGAGAGCAGACCTGAGAAGGGCTTGGTACTGGTAGATGAAAAGCTGAACATAAGCCGGCAATGTGTGCTGGCAACCCAGAAGGCCAACCATAAACTGGGCTGCATCAAAAGAAGTGTGGCCAGCAGGTCGAGGAAGATAATTCTGCTCCTCTACTCTGCTCTGGTGAGACCCTACCTGGAGTAATGCATCCAGCTCTGAAGCCCTCAGCATGGGGAAGAGGAAGACATGGACCTGTTGGAGTGGGTCCAGAGGAGGGCCATGAAAATGATCATAGGGGTGGAGCACCTCTCATGTGACAAAAGCTTGAGCTTGAGAGAGTTGGGCTTGTTTAGCCTGGAGAAGGTTCTCAGGAGACTTTATTATGGCCTTTCAGTACTTAAAGAGGGCTTATAAGATGGAGAGAGACTTTTTGTCAAGGCCTGTACTGACAGGACAAGGGGCAATGGATTTAAATTGAAAAAGGGTAGATTTAGATTAGATATAAGGAAGAATAGGTTGTCCAGAGAATTTGTAGATGTCTTATCATTGGAAGTGTTCAAGGCCAGGATGGATGGGCCTTTAAGTAATCTAATCTAGTGGAAGATGTCCCTGTCCAAGGCAGGGGGATTGGACTAAATAATCTTCAAAGGTCCCCTCCAACCCAAACCATTCTGTGGTTATGTCCTGTGTTTCTAGCTTCCTTCTGAAAGGTATTTGTACATCAACTGGAAAGGCAGTGGCAACCTTCAAGTTTATGTGAATTTTCATGTCCATATTCCTAGAAAATGTTTAGGAAATGGATTAAATAATCAACCCAAATTTTCTTGGAATCAGAGTGCTGTCATCTAGACAATTTTCCTCACCTGGTAAGATTTTGGGAAGTTTTACAGAAAAGTACATATGAAAAACGGTTTTAAACACCAGGCTGGAAGTTGGAGCATTGGAGCTTTATTTCTGTTCCTGTTCTCACTTTCCAGGATGACCTTGAACTAAGAAATAAGAGCAACATTTTCAAACAGTAGTAGCTAAAGTTAACTATCGAGAGCCACAGATGGTGTATAAATCTATTTCCACAGAAACTAAACCCCCACCATGTCAGTGGAAACTGTAGTTCTGCTCAAATTCCCAGTAATAAAAGTCTCCCCAGAAGCTTATATATGTCAAGTGGGTACAATAAAGCCATACAATTTATATGAAAGAATATATTTTTCACCATGGACTAAATGTATTTAATGCTGCCTCTTTCCAAAAGAATTGGTCATCCTTGTCTGCAGCCATGTGAAGAGACCATCCTGCCTCTAGGTGCAGCAGAGTTTGAGTTTAGAGCTGCTTACCATCATAGATCTTAAATATCTTAAAGTGGTTTGTGTATCTGCTGTGGCTAATCACAATAATGGCTGTTATCAGAACATCTAGCAGTATCTAAATGGTGCCTCTTTCTGGTTTAACAGACTTTGAAAGAATTTATCCGGATTGAGATCGACATTTACATTGCAGGGGCGCCTGGTGAGTACTTACCTTTCTATCAGCATCATCACGGATGCCTTGTCCCATTGCCTTCCCCATTCCCCATCAAGCACAGTTGTGGAGGATTACCCCAGTTCCATCTTCCAGTCTTGCATAGCAAACTGATCCAACTGAGACGATGCATCATCCCTCCCATGCTGTCCCCAGCAGGCTAGGACTACTCACGATGGCTCATTTTACCTATGGCCATCACTATGCTCTTCAGCTCTGGGCTGCAAGAACTGCTATCAGGCAGCCTGGGCTTGGCATTAATTAAGAAACAGGGCTCAAACTCCCTTCTGCCTGTCATCAAGCATGACAGTGCTGATGAACATTTATATGCCACCTTCTCCACAGCAGTAAAGAGGAACTCATCTGCTCTAAAAAATAAACCAGTGCAGTCTACCATCAATTCCTGCATTTGCTCAGTGGACACGCTCAGGATATACTATTTCTTCATTTTCAAGGCCCATGCGTCACTTTGTGCTTTGATTTTGTTCCCCCACAGAGGGCTTCCTGGAAAAACTGGAGAGATGCACATTTTTTGATGAGGAGATCAAGCCATCCATGTTCTTCCTCACCATTCACGATGCGGTTCTACACATTTTGCTGAAGAAGGACATAGCCAGCTCCCCCAAATTAAAGCTTGCTGAGGTAACACTACAGTTTTCATCTTTTGCTACTTTAGTGCCTTTACATTACCCACAGGCACCCAGAAGTGCCCTGTACAGTGAGCCATGTGCCTTATGACATTTATATATTCAAAAAGTTAATGATTAAAACTCAACTGGTCTTCAATAAATTTGGAGAGTAAGAGTGGCCCCTGGTCCAGGTACCTGGCAAACCACTGGCAAAAGGAGTGAATAATTCCCACTGGACACTGGCCTGGCCAAGGACTTCACTGGAAGTCACCTCCTTGGGAAGGGCAGGGTGTGGGGCGAAATCCTGGCCCATCCATCAGCAGTCCTTTGTCGTCACCCTTCCAGCGGGGACTACTGCTTATGCCGCAGTGGCTCTTGCCTTGATGTGGCTTGCGTGTAGGCTTCCCAAGCCTGTCTGCCTTCAAAGGGAGCACTGGAGTAGTGCAGACAAATCACTACAGCCACATTTAGTGTTGGCCTTTCTGTGAACATTCTTAAATTAAGAGCAAGAAAGGATCCTGCATACGTCAAATCTGTTTAAAAGTACCAAACCCACAATGATACTCCCCTGGAAACTGTCTAATCCCACTTATCTGAACTGGCCCAGTTCTTCTGCAATGACCTGGAGACTGCTGAGGGGCATAAGGGGCTGACAAACAAGAGCTTCCTTCTCTCCAGGTCACCCTCCCAAGCATGTTCCAGAGATCTCAAAGAAATACCTTCTTCGATGTGAAAAAGGAAAAAAAAAAACAACAATCCATTTCCTAACCAACAACTTCTTGTGTTCACTGCAGGATAAAGGCAGCAGTAACAACTATATTGTTATTCCCAGCAACGGACTGCGCAGCCGGGAAGTCACGGTAAGACTCCCGTCTCCAGCAGCTGCATTCCAACCATAGGAAACACAGCCCAAAAGCTGCTCACAGAAACTGCTAGGTCAGATAACAAAGCACTTTCATCCCTGAGCCCTTGTGTCAGCCCAGGGCAGAAAGTATCCAGACAGGTTATTAACAGGATTTGAGTTAAGACAAAGCCCTCCAGGAGTAAGAGGGATGGGGCTCAGCTTACAAGCCCTGCCTTGCGCACTGCTGAGGGAAGGCAGGTGAAGGCCATCTCAGCAGGCTCTGCCCTGGTCTCCTCACCTGTCCACCATGACAAGCTTACTGGTAGCATGTCTGTGTGGCACAGATGTCAGCATTAGTCCCATTTATCTAAATGTCACAGGCAGAAGGGGAGTCCAGAGACAGGGATAAGAAAGGGACACACGCATCATGGACTTTAAGAGAAGGGCAGTACCCAGCATATGACAGCCCTATATGGAAAAAATGTCAGACCACAGTCTTCCCACACAAACACCTTAGAGGAGCAAATTTTTACATACCACTCATCAGAGGGCACCTGCCATGGCTATTCCTTACAGAAGGTGACATTTATTTCCTGTTATTTCCTACAGATTCCAGCAGAAACAAAATTTTAGATTTAATTTTCAAAATATAATATCCAGCAACACAATGTCACTTACATAAGATGAATGCAGATGCACTGCTGAGCATGAAGATGGAAGGATACTTTCATGTAACTTAAGAAGGATTACTACGTATGGCTATGTTCCAGGTTTTGGAATAGGCTTGTTAGTCTTTGTGTGTCTCTGTATATATTGAAATGTATTTATGTACATACATGGAAGCAAAAATCACACACATTTTCTTGTTTCATACCTTGTTGACAACCTACTCATACAGTTGAAAAAGCAGGCAACGTTAACTCTATTTGCATATACTTGTACATATATCTATATTATTCCAACTATTTGTAGACAACCTGTACAGTTACTAAAGAATATATAAATACTTTAAATCTTGTAATTTATAATACAGACTAATAGTTGGGAGTGATATTTTAACTTCAGTTTGTATATAACTTTTATAAAGTTTTCATTACGGTTTGTAAGACACCTAGTAGACTGAGTTATTAAACTTGTTTTCAGCTCACTACCATGAGCCACGGTGACCGATGTGTCTACTGTAAAACATTAAGATTGTTCAAGAACACAGCGTTTTCAGCATTGATTTGGATTGCGCTGCTATAAAGTGCACAAGAGAGGATACACTTATAGTGAACTATTAAATAATGATTTTGGTAAATCTGCATCATTTGCTGCATTTGTCAATGCACCATGGAGGTAGAAACACATCAATGAGTGTGCTCCCAACGAGCAGACCGACCCAGAGCCCCAGAGCTCTGCTCAGGAGGAGCCGCAGGTACGGAGCTGCCAGGCAGGCAGCTGGAACCACCCAAGTCTCTTGAACAGGTGCTCAGACGACTTTAGCCTAAAAAGAGTCTATTCTGATCCTCTAGTCTGCACAATCCAGTTGTACAACTGCTGTCAATCAACTGCTGGAAATCTAAGGCTTGAAAGCTGAACTGCGGCACATCTGTCAGAGAAAATGCAAGAGGTGACAGAACTTTAAACTTAACATAGCAAGTGCTGGAGGTATAAAAATCTTCAGCCTAGAGGAAAATTGAGCCATCTCTGGAGTCTGAAAGAAACAGCACTCTGAAATCACAAGAGTTTTTAGTTTTCAAGCCTAGTTTTGACTTTCAACCAAGCTGGGGTGACCAGAACAGCCCATTTGGACTTGTACTTATGAAGGCCTGAAAGGAAGGAGAAAGTGTTCTGGGTAAACAAGAACCATGATTTTTGTCTCCATAGCATGCAAGACTTCAAAACAAAATCTGAAGGAGAACCAGACAGAATTAAGTGGGGAGAAAAGCTGTTTGGTTTTATAAAAGGTAAATATATACACGTCATGTTCACCTGGTATCTTTAGAAAACCAAGCTTCCAAAGAGAAATGCCACAGATGTCACCCCTCTGGACCCAAGTAAAGTCTTCCATGACACGCCAATGGGCAATTGTTAATAGTGCTGAGATGCCTAAAAGGGAAGAAGGGATGCCTAAAAGCATTGAAAGGTAAAGATAGATTAAAGAGGAGGTGACAACTAGGAGCTTTGAAAGGCAAATACCAGGGTAAAGGGAACACTGATCTGGTAGATATTTCATTAATTGTTGGGTGTTTTTTTCAAAATTCTAGAGTTATGTAATGAAATCTGCTACCGAAACCAAGCTCAAAGATTAATATTAAAGTGAGGAAGCTTTGAACACAGAAATAATGAGGTGATCTTGAAGGCTGAGGTAAGGGAAGTTCAGCATTCAGAAAACCCTCATGCATCTGTGGTTCTGCAGCAGCTGATCATGTGCCCAAAGCGACGTGGGAGAGGTAGCCTTGGGTGGCAATCACAGCAAGATGTTACAGACTGCTTTCTGCAGATGTCAGAAGGATGGTGGGCAGCTGAACTAGCCCACTGCTGCTCTGAGTGTGTGGCACAGCAGACTTGCTGGCTAAGTCAAGTACATGCCACATGCCAGACAAGCAGCACAACAGTACCTCAGAACAGGTACAACCAGGACATCACCAAATTTCCTTTCTAATGCAGCCTTCCAAAAAACTCCATAGATCATAGCAGAACAGATTTTCCCAGCAGAATGAGGAAGATATTAGTGCTACCGTGCAATGCACAGGAGACGTTTCACTCTAAATACTCCAAACTTCAGGACTGAGGCCTCCAGTCCAAGAAAGATGAACTCAAACAGCAATTAATGAGGAAAATTAGCTATGAGGATCTTTGTGGAATGGAAAGCCTGTATCTAAGGACTGGCAAAAGGAGATACAGATACATCAGAGATTTAATCTAATAGAGAGGAAAGGTTATATAAGATAAGGAAAAAACATATATAAACTGGCCAAACATAAACGTAAACTAGATACTGGAAATGGTTCCTAGTTTTTACAATGGTGAGATTCTGGCATTTTTTTTTCCAGTTAGAACAAGAGGAGCAAAAAGCCTAAACTACTTCTAAGATGAGGCTCAACATATTTTGAAAATCATACCAGTGGAATCTGGACCTTCTCACTCAGGCTGTTCTTTCCAGTCCTGTGCTCACGTGCACCTACACAGACTCAGGCAAACATCCCTAGCAAAAGCAAGTCAGTCTGGTGGAACACCATGTATTGTGCTTCAAAACTATAGTGGATTTGCTGACAGGCTTCAGTTTAAGAAAAAAATATTCTTTCCTAAATTGCACTCCTTAGAGCAATTCATTTCCATACCAATGACTCTTCTGACATAGCAAAGTGCCCCAGAGCATAAATCCCTCTCCCAGAGCTATTCACCATTTCTTAAATGGACATGATACCTAGACAGCCTTAACCAGAGAGCCATGCACTCCCAAGTCACATGTCCCTACCAGCTACTTGCCATCTTCTTCAATCACCCTACTCCTCATTTTTTTTAATGTTGACAACAGCAGCATTGTATTTCTGATGCTTTATGAGATTTCCCCCTCCAGGTACTGGTTATTTTTGCATTCAACTCCCTGTTACCCTAATACAGATGTTTCTCTGGGCAGTTTACCCTAATGCAGATCGTAGCAAAGACATCTTGTGCTGTTGTGGGGTGTCACGATGATGCAGATTTAGGGGCTCATTCTTGAGACAGGAACCTTTGGAAACCTGGATGTTTACTGGTCCTCCATTGGGCACTGTTGTTGCTCTGTTAGAGCAATACCACATACTGTTTTTTAATATTTTACTCAAGAATAAGCTAAAAGGATGATTTCATTTGTACCTGCTTTCTTTTTGGAGAGCTGACAGGTATCATGCTAGTTCACCACCACATATCCTGAGCCTCAGCACAGCGCAGAAGCGCGGTAACTAACTATCAGGTATTTCACAGCCAGCAGAAGGGATGGAAAATACAGAGGGTGTGGAGCCTACGATGCTCAAACCTGCTCTCAAGCCTGGTTTTCAATTCTATGGTGCAGAAAAGATTGCCTGTGTGAAATATAGACCAAAAAAATGTCAAAATTATTAGTTATTCAAGGTCTTGGACCCAATGGAGACAGCATTATAACATGCAAAGTTTTTTCAGTTTCAAACTAATTGTTTATGAAGAGAAAAGTCTCTTTAAGCATTTCTTTACTGGAAAGAAATGTCACTCACAGCTCTCCTCATCCCTGTGCTAGCGTAGACAGCTTTCTTTTCTCACTCTTCTTTACGCATCTTCTCTTTTCTGCTAAGAAAATACCAGAAAGTTTACCTGATCCAGAAATGGCAACGAACAAGTGCAGGGACTCTCATTAGTACTTATATGATTTTATTTAGTGTAGGAAATAATTGACCATAAATTATCTTGGAGTTGTGTTCAAGCATTGGTTTTTACAAATAAAACTGAAGAAAACTCTTGTCAACTAACACATACTGACACCTATTTAAAATTATTCATTTGGGGTTTTTTTAAGTGGCTTAAGCTGAAGTTCTTTTGTGAAACTATTACATAAAAGCAGAAACATTCCTGCCCGCTTGCACACATTATCACTTTCCATTAACAGAAGTAGTGTATTATAATCAGTTCCACTAGCACTTGGGAATCACTTGCATTCTATTATTAAAATTAATTATTGAAGTTTCAAGGTAATGGAACTAACTCACCAGCTACCTGCTACTATTCCACCTACGCCTTTCCAGATATATGTTGGATTTTTCAATCTTTTAATCTCTTGTATTTATGAACTGAGTCAAAATGGAAAACAATTTTCAAAAAAGTCCTCAACAAACTAACGCCCCATACTTAGAGAACAAGGACATACAATTCAGAGTAGGAAAAGTTTCTAAAGTCACTCTGTCTCATGGCTAAGTCAAGACTAAAAGGAGCCTTAAACTTCATTCTTCTCACTCGCATTGCCCAAATGCAGGTAGTTCAGTTTACAAACTGCTCCGTATGAATCATTCCTGTGAATGTAACACCTCAGAGTTGTGAAGGCACCATTAACATTTAACATTTGCTAAGAATTAACACCATAAAACAACAACAAAAAAAACCAACAGGGAAAAGACAACTTGTATAATACTTACATTTCCTTCAGAAATGTAGTTGGGATGACAATGAACATAAACTTTGCACTTTTCTCTGCTGCACTGGACCCCTTAGTGTCATATATACGAACAGGAAAAGTTCAAACTTATTCTATATATTCTTATACATTCTATATCGGGTTGGACTACAACCCACTGTGCTCCTCCAGTTTCCCAGGCTCGACAGCACTTTCTGATGCGACTCTGTGCATGCTTTTGTCAGCAACATGGCAACAGACAAGGAGAGAAACACCACAAAATCAGAGCAGAAAGTGTTTTAAGAACAGAGAAGTGTGCTCAGACTCGACCGACAGAGAAAGAGCATCCACAAATGTGCTTTTGTTGCCCCCTTGCTACATGTGCAAACTCTTAACATGGAATGAAAACATGTTACTTCCACTTTATTTTTTAACACTCAGAATTTAACGTTCCTTTGAGAGCAGTAAGTGAAAAGAAGTGGAAACTCCACCAGGTAAGCTCTTCTAATTCTCTTGGATCAGGGTTTTCAAAAATAATTCACTTTTTTTTCTTTTTTAAAATGCATGAAAAATATCACTTAACATATTTAGGTATCCAATCTTTATGTTAATAGCATTTAAAAAAACCCCAACAAACAAAGTACACGTTCACGCCATTAGCCTGCTGGTTGTAAAGCATGCATGGTTGCAGGCAATCCTTTAAGCAAAGTTATAGATGGAACTGAAGATAAAGTGTAAGGAGACAAGCATCTAAAGCTCAGATGTTTTCAGGCTGTCTGCTGGTGTCCTTTCATTCGACGGTGGACACAAACCACCAAACGCCTTCTCATTCCCTTATGTGACACTATTACAGGAACCGACACCGGCTGACAAATTCAAATGTTGTCACGGTGCTCTTTAAACCTTAAGATCTGCTCAGCAATACCTCAGGAGGGAGATCACTGCCACAGACGGGGACTCAAAATAAACATCAAATGTTTGTTTTTACAGGACAAAATAAGGAGGAATCCAAAGAACTCGCAAGTACATCTCACCATTTCTATCAATTCTACGATTAAGTACAATATATGGCATTTCTGAACTTCCCACTGAAATGGCCAGGTATTCTGCAGAACAACCCCAATCAACCAATTGAACAACAACATAAAACAACCCCAAGACGACATAAACAAATTAAAAATACTGTTAACAGAAGGTTTTGACATTTTTTAACTTTGTACATTTTTTTAAATTTGTAATTTTTTTTAACTTTGTAAATATGAAAGCATCACTCCCCTTAGTTACATAGGTATCCCTAAGAACTAATAAAGAAAATGGATTTAGGTCTTCCTACACAAGCAAGACAGAAATTTCACCCAAGCCCTGCCTACTTAAGTTGACTTTTCAGTCCCACTGATTATCTTTTTTGGCAATATGTCACCGTCCATATGACATGTCAACTTTGCCTCAAATATAAACAGAAAAAAAGTCTCACACATTCTCTACAGTGACATTCATCATTCATGCTTTTTGCTAGAGCAAAGACTGCTGTTTTCCCTTATTAAATTCAACTGTCCCAGCATTTTCAGAAAAGCACTTTATCAATAACTTCAAGAATAGCCCTGGACCCAGACTTATTAAGTTTGAACTCTTCATCTGTTTCACAACAGACTGGGTAACATGTAACAAAAGTATGTAACCTGACTTATTTCTGAAAACTAGCACGATGGAATAGCCCTATTTCTTCACCACCTGCAGGTGACAGGGAATAGCTGATTTCACATCTTGTTTTCCAAACCAGAGCACTCTAGTGAGGCTGATGCACAAAAGCCTGTCACATGGTGTCCTCCTAAACCCACGTGCCTTACCAGCAGTAGGTCTGTTTCAAACGGGTTCATCACACCTAAGTTTGGTTTTGCAGAGTCAAAGAGCATTAATCAGACATGCAGATTTCCCCCCAGATGAAGTCATATGCTGTAATATAAACATGCTTAAGCCTACCTCCTACCAAACATTTAACAATGACAACAGGGGATCCTTAAAAGTTCCTCATGTGTTTATTGTAAGTTACTGAAACAAAATAACACTGGCAGAGTCATGTTCACCCTCATTGACACTGAAACAGTTAATTTTCAACCAACCTCATACCATAACATGCTATCACAATCAGCCTCTTCTTCACCAGAGTGATTTAAAATGATTTATTTTTCAGAGAAAGCAAACCAAAGAACTGTGTCTTAGAAGGATGCGTATTACAGCTAAGCAGACTTTGACCCAATTGACACTTACTAGCAATTTGTACACCCCAGAATTTATTTGCACTTCTCTAAAGAAATGTTTATTTGAAAGGTAGTTTAAAAGATTTGCCCATGGTCACAAGGAAATCAACAGCAGTCAAGGACGGAGAATAAATTTAAAGATCCCTTGCTGTGCTAATTAAAATTATGCAGTTTACACATAAAATTAAAAAATTTGGAATGTCACGCTGCCAAAGTCCTTTCATAAATTTATCAGGAATAAAGGTTTACAAAATAAAGAGTAATGCTGAGACTTTAAGATGGTTCAGATTATTCAAGAACAGTAGGAAATTGCAAACCTTAGAAAAAAACACAAGACTCCTTCATCTAAAAGCACCACTGCTAGAAATGTGGCATTTTGAAAAAACAAGCGTTCAGCACTAACAGTGATTAGAAATGCAAAGATAAGCACTCTGAACAACAGACAGTATTGTCTTATTATTGTCCAGTTCTGTGAACAGCTGTCCTAAAATAGAACATTCTCATTTTATATTTGTTATATTTCTCTTTCAAAAAAGTATGCTCATAAAACATAAATTTTGGGCCAAAACAGACCCAAGGGCCTGCTAATGTTGCTATTTAAAAAAAAAAAACAAACCCCAAAATACCTAAATATTGTCTGTTCAATTAAATCTGTATCACAGAATTGAAACAGATAAACGATGTGTAGCTTTTTTATTCCTTTATATCTACATATGGGATTTTAGATCAATTACTTCAGGTTATCTAAATGGGATGTTTTCCTACTGTACATTGTATGAAATGACAGAGGCAAATACCATTTCTTTACCAAAAATAATCTGCTTCTCACAGACATGGCAAGCCAATTCACAGCCACTTCCACGCCATAAATGAACACAGTTAACTCGTGAGTAGTGTACATGTAAACAGAACCTTCTGAACAAAAACTAGCTTTAAAACAAACCAACCAACCCAAAAACCAAACCAAAACCGTCAATACATTACATGGTTTCATG
>JAOQGH010000001.1:15565851-15686181 GCA_025769975.1 Gallinago jamesoni | reverse complement strand
TTTCATGTCATGCCCAAAGCTGTATTTGATAAAGTTATCTCACTGCATGAATTTAAAGGGGAAAAAAAAAAAAAAAGGCCAGAATGCAGTATTCTGCACATCTGATTTCTAGTGCCACGATTTCACCATAGGCTGAATTCATTATAAGTTATAATAACTGTTAGTAGGAGAAATATTAAAATTCTCTTAATATTTCATTATGCTGCCCATTTGGAAGTGTCAATGCTGAAATGGTGTTCTGGAACTACGTCTGTGTTAACTTCATATAAAACCCCACCACTTTTACAACCATATTTCAATTTAATTATTGTACACAGGTTAACAAAAACATATCACAAGTGAAACTAAACACTGGATTTAACAAAAATATTCAGAATGGTACAACACGTGTTCATGTTCTCCAGGAAATAATATTACAAGTGTTCATCTTAAGACAATTCAGCCACACTAGAGACATAAGTTCTGTTAAAATGCAACTGTGGTCTACTAAGCCACTCATTTTAGCACTACAGAATATTTGAAGTCAGAGTCCTACAGCCAAGGCTTAAAAATCACTTACGATTCAACCCCAAAAATGTCTTACAGTCAAAATGACAGTATTTAAAAAAACCACAACAAAATAATCCCAAAACAATTAATTAAAAGGTTATCATATATAGGTTTATCCTCTTCATAGCACTCTCTATTCATACAATTGCTCGTATCATTGGTAATAGGGTCTGTACCTGGCTTGATCAGGGTGGTGTGGTCCAGGAAGCGGGGCCTGAGCAGGAGGCCCTTGCATCCTTGGAGGTGGAGGCGGCCCCCTTGGAGCTGGCCATATCCCTGGACTCATTCCCCCAGGCTGTGTGAAAGGGGGACTAAGAGTTCCTTGATCTTCACTGAACTGTGGCAAAGAGTTAGGATTATAGTGATGGGGAGGGGGTGCATTTACATTTACGGGTGGGCCCCCGTGCTGAGGAGGGGGAGGTCCTGGAGGAGGATGATTCATATATGGTGGCATCTGGGCAATTATATGTCCAGGTGGAGGGGTTATTGGAGGAGGAGCAGAGGTCATTGGTGGTGGAGGAGCTTGGCTATATACCATGTGAGGAGTACCTGCTGCCTGGGGAGGATGCTGCAGTGGGTGGCTTATTGGTGGAGGTGGTGGTGGGGGCGGTGCATAATGTTGCTGTGGAGGCATAATATGATGAGGGTGCGATACCACTGGTTGACCCTGGTACTCAGGATGATGATGAGCAGGTGCGGGGGCTGGTGGAGGTGGTTCTCGAGCACCTGAATTTGAATCATCCTGAATAGGGACAGTTATTAAGTTGCTGTGTTTTCTCGTTGAAATGCGGAAGGTGTCCTGACTGACTGGGCGAGGTGGCGGTGGAGCCATTGACATTTCTGCAGGAGGCGCACGAATGTCTTCGTGGGGCTGGTTATAATGCTCATGTGGCACGTGCTGTAAAGGAGGCGGTGGCATCATGATGTGCTGCTTTGGCGGAATGTGGCTCATATGATGTTTCTCAGGTGGCATTATGAAACGCTCAGGAATTTCGGCAGGCGGTGGAGCAATAGGAGGATGTACAGGTTCAATTGGAGGACGAGTAACAGGCTTTCCAGCTCTCATGTGGCGGTGGTTGATGTGAGCTTGTAAGTCCCTCTGCGACAGGTAAGTTCTCTTGCACCCTTGAACAATGCTACACATGAAGAGAGACCCTCGGACACACTGCTCGATTCGCTGCACAGGTTCATTACAGCTAAACCAGAAGAGAATATTGGTTTACTGTCATCACAGAGAGCTCAATCTGCCTTTTTTTTTTTCCCTAGAAGTCACCCAGTTTACCATAATCACCCAAATTAGAACTGACATTTTTTTCCTCCAATGTAGCAATAAAAGAAACTTCAAAATCAATTAAATGTTTATCTAGTTTTTACATCTCCAAACGCAACTATGGAAGAACGTAAAAATTTCATGAGGTAGAAATTTATAAATAGCATCACAAATGCTTTCTGTGCATTAAGACTTACCAAGAATCACTCTCACTAAGTAAATTATTAAGTCATTTATTCATTTTCAAATTAGAGCAATAACAGGTTATCTACACAAATACTTCAACAGCAAAGTAAACACTGATTTCATGCAATCCCAAAATATGATATAGAAAATTATAATCAAGTGGTGTAGTAAAGAATACTCTACTGGCTCTGCTAAATGGACATAAATAAGGACCATGTTAATACAGTATCTGAAATAAGAGTTATTTTCCTACATTTCCTTTAATAACAAATCTTGAGGTAACTTACCCTGGACACATCTTGTCTCCTTTTTTCTCATGTAATAAAGCACAGTCATAGCAGAAAACATGCTTGCAAGGTATCTAGAGACCAAAAAAATTGCTCTGTTAAGACATTTTAAGTATCTATGTCATTTTGCAGAACACTGTTCCTCCCTTCAGCACACAATTTTTAATAATAAAAGCAATTAAGTTAGCTATGAGGTGAACAGGCACAGCGGTAGCTGCCAGTTTACAGCATCTTTGCACAGAAACTTCCTGAAACAGTTTCTCTTGAGTTTGTTTTTTTTTTAAGAATTGGCAAAAACATACATGCAAAAGTTTAAGTCTTGCAATAATACCAACACCAAACATTTACAGAAGCTGCATATGCAATCTAATTACACTTGTCTTGCTGGCAAGGAAGGCATTTTTAAAGCATTGGCTGTCATCAAGTCAGATCCTGAAGCCTGTTACATCATGCTTAGAAATCTAAATTAATCTCAGGGATTTTGTTACACTAACTTTAAAGGGATATAAAAGCAAACAGTGTTTTCTAACTTCACTGAAAGTCTTTTAATTGAGACAAAGAGCGTATTTTTAAAGCTAAGTCGTGTGAGGTCAAAACACACTGATCTTGAAGGGTTTTTTTGTTGGTGATGGTGTTTTGATGGGTTTTGTTTAACGTTTTTCAAGCTCACTTTATTAAATTAGGGGCCAAAGTGAAATCAGCCAGACAGCTGGAACAAAAGCACTTCAGCAGTGAAGGCCCCCAGTTCCATCCTGATACTCTTCTGCTCTTTATTCAGAGGCCTGCTGAAATCAGTAACTTCTAGCACCCTCAAAGAGGCACAGTAAAACCTAATTTTACCTAAAGGGAAACCATGGCTGCATCTTCCACTGATAATGTCACTCACCATGCGTCCATACATTTTGATGGGCAATCCACACTTATCACAGAAATGGACCGGTGTATCATCCTTTTCCCCCAGCAAGTTTATCTGATAGGATAGAGAAGGGGATGGGAAAATAAAACCCAACATCACTAAAGATTCTCATTTCAATTATAATCAACACCCCCCTTATTTCTGAAGTAGTTAAGAAGGATGCAAAAGCACCACAAATGTGAGAAAGCAGAGAATGTATTTCCAGTCAGTCAAAAGTAATGGAAGCACTTTATTTAAGGTAGCTAGCAAAGTTACCTACAGTTTGGTATGATTCACAGACAAAGATTCACAACTTCCTGTTCATGACTTTACCTTATAGTCCCAAAAAATGGGTCCAGGGAATCTCCTTTGATTGCCAAACATTTCACCTCCTTTGCATTCGTATCGCTCCTCTTCGTTATAATCAAATTCTTCTGTGGAAAGAACAAAGCGAAAAAAGACAGGAGCCAACCACAACACTTGCCTAATTGACACACTCTTAATAGTGAGTGTGTGTCACTCTATACTGAAATCATCAAGAAACATGCAGCGCTTCTAAAGTACAGGACCCAAAGTACAGGCAAAATAGTAAGACAGCTTGTTTTGGAAATGTACACCATTTAATCCTTATAGTGCAGCAGTACCAGAAAATCTGAGAAAGCTTCTTGCACTTGGACAGAACCTTGGATTCCAAGGCTGAATAAAGTCTTGAATGAATAATAATATACTTGAATATACTAATATTCTTGCTGAATGATAATACGCTTCCCTACTACAGCTCTAGCATTTTTAATTTACCTTCATCACCAGGTGTCTTTGAAGGCATCCTGTTCATATTTCTTGGAGTTCGAGGTGCAGGTTTGGTTTTATTGGTCTGTTTTGAGATAAGCTTTATAGGGATTCTTCTACGAACATCAAGACCACCCAATGATCCTGAACTATTTGTTCCTTGCAAATCATTGTCTATGAAAGAAGAAAAAAGTTTATGTGATTTTTCACTTATGTAATAGTTTCTAAAGAGGCTAAATCTTAACAGAAGAGTTTTAAGAAAAAGAATTTTAAAACCTTCTTTGAGACTCATACAACGTATCAAAGTTTAATCACTAAATATCTTCACATACAATTTCTTCTACAAGTCGAGTCACAAAATCATATTGGCAACAACCATGATTTTAGGAAATCTAGTTCTAAAAGTAAAGCTATTTTAAAAACTTAGATAGTCTGTCATTCCTCCACACAGGAAAAAACCCCTACAAAATATTAACTGTATAGCTCCTCTCACAGCTTGAGTAGTACTGAAGAGTCAATTCTTTGTACAATCTTGACAACATAGAACTTAGGAGACAAGATAATTTTTACAATTTTTGAAAAATTGTTTATTAAAGTTGAAACTAGTTTCCATCTTGACATATCAGCATCTTGAAATATCACTTAGAAATTTAGTATAAAGTATTACAAAAATATCGGTACTTAAGTGTATGTAATAGTATCCTTGCTAAACCGAAAAATATTGTTCTCCACTAAATAACAGAATTCTCTTTGACCAGATTTAAACCTGAGTACCAGGGCAAAGGAAGCAAGAAACAGCCTGACACATACATTAGTAGATACAGGCTCCAAGAGCTACTCTAAAGGGAGTGCTGCAACAAACACCACCAATGAAGGGGCTACAACTCCCCCAATTTCCAGTGAGTCTACCTTAACCTACTGCATAGCATCTCATTCATAGAAAAATAACGTTACATCCTTCATTAATCTACCCAGCTCACTTTCATTTTAATTGAAAACGGCACTTTGACAGATGTTTTGAAAGATGTTTCAATGCTCAGCCTTGTAGGAGTGTGCCACAGCCACCAAAACCATGAACTGTGACAAAGTTTCAAATCGGGACTGTTCCCTGACACTCACTTTACCTCAAAATCAAGATCACTCAGTTTCCTCTAATAGATTAAATGTATTTGTTCTTCTTAGCACCATGGTTGACAGGTTTCATTCTAAAAACGCAGTATGTAAAGAGGCAAAAACAATGAAGCCTGTTTTTACTTTTACTTGTTGCTTTTGTTTAGGCCTCCTGTCGGTGCAACAGATGACCCAGCAAACACACAACTACAACACCAGGCTTCCCCAGAGACTGCTGGACTAGAACATCATAGATAATAATGCTACGGCTGTCTAATTTCTACTTTTTTTTTGAAGTTCTGTTTTCTATCAGAATACAAAAAATTGCATAACAACAGACCAGAAAAGGTCTCTGCAGGGTCTCAATCCATTTGCAAATAGGGATAAACAAAACAAATTAAAAACAAGAAGTAAAACCAAACAAAAATACCCCTCGCTTATTACTCAGTCCACTGAGCTACCAACAGGAAACAATTAAATTCTGATACTTTTCTTCCATTTACCTTTGCAAGCTAGGAATATTTACAAGAGTTAGCTGCTCAACTAATCCAAATGAGCAAGTTTATTAGTCACAAAGGGATAATAAATCCCAGCCTGTGTAAGCAGAACTAGCAGGATTAAGCCCAGGAGAAAAAAAAAAAAGGAAAAACATACCAAAATTGCTAAGACTACTTAGAGAAGCTCTAATTTGAGGTGATGCACCCTCCTGAATTGTCAACTTCATCACCTTAAGTTTTATTTTTGCACTTAAGTCGTTGGGCTTTTTAATTTATAAATATAGCTCAAACACTATAATCTTATACATAAAATTGTATAATGTTATCTTTGCTAAGGGGACGAGAAAAAAAAAAAAAAAAAACAACCTAGCAAAAAACCCATGTCCACCCATCTATTCACTGATTCACTGGACTACACCAGCACACCAAACAGCAAAGTATCAAAGCTACAAAACCAAATCTAAGCACAGGAGAAAGTTTCCCCTCCGCGGCACAACCACCCAACCAGAAAACACGTTATCGGCACCGATCTCGGGAAAGGCAGCGGCCAACGAGCGCCCCTCCGCCACGCTCCCGGCTGCATCCACCTGCTGCAGGCGCAGGGGCTCCGGACGCATCGCACTACGGGGCGCGGGCAACCCGCCCCGAGACGGGAGAGGGGCCTCCGGCGGCGGGGCGTCCCCTAAAGCCGGCGGCTGAGCCCCGCTGGTACCAGCGGGACGCGGCTGAACGACGCCGCGCCAGGGTCCGCCAGCCCCGGTGCTGACGGGAGAGACCAGGCCCCGCCGCGCGGGCCTCGGGGAACCGCGACGAAGGCGGGCCCCGCCGGCCTTACCGGGCGCCAGGCCACATCCCGCCACCACCCCGGCGCCGCCCCGCACCCGGCGGCCCCGAGCGCGGCCTCTCCCCACCCGGTAGCTCGGAGCGGGCCCAGGAAGGAACGCGTATCAATGGGTCCCCCCAGCCTCTCCCCTCCTCACCATTGTGGTCCATGATTCGGCGCGGGGCACTGTGGGAGCGGAAGGGCGCGACCGGAAGCGGAGGTGGCGGGCGACTTGGCGGCGGGAGGGGGGGGCGTGAAAAAGTGCGCAGTCAGGAAGCGTTTGCGGTACAGGTCTCACCGTGCCGCCACGGAACGGGGAGGGCATGGTGGAGCCCGCGGGGAAGACTCAGCGGAGCGGCCCCACCGCCGCGGCGGAACGCTCACTCCCGACAGGCTCCGCAATGAGGCCGTAGGAGGAAGGCGCGGCCGGCGCGCGGTGCCTGCTGGGATGGCGGCTGTGGGACCGCTGCCCCCTGGGGGGTGTAGTGCTGTGCGCACTGCGCCTGCGCACTGCCTCTCGAGCTGGCGAAGAGGGAGATGGCGGCGCCTGAGGTGTTCTAGCCCCTGCGAGCCGCCGCAGTCTCTGGGGGTTCCTGACTCACGCGAAGCCGCTTCCAATCGCTCCGGGCCCAAACCCCAGGCCGCGACAAGGAAGAGCAGTTGGAAATAGGCCTGACGGACGCTCTGGCTTCTCGCAGAAGGGTGACTTTAAAAATGAGAAGGGTCTTTTCTGCTCAGGCGCCGCCACAGCGCTGCCCGCGGGCGGGAGGTACCAACCCGCACTGGGGTCTCTCAGCTGCCTGTGGTCAGGCTATGGTTTTACTGGTGAAACGGCGGGTTCCTGGCGATGGGTCCTGCAAAAGCGCCAGTGACTCGATGGGACAGTGAAGCTCCCTGAGAGCCTTCACTGCAACAGAGCTCACCACCTCAAGAGACCACCGTGTGTCATTCCCACAAACATAGCGCCTTGTAAATCCTATGTGATTCACGGAATTGTCACAGTTGGAAGGGACCTCTAGAGATCCTCTAGTCCAACTCCCCTGCCAGAGCAGGATTGCCCAGAGCATGTCACTCAGGGCTGTGTCCAGGCGGGTCTTGAAAATCTCCAGAGAAGGGGACTCCACCACCTCCCTGGGCAGCCTGTGCCAGGGTCCTGTCACGCTCGCCATAAGAAAATGTTTCCTCATATTTGAATGGGACTTCCTATGTTCCAGCTTGTGCCTGTTGTCCCTTGTCCTATCGCTGGAAACCACTGAAAAGACACTGGCTCCAACATCCTTCAACCCACCCTTTAGGATCTTGTAAACATAGATGAGGTCTCCCCCCAGTCTTCTTTTCTCCAGGCTAAAGAGCCCCAGGTCTTTGAGCTTTTCTTTGTAAGGGAGGTGCTCCAATCCCTTAATCATCTTAATTGCCCTATGTTGGACTCTCTACAGTAGTTCCCTGTCTCTCTTGAACTGAGGAGCCCAGAACTGGATGCAGTATTCCAGTTGTGGCCTCACCATTGCAGAGTAGAGGGGGAGAATGACCTCTTCCCCCTCTAGAGGGAAAGAATAGGCCCTTGACCTATTGGCCACACTCTTTCTTATGCAGCCCAGGATTCCATTGGCCCTCTTGCTTACAAGGGCACATCGCTGGTGCATGGAAAGTTTGCTATCCACTAGGACACCCAGATCCTTTTCCTCAGTAGTGCTTCCCAGAAGATCCACCTCTAACCTGTATTGGTGCCTGGGGTTCTTCCTCCCCAGGTGCAGGACCCTACATTTGCCCTTGTTGAACCTCATTAGGTTCTTCTCCGCCCAGCTCTCCAGCCTGTCCAGGTCACACTGGATGGCAGCACAGCCCTCTGGAGTGTCAGCCAGCCCTCCTAATTTGGTATCATCAGCAAACTTGCTGAGGATACACTCTGTTCCCTCGTCCAGGTCATTGATGAATATGTTGAACAGGATTGAGATGAGTATTGACCCAGTGGGTACTGTTGGTGGGGTACTGTCTTGATCTTCAGTGCTTCTGTAGCACTGAAGAAGGAATGGAATATAGATACAATTAAATCATAGGTTGTAGGGTAGAAAGTGGCCTCAAGCAGTCCTTCCACAGTCCTGAGGTAGGGGTGACTGGACTCCACCCACTGCTTTACTAAAGGCCTCCAGGATTGGGATCTCATCCCTACAATTTCTCCCATTATCTTTACAGCCTTAACATATAAAAGCTGTCATTTAACTCTAATGTTTCTTGTCTTATCCCCATAAGGCAGAAAGAACACATTTTTCCTTTTGTCTTTGCTGTTCCTCAAAAGGCAAACCCAAGGGAAACATGATGCTCATCCCTCCATAATATGCTTTATCTCCCCATAGTAAAAATTCACAAAGAGGAGAGTAAAAAAAAAAAAACCCAAACATAGAGATGCATGGAACATGTTTTCAGTGGGGACAACTTTATTTTCTAGTTAACAGATACAATTATTTTTAAAATACAGCTTTTTTAAAAGGATAAAAAACTTAAAATATATCTCCAAATTTAACACCTGACATGCACAGACAGAGTAGTAATACAAAAATATCGCTTCTCCGTTCTACTCAAAGATAAGCACAGCTAGTCACGTTACTTACGGATGTTTAATTAGTATAAAATTGTACAGAATTTTAGCTTCATTGAAAAATCCATTATTTGGGTATCCTTCATTTTGATGGATACACACATAGAAAATTAAGAAGCACGTACCCCCTGACCCACTGAGAAAGGTATTTGAATGCTTTCTGCATGTTGCCTCTTGTTGTTCTGTGCAACTGTAAGCTTTTGTGCAATGTTTTTTTTCAGGAAAAGTTGAATATTTTTTGCCAGTTAAATTAAGAACAAATGCAGCCATGCCTTGAAGAAATATGCAAGCCAAGAATAAGTGCATCATATTTTATCACAATTAATTCCAGACAAAATGTCATATTTGGAAATTGCTTTTTCTAAATACCTGTATGGACAAGAACTGGAGAAGGTTAAAAGAATAACCTAAGCCCACATTTCTGTCAAGTAAGAATCTATACTTAAACTTCACAGTCCAGATGTTCTCTTGAGGAAAAAAAATACTCAGTGCTATAATTTATAATAGCATCTTTTCCATAGTATGTGTTCTGCATAAAAAATTAGATGAAAGTTCACTTATCAGTCTCAGGTAGTATATTTTACTTTTTACATTAAATGTACATCCACTTTTGAAAAGCAATACAGCTTCTGAGAGACATGCTACTGGCCGTGTCCTTCACCGTTCTGAGCTGTGTGCGCTGGCACCAGTGGCTTATGTTCAGGTTAATGTAAGCTTGGGCCACGGCCCAATAGGGAAATTTTGTCAGTAATTTTGCCTGCATTTGGCTGGCAAATGGAAGGAAGGGGCGGGAATAAGGACAGGTAGCACTAAAAGCATTGAGTTTTCAAACCACAGCCTGAGCCTAAGCATTAGTGTAACTAGAAGCGAATACTCCCATCTGAGGAGGCGCAGGTCAGTCTGATTTGCCACTTAAACACATGCCTCATTCTCAGCTTGTGGCAATGCCCATCTGACACACAAACGGCCTGTGTCTGTTTGTAAATACAAACCTGCATTTTTGCTGGTTTGGACTGGAACATCATTGTCATCTAGGTTGAAACCTGTATTGCATTTGAAATGAGAAACTTGACTGACTCTCACGAGGACTTAAGTTTTTGCCCTAATCAGAGAATAAAGATGTCAGTCTGGTGGTGTTACCTACTATGCAAGATATGGTACAACTGACTGAAGGTTATAGGATTTTTTTTCACTGATTTTGATGGGAGTTGACTCAGGTTCTTCGGACAGAATAATTTATGTAGTGCTTAGCTGTTAACCTGAGATTTTCCTCTAACATTACTTGCAGCAAAGGTCTTCTCTGTGCAGTGTGATATAGGAAAATTTCTCTGACATAATCAAACAAGAAGACTTAAATATGTGAACATACTGAAGTTAATTACCCCACAATGTGAAACTTATATCTGGACATTTCTTACAATTTTGTTATTATTTATTCTCTCACTATGCAGGTGTTTGGGGTTTTTTTCTATTAAAAAAAACTAATGTAGTGCTAAGAATTTTAAGGAAGCAGTCTGTTTTCCATCAAAACACATTTCTTCTTCATGAAAAGTAAGAGCATTGATTTCCTGCCTATCTATTTTATATAGTCTTAAAGTAAGGACTGGAGTTTTGCAGGATAAATCCTTTATCTTCTGTAAATTATTGCACTTGTGCATTATGGACTGTTGAATTTAAAGAAAAGCAGTGGTTTGATGTAGAATATTAAAAGAAAAAATACGCTATATAAAATATAACTATTCATAAAACTAAATAAGCTCCTATATTCCATTTAGAAGAACACCATAAACCTGCATACTAGACCACATTCTGACTTTCTTATTTGCACTCAGTAGCAGCCAGTTCTACAGATTCCATTAAGTACTTGGGGACAAAGTTTTTCCTTAATCTAATTTATGTCATGTCATCATCTGCCTCTTGATGAAAGATATGTACCCTCGCCAAAATAATCCTCTGTGTATACTTCATTAATAGTAGTGCATGATTTTCTATCATGGGATTAATACAGAACTAATGAACCCATATCCAAGGGTCTTTTCTATTGAAGCTTCTCCTATTTAAAGTTTTGTAGTAGTTCAGTGCCATTTTCTGTTCATGTGACTGTTTCACCGTCACCTGTTTATCTAAAAATCTGCAGCAATTTAAGGAACTGCTTGGAAAAAATGATGATGATGATACCGTTTTCAAGACTTGTCAGCATGTATGCTCACACTAATGTTCTAGAAATGCAAAGCCTTGACCAGCTGGAACTCCTGTCCTCTCACTAGGCGTTGTACAAATACAGAGCAAAAGGCTTGCCATCCAAAGATTTTGGTCTCTTCAGCTCTCCTGGGCAGATCACAAAGCAGCTTCTCATCCTATACACACCGATAAAACAGCATATTGCACCCCTGCCTCACTAGTCCCAAAACTGAGTATGTCTTTCATAATAGTCTTCTGATTTTTTTAATCAATATATCATATTGGAAAGTGCTCGCTGAATCAACATCCAGAATAGTTCCAGGATAACCTTAGCTAAAATTTAGAGATTTCTAGAGATCTATATCATTCGGACAAACAATCAGGGTCTTCTTCAAGTGCAAAGATTGGTTTCATTGCAGAAAATGCTTATATAGTACTGGTGCATAAATATTGCTGCGAGTTCACAGGGAAGACAGTACCAGCAGTCCGTCCTCATGAAGCAAGTCTGCGCATTGCCTAGGGAAATAGTTTTCAAAAGGTGGAGAGAAACAGGCCATGGTTAGTTCTGAGTACACACTGCTTGGAAAAATAAAACGTTTGCGTATGTGTTATCATAAAATTACCAAGTTCAACCTGGCCTCAGTGAAAGTACAGAGAAAGTAACTGCTCTGAGGCAGCATCCTTCTGACTTGTGTCTGCATCAGACAATTCAGTCAGGAAGCTGGAGTTCTGAAGGTTACAAGCCCTCACCTTCAAAATGTGGCTACAAAGGTGCAGAATAGAAGCCCTTCAGAACACCCTTTGACCTTGGATTGGTAGTTTTGTGTCTGACTTCTTTTCTAATTTAATGACAATAATACAAATATCTAAGCAATCCTATGAATAGAAATCAGGATTTGAGTCTTTTTTGGCCCACAATTCCCAAATGCTTCTGTTACAGAATCATAGTGTCTTTCTAGCTTTTTTAATCCTTTCTTCACAGTGACTTAGGAGTGGAAAGTACTTCTCCCCATATTAGTGATAAAGAATAGTATTTGTGTCTCTTGCAATATTCATACCAACCAAAAAAGGAGGGGATCAATAAGGAACACCAATTATCACGATCTACTTACAAAGCCCCAATGAAGTTTGAGAGGCTTTTGCTTAGGGTCTTGGTTTCTCCTCACCAATCTGCCTTCCAAGCTGACATTACCTTTTCCTACAGGACTTCATGCTATGGTGGAAACTACGATGCAGGGTGACGCTGAGAACCTCTGCCCAGCCACAACCTCTTCTTACCTACTTGCTTCTAGGGACCTCTACCTCACAAATGCACAGCAACCTTGCTGCCATATTTTGCTGGAGCATAATAGAGAGAAGGGTCACAGCACACCTCCAGCCCCTGTCCATTCCTGCTGCTAGAGCAGCGGCCAAGCACAGGGCACTACCCCATTCAGACAGGGAATTAAGGATGGAGACTAGTACTACAGTAGGAGTGTTATAATGCTTCCTGGGTATTGATGCATCACTAGTTTAATCCATCTCAGGCTATAAAAGGGCATTTAGCCCAATCTCCTATTTTTCTGAATAACTGGCCTGTGTGCTGCACTGTTACTTTACCAGTAAGTGCTACCTTCTTTTCAGGCAGTATTCTGTAAATACAAAATAGCGTGGTATTTTTTTTATGGGCTTGTATTATGGAATCACAGAATTGTCAGAGTTGGAAGGGACTTCTAGAGATCATCTAGTCCAACTCCCCTACTAAAGCAGGAACGCCTAGAGCACATTACACAGGACTGCATCCAGGCAGGTCTTGAAGATCTCCAGAGAAGGGGACTCCACCACCTCCTTGGGCAGCCTGTTCCAGTGCTCTGTCACCCTCACCGTAAAGAAGTTTTTCCTCATATTTGAATGGAACTTCCTATGTTCCAGCTTGAGCTCGTTGCCCCTTGTCCTATCGCTGGAAACCATTGAAAAGAGTCTGGCTCCAACATCCTTCAACCTACCCGTTAGGAACTTGTAAACATAGATAAGTCTTCTTTTCTCCAGTCTAAAGAGTCTCAGCTCCTTGAGCCTTTCCTCATAAGGGAGGTGCTTAATCATCTTAATTGCCCTATGCTGGACTCTCTCCAGTAGTTCCCTGTCCCTCTTGAACTGGGGGGCCCAGAACCGGATGCAGTATTCCAGTTGTGGCCTCACCATTGCAGAGTAGAGGGGGAGAATGATCTCCCCTGACCTACTGGCCACACTCTTTCCTATGCAGCCCAGGATTCCATTGACCCTCTTGGCTACAAGGGCACATTGCTGGCGCATGGAAAGCGTGCTATCTATCAGGACTCCCAGATCCTTCTCCTCAGTAGTGCTTCCCAGAAGATCCAACCCTAACCTGTATTGGTGCCTGGGGTTCTTCCTCCCCAGGTGCAGGACCCTACATTTGTCTTTGTTGAACCTCATTAAGTTCTTCTCTGCTCAGCTCTCCAGCCTGTTCAGGTCGCACTGGATGGCGTCACAGCCCTCTGGAGTGTCAACCACCCCTCCCAGTTTGGTATCACCAGCAAACTTGCTGAGGATACACTCTGTTTCCTCGCCCAGGTGATTTATGAATATGTTGTACAGGACTGGGCTGAGTATTGACCCCTGAGGGACAGCACTGGTCACAGGCCTCCAACTTGACCCCGCTCCATTAATTAGAACCCTCTGAGTCCTGTCACACAACCAGGCTCAGTCCACCTCACTGCCCCCTCATTTATCCCACACTTCCTTAATTTTCTAACGAGGATGTTATGGGACAGTGTCAAAAGCCTTGCTGAACTCAAGGTAGATGACATCTGCTGCTCTCCCTTCATCTAACCGAGTTACAACATCATAGAAGGCTATCAGATTGGTCGAGTATGATTTACCCTTGGTAAATCCGTGTTGACCAATACTGATAACTTCTTGATCTTCAATGTGCTTGGAGATGAAGTCCAGCGCGAGTTGGTAGCCATCAATAACAGCACTCCAGTTGTGTAGGTCTTCCCACCACATTTCTGTGATGGCAACAGAATGGTAGTTTTCCTGCTGTACAATGGCCTCCAGCTCCTCCTGTTTGTTGCCCATGCTGAGTGCATTTGTGTAGAAGCACGTAACCTGGGCTAATTTTCCTGCCAGTTTTTTGAGGGGCCAAGCCCCAATACCCTCCTGACCATGCTTAGATCTTTCTGTGGTTGCATGATAGTTATGTTCAGTACACTGCTTTGCTGCAGCTGCCTGTGAAATGTTTAGATTGTGCAAGAAGATGCCTCCTGTGTCAAATGCAGGGATGAAGGGGGAAAGTTTGCTGCAATTTTGGATTCAGGTGCCTCAAGCCTTACCAAGTCTTCTCTTAGGCACGTCACTCATGCCTGTGTAAGGCAAAAGTAGTCCTAAAGCAACAGAGATCAGGAGGTGCTTGTGCACATACAATCTACTAAATCTCAAAAAGACCTTGACTTTCTTCACTAAGAACTGACAGCCAGGGGCCCAAATAGGATACTTATTTATGGAACATTATGGAATTATGAAAGGAAACTAGTGAGGGCTCAGTTCATCCACCAGCCTCTCACAGCATGAGTCAGTGCAAAGGAATAAAGCCAGCAGTATTCTGCAAGTTATAGACATGGTCAGTTTTAAAGTGCGTACCTCTTCCTGAACATCAAGTTCATCATCAGGACAGCTTGTTTCTGTGAATTCTATGGGTTCTTTAGATTCCTGCATGAGTGAAATCTTGGTAGAAAGAAATTAAGAAACATGATGAGTTACGCATTGTCCATATCATTGAAATTTATCTATTACTCTGAATAATGTAACTTTCCCAGCTCACAAGAGTCTGTTGTTTACTGTTCCTTGACAAAGCTATTGCTTTAGTTCAGCTGAGAGGAACTTAAATGTTGGAAAACTTTTAGTCCTGCCTCTCCTGATATGCCTAGTTATGGCTTGTAAAAATAATAAAAGCAGAGGTGATTTCTAAACTGCTGTATGGCTTTGTCAAAATGTTAATCTTGACTATAAGACAGGACAGAACTTCTAGATCCTGGATAGTAAGCAAAAATTATCAAAGAAATAAGGGCTCCATCTCAGTTATTTAACAGTAATATTAATTACTATTTATTCATAATACTATAATAGCAATTGCTAGGAAGGAATTGTGTTGAAAAAACAGGAAAACATTATAAGGCCATTTGTCTAATGTGGGCCCACATCTTTAAACACTCCAGAGTGCTCTGACTATCTCAAAAAACCCAGAATACAACTAGGAAGTGCACAGAGAAGGGCAGTAAGAACGAACACTAGCATGGAACAGCTTCCATGAACACTCACACCGAGTAGAATGGGACTTTGATCAGAGGTATATGCAATTATTAATAGTATTGGTTAAGGGAGTGGGGAATGACTATTCCTTGCAGCTAACAATCCAGAAATCACACAGGATTAAAACAAATGGGGAATATTTGTCATGTAACACATTTCAAATTACAGAACCCATTGCCACAGGATAGTGTCAAGCTAAAACATGTAAAGGGGTTCCAAAAGGAGTGTGACAGACACATCAAAGAAAACTCCATCTGCAACAATTAATATATTGGTCCAAACGCAACCTCCAGCTGAGGAAGTTCTTATTCTGCCAGTTGTCAGAAACTAGAAAATGTGTTTTAGGATTAAACGTACTCCATACGTTCTTTTCTCTATCAAAATCTTGGGATTGACAGACCCTTTCTTTGACCTAGCAAAATATTCATGTACTACAGAAGCTGTCCAGTTTACTAGACTCTCGCTTTATTTGTACTACAGCTCTATGTCTAGTTTTCAAATGTGCCGTGCTGTAATGGACATTGCGAGACTGAATACTAGATGATAGAAGGAAGGGAAACATACTACTGGATGTCCTTACCTTCTCAAAGACGGGATCCTGGTTGTCACTGTATGTCATTTGATTCCTTATGTAGAGCACAGCATCGTGGACAGTCAAGAAGAATATGTCTTTTCTGACAATGTCATCAAAGAAGGCACTCCGTTCCAGTTGAGATATAAGGTTGTCTGAATAAAATAATGTCAAATCAATCAATCAATCAATCATAGCTTTGTCTTTACTTTTACTTTCTACGTTTCCTTTAAACCCCAACATTGTGTCCCACTGCAGCCCCCCATGTTTATCAGTGTGATAATTCAAATCTTTATTAGAACAAATGCTCCCATAGACACATCTAGAGATCCCTTTTCATCCCTTCTTATTTTCATTTTATTCTTTGCATGAGTGCTAGTAGAAATATTTGGATGTTTACCTTGATATGAAGCAAAGTATACTCTCACATCAATTCTCTCAAACTCTCTAATTATCTAAAAAAATAAAAGTTTGCAACAAGAACATAAATAAATGAAGTCTGTAAGGAGAAAATACATATATGTATATATGTCTATATATGTAATGTATAGGCATGCATACACACACTTGATCTGTTTTTTAGTGTCTTCATTCCAAATTGTATGTTCTGTTCATTCATCATAAATAAGGAACTGTAATACTTTTTGCTATACTTAAAGATCAAGTAGGTAAGTACCTGGTTGCTGAAGTGGTCTATATTTGACTGTGTAAGTGGAACTATCAATTTTACACATACATACGTTGCTGCCCATTAAGATTCTTATTCTGTTCTCATTATATGAATAATCATGTCTCTTCAAGTAAGAAACATGTGGGCCTGAGCAAGCCTTATTTCCCCCCATGTATGCATGATATACAATCTCTCATTGGCACATGCAAATTTTTTTACACAGATTTTTCCCTCTCGCAGTGCACCAGATGGACCTGTTCTTGGATGAAAACACTGCATATGGAAAGAGTAATGTTCAGACAGAAGGCCGAAGCAAGGCACACAGCATTCTTGTATTTCAGTTAGTTAAAAGGTAGGATTCTACCCCTGGCTCCTTGGTGGCAGGCAAGTCCCTTAGAACAGTATTTTCAGAGGTGATTGGTAATTCCATCCCCTTCTGTTCATTAATAAACTAAAGTAAGATGTGGTTTATAGATAGACTAAGCAGTCCCAATTGCAAAATGAAGATAATGAAAGCAGCAATCTGAACATACAAAGTATCATAAAAGACTAAAGACTGAACAATCTAGTTTTACACACTTGTATCTGAGCACCAAAAAATAATGGAAATACTTGGCCTTAATCTCTGCATTTCCCTTTCCCTAAACTAGGAATATTATCACCTTATTACATAGTGTGGTGTTTGAAGATGAATTAATGAATGTTGATGAAGTACTCTGGTATTAGCCACAAAAAAACCCTGTAAAGAAATGAGTCTTTCTTCTGTCCTTCATAATTTAAATAATAAGGAATGAATAAATAAATCACATGGCTAAAGACTGAAAAGTAATGGTAAGATTACACTTTTACTACCTCTGTGTTGAATGAGCATCATCCTGTGCCCAGATTAAAGCAGGAAGCACGTGGAAAGAAAATATATAACTAAAATATTTCATAACATATGCATACAAGGGGTCCATATTTTGCAGTTCTAATTTTAGAATGCTTGACTATGCAAACTTCATATTGTGCTTTTAATGCATCTTTTGAATTTTTTTTTCACCTAAAATATGCACACACTGATATTCTACCTCTTGCGGTATAAGTTTTGAAAGTATTTTTCAACAACAAACTTTTAAAAACTCAGAAATTTATTTCAGCTAACAGCTCTTGATTTACATACTACTGACTAGTTTCATTTTCAGGGAATACCAGAAAAAAGTGCACTTACGGTTTTTATTGATTTCACAGCCACAATATCCAAGAATGTTACTGCTCCAAAATCAAGAATGAGACTGTGGATGGGCACCTTGGGGATGTTTACTTTGACTGGGAGTTCTGAATTCCAGTCCACCTGTATCTCTACTTCTTTGGTGGGAACTTGAAGATCTTCATTGTCTTCAGGTTCCTCATCAGGCTCAAAAGCTTCATTATTAATACCAGGCTCGCTGATAATGCCATTCTAATGTGCAGATAATATATGGAATATGTAATTTAATCATGGAGAAAGTTTTGGAGTTACAGGAAATACTTCCTTGTGATACGTTCCATTTCAGGATACTTGATGGATACTTGTGACCAATATCCCCTGCTCCCAACCCCTAGTAATGTGGTTAGAATAACTAATGCTACTTTATAAGGCAAGCAGGCTGTTCTCTGTGACCAAGCGGGTCATGTATTTGGTCCCTCTCCCCTCATTCTCAAGCCTTAAAGGCCCTGTGAACCAAGCAGAAAACAGATTTCTTCTTCCCCTCCCTACCAGCCTCAAGATTCCTGGGCGCCAGGCTGATGACTCCTTTCCTTGCCAGCCTTGGAAGGTCCCAGGCACCCAGCCAACAAGGTGGTGTTGATGACCCTGGCACAGAACAGGCAAGTGTAACAGCACACAGAGCACTGTCCATAAAATCAAGTAGTTGCAAGTCCCAAGTGGGGAATTGGACTGGAACTGGAACTGCTGCTGGACAGTGAGACCCATGAACCCTTGGTGGCCAGGGACACCTTTACTGTCATCCACTTCCTCTGAGGACTGAGAGAGTGACTTGTCTTCCTTTATGTGATATTTGAGTCTAGATTATGATTTTATACTGATACATCAAACCACAATTAAGATCTGACCTGATCTGCAGAGGGTCCAGGTGATTAGAAACCATAAGTTAAGGTCTAGGTGATTAGAAACCGTAAGTTAAATTGTATTATAAATTCCGTATTAAACCACTTATAAGTTGTACTACATTGATTCTGTTTGTAGAAATCCTGTATCATTCTAATAATAAATGCTGTGCTATACTAATCATAACATCCTGTTAAGGAAAATAAAGCTTTAATTGTAACTAGAATTTAGTGCCATCATTCTGCCAGGGATCCCTAACAGAACCTGTCTGTCCCTTTAGTCTTGGGTGACTATACTGCATCCAAGAATTTAAAGAAAAACAAGATAGAGCACATTACCTCCTCCTCTGTGCAGTGTATTTCCTTTCCTCTTTTTTTCTTTGTTAAAAGAGCACCTTCCTGCAAAAAGGCCACTATCCAGAAAAATAAATACCTCAGAGCTACTCCCTCCCTCAATAGCTTTAATTCTACGAGATATTTAAGACGAGTGCTTTCAGATTTTAATGAGATTTACTACATATGATACCATTGTAAAATGGTCAAAAGCCGGAGTGTCACATAAATGAGTATTGAACTGCATCATAAATTGCAATATATATACAGGAAATACTGCATCCTGCACTGAGAGCAATGACAACAGAAAACCCATTTCTAACTTCCAGCTCTGGAGATTTAATAGGTTGCCTATACCTGTCCACTCCTGTAAGCATTTAATTACTGAAATGTACATTCCACATTCAGAGGAATGTATGCTGCTTTCTTTAAAGATGATGTGTTTACCCTCCAACAGAGACAGCCCACCTCTGCATAGGAAACTGGGTAACAGGAGCATGTACACATGAAAGAGCCAGCACTTTTACTGCACAGAGACCATCTGAGGGGTAGAGGTAAATTCAGGGAATCTCTGTGACTGTCACAGCTGCCTGGATCTGTGGAGTCTTTGGCAATAGGTGTAGTGCTCTGCTAAGTCTCCTGCAGGTCCCAGATTTCCTGCCATAGTAATAAGTCTCACTTTTCCATCTTTATTTTAAAGAGGAGTAAAGAAGAACTCATAATTAAGGGTAAAGGAATAACCTGTAACAGTAATCACTGGAGAAAGAATAGAAAGGAAAAAAATAGGCTTACCTTAGTAGCTTTTAATTTCCCCTTCTTGATTAGCTTTTGTATCTTCCTCAGTGCTTTGAGTCTCTTATTATATACCTTAACTGCATCAAATCCCACCTACAGAAAAAGGATCAAAATTATTTAATTTTACCTAAATATAATCCCGAGACAATCACACAGACAGTTAAGAACAACTAAAACCACCACATATCACTTACTGTGGATTTGAGGCTGCTTTTCAGTCCATCGATGTTAGCATAAAAAATTGGACTTGAAAACTTGAGAATCTTCACACCTTCTGGTTCTATAACCTATCACCAAAGAATGTACGGTCAAACAGCAACAACCATATTTTGGCTAAGAAGCTGTTTAACTGTTTCAACAGTTCAACTATGTATCTAATTCACAAAAATTGACATATCTTTGCTGATAACTGAGGTGATTCAGTTTGTAGAAGCTTACAGCCCCAGCATGCAATATGGACCAACAATCTGGATCAAGATGAAGAATTTAATGCTGAAACTTGTCATCTTTGAGCACTCCACTTCCAAATTCAAGTTGCCCGTGATACACAAGGCACAACTTCGTCTTACACTGTCTTGTACAGTGAAGGGAAACAGCTCAGCGATGACTTACGTTTTTGTAGTCCTTGACCTTCTTGTAGATGTCTGTGCCAGGAATGTTTCCAAAGCCACCCCATGAAGGACTAACAGAAACAAAAAGACAGTGAAAGTAAACATCATACTTAGGCATTCACAGAATTTAAGAGATCGATGCATAGAAACTGTCACAGACTTTTGTAGTCTGCTTTCTTCTACCAAACTAATAACCTTCTTGAAAAAATGTTGTATCTTGGTCTTGTGTCACTGTGCATGGGTCTTTTTCAGAATTGCAGTGAATGGTCCATTTCAAACACAAGGTACTTTGCTCTCAGCTTACTTGCTGCACCATTTCTATGTAAAGCTGAATGAATAAATTTTTCCATTTGTTTCCAAAATCAGAAAAATGTTTTAGAAGCAGATTAGTTTGGTTTGAATGAAAAGACAATATTTTGACTCCGAAAAAAAATTGATCACTTTTTTCTTTTCAAAATAATTGAAACAATGCATTTATAGTTTTTTCAAATTACTTAAAACTTCTTGTCCAACCCTTTTAATTTTGATTTCAGTATTCTTTTCAATAAGAAAACAAAAATCTTTTGCAGTGTCCAGATAAATTTTTAACAGTTGGAGAAAATTGCTTTGAAGTTTGTAAAGCCTCACCTCCCTTTTATATTTTGATTTCACAAATCTGACTTGAATTTGGGAATGTTATTTGCGAACCTTCAAATTCCATTTTTTATAGTCTACTATTCTGTAACAACTTTTGCAAGGCTTTCTTTGCGTGCATATGTTGACAATGAAACTACCCTTTGGTATTGCTAGTGACCATACTCTCTTGACCTCAGGCTGAAGGAAAGGAGTTATATTGTATTTTCAGAGAAAAGATCAATGAAAAATAAAAAGATGGCCAAAGAAGATTCTGCAAAACCACCTTTTCTCACCATTCCACTACCGTATGTTCTTTGAGCAGCAACAAATGAGCCACAAGCACAACATTTTGTCTTATTTTCATGCTTTCTCTTCCCCTTCTTTCACAGGCATACACTCGTTCTTGCATAAGCAATAAGTGAAAAGGTTATTGGTGTGTGCAACATATTGTAGTAATATTACATGCTAAGAGTTACGATAATAATCAATTCATTACAGAAGCAATTCATACATCTTTTTGTATTTGATCTGGGATGTTCCTATCCCTTTCCAGAACTCAGCTATCTGGGTGCATAAATAACATAGGGCTAAGTACCACATGGTATAGAATAAATACTGATAAAATAAGGCATCTTCTCTTTTATCAGTATAATTAAATGGTAGCACACAAAGTGTTTTCTTCTAAAGAATAGATTTTTTCCATTTTAAAATTTATGTAAACCCAGGCAGATTTTCTGCCACAAATCATTTCGCTTTTCAGCATATTGTCTTCCGTTTTCATGGTATAACACTAACAATTCTTTCTGATCCTGTGTTACTTACAACTGAACTCTCAGCACAACTGTCAGCAATCCAAACAGAAGGCCAGCAAGTAATCCCAAATCAAGTCCCAGAATGATAGATGCTACACATGTAAAAACCCAGATCATCTGGAGAGGAAATAACAAATATAAATTCTCTTAATTATAACATATAACTCCCAGTCACACTAAAGAATCACTAAACCAGACAACATGAGCAGAAGAAGAATTTAACTTTGGAGATGATCATAGCACACTGGCAATTACATGACTTCCATACAAAAGTTTTCCTCTTCCTCCAAGATCCTTCTGTCTACCACTATCTTACTCGCACAGTTAGCTTTTTAGAAAATAAGTCTTTTTAACATAACAACATTTTTCGAGGATCCACTTATTTTGGTAAAATTAAAGGGGATGCAGTTAACCATTGCATTTTCTTTCTGATGGTGGCAGTCTTTGTTAATCTTTCTTTAGAAATTGGTAAGAATTAATTTTCTTAAGATGTAAAATACAGCAAGATGCGCCACCTGCAGACATATAGAGAAGGAAGGGGGTTCCTCAGTGGTATCTAAGAATCAGAACTGTTCCAAAGAGAGCTATTCCATATTAATAGGTTGATGGCACACTCTAAAGTCTCCACTGAATATTCAGGCAGAACAGTTGAAGTGGGCTCCTCAGTTGCTTTCTACATCACCGCCCAGGCAGAACACCCAGTAGACCAAATCATACAAAAAGCTGAGTGCCCACACTTCTCACTGAAGTCAGCGGGAACTTTCACCTATAAAGAGGACTAGTAAATTATTGACTAAAAAATTTCAGATCTACCTGAGGCAGGTACTGCCCAATGACACACACTGTAAAATCTATACAGAGTAAGGACTGCATGGAAAAAATATTTTCTGTGCAATCCTTTCCTGCCCTATTCCACAGAAAACAGGAGTTGGAGATGTGAGCAAGTACCCTGAGATATGCTTATGTGGTTTGTAAGAAAAGCCTGTTTATCTGTCACTTAGCATGCTGAATGTATCCATATTCTAGCTTGGATTAATCTTGCTACAACAAGAAAACATATTTTCTGAGGACTACTTGACATTATCCAGGCAAAAGGGATACTGATGTGGTACAACATAAATATATGTAATGAATTATTAAATGGGTCAGCTTTTCTGACCCATTTAAACCGTGCAAAAGATAAAAGCAGAATGCTAAAGGTGACAACAGGCCATCTGTATTCTGATTTTCAAGCCATCTCAACATAAGATTGCTGTGAACTATGGAATTGCTATGAAGGAGTCATCACTGCACAGGAATACTCTGACTGGCATCTTTACTGTGGGGTATAGGGAATACTACGTAAAACTCTAAAATGGGGAATTTTATACTGACCTCATGGCATTTGCATTTTGAGGACACACATAAAAGTCTTCTGACATAAACTCTACAAAATTCTGTTTATGTGGTAGTTAAGAAAAACTTGGATGGAATTAAAAGGCAAAAATAAAAACAGACAAAAAACATTCAGGAAGAAAGGAAAAATTTGGTTACTTACAGCATCCACTTTATTCTGTCTCCACAGACGGGGAACATCAAACACTTGCATGAACATGCCTTTCAAGTTAGCTATGACTACAGCTGCCAACACAGACTGTGAAGAAAAATTATGAAAAAATGCTATTCAGAAGCAAAGATGCGTATTAAGATAACGCTCAACATTTCACACTATAAACCAGAGCCTTGTCTGGTATCAGTCGCCATAGTTTAAACAGGGCTATTAATCCTGCCCATCAAAGATAAGCATTCGGATCTGACTGGTGCTGGTGGCTGTGCTGCAGAGGACAAGTACGGTACCTTTTGTAAGGGCTCTAACAATTTCCCCAGGGCAACAATGGAAATCAAAACAATCCCGGCAGAGATAATACCAGCAACCTGTGAAGAACAGAGTGTTTATAGGAAATGAACTTATTAAGACTCTATCTTGTGTTTCTAGGATTACAAAGAAAAATGTACAAGTAGTTGCACATTACATTTCTTTAGGAACAAGGAGACCTGCCAAAATGCCATTGTGTTTAGGTGTACATGAGCAATCATTATACACTTCAGCTAACACAGAGGGAATTCAATTAAGCAGGTAGTGTAAACAACTGCACGCAAGGTAGTAGCTCTTAGAGTGGTTATGTTGCATAGACAGATGAAAAGGAGCAGAGTCTGTGTGTCAGCTGGAAAAGGGGCTGCCAGATAACCTGTAGTTCTCCACTGTTAAAAAAGGCAAAGGTGTAGTACTGTAAAACAGAGCAGCTTACTGAACATGAGAAAGATGGCACACGGGCAGATGATGAATGGCAAATAGCAGAGCTGCTCAGACCAGCACAAGGGAAATTAAGTATCTCATAGGCAGCTGCCTATGAGGATTTCTTCCCTCATCCTCAATTCCTACTGTGACAAACTCAGACCCTTAACTGGGAATGAAATTCTGTGGAATTAGGCTTGAAGGATTTCTGACCCCTAATGTAAATCATGCTATGAAAAACGTGATTGCCCTCTTCTGGCAGAGCTACAAAAATGATTCACAACCAGAGCCCAAGCTGCCAGCTAAGATACCTGTGGCCTTCTATGTGCCAGCAACACAATCATTCTGGGACTATTTTCATCCTATTGTGAAAGCTGTGTCCTATACAATAAATTTACCCTTTCCAAGTACTATTAAGCAGAGGTCATTACCTGAGTCTTTCCACCAGTACTTTCTTGGACTGCGGTCCGTGAAAGAGCAGTAGTTGCAACAAAACAAGAAAAGGCACCCGAAAAAATGTTGCTGATCCCGAAGGCAATAAACTCCTGGAAGATAATTGGATGATGCTGTAAACACAGATACCTGAAGAAAATTTTGCCATGGAGAATGACAATAGCTTCTACAATAGTTTATAAAAAGTAGGTAGCACAATAATATTTAGAAGAGTATGGATTAGTAATAGTTGTTAAATGTTTACACAAATTCATCTTGTGCTAGTGTAACTACCTGTGCTTGGAAATCAATACCATGAAGTTGTTATACTCTCCCTAATATGGACTTACTTGTCTTAGTATACAGACATTTAAAGCTTATTTCCATCAATGTTATCAAACCTAACATTTCTGACAATTACACTGGTATAACTGCATCAACAAATAGGTCTAGTATAAATTTAACTCCCAACAATCATCAACTAAACAAATAATTTTAATCAGTACAACAGTCTGAGTTTAGACAAGCCTTTAATTAATGCAAAGCATTGTATTATTAGTAGAACTAATCAGGAACTTTGCAATAAAACACAGTTTCACTGAAAACTTCTAATTTGTTGAGCCAGAAGTTTTTCACTCTGAACATCCCAATGAACTCACGCTGAGTCCCAGGCAGCGTTCTCATAGATTTGCCCCAGGGTCACAGATGCTGGCGCCTACTGATGCTGGTTGTTCTGCTCAAGTGACAAGGACCCTGGGAGCTTTATGTCCTGGGATCTGGGCCATTCCTCTGCTGGGAAATGAGGCATTTGGGAGCTGCCTGCAACCCCATATAATTGACAGAAACATTGTTTTCACCAAGCCAACAGAGTTACAAGAGCTTTTCACTCACTGCAAATTTTTGACAATATAATTTATGATTTGATTTTGACTCTTTCCCTTCTTTTCTCCACAATGAAATTTCCTGTAAGCTTTTCATTAAGCTCCACTACAAGAGTAGAATTTTGAAGTCATGTTCTTTAACAGAACAGATGTAGACAATTCATGCCTATTCCTGTGTAACAGCTGTGCTCTGCAAGAAGATGTTGGAAGCATAATTCCTACTGTTCTTAGGTATTAATAATCTATAAATCTATGAAGACAAAATAAACACTGGCAGATAATAGTATTGACCTGTCCTTCAAAATTATTTTGCTACCTGCTTTTATAATGTTATTTTAACTTCTCCAATTCAAGTAAACTATTTGCCCATCATTCATACCTGCATTTAGCTTTTGCTATGTGTAAAATTCATAGCACAGTATTTCAAGAAAGGCACTTTGCTTTTGTGGACATTAATTTTACGACTACAATATTAAATTAGTATCTTTGAAGCACATCATTGCTGGCAGGACAGCATATTCAACAAAAGAACAGCATAAACAGCACTTCCAGGAATATGTATTATTCATTCAGATTTATTAAACTGAAAGTCAATGCAATTTAGGCAACTTTAAATCAAAGTGTTACCAGATGGGAACTTTGTGTATTGTAAAGTGACTGGCATGTTTGGAAGCATAATTTTTTACATACTGCAATACAATGTTTCCAAAACCAAACTTTATGTAATCCACTAGTACTAAAATAAAGGACTCATTAAACAAAGTACTCAGCCTATCTATTTATTGTATTAAGTGTATTTTCTTGTATGTGCAAAGGATAAAATTTAAAATTAGCAAAATTAGCATAGATCCAGGACAAGGAAGTTTTGTGACATTCTTCTCCCATGGCTAGCTCCCACAGGCAAGCCAAATAACCCCTGGTGAAAACACTGAACAACTGCAGGAACCCTTTAGGAACTTGTCAATGCATGGCTCACACAATGTCCTAGCTATGTGCCTTCAGAAACCAATAGCTAAAACAGATCTGCCATTTGGTGCAGTTATTCAAGCGTGTTCATAAACTGGTCGGCATTTACTTTTGTGAAGCTGCAGGACCTAGATATACGGTTACAAGTATATTTATATTGACGTCACTGATGTCATGCTGAGAAGTAAAATAATTTCTTCTGTAGGAATAAAATCATGCCTTATGTGAAAGGTTCAACTGATACAAATCCTTCATGTAGACTAAGCCTAAACAAAGCTGTCCGGAGCAGGTTCTTAGCTTGACATTGTTGCCCCCAGCAACAAACCTGAAAATATGCCTTACAGATAGGAATGTAAAGCAGGTTGCTAATGCTGGCCATGTCAACTCATCACCAGAAAATTCCCCTATACAGTGATTAGCTGTAACTACCTTTTTAGTTACCTACTGCAATCACAAAAGCGATACAGAAAGAATTGATTAGTATGAAAAGTCCACACTGAAGACAGAGCACATCTGGCTCATCTCTATGTGATAAATTTGTCAGGCAATATATGGCCATTTCAGCTGTTTCTTTTCAATAGTTGAATTTCTCCTGTCAGATTTCAACTTTAGTCTGGAAAACATGTGTGAATGATATTTCTTTCATTTGGCTACGTAAGTCAACATGAGACAGAACTTAAACTCACTATATTTATAAACAATTTCTGTTATACATACCTGGTTTCCATCGATAGCATAGTCATACTTGGTTGCATATACTTTTCCCACAGATACAGCAATAGCATAAGCAACAATAGCAATGGAAAAGGAGGCTGCTATCATCTGGGAAAACAGGCTGACAGCTGGAGGTTCAGGAGGCAAAAATCTAGCATTTAGAAAATATATTAGTGTTATCAACTTCGATCAAATTCTGTTCTTACTAGAATTGTCAAGGAGTTTGAAGCAAAGGCATACAGGTCCCTTATAATATGAAGTGTAATGTTTCAAGTTAATAAAAAGGTGGAAACAGCCCATTGACATACAGAACACGCTTATCTAGCTCACCATAGCCCAAATCCTGATGCTATTAGTCAGCAACAAAGCTCCCATTGTTCCCAGCATGACTGAGATTTGGCCTTATGATAGCAAAGTGAAAAAGCACATTTTTTGAAGCACTGAATAAAGGATGTATTGAATAGTACGATGACTTACATAAATATGTTAATGATGCTTCATACTATTGTTAATATACTTCAGAAGATCTCAAAAACATTTTATCCCCTACTGTGTTTCCACAAATTTTAATTAATCAAGCTCTGAATACCAAATGGAATGTGAAAGTTACTACTGTGAAGTGCTCTGAATCTTTGAAGTGAAAGTCTCTATCCATGTAATCCTGAACATCCTTGCTCCTATAACTATGGAAGTGACAAGATTGACTGCAATAACAGTTGTGGCATGAACATGAACCCCAGTGGGGTAACTCGGGACTACCGAAAATAAATCTAAGCAGAATTTCATTACTAAAAACAATTTATTATTTATTTTTACTTTCCCATAGTCATATATTCACTTCACGTGCATGAAGCAATTAATTTTCAGATGAACTTCATGAATTGGGTAGACATTCCTAAGGCCATTTTACAGATAAAGAACGGCTAGGGAAAATATTTAGGTGGCATAATTGACAGAGGCAGAAGTAAACCCGAGAAAATCTCCATCTCTGAGTTCTAAACTCAGGTTACAGCTCTCAATATCTCTTTTATGTCTTTTCTCGTACCACTGCCATTTTTAGCCAATTAAAATAATACCTATTTCCCAGAAAACAAAGGCACTCACCCTCTTGGAATGCTCTTAACAATGCCTGCATTGTATTTTTTTTCCAAGTCAGCAGCATATGAAATGCCAGTGGCTACTATTGTCTGTAATAAAACAAAACAACAGTTTAATACTTAAAAAGGGTTCTTGTTGCCCTGCAGCTATCCCCATCTATTTTATCTGTTATCAGTTTTTGTTGTGCTCCTTTGCTTACCACAATAACTTCTATTGGGATAGGTATAGGTATCTTGTGTTTAAACCGATCGTTTATTTCTTTAACTACCATGCAGACAAAAATGGTGAGGAGTCCAGCAATAAGATCTGCAATGTTGGTGGTACCAATCTTTTCAAATGTTTCAATAAGAGTCTGAAAAATAAAAATGACAACATAAAATATGCCCATGTCCACTTGAAGGATGTGAAAATAACTCATGAGAAGATCCAGATGCATGGCATTTTGGAGGAGGCCAAGTTACTTCTTTATTCAAGCCTGGAGGACCCAAGGATAATGTACTATCAAGGTGCTACAGAATCAGTGAATGGATTGAATAGTGAATTTCACTGAAAAAGAACTGCAAGAACTGTCTACACAGGGGGCTTCTGCTTCCTAATTTTTAGGAAATTAATACAAAGTAAAAAGAGCTAATGCGCTGTGTTTTACATCTACCTGTTCTTGGAACGAGGAAGGGAAGTTCTATAGCTACTTCACTTGGTCCCAACAGCAAGGGAGATCCTCATTTTTCAAGACAACTAGCAGACCCATGGACAAAACTCTGGTTCGCTACATGCCCTTTACATACATATGGTCTGTTGATTACACATTTCCTATTTCCACTGTTGATATCCAGAGAACGAGTATGAACACATGGGTCCTGCCAGGCTATGGAGAACCCTACACTTGAGAAAAGCAGTCACTAAACCTAACCTTGTGGTGCATTAACCCTCCCAGCAGAGTTCAGTCCCAGGCTGGAGGATTCTCACAAGTGGGCTGCAATAGGCATCTCCCTTCTCTACCCTTGCTATGCCCTTGCTTGGTCCTATTGTTTATTGCAAACAAGTGTACAGAGAAAACATGAAGGGCTGATTATAGAAAAGCTAGAAGTACTTCTCTGTCCTCCCCCTAGGCATCGGGGTAATTCCCACTTGCCCCCTCCCTGTCTCCAAGAAAATGTAATTATTCCATGCATAGTGGAGCAGCTTTGACAGAACAATCTGGTAGAAGAGGATTTAGAAATGGACTTCTTGCATCCTGGTTAGCTCCCCAAATACCAAGCTGTCAGTTTAAGGGCAAGGGGAGGGTTGCAGCAGCAGCACCACTATTACCATTCTGAAAGGACTCCAGTTTTGATATAAAATGTCTAAGTGCTCAATCAGTTGTTTTCTAAGCTAAAGCAGCAGCCTTCCTAAGACACTGAATCAGATGCCCTTCTTCAGGTGAGTGAAGACATTTCTTGCCCACTGTACTGCTTACCATGGACCTCATTCTTACTGGCCTTCTCTCTTGCTGCCTCACTTCACAGGGGAACAGTAACTTCCTAACTTTGGGTTGTGAATTCTGCTACTGTTGGATGCTTAGTGTTGCAGTTTGCTAAACACCACTTCTGAAGCAAGTGCAAAACTTGCTGAACCTGACAAGGCAAGGTTCAGCAGACCAGAAATCACAGTTTCTTTGCTCTACACACATCTGCAAACGCATTGACTTGGCTCACCTGTAAGAACACAGAAGGTTTGAGCTTTAACCTAAAAAGTCAACATTCTCCTCAGGCATGCAGGAGCTGGAAGAACCATTTAATCCCTTTTCAAAAATATTTTCTACTAATGTACTACAGTTCCATAAACATAAAAAATAAAGATAAAAGAACCTGCTGGATTAATGACTCCATCACCCTGCCAGCTCAGCTCTAAGGTCTATTAGATAGTACTTTGTCTCATCTAGTTTTCCTTGTTCTGAGGGAGAGAGTTTTCATTAATTCTGAAAAGGCCCATAACATACTATTTTTTTTTCCAAATAGTCTAACAGATTTTTTTCCTAAATTTTACCTTGCTGTTTGTAGCTATATTCATCCTATTGTTGCTAATCTAGATGTCTAATGCATTTTTGCTAGCCTGCCTGAACTGGCATGTAAAATCTCTAAATACATTTTTTTGTCTAGAACAGCCTCTTTTAGAAAACTGTTATTCTAATGTGAATTGCTATGGAAGATCTGAAATACTCTGAAACTGAATAGTTTCGTGCTGAAGTCAGTGACATAACGCCCCATAATTTTCCTTGGGAAGGAAACTATTCCATAATATGAGACTTCTAGGAATTCAGTATTTTTGTAATCTGGCCAAGACATTTCTCCATTTGATCATTTTCTCTGAGATCAACAAATGGAGTTGTGACAGCAACATTTAGCCTCGCCTTAGCTAGCCACTAGGTACCTAGGCTGCAGGGTGGGAATCCACAACCTGCTTTAGGTATTCACAAGGATGGCTACAGCAGGGAATGAAGAACAATGCCCAGAATGACCTGCTGGTTGAAGAGTAAAGAGGCTTGGGACCTGTCAGCTTTGGGACATGACCTGACAGTGTTAAGAAATGATGAAACATACTTCACAATAAGCGGGAGAGGGAGGGGTGGGACAAAAAGTAATCTCCAGAAGTGACAACCTAGAGAAGCAGAACTGTTTTGCTAGATAATTCTATTTAAACTTTATGTGAAAAACTGCTCTGCCTGAAAAAAACTTCAAGGTGGCAATCGGACAATCTGGGAAACACCAAATGGTGTTTATTAGAGCCCCACAGCTATAAATGAACAGCGGCAGACCTTCCTGAAAGTGAAAACTAAGTGAATGCCCTATACTTACCACCACATATATGAACCATTCCTGTAAGAATCAGAAGCAGAAGAAAGACAGTTATCTAAAAATTCTGGCATCAAACCAAAACAGATTAGAAGGGCATACTTACATATATTATGGAAAGGACACCATTATAGTTTTTAGTTGAAACATTTAGGACTATTTTCAATTGTGACACAAGCACTTGAAAAGCAGCTGCAGTTGTAAATCCCCCAACTAGTGGATCTGCAAGGTACCTCACAATGAAACCAATCTGAAGGACTCCAAATATTACCTGGCAAAAACATGAAGAATAACAGCTTGCTAAACAACAGAAAGGTACACTTTTATTTGGTGATTTCTTATTTCTTTATTTGGTGATTTCTTTGTTCTTTTCTCTTTGTTGATATACAGTCTTAGGACCATCTTCCCCCACTGCAGCCTAGTGTAGCTTAATATCATGCCATCCAAGGAAATAAAGGGCACCAGAAAAAATGTGTGAAAGGATGCTCCAGAATATGCACCACTAGCACTTAGTTTCATGCAGGTCTCTTGGTTGGCTATTCTTCTGTTGTCTGCACTCCCAGTGATGCTGCCACAAACTCTGCCCAGCATAAGAAGAATAACGTCCCAAAAGCTGTTCAGAAATTGAGATTACTTTCCTTCATCTGTGCCTTATACTACAGGAAAATATCTTACTATCCTAGTAGGTATTTTGATGCCATATGTTTTCCCATTAAAATTAAAGAAACATAAACGTTCTGTCTTAAAGCCAACTATTTTACCTGTAAAATTCCAACCAGAAATGTGAGGGTACTAGCAATCAGCACTCTCTGTGCATCTCTGGATTCAGTGTCTATCAGTGTCCCAGTACCATTAATCCCTGTAGCATTACTGCCATCTATGAGAAAATTATCATCAGGGGCCATGCTCAATACAACAGATCCCACCATCAAACTGACTACAGGGAATGGACCTGTAATGACAAACAGAACACGCTGAAGTTCAATGTACATCGAAAAGAAGCATTTATCAGGCTAGACAAGCAAACTCTAAATCAGAAAATCCATTTAGTATTTCAACTGGGCTACATTAGTAGTATTAGGAGGCCAGGAGCCACAGGCACTGCAAACATGACACAGAAATACAATTCCTTCCTGAAATAACTTACGTTGTACATACAGGAGCAGTTTCATGCTTAGCTTAAGCCAATTTAGGGCTGTATGAAGGCCAAAGGGGCAACATGTTCCAGCATCTCCCTTGCATCAGCTCCGCAACCAGACAAACCAGATCACTGATCCAGCTGAAAGCAGCATATTTTTTTTGGTCATAGTTAGTTTTCAGCTGATCCAGGTTGCCACACAGCTTCCTGGTCAGGAATCCCAACATCACGGTGGTGGCAGGAATATGCACTAAGGGGTAGGAGCACATCTTTTGGCAGTAGCGTGGTATTACGCTGGCTAAAGATGACTGAAACTATACTTTGGGCAAGGTACAGAGAGAGTAAGTGATCATTGTGTCAGCAACACACAATGTAAAAGTAATCACACTTGTTGCAATTATTTACTATAATTATGCAGAAAAGGAAAATGTCACAAAATGCCTTAAAGAAGGATAAGCTGATTTTACCTTAAGCTGATACCTTACCGGACACTTCACAAATAAAAGTATTGGATAAAGCATAAAAAGTAGTGTTTTACAATGTAGAAAGTAGCAATGTTGACATAAATAGACGTGACAACTCAGACCTGGATAGTAAATGTGAGCTGATAGGTAGGGTGAGAAGAGGTTAACAGATTGGAGAGAACATACAGAAGTATTTGATGCAGCAAAGAAGAAAGTCGATGAAACAGTGTAATATCGTGCCAAAGCTTTGCAAGGGGAAAACAATCTATTCTTAGTAGATATGAACAAGGAAAGACTGTATTTTGTTAGAATAAAAAAAAAAAAAAAGAAACTTCAGTGTTGTTTCAAGCTGTAATATGAATTTTAAATGTGAGAACTGACAGGAAATAAACACCATATTTTAAAGAAAGTATTCAGAAAGAATCAACAAAGTTTACCCATAGCCTTGATGTGAGGACCTAGAGCGAGGCTGGAGTGGACACACAGGTTCTGGATCTCCGCGACAGGCAAGAAGATGATATTGTCCACAGTGATCAAAAAAGGATGCAGCAAGGAAGGCTTGTAGAGAAGACTAAGAGCTCTGTTTCAGCCATCTTGAGCTTTAGCTGATAGACAAAAGTGTCTGTTCATACTGCCTACTGGTGCCTTGATCTCGTAATCTCTTGAATAGAGCTTAGCCAAAGACAAGATTTAAATTCCACCATAAATGCAAGCAAAAAGCATGCATGGGCACAACTGAAGTTAGGTATTATGGGCAATTGCCTATGCAGAGAAGAAATAAGCCTTAAGTCCCCCAAACCCACCAATATTAATATTTAGCACAACCAATTTGGTTCAGAAAGTAGGTATCTTGTATGAAATATGAATGTTCACAGTAAGGATTAACATTTTGTAGTAGATCATTCACTGTAACTTTAACAGATATGGTTACCAACTGAGATGTGCCTTGATGTTCCCAGGAAAAAGTATGTCAGGATGGGAAAAAAGGCAGAATAGAGACCATATCCAACAGGAACTGCAACCAGCAAAGCATATGCCAAACCTGAAATGATAGATCATCAAAACATCAGACTGAAAATCTCTCAACAAAATACTATCTTATCTAGAAAAGATTTTCAGAAAGATTTACTTCTTTTGCCCAGATACAATTTAGAATGTGTTTTCTCTGTAAATCAGTTGCAAGCACGTGTGTGTGTATCAATGACTGTAAATGGTTGTATATCACACACTGGATGTTGGATGAATAAGTACTGAAAGATGTTCCTATATTTGTGTAAACAGCTCAAAACACAGGCTCAGGTGTGAAGTTTAAATGGGGTAACACTGTTCAAGAGTGAATGCTTTTTTTCTGCCATTCTGTGCCTCCCTAGCACACTCCAAGGGAACAGACAGTAGGAAATACTGTGGCTAATTAGGAATGTGTAAACTGCTTTCTGTTCCCAATGTGAATCTTTGCCCCCTTGTGCAAACACTTCATTTCCATTGAGGGAAAATGTGGGATTCATACAGCTATCTTAACCTCCCACAGCCCTGAAAACTTGTGAAAATAGTGTAAGAACACTATTGAGATGAAAGAAATGAATGTTCTGGATGGCATCAGGGTTAGCTAGTCTTGGTTAGCTAGTCCACTTTGAAAGTGGACATTATCAGCTGCCTCAGGCAGAATGATTTTGTCTTTTAAGTCTACCTTAATTTCTGCTTATTTCTGCCACTTTGCTATTTGTTCATCTACTGAATGCTTTCCTAATAAATGGAATAAGGAAATAAGGAAAAATTAATATTGTAAGCCATCTAAGTATCCATCAAGTTTATAATTTTTTTTTAATGTGAATATGCCACCACCTCCTTGAGGGCTGTTTTCTGCAGATACGTGAACAACCTTATAGGCCAAATTTTAAAGGAGAGTAGATATCAAGGTTGCGTTATTTTGGACCAATAATTAGGATTTTGTAAGCAGCTACAGAAGCAGCTACAGGGTTAGATAACAACAACAACAAAAAAGTAATACGGCCATGTGACCTATCGGATTTATCACAATGTAATTAAAATTTTAAATATCAAAATGAATACTCCTTGAGTAAAAGGCTTGGGGGAAAAGTTAAATACATCTTGATAGTACATCAAGGGAAATTTGAATCTTCTAGCCAAGCAGAGAAAAAAAAAAGGAATAAATTAAAACCATCAATTATTTATTTCAAAATAGTACCTAATATCTAGTATTAAATAACAAGCCTCAGATTTGTAATTCCAGCTGCATAACATCCCCGTGTTCAGCCAGCTGCCTTATAGAAAGGTCCTCAAGAAGAGAGGACCGAGGTGCCCAGTTTTACCTTGCAAGGTGGCGACGAGGCCAGTGCTGACCCCCGAGATGACATCGCTGACCAGCCACTCCTTCACCCGGTAGTTGGGCAGCCACTCCAGGATGGGCAGAAAGGACTTGGTGATCTGAAAGGCCCTTTTCCTCGAACACCTGTGAGAAAGCAAGTGATGAACGTAACCCCATGGGGATGCAGCTGGGAAGACCCACCGCCCCCGAGCTGACAGAAAGTGGAAGCAATGCCCGTTTTAAAAGCCAGAGTCTGGCAGGGTCATGTCTTCCACTCAGGGCTGGGGCATGCCTTGGTGTTAAAAGCACCCTCGCCTGATGGAAGCCCCCCACGGGCAACAGTCTCCACGCGCCTCGATACGCAAGGAAGCCAAGATCCATCTATCGACAGATGGGGGTTCTTTGGGCCACTTTATCCCACTTTATACGGACGGGTGGAGTTTACCAGAGCCGGCCCCCGCCGCCCGTCCTCACCGCTCCCCCGCGGGCCCCGCCGCCTGTTGGGGGCCCCACCACCACCCACCTGCAGGCCGCCTGCGCCCGCTCCCGGAGCGTGGGCGGCAGCGGCGGCCGCCGCTCGTTCTCCTCCTGGAAGCCCGCCTCGCTGTAGATGGGCCGCGCCACCACGTAGTGGCTGAGCTCCGCCAGCGGCTCCTCCGCTCGCTCGCCCGCCGCTGCCATGGCCCCGCCTGAGGCGGAGGGCAGCGCGCGGCTCCCGCCCCGCCACCCCCCTCAGCGCCCGCCGCCGCCCCGGCCTCCCCTCAGCGCCGGCCTCGCCGCCCAGAGCTGTCCGCGTCCTGAAGCCGCGCCTCAGGCGGGGCCGCCGGCGGCTCTACCTGCCCCCGCCACCGCTCTCCGGCCTGGGGCAGGGCGAGCCGGCCCCGCCGCGGCGGCATTTATACGGCCGGGCGCTTTATTTACGGGGAAACAAGAGAGACCCGACTCCCGGGCTGGCCCGGGCGACGCCTCCGTCCGCCCTCCCCTCCCCCGGCCGGCCCCGCTGGCCCCCCTCGCAAGCCCTGCCCCGCAGCGACCCTCCCAGCCCCCGCGGCGGCCGCCGGCCCCGACCCCCCCGCGGGGAGGGGGCTGCATTTCAAAGGGCCGCCCGGGGACAGCGCGGGATGAGGGTCGTTGGGGACAGTGGCTCTCCGGCGGTCGGAGCGGGGCTCTCCGCACGCACACGGGCCCCGCCGGCCCGGTGGGGTGGATGGGCTCTTCCCCCTTCACCAGCTGCCCCGGGGAGCCATCTGGCCACGAGCAGCCTGAGAAAGCGGTGGCTGTTAAGCCGAGCCCGAGGGGACAAGATAGGACTGGCTGCTCCACAGACTACGTGGCCCACAGGGAAACCTCCATTGAGTGTCCAAAGCCTTGCTGCATCCCATGATCCAAGATTTGGGAATTGGCTCCACACAGAGATACAAAGAGCATCTGCTCTCCCAACCGTCCCTGGGCTCATTCAGTGGGAAGCAGAAGTCATCTGGGGTCTTTGCGTCACACCTGAAATGACAGAAGGTGGCCCCGGGGCTGCAGCTTCTAGTTTGCCCAAGGGGGATTGGAGGCAATGAATTCCTTGGCAGCCCTGCTGTAATTAAGGATTAGAGATAAGAGTGGGGATGAAAAAGTCAACCCTGCATGCTGAAGACTGCTGGCCACATTGCAGCTCTTCCCTGTTACGTGTGGAGGACAACCTAGCAGAGATCTTGCAGAAGTGAAGCGAAGCTTGTGTCCTCCTTGCCTGGGAGACATTTCAAATTTAAAATCAGTGCCAGCGTTTCAACTAACACCAAAGAGGCGCCAAGGGCACATGCTTAGGCGACCGCATCAAGCAAAATATTTGTTCAATGAACTACCCAGGCATGGCTATTCTCGACGCCCTTGGTTTCAAAGCAGTTTAGTATAGTCTTAACTTCAGGTATGTTGAAGCCAACATTGCTAAACTGGAAAGTTTCATAATGCGACACAGTTCAGGCTTTCTAATTCTGCAACAGGCTTCCCCTGCTGCTGTATGAGAAGAAACACCTAGGAAAATTGCTGAAGTGCTCTGATCTGAGCAATGTTCTATCAATCAGGCAGTGGAAGAGCCAGCTTCCTAAACAGAGTCCCCAAGTTTTTCGTGAGCATGGTGCTGGAGGGAGTAAAAGCTGAGAGTTAACATCTAGCAGCAGGACTCTGCATTTTAAGGAAAGTGGTCTTGCATAAATGTTATTCACTCTGGAGTGGGAAAGCTTTCAGATTTTTTTGCTAGCAGATAATACTACAGGTAAATGGAATTAATGTTGGGAAACAGTAGAGTAGCTTGATTCAGTTAGAAAAAATACTAAAGCACATACGGAAAACCAAGCTGGCATCAAAACTGAGTAATATATTAAGTTAAAATCTACTCCTGATAAAAATGAAAAGTAGTTTTAAAATCTAGTTTGAAAAGCTGTTGTGGTAACATCATCTTAGGGCCTAAAATTAATGCAAAGACAATGAAATTACTCTAGAAGGCATGACAACTTCTAGGTTAACCATTAAACCAAAGAGTAACAGCAAAACCATTTGCAGGAACCCAACATAGACATTCTACACTTACAACATAAACTCAGTTTTCAGGACTGGATGTGTATTACAGATTATTTTCTCCTAGAATAGCCACAAACCTATAATTATCTTATTATTCACATAGCTAGGATTTTAGAAGAGAACTGGGTGATATCAAGAGGGAAAAAAAGTCATATTGAGCACAGCAATTAACACAGGAAGACTACAGTCAGAAGAATCTGAACTGACTGTAACTCACACTCCTCCCAAATTTGTTTCCTGCAGCACACATCTGCTGAACTGCAGGGTTCAGCATCTCAGGCAATGAGATGCTGCAGGATCATCAGCAGGTGATGTACAGAGGAGAACTCTGTATGACCACGCGTATTGGCAGGACAAAAGTATGCATGTTTGAGGACAGAAGGTTTCAAAAGAAAAGCTCCATCTGTGTAACACGATGTGCCTACCAGAATTTGAAAAGAAGAGGATAAAGAATACAAACCCTAGGTCAGAATGGATCCCACAGACAGAGACAGAATGAGTTCCTAAACTGTGTAGCATCCCCTTCCCCTGGAACACTAATCCTTCAAGCCAGAAGGCAGGCTTTTTTTTTTTTCTCCTCCTTGTTTTGTTAGCTTGAAATCTACATCAGACTTCTAAATCCTTTTATTCACCTTATTGTTACTATTTCCTACTTAGATCATGTTCATTTTGTACTTGGTATGAGATAAACAACCTAGGATGGATATGCAGCCTGTTTCCAAGTCCCTGCTTACAGCATCACTGTATGCTCTGTTCCCAAGTCTTTAACTCTAAATGCCTAAGTCATGTCTGGAAAAGAATCAAAGCCTAAGATTTTGTCCTTACTGGCCAAAAATAACAGCTCCTCTCTTCCTTCCTCTCACATTGTCTCTTTTCTGTAGCATGTCTTGAACTCAAATGGACAGGAGAGGTTAGCACCTTCCCAGCCAACTTAGTTTCTTCTTCCATAGTCACAGGAATATGGGTTTAAACCTCAGGGTAAGATGCAGAACATGGTCTCACTTTCTGATAAGCAGCTATTAAGCTACCTCACAAAGCACAATTATCACTAAAACTACTGCCTCTTCTGGCTGTGTTTTCAAAGAGAAGAGTAAACCCAAACAGAGTACGCAGCCAGCCAGATCTCAGGCAGCAGAATAAGGGAAAGAATTTAAGCTATGACTTAAGTAGTCAGAGCTCAAGCTGCAAGTCTTGCAGACATGCGTTTATTACAGCTGCAATTGGTATCCAGTTTCCAGACAAATGAATCTTGCGAGATGCTTACCATTTTTATTTTCTCTAGTAGCTGGTTTTGGTGTCGCTAGTGCCCGTCTCCCCACCACTAAACACGGGGGGAGGCTCCCCCTCACTGAACCCCAGGGCACTCAGGTACCTGAACATTCCAGACTTGGTTGCGTTGGCGTAGACTGAGACCGCATCGGGGGAGTTCAGGAGGGAATCCTCTAGCATATGTACTTCTGGTCTGTAGGAATGTAGCCTGCTCCCCCCTCCACTCAGCTCTCCCAAAGCCGGAGATGGAATAGTGACATCCTGCTAGGGCAGACCGGTGCACTTGCAAGCAGTAACAGGAATTTCCTATGGACCCCAACTGTATTTCGGAATGAGGGACACAAAACTAGAGGGACTCTCTTGTTTTCCTCACAAATACACCTTGCAACGCCCATCCCTATTTGCACATTGCCTGAAGAGCAAAACACAAGTATTACATTTTACCAGCGAAAATAAAATATTCCCTATTATTCCTGAACTGGGGATGCTCAGTTCCAGAGCTGTTTTTAGATGTTACACAACTAACATACACAGCAATACTCAGCACAGACTACTGGAAAGACACAACCGAGAGCTGATTTTCCAACTTAACTTTACCTGTAAAATGATTTGTATCAGGACCAGTTGTCACTGGGATAAACCCTCTCCAAAGGCAAAACAAAATGAGGGTTTCTGTTCCAAAGAGCTTACGAAGTAAATTCAGTATTTCAAGAAACACCCGAGAACTGTGGCAGTCATGTAATACTTCCACAATAACTTCACGTTGGGCAAAACAAACTTATGATTTCAATGCTGAGTAAAAAAAAAAGAGCTTTCACCCTTTGACACAAGCCGGGAAAGCACAGCGTCTTTTCAATGAGGCTGCGTAGCCAGGGGCTGCCGTGGCAGCAGACACAGGTACTGCTAATGCAAGAGTGCAATTTCAGAAAAGACTGTGTGCAATTTGTGTTATTAAAGAAAATATATTATCAGATGTTTGTTGCAAAAACGGAAAAACATCCTGCCTAGCTAAGGGTGCTTTCATTTAACGAAACACCAAAGCATGTAGTTAGGTCTATTAATATTCAGGTCAGTTCTCATGCACCCACCGTGACCTCACTGCTTTCTTGACTCAACAGAAAAACGGAGTTTATGAAACAAACATGAAAACACATCTCAAATTTTTTTTTAAACCTATGATCAGTTAAACCTGTGCAAATATTTTTAGAATTAATGCTCTGTCCTATGCTTCCACCAAAGTACTGAAAATGCACATTCCTACTTTTGTGAAAAGTTGAAAAAAGCTCCAGAACAACCAGACAATTACTTTGACATTATTTAGAGTACAAAGAGCTCTAAATTCTTACTTCTGGAGACATACCCAGAATTAAATCAACTGTCAAACTCGAGTAAAGGAAGCAATTTTGATTCCATCAGTATTAGCGGAGATTTAACTTTTTCTTCAGCTCTTTCCTACCAAACAGGCAAACATGACCAAAAACCTGACCAAACAGCCCAAGAGAGTTAAAACCATGAAAATCTGGTTCACTCTTTCCATGTATGTCAACCACAACTTAAAACATTACTGACAAGAAAACTGTACTTAAAAGATGATCAACCCAGACTCCTGCAGGCTCTGAACATGTATACAATATTGTGAAAAAACACAAATGCAAAATATTCTGACTTGCCATCTACTGAAATTTCCAGCTATATAATTTAGACATCTGATTCTACAAAAGAAACACATTCTTTCCAAAAATAGAGTTCTACAAAACAGGTATTACAAAATATTTTCAATCCAAGTGACAAATCTGGCACTTCAAAGAGCTGAGCATATGATAATGTCACTCAGTCAGATGTGTGTGACCATCCAGGACAGACAAGCAAAAAACCAATGGTCATATTCTACTTTGTGACAGGGAAATCTGGTGATACAAATAATGGACACGACAGAAGAAATGACCAGAGGCAAAGTAGAGATTGCTTAAAACCCACACACTTCTGCCTTTTAATTAAGGAAACCTTTTCTGCGCGCTGTTATGCAGGGTTTTTTGGTTTAAGCCATTGTTTCCTCCATCTCTCAACAAGTGGATCCTGGTCTCCCATGCAGGCAGTGGGACACTGCTGGGCTGAGGTGACTGATGTGTTGACAGAGGACAGTGTGCATGTGCCACGTGCTGAATGTCATGTTTAAAAATACCAGGCACCATTTCAAGTTCTGAGGGAGCAGCAAATACCACTATGTGCTCCTTCACACTTGGGTCACGCTCTACAGCAAAAGTTACTGTAGAACGTTTGGACTTCCTGCTCAAGGGGAAGTATCTGTGCATTCGCCACTAGTCATTTTTGGTTCCATATTATTTTTTCTGAGAATTTTTTAAGGGATGAAGAGTCCTGTGCATGACATTTTTCATGGTAAGTTGTTAGTTACCTACATAATTATCTACTTGCGCTATAGGAAGAAATGCTTTAAGTTTAATGAGCACATAACAGCAAAAATTAATATTTGCTTTTGTTCTGGGTGTTAAAGTAAGAAAAACAGGTGAGTTTTTAGTTCTGTTATTAAAAACAGCAGTTACATTTATACCTCTAAGGCTTCCAACTATAGTCTTTTGTTCAGATTAGAGATAACATTCCACCATAATTTTAAATCTTTCAGAAGGTGGGCAGGGAGGAAATAAAAATAAAAATGCATTCAACTACATCACCAAAACCTGTGTGTGTGTGTGTATTAAAATCTGGAAGTCTTTATATGAATAAAGAAGTCTCCAGAGTCATAGAATCTCCGAGAACACATTCTGTACTACTTCAGCAAGGATGAAGTACATTTAAAAAACATGCATTCTTATTTAATATGCTATGGTAATATGCTCTCTAGTACTTAATATGCTATGTTTAAATTCTAAGTTAAACAAATCCAACTTCCAGAGTAATCAAAACTACTCCTATGAAGAAGACTATTTCCAGGAAAAGTTAAATATCACCAATTTAGAAGTGTATTTTGTTCTTTGTGTATATACCTATTAACTCTGATGAGATAGTGTACAGGGAGAGATTTACACAAACAAACCCAGAAACTCATGAACTTAAACAATCCCTTTAATATAACAAACATATCCAACTTTCAAATATAAACTGGAACCAGCTAACAGGAAAGAAAGAGAAACCAGCTTTCTGAATGCCAAAAAGGGCTTATGCAAAACAGCGCACATTTATTCGAGGTATCGTATCCATGAAAACAAAACAAAACAAACCCAACTATCTACATTTAAAAAGAATTTTTACTTAGCAAGGCAAAAGAAGTTAGGTGGCACATACACAGTAAACAGATGTAAACAGTGCAAAAATACTGAATGTTAGTATCAACCAACCCAAAACTTTGGTTATGAAAAATGGAATCATCCAATATATTAAAGAAAAATAAACCAGAGGCATGCAAAATATTATTTATTAAAATAGTCATCCATGTGGCTAAGTGAAAGTCACAAGCTAGTGACATGGATTTAGAAAGGCAGTTTTCATTCTTTCTATATTTCTTCCTTTGATTGATTGTCATTGAAGTTTCCACTGAAGTGGAATGGCTGATGAAAACCTTTCAGCCTTCTTCAACCCACTGGTAACTGAATTTTTGAAGACTCCAAACAGGTGTTGCAAAGCAGGTTTAGGTAACTGTGTTTTTATGATACAGCATGACAGATAACCTCGCTCAAATGCTAAAGCAAATGGTACATGATCTGTTACCGTTCTGGGAGGGAAAAGCCTGGAGAACAATCAAGATGTTCCGGATGGAATTTAAAGATTTTCAATTTTCTCCTCACAAGAGCAGTGACAAACTCTATGGTAAATCGGGTAAGCCACTTAACATTTTATTTGCAACATAGAGTACTTTGGCAACCAATATATACGAGAGGAATCTGAACATTGACCTGCAGTGCATGTGCTTTTCAGAAAAATCAAGTTTTGTTTCAGATATGCATCAGGAGCCTAAACAGCATAAGGCTTTCCACATTGAAGCAACTGTAGTGATGCCATTCATCTTCGATGCACCTACAGGTCCTTCTTGTCTTCTGCTTCATTTAAACTGGCCTGAAAAGAGACAGATTAAAAATAATTTTTTACATGTGGCAAGATCAGAAATCTTTGACTCCAGATGCCACATTTTGCCCCCTTGAAGTTGTACACGATTTGCTCACTATACACCCTGCAAAGTTGTAGACCCATCAATACTACCCCACATAGTATATCATAGAATTGTCTAGGTTGAAAGGCACCTTTCAGATCATCATCAACCTAACACTGACAAAACCCATCACTAAATCATATCGCTAAGCACTATGTCTACCCTTCTTTTAAATACCTCCAGGGATGATGATTGTGCACCAGTTCCCCGGGCAGCCTGTTCCAACACTTGATAACCCTTTCAGTGTAAAAATTTTTTCCCTATATCCAATCTAAACCTCCCAAGGCACAACTTGAGGCCATTCCCTCTTGTCCTATTGCCTGTTACTTGGAAGAAGAAACCAGCCTCCACCTCTCTGGAGTGATAAGGTCTGCCCTCAGCTTCCTCTTCTCCAGACTAAACCACCCAAGCTCTCGCAGCCACTCCTAGCAGGACTTGTGCTCTAGACCCCTCACCAGCTTCGTTGCCCTTCTCTGGACTTGCTCCAGAATCTGATCCTTGTTCTGCTCCCTGTTCATGTTACAGCTGAATTGTGCAGCAAACTCAGCAGAAAATGTTTTCTCCTATCAAATGATTTATCCTTAGGAGCTGCATCCACTGTGTGCTCAGTACCTTCTGTTCTTTCCATTCAGAGGTAAACACAGACAACCGTAAGGATGTGTGTTCTAGACCACAAGACTGTCAGAAATGCAGCAGGACTACTACGGCTCATTGCACATGGAAGCACAGCAAAGACAGGACATGCATGGTGGTCTGAATTCAAACACAGAGATCAGTTGAGCAATCTCTAGAAGAGTATAGGGTGAGGCTGGGAATCAGTAAGCAGTTTCACAGACTACAGGAAAAAGATTATAACCAGCTCAAATTTGCCTTTTTAAATTTTATTTTATTAACACCAGACCAACAACCAGCTCTTTTTGAAAAACAAGTCACTATAAATTTAATATAAATTATTTATTTTCTCCCAAAACCATTGCTTGTAAACAGGCTTTCATTTTTATTGAATTTTGGTTGAATTCTGAGGCAGATGTTAGGCATGGAACATAAAAACACCTGTTGGACAACCTAAAGAACAAGCAGGGCTCCCAGAAATAATTGCTATACTAGTTATTATAGCCATGTGCATATGCAAACCCAAACAAACTGCCAATTCAGCTTTTGCTTGCTTGTTTTTTTTTTAAAATCTAGTTTGTACTTCAGTTTGAATTTTTAGAGTAGCCTGTTTTTAGCCTAGGCTGTTTGTTGGTTTGTGTTTTGGGTTTGGGTTTTTTTTTGTGTGTTCCTGCTTATCAACAGTATTGCAACATTTATAACCCAGTATTGCAACATCATGTTTGAAGACCAAACAAAATAAAATTACACTTATAAATGATGTATATACCACACACACACTACTCCTACCATTTTCTTACAAGATTTCAGTTTCATCATCACATGCAAAACTATCTGAATCTCATTTTCCAACTGACAAACAAAATCAAGTCTAACAATGACCTAAGCTTTGTCACCTGAAATACAAAGAAGAAAATTCTAATAGCTTTACTGCCCAGTCCTTGAGAAACAAAATTCTATTTTGATGAAGTTTAAGGAATGCTGTCCATTGTAACTTTATGCCACACTACAGATTTTGGTAAATTCTCTTGCATAATAAATACCCAACAAGCAGGATTTTGCTGTTACAGTTTCAGAACATCGTGCTCACATAGCAATCCAAAGCCACCTACCTGAAGCGATTCATATTCTTTCATCAGACGATCATATTCTCTTTTAAGGCCTTCAGACTGCTTTTTAACCGCAATCACTTCCTTATTTGCCTTGTTGAGGGCTGTAAAATACCAGAATTAGTGTTTTAATTATTACCTGTGTTCCTGCAGTTCCTTAGAGCCCTAGTCAGGTTTTAGGGCTCCACTGCACTAGATAGTCCTTCCTCTAAAAATACTTGAATTTAAAACAGAGCATCACACATGGACACAAGAAGAGATGAGCAGGGCAAATCTTCCTGATTTGTGTTCAGGAAGAGCAGCACAAGGAACAGAAAGGGGCTGTATGAAAGGTAAGGACAAGAGCAATAAACTGTGACAGAGGTGATGAGTTAGCAATGGCTACAGTGTTCTGTCACATTGCAGACAACAGTTCTAGAAAAAGAAAACTGCATAACCCCAAAATCAAAATTGTCAGCCCTCTTAATAAAAAAAAAAAAAGGGGTAACTCAAACACTGGGAAAGATTTTAACAAAGCAACTAAGACCATCTGTAAAATGTGGGGGGAAAAAAAAAAAGATATAATACATTATTGTAAGAGCACAGACCCCCACTTGTCAGCCCTTTATATATTTTACCATGCATGAGTTAATTCATTAGAATCATCACTTTATGGATGAGAAGGCAGAAATGGTGGTGGTAGGATCGACAACGTGTTTTTAACGTGAGAAAAAGTAATTATTTCTCTACTCACAATCTCAACAGCAATAAACTGAGAGTGCAACTATGCTGCTATACAAAACAGCTCAGGATTCCATAGGGGCTAATTTACAATGGAGGGTAAATCAGCATAAGGTTTCATAAAGCCATTATTCCTAAGCTGTTATGTAAGCATTCAAGTACGGTCATTTAGACTTTTTTTATTTTCCTCTGCTACAGGTGTCTCAGTAACTCTGTATTTTCTGTTGTAGCAGCACAGGTATACCCTAAAACTGGACTTACTCATGCTACAACAAAGAAACTGTTAACGACCGATAAGGCTGCCTCACATAGCCCTATTTTAAGAAAACGAATCTTGATGGTACAAATAAAAACCAAAACCTTTGCAATTTTGCTTATTCAAAAACGCAGATCTATCCTTTGACTGTGAGGTCCCTCAGACAGACTGTTCTTTCCCAGAGACCTCCAAGACACCCAAAAATTGCTGCACCTCTGTAAAGGCCTGTTCTTAAAAGATGAGAAGCTAGGTGTGTTTTTTGTTAAGCACTTAGCTACAAGCAGGCTGGTCTGAACTATGGTTCACTTTGGGAGCTAGTTCCTGAAACATCAGGACACAATAGATTTGACCACTCAAATGACCACATGCAAAAAGGAAGAGCCCCTTCTCCAGCATTTCCATGATTTTTAATGAATTAATCTGAATGTACAGATTCAAAACCATTCTCATTTTAAAAGTCCACAAGTGGTTTTGCCAGTAGTAGGACTTTCACCTATCCTGGAATTCTGGCCTACTGAAGTTAATTACACTTATGTCTGTTGATTCCAACATGGTCAAAAATTCATCCCATCTCTTTACAGGCTTTCTTTAATTTCCAGACTTTTACATAGATATCCTTCATCCTTTAATGCACTGACAGCATCAATACCAAAACCTTTAGAAAACAGTGTTTTTTGTATTTTGTATTTGGAATAACCATGATTTCCACACATCTCACAAGTCACACCCATTGCATTTACCCTCTCTCTCATGTTGCTACTGTTTAAAATATTCAACAGTAAAATTAGGAAGTCACTCTAAAATAAACTCTTGACAATTTGATAAGCTTATGAATTTTAAGTTGTAGGCAAAAAACCATCTGCATATGCCATCTAGCCTCTTGAAGAATCCAATCTGCTAATCAGAAAGCTAAGTTTTGCCTTTGGTTAAACATTCTTGTACATAGTCATAGTAAAAATGAACAACATCTCGTTTCTGAAGAAGTCATAATTCAATGTTATTGATCTAATACTATTTAGCTGTTTACAAGCAGTACTTTAGTTGTAACTAAGAACTACTGCATCTTTAAAACATGAATAAAATATCTAAAAGTATCTGCAAAACAAGAAAGCAAACAAGGCGCTGCACAATTTCAATGTTTTGACCAAAACAGCTGTATAACAGGAATACCTCACCTAACCCTAGAAGAAGAAAAAGCAAAGAACAGATCGTCCTTTCCACCTGTGTTGGCTATGGACAAGAAAACCTCCAACCAAACCCAAACTCCTTCCTGTTGGGGCCACACAATAAAAAGGAGCATCACATCTTTGGCAATGTGAACTCCCCAGCGTGCCAACTTCTCTGCATGTCTTCTTGTCCAGCAACAGAGATCGTCCGTACATCACTGCTCAGCTATTTTGCCATTGCATGAACACTGCAGTGCTGCCAAGTCAATCCTACAGGTATATTGTCTGTCATATGGATCCTATCATATAAACACTGATCCAGCAGAAAACAGAAAATCCTTTGTGTGCACAATACAGTCAGTTATTATTTCTGGCTTCCATCTGGTCTGTTACTTTGCCTCATGGGAGACAGAACAGCTGGACTGGCAGCAAGTAAAACCCAGTAGCTGATTGTTCCTGCCAAGTAAATGTATGAGCAGGCAGGAGGCAAGAATGCTGCTTCTATGTTAATGCAACAAATGAGAGGAATAGTCAGTAAGTCCCAAAGCAGGAACCCTGCCTCAGTACTGAGAGAGGTGGGCCGTTCTTCTTCATTCCTCCCCCTTCCCTTCAAAGAAAAATCAACAAAATACTCATAAGGCAATACAACACCAGAAGACGACTATGTATGGGTGGAAGTCCATAAACTAATGTAACGTGCAGTCTGAGAGAAGTAGAGAACTTGCTCTCCCCTCAGCAAATCCTCTCTATCCTGTTCCAGGATAGACTGTTAACTTCAGATTCCTCTGAAGTGAAAGCAGGATGAGGAATAAAATTGCTTTGAAGAGGTTATCACAGCACAGTAGCTGTAGCATTTCTATTATATTCCCATTTCAACAAGGGTGGGGAACCAAGCAGTAAACCAAAAAGCAAACAGCAACAAAAGCAACCAGTGATTCTTTGGGCATTTCCCTGCACAACTAGTAGTCCTGGTCTGACTAAATCGCTTGACTTACAGTGCTTGCTACTAAGGAGACGATCTGGAACTTAAATTAGCATTGCTCACAATACAAGCATAAACCCAAATGATTTGGACTAGTTTAAGAATAAGAAAGATCCTTCTCTTTTAAGAGTCTTCAAGTTGAGAAAGAGCTATTCACATTTAAGAATTTAGGCACTGATGGCCTAAAAGAGATTTGCCAACAAATACTCTGTAAAGCTGGGAACAAAACTCCAGTCAAGTAATTCCATACAAATTCTGAATTCTCGCCTGAAGATGTAATGGTCAGATAAAGTTTAAAAAGAGAAAGCAGGGCCAAAAAATTACACCCAAATTTGCTCCAAGTACCTTTTGCAACCTCAAATGAAATTTTGTTACAAAAGGGATGTTACAGCATGTTCAGATGGCATAAATGGCTTTGTATAACAAAACCATGCCTGCTGTATGCAACACCATCCTCTTGAATCAATAAATATGAGTATCAACTCTTGTAGCGTGTGACATTGTGCAACGGCTCCCACCAAGGTTATGATCTAACAGTTAAAAATACAGGTTAAGTAAAATAGACTTTGTTTCTAAATCTCCCTCTGCCACCAGCTAAATAACATGAGATAACTTGTACCTCCTATTCCCATCTTACAAAAGCAAGCTGATGTTTTGGGGTTTTGAGGATTTATTTATTAGTTTTTAAAAATTGAAGCGCCCCAGTGGAGCTCAATATAGTTTTCCTACATGGCACTACCCTGCCTGTTAACATAAAGGCCAAACTGAACTCTCACTGGCACCACGGTTCCACGAAATGTATTCCCAATGTCTGTTTTGTTTATGTCTAACACCTAATAATCTTAGCATTTAAGTGAGAGTTGTACAACCATACATGCATGCTTTCTGGAACAGCCAACAATTAAAAGCTATTTCAAAACAAGCCCTCCACATGAATTGCCACTTTCGTGCTCCTGTCTCCTACAGCACTATGCAACCGTGAAATATCCAGCACTCCTGTGACACATCCTGTACGCAAAACAAACCTCACTAAAGGACGCGCGGAAGTTTCATCAGAATTTCTTCCTGCCCCACCATATGCCTATGGTGATGATACATAAATAGAGTATTTTCAGAAAAAGTTGAACTAAAGTTCAAAAGCAACTAAATGACTTCGGTGGGTCAGTACGCACTTCAGAGGGTGAAACCCTAACAGCAGAGACAAAGACATGGTCTTTGGATTTTGTCTCCATGTGGCACTACAGATCCAGCTCAAAGATGAAATAAGGATATTGGTATCTCACACAGGTGCTAGAGACCCCAATGCCTGCTATGCTACATCAGATGCAGGTAGAAGCTTTAGGTGCATGTTGTCTGCCATGATATTAGAAGAGTGAGGGAGTCAGGAGCCGGACAACTGTCTGCCACCAGCGTGTTCTGCTGAAAGACTGGATCGATACTAGCTGTGCATAAATTTCTACTGCGTTAATGAAGCTGTAGCCTTCATCATACGCTAGGGCAATGTCACACAAAAAAAAAAATGACCTGAGATAGAAGGCGAAATAGCACAGCATTGCAGAAGTCTCCCTCCTGCCCAAAGGATCCCATAATAACAAATGGACTTTTCACACATCAGCATTTCCACAGTGTGGGATCTGTGAGCGAGAAAAGAAAGTTAATGCACCAAAAGTCCCATTCCTGCCCGCAACTCACGGACCGCTGTAAGGACAGCTGCTTTATGAAACTCCTCTCAGACTCTGACCTCATGTCCAGTTGCAGATAGTTTGTTTTGTTGTAGCTTTATGGATAATGTTCAAAATGAAGAAAATATCATAGTATCTCTTCTTTCCCCAGAAAACTCCTAGGTCTGAGACCAGCAGCCATACTAAGAACCTTTATTTATCTGAATCAACATTTTGTTAGAAATACCTCTAAATGTGTAGCAAGAGAAACATTCTAACATCCGCACTTGGAGCTCCTAGGAGCATGAATATTTATTTCTAGGTATCAGTGAGACATTTTTCATAATTTGCAAGTGTATCAATAAAATGCCATGTTGGAAGGTTTCTAAACAGTCATGTTATTACTTGTCCAGGTATGCTAAAAATGGATTTAGGCTCCAAAAGTGCTAGCCCCACTGCTGGGTGCCTATAAAACCCCCAGTATGTGGGTCTGCAATAAAGTAGTGAAGAACTAGCCCCCTCTCCCTCACTCCCACGATAAAGCACAAAAAAACAAAACAGGGCATCAAGAGGGATAGGAAAGTCAAGTCTGAAAAGAAAACCAATTTGGCTGAAATCTTTGTCACTCATTTCCAAGCTTTCCTCAGTTTTTAGTAATTTCACTACTCCATGTCTTTGTCTTGTACTTTCAATTCTTCCTCCCCGTCTGCCTAGAGCACAGTAGGTGGCAAAATGTCCTCTTATCTTACGATCTCACTTATGGTTAAGCAGACAAAAAAAAAAAATAAAGTAGACTGCATTTCCTGTAAAAGGTAGAAAGCTGAAGAATTAGAAAGGTGTCTGCAGTAATCACTGTCTACACTATAATTTCAGTCAGGATTTCAGAAAGAGGAGACATACAGTATTTTCTCTGCCTGAAGTTGTAAATACTGGATCAAAACCTTACAGAAAATTTGGATCTCCCCTGAAGTCACAGCACTAATCTGATACTAACCCACGTTACTTAGATATGAAGCAGACTTTACATTTAGGACTCCTCCTGGGCGCCACTCTATTGAGGTAACCAAGCTTTTGACATGTGGCCTACTAGAAATTAATTTATCACCCTATCACCATGCAAAGTAGCTTAACATCTGTACCACACCAGAGCAATGGATATTTGAAACTGTTCTGTGAAAATGATTATGCTTTTTTTTTTTCACCCAAGCAGCAAAAAAGCCAACCCAAATCCTAACAAAATCCAAATTTATGACTCTTACGGATACTATAGCTGAAAAACAAAAACTGAAACCCCTCAAAAACAATCAGTAGTTTTCCTCTTTATACTAGTTTTGCCGTATTTCATTACTATGTGACACCCCATGCGTACTTCACCCCTTTCTCCTCCAACAAAATATCACAAAATTTTCATGGATTAGACTTTGTGGACACAAAGGAAAGGTTACTTTAGACAGTGAGCTCAGTGGCATGAAACTCTGAAAAGTTTGTTAAAAAAAGAAAAGGTAAACCAATCTCAACTTTGATACTGTGTAATACATTGGTCACACTTGGCGAACGTGAAACTCAACATTCATCTGCTCAGTCGCAGAAGTTTCAAAAGAAAACAGTAAATTAAAGTCACATTAAGTCTAGAGACTCCACAGACAGCTGTGTCTACAGATATGACTCAGCAAGTATTTTAAGTTTTCTGGCTATCAGTTTGCCCAAAATAATGCATATGACAACTTACAAAAAGTAAGATAGTCATGTATCTTAAGGTATGACATATATGATCTAGCTGACCACGGTAATTAATGTAACGATAAGGTTTTCTGTTTTGGCAATGAGGGGGATGGCATCAGGGCAAGGGTTTTACGGATTTTCCTACTCATTCCTTAAAAAGACCCTCTCCCCTACTTTTCCCCTAACAAAAGACTCAAGTGTGCCTTAATTTAAACATCTTTTGGATGGACAACAGCCCACAGGGAGAATGCAGCTGAAGCAGCATGTGGTAAATCTGTTTATTCCTTAGCTTTCTTTAGCATTCCTCACTGAAAAGCTTACGTTATATTAGCGTTACATACCCCTGGTTAGTTTAAATAAAACAAACACATTCATTGATCCTGTCACTTCAAAGGCAGTTTTCCCCCCTTTCTTTAAGAAAACAGCAGGAGAGGGAAAACTCACAATCAAACCTGCCTGAGAATGTGAACTAATGAGACAGTCTATTTAAAGATTCTTATTGCTTCAAGCCCAGCTGAAAACAGCTGTTCTACAGTTCTGTTCATCTTCCCAGTGGACAATGAAACATGAGTAATGAAATATTTGCTGTTATTTTTACAGCTTTGTTGCAGTACCATGCAATATGGAAGCAGGGCTTGTTTTGATGACAACAAGCTCTCTGGTACCATGAAAATCTGTATTTTGTTACAGTCGGAACATATGAGTAATGCTTACAAGGTCACAGGCAGTGTTATCTTAAAAACACTAATTTCAGATGAGCAGGTGTTTGTAAGCATCACGCACCTTGACAGATCCCAGTAAGACAGAACCAAACAGGTAAAATCTGCTTCTATCTCAATTTGGCTTGCCAAGAAAGCAGTTTTGACAGCCTAAACCTTAAACACAGAAGCTGTTAACAGAAGCATTATGTTACAAATCACAAGGCATGTTTCCTTGTAGACATTAAAAAAAAAAAAACAATAAAAAAAGCTAACACATCAGCTGCAGGAGATATATAAATTTAGAATACTAGTCAAGGCCTTCCCTACTATCTGACCGAAGTCCTGCTTCATAGAAAAAACCTCAATCACATACTTCCCCATTTTATACAGGGAGAGCAGCCAACATGTATGACATGAAGCCTGATACCTGTAAGTAACCTGCAATTGATTCCATATCCTGGTCATGTCATTGATGAAGACAAATCAACATCACTCAAATAGATCAGTTCAATTTGTTAAAAAATTACAAATTAACTAAGGTGTTCAAATAACACAGTGCACATTTTCATAATGAAAACATTTATTAAAATACAGGGATGGCAATGGCATGTTTTTTCCAGTTCCTAGTCAAATGTAAAGACACCCCAATCCACATGTTCCATAAACTGATGTAGTTCATGCTACACCTAGGATAAATTTTTGACATCGAGTGTTGAAATCATCTTTTTCTGAACTGCAAAGAAGTCCTAACCAATACTTACCATCTGACGTCTTCTGTAGCTCTGCTTTCAAATGTTCAACTTCCTTCTTCAACTTTTCATCAGCAGCTCCCACTGACTCTTTACTGCTTTCTTTTCCACTCAAGGCCTATTAAAAGCCACAGTTGCCACAATTAATTTTTTTCCTTAGTCTGATGTTAATTACAAACAACCAGAGAATGGCAACCTTGATCTTGCAAAGCGACAGGTTTTATCAAGTATGCCAACATAACACAGGCAGATATTCAGTCATTCTAGGGGGAAAAAAAAAAAAGAAAAAAAAAGGAAAAAAATGCTCTATGTTTTAAGTTGATAGTAATGGCATACTTGTAATAGTATGCTATTATCTCCTGTGTAAGAGTACTTTGTATCTCTCCATGAAGCCTACAGCTTCTCTTTAGGTTATAAATGGTTTTCCAGAAGGCATACACTGGAACTGGAAGTGACAGAACACTGTCATGTTTATGTCCAACTTCTTCTAACAATTTATTCTGATTTAAATCATGTTAATATGCAACAAATCTCTCCCTGTAGGTTTGCAGCTACTTCTTCAAGCTTCAGAATACCTCAATACACAGATTATGTTTCCACTGAAATTCAGGAAAAAACTAGGAAAGGATTCAGGAAGAGTCCTGTAAGTCCTAGTCACAAGAGCAGTAAACTCCCTGAACTCTGAAAACGTTGGCACTACTCTTCTAGTTGGCACTACTACTAAATGTATGCTTTTATCAGCAAGGTAATTACTACTGGTGACTTAAAGTATAATATGTTAAGTATTAGGCCCCATAATTATACCCTTTGCTCATATAGCCTCTATTATCAAACCAAGCATCATCTCTTGTTATAAAAATAGCAAAAGAACTGGTAAATGCTTAATGGGAAAATGAAAAGGAGAACAACTGAGATGAACAGCTGTTAGATGAACTGGTGATACCAGAGTTTCCTGGGCACAGGCTGGAGCAGAAGGAAAAGATAAACAGTTCTTTTTGTTCTTCCTAAAGTAATAAAGACTGGTAAACAATTCAAAGAAAAGAACTGAAGAAAATTTTCCAGAAGCAATTTAACCAAAGAGCAGAGTCTGCACTGACTGGTGGTAACAAAATCATAGCCAATTTGTCATGAAATTGGTCACAGGTTGCCTCCTTTATTTTGTGCTCCCCTCACAAATAGTTATTTATGTAAACTTTTAAGGCCTGTGTTCCGTGGAACTTCTGATCAGGAGACAGTGCAGACCCAGCACGCTGGAGTAAACTTGCAGTATTTATACTTACAGCCAGTGCCCTATACACAATATAGGGACCTATACATCTCTCATATGGTGGAATGAGGCACACTTGTAAATGAACACAAATGCAAGAGCCAAGCCATGGAGGACTGTAAGTCACAGTATCTCTTATAAAGTTAAAATAAACCAATTCTGAACACTCTGCATCTCCAGGGCAAGAGAAATCTAGCCCCAGCATGCTGGCTGCACCTGTGGCTACCACTGTTTTTGCAAACCATGCAATCAAACACTCAAATAGAAACAGACAGGAATACAGTTTCTAGTTTCTGGCTATCACTTACAAGCAGCTAAGAGAATGCGTTGCTAAGAGAATGTGAAAGCAGAACAAAAAGAGGACTTTTGGCCAAATCCCAACAGGACACAGAGGGAAAAAAAGAAAAAAAAAGTACCAGTATGCAGTAAAGAGACAAATTCCATGGCTGAGGGAAGGACTCTGGATCATTTTGACAAAATACCAAACACTAAAATTTTGGAATCATTCATACTTGAGAAATACCTAACACACACTCTAGTGATCCTTGTTTTATGACACCTCTAAAACAACTGGATTTTTTTTCATCCCTTCGAGTACCTTTTGTCCAGAGCTTATTCTTTGTCTGAAGATTTATTACAATTATGGTGCTAGTAACCATAGACACTACTCCAGACAATCTGGAAGGAAACCTGTACACACCTGCAGTGTATTTTGTTTTGACAATATGCCAGACTGAAGAATGATGTAAAACTCCTCATACCCTGGATATATGCCCTCTAGCTTATGGTTCAATCTCTTCCAGCAGTTTGGTCCAGTGTATATATGACTTCCAACAGCAGTCAAACTCAGGAATTATGAGAAAATATTTCATACATTTATCTTCATTATCGTTGCTGATAGTGTATCCCTTCCTGCATACAACTGTATATTTAACCACAACAGACACGATACCTTAATTTTTCTCCATTCTTCTCATAAAAATAACATATCTTTAGTTTGCTGGTGGTTAAGTAGGAAATTTTTGGCAATACCTTCATTAATACTACAGAAGTGCCTTATTGAGAAAGGAAGGTATTAAGAAATTGGCTGATTCACCATAAAAATAGATGCAAGAATACAAAATACAATAAATACGAAAGTCCAATTTTACAAGTTAAAAAAGAGACACTTCAGGACTAGAGCAAATCCTATTTTGAAGAAACAGCCAGCACAAGAACTACTATACTACAGGCTTTTCCATACTGAACTGCTATAGCCCTTACCTAAACAGCCAGCTGTTCATAAAAAGAATAAAATTAGCGTCTCCCTCTGCTTTATTATGATTATATTAATGGAGATATTTTAAGAATATATTGCTACTTCAATTAAATTTGTATTGGAAACCCAAAACTTCTTTTATATGGATTACTTTAGTTTCCTTTGTTAATAAAATGCTACAGAAAGTTGTATTCAGTATTCTGAATTACATATCATAAGAACATTGCTCTTCCTTTTTCCACCAGAAAAAAAAGAAATGACTAAACATAATTCAGTAGCAAACCATCCCCAAAGTATTTTGTGCTAACTACTTGCTGTATAAGAAAATAACTAAAAAAGTTCAAAGATACCTCCTGCAGCCTTTCGTTCTCGGCCATGTATTTTCTGGCTGCTTCAGTAGCATCATTTACTTGTGTTTCCAGAGCTGCATGAGATGTCATCCCTTTTGCCAACTGAGTAAGAAGGGTAACAGTACGTCTCAATACACTAGTGAAGAAACACAGTGAACAGCACAGTAATTCACAGCACAAATTAAAAAAAAAAAACCAAAAAAAACCCCCACAAATGCACACCAAACAAAATAACCCCTTTTCTCTCTCTCTCTGCTTTAGATGTGAAACCAACACCACAAGAGGATTGTTTAAGCACCTGAAGGGAAACATCCAGGCTCATTGATGGCAAATAATAGTAAAATATGAGACTGCAAAGATTTTCATCCATCAAAAATTTTACTTTTAGCTGATGCAGAACCTCCCTCCTCCCAAAAGCCCACAGTCATTCAGGTGTGAGAGACTTGGTTCAAGGCTGAAATACTCTTACATGACCTAGTGTTTTAAATAGGATGGAACTCTGTATAAAAGACCCAAGCAATATGTTATGGTAACGAATACAATACGAAAAGAAACCAAACCTCAACACCACACAACTTAACAGAAGGCCTTACAAGAACACAATTAGCATATTAATCTTCAAAGTACTCTGTCAATACTGTATAAATCAGAACATGCATGAATGTCAGCACTCATATGGAACCTCAAATCTAAGCTTTGCAAATCCCTCCCTTGATTTGACTTCATGGTCTCTTTGCATCATTACTTTCATTATTCATCTTGGAATCTTTCAAAGCACTATGTTGCTGAATCAAGGAAAAGCCAAAGCAACTCTGAATTAAACTAATTCCTGTAATGTAACTATGCAGCTGCTCTTCAAAAGAAATTTGAAAATCCAAGTAATTTTCTCTTTCATAACTGAAAGAATATCAAAAGACCTTCTGGCTTTCAAGGTAAGCCCCCCCAGTTTTTTCACCAAAAGCTCACTTTCTTACTTTATTTGTTTTTAAAAAAAGTTAAGGTCCCCAACTCAATACTTTACCAAGGTTTGGCATGTTTTACTATTGCTTATTAATTTATAGATGCAGCAGTCAGGACTCAGTAAATCATTACTAAACAGAATCATATAATCCTGGGGGTTGAAAGGGGTTTCCAGAGGTCATCCTCTCCAAGCTCCTGCTCAGAGCAGGGATGGGTTGAGCAGATTGCTCAGGGGCTTAGTCCAGTTGAGTTCCCACCATCTCCAATGATGGAGATTCCATTGTTTTTCAGGGTCCTTGTTCCAGTGTTTCACTGCTCTTGATAGTAGAAAAAAGACTTTTTACCAAAGTCAGAATTTCTCAGGTTTCTGGCCTGTTGCCTCTTGTCATTCCTGTGTGGATTCACTGAGAAGAGCTGGCTCCATCTTTTCTACATCTTACCACTACATAGCTGTGGAAAGCAACAGAATGTCTCCTTCAATGTCTCTTTTTCTAGCTGAAGCGAAGATCCCTCATCCTCTCCTCACAGGTCACATGTTTCAGTCCTAACCTTCTTGGCACCCTGCTACATAACTCCAGTATTTTGGGGAGTCAAAACTGGGCATGGTCCTGCAAGTGCAGTACCACACATGCCAGATAGCAGGGAATAACCACTTATCTTGATCTGCTGACTTACTTACTGTTACAGCTTATTATGTGACTGCCTGCCTACCAGGACCCCCAGGTCCTTTTCTGCAAAACTGCTTTCTAACCAGTCAGCCAGTCCCCAGCCTGGATGCTGGACGTAGTTATCCACTCTTTTTCATTTGGTCCCTTGCCTCACTGAGGAGCAGCTCCATGTTTTCTTTCCTTTTTTATTCCAGCCTCTCTCGTTCCTCTCTGGCTCAGAATGGGTTAACAGAGAGCCAGATGACTGTTGGCAAACTTTCCACATCTCCCAAGACATCAAGTCAGATCAGCAGATGGGTGCCTCTGTGCTACCCAGGGGACAGTCTCTGGTAACTCTGACCCTCTTCTTCTCTTGTGCAGAGAGTTGGTGGATGCTCAGCAGGCCCTGATGACCTCCTATCAGTGGAGTTATTTTCCTCACCTGTACCCAGTGTTCTGCTATTGCTGAACCACAGATGGAGAAACCACAGCTTTTGTTGTGTTGCCAGAAATTACAAGATTCCAGCCTCCTCCATCTTGGAAGTCTCCATCTACCACACTTCTGGAATTCTCCTATTCACTGATGTGCTAAAATGAATGAAAACAGACCTAAAGAATGAACCATGGGTATCCAAGTACCCATTTATGCCTACACATGGTCTTAATTTGCTTGGATGATGGTAATAGCAGTGTAGGATGTTGCAACCCAAAGAACACTTTCCCCCCCCCCCTTCTCTTTTGCCTTGTTTCATGGATAAACAAAATAGGTCTACTAAGAAAAGTCCTTTGATCTAGCCAGTACTGTAGGAGTATTTATTTCTTTTAGATCTTGGTGAAAGGCCAGTAGGACAAAAGAGGTCTTAAGCAAACTCTCCAAGAGCAAAGTTTTTATCCACAATAAAATCCATTAGGGCCACCTGACAAGTTTTCTTCCTTGGAAGTTGAGTGGGAGTAGGATCCTGGGGGACCAGCTTCCAACTCTAGTGTAGGACACAATCCAGCTATTCCTCTCCTGGAGCAGAGATCACAAACACATTTGTGCATATTTACTTAACCTGTCTAAAGGAAGACAAAGAACATGATGCATTCCTATCACTATTGTGCAAGGCTACAGCCATTTTTGGTTTTTTCCAACGTTTACCTGCTCAAGTTTTCTATAAATCTTTCCTTGACACTTCTTTATGTACAGTGCTCCTCAGTGATCAGCTAAAATGGCCATACATCACAGCAAGGGGAAGAAGTTTGTCAGAAGGCTATGATTCCAAGCATTTCCTTGTTCTGTGTTCCTCTTGTGTATCCAGGCAAATGTCAAGCAGCTCACTGAAGGAATTCAGAAGAGGGCCAGCATTCTTTGCCCAGTGTCACCATAAAAATGTGCAAATAGGAAATCGTCTGACCAACAAGTCTGTTTCCATTCATTCACATCATCCACATCCAATTAGTTCATGCACTCCTTGCTCAACTGAGATGATCTGAAGTTTGTTGTGGTTACCACGAAGATTCACAAGTAGTCTCAGCTGCTGCTGCTGTGCAGTATGGAACTGTCCTTTCTGTAACCCTGCTTTATTAGTTGTATTTAAATGTTCTGAAAGGGATACTACTCTTAAGATCATAATATCATAGCAAGCCAGTTGCTACAAAGTATTTGAAATGGAATAATACCTGAAACTTTCCTCAGAAACTGGAACATTATCCTACAGGTCCTAACTCTGAGCTTTAGATGAAGTAGACTCAAGCTTTACTTCTTAACACAACAGGATACAATAATATCTTTTTGCAACACATTAACAATACTTTAGTTTTTGAGTTTTCTTCATTCCAGTTGTCCATGTTCAAAATGGAAAAAAAAAAAACAAAAATGTTGGGCATAAACTTAAGGAAGGAAATGAGTATTCCCTGAAGAAGCTTCTTCTGCAAAAGACATGTTTTCTCAAAAATTCAAAATATTTCTTTCCATGTGTTGCTTACACATCCTTCCAATCTTCAAACATTTGTAAGATATTATTTTCGCTGATCTTACTTGCCTCACAGCCAGTCTGCTCACACTTAATCCTTTAACCTTTTGAAATTGGCCTTCTGATTTTTTTATAGTTGCATTACTTTGTGTGGTGGTTCCTGTAAGAATCGTACTATGTAGAAATTAGAAAAACATTACACTTACAGCCAAAGAAATAAGGAAAAACCTGAGATATAGAGGTTTCTTTGCGATCGGAAGAGTTTCATCTGAATGTGATCAAAAGCATTGGCGTTGACATTTGCAGCCTTTTCATTCACATGAATGGACGAGTACTTCCTAACTTCTCTAACAGCATCTGCAAACAGAAACAGTTTGTTCTTATTCACATCTGTGGGTATGCACATACAATAAACCAGACATAGTACTAGAAATATGTATTTGGACTTCCTGCTCAGCAAGCAGGGATAAGACAGACAGTGACATCACTTATGTTATCCATACATTTTAAAGATAGATCTTGATAAATCACTGAAGCAATACAATGTATTTTCAGAGAGATGCTAAACCATTGCCCAAACATGCTTGAACAGTCATTTCCAACACTTGCACTCAGCCAGCAGGGATCAGGCTAAAGCAACACATTCTACAAATACCAGAGACCCTACAGTGTCAAAATGCTGAGAACTGAATTAAAATCCAGCCAGGGGACAAACAGTGAAAAAAAAAAAAAAAAGAAAGAGGAGGGAAGAAGAAGAGCTGACTTCTGAAGTATTTGCTTCATATGGAATTTGTTAGATAAGCATGTATTTTAGTAATGACAGAAACATCTATTTTACTCTTGAATCAGGGAAAAAATATTTCTATAACACTCATCAAAACAGGAATACTGTAGTAACACAGTATTAAATGTAAGCAGAACAGAAGGGATAAGCTACACCTCAGCTTTATTTCATCTGCCTTTCATCCACCTTTCATCTTCCTTTCATCCATATACTCCTGACAGTTCTGCAGAAGGGCCAATACACTGCCAACACTTTTCAAAGGACAAAATAATTAGGACCTACGTCTACATAAAACCAAAAGCTAATCCAGTTAAGAGTTCGTGTTACAATCTGTAAACTTAAGGTCATCATACATATTTAAGGCCAAAAGAGCACCTAAAATCTCCTCCTGCACATCAACAAAAATACACGTTTCATGATACATCATCAGTTCTTGCAGAATATTTTGGCCACATTATTCAACTGCTGCTGCATTTCTCCAAGCAGACAAAATCATGAGCAACTGCATATGAGAGTAAGCATATGAGAGTAACATCACTTATGACTGACTCTTAAGTTCACAAGTTATTTAGAAAGAAAACAATCAAAAAAAGAAAATATTTGAAGTGAAACTTCAAACAATGCAAGAAAGACTAAGACCAAACAAAAGTCCATATCCCTGTGCTATGGGAAGATTCTACTCCTGCAGTAACGCATCATCTTATGCCATGAGGCAAGCATCTCACCATTACTTTAGCCCAAATCTATATTTCTGCATATAGATAACCATATCAATGGTTATCAATATCTGCATATCAATGACCATCACCAACTCAAAACCAAACTTCGTTCAAAGTTTTCAACAGGAGTTCAAGAAGAGTAGATAACATCCATCAGTTCTCAATCTTAAGCAACTTACTGAAGGATTGACTTATAAGGATAGTACTAAGGATCATCTAAAATTTTTTTTTAAAAGTTTAATTGCATTTCCCATACTTTTTTTAATATCAGGAATATAGTATAGCAGTCTAGTCTGACTTCGTTACACATGCAGAGCATCTGTATGTTTCTCTCAGTAGACAATAAAACCAAGCATTTTTTCTTTGTACTTAAAGTAGTTTGGAATTAAATAGCATTTTCATTGTAAGGTGCTGGAAACACCTTTCTCCTATCCATGGAGAATTACTTCTATCACTGAAAGACAGGAGAACTGTTTCCATCGTTGAAGTACAAGAGATGCTTACTGCACAAAGCAGTCAGGACAGACATTAAATGAAACCAGCCAGGCACATGGTCATCATTCAAGCTCCAGTTTCACAAAAGCTTTACTCCTACCTGGTAGGTCTTAGGATCTGCTCATAACAAATACAGCCAACAGCTGTTACATATCTGTGCTGAGCAAAAGTACTCAAATAGCCCAGTGCTTTGATATACTCGTCAGGTCTTCTGTTTCAACAGCAACCAGGAGAAAGAGTGCCATCTACTGCACACTGAGCAGCTCAGCCAAATGCTGGTATCAAACATTTCAAGTTCATTTACTTATCTGAGAAAGTGAAAACAAGCAGCAGCCTAAACCAAGCTCCACTTTTCCTCCTCCTCATTCACTACTATATTACTATTGCATTTGGACTCCCAACATGGATGCAGTCTAAGCTCTCTCCTCTTCCATTCTTTCAAACAAATTAGCTGATTTACATTAGGCTTGAGTTCTTTCAATTAATCTACTGCCATCAACTCCATATACCATGTTTTTTCTCCTGTTTATTAAGAAATTATTTAACACTTACCAAGAAACAAGACGATCAGGAGAAGTATTATTGTAAGGAACATCTTGTTCCAAAAAACTGCCATTCTGCTCCATAGAGGAATCATAAAAATCTTCTGCCATCTGTAAAATAGCATTGTGTTATTGAAAAATAATTAAACATTGAAAGAAGAGCATAACAATCTCACAGAAGAGAGCCTTCTTATTGATATGAGACTTATGTAAGGTCTCTAAACAGCTCCTTTAATTGCAATATAATTTAGGTATATATTAACTTTTCCAATAATCCAACTTCCTTGTCTCTTTTTTGTTTCTTGTCAATCCAAGCAAAGACAGTTGGTTCAACTTGAAAACTTCTTGTGTGATATCAGGTACTCTCCAGCTGTGTTTTAGCTTTTACTTTGCTTAGCATCACTCTGTGTTCAGTCCTGACTACAATAAACTCAGGGATGGCATAAAGACTGTATATTAATAGGTATTAGTTGTTTATCTTAAAGTTTTAATAAATTACTTAGGGCTATAATATGGTGTGATTTATGCTGGTTGCCTAGTTTTACTTAGCATGAGTAGCTAGATTTGCTGAAGCCTTTAGGCTGCAGCAACCTAGAGTTGAGCCTGAAGCGCGTGCAAGAGTAAGAGTGTGTGTGTGAGAGGAGTTGAAAGAGGCACCTGTTGGATCACTGGAGTCACCTACTGCAAAAGGACTCCGCTCCGAGATGCGGTGTGTGTGCAACTCCTTGGATGGCGAGTGCTTGGGCAGCAGCTTCTCCTTTAACAAGTATAACCCATTCCACCATTTTTATTTCTACCCATTTATACACCACATTACCAACTAAAACAAAACCCCTCCACAAATTAAGACTGTCTCTACCACCCTTCAGAAGGCTCTTTTACGTTGATGAGTCTCAATAATTATAAAGTATAAGGATTGTTATTACATTTTAACTTGCAAATGACAACAAGAGGACAAGTCTCATATTTATATTTTGTCTACTGTTTAAACCTCTTTCAAGAGCTAAGGAAGCAACTTCAGAGACTCAATGGTGATAAAGACCGTTGTTTTGTTTAAACAACCAGTTGCCTATTCATTACTGCATGGAGGGCTCTGCAAGAATTCACACATCTGATGCGCTCAGACTGAAACCCTCAACAGACAACACAGCAGCTACTTGTCTTTTGCTGCAGGTTAGGATCAGTGCTACTGCAAAAATGAAGCGATACCTAGTTATGCCATTAAGGATGTAACATGGGCATGCTAGTCACCACCTGATTGTACCATGTAAAATTTCAAACTTTCATTTTCCAACATTTCCAATATTTTTCCAGAGACTGTTAAAATTTGTCCTTTAACAAAGCAGTTTCCAACCTACTACGAAACTCATTTAAATCAGGCTGTAGCATCATCCCCAATGGTTCCTTCTGGTTCTGCATCAGCAAAAATTAAAATATTTTAAAATATTTTAAACTTCATCTGTATCTTTTAGGATAATCTGAATTCTTAACAGCAAACAGCCATAGTCTGTATCAACCAAAAAGCTTACTTCAATTAAACCAAGCTACAACTCAAAGCAAGCCAACTTGCTAATTCTTTAAACACGAGATTTTACAAGTTTCATATTGATATCCACTTAAGAAGTAACTTTCTGAGGTATAACTTTAGACCAACTATACCACCAAGTTATATGCAGGCTAAAAATAAGATCTCTTTACTGCTAAGTCTTTTGATATTATATTGCTTATTTTTCCTCAACAAACATGAACATTTACATTTATTAACACTGCATTTCCTTTTGGCAACAGAAGTCACATAAATATAATCTTTTCAAATTATAATACTGGCCACCACTAGAGATGTATTGCACTTGGCAGTACATATCTGTCTTTTTGCATACTTGCATTTTTATATTGTCAGTTTACTTATTCCCCAGGACCTTAAATGCTTGTTAGCAAGTTTAAAAAGGAGTTCATTATGCAAAAAATGTGCAGGCACAAGAGGCAAACAATCTAACTGGAGACTGACATGAGACTACATCAAAACTTTAAAGAGCAGCAGTTTCTCGTCTGCTGTTAATCACACATGCTTCCCCTCTCTGACAGAACCAGCTCCCCAGCCTCCAAGATGTGCAAGGCAGAACTGATGCCCTCCAGTACTGTCACTGCAGCTAAACCTAATCTTTAACCCCACAAGATTCCTGTGACAGTTCTGTTAACAAGATAATTGAGCGTGTCAGATACAGCTATTTCAATCTTTCAGAAACCACCATTCAAAGGAATAGCCGAATGCTACAAACCAAAGGGAAAAAATATATCTTTTGTATATAATTAAAAGCACTGTGTTTAATGTTTGAATAAATGTTGGTAATGCTGCAGGTTATTAATTGCTTTTCAGCAACAAAGACTGGATTCAAGCCCTATTTATGTTGTAAGTGAAACCTATTTCAATACTCCCAATGTACCATGCACGCGTCATCAGCCTGCAGAAATTCTTGCAGCTAGTTTCCTCACATAAGCCATTAATAATCTGATTATTACAACTCCCATAATACTTCTCCCTTCTTACATACAATTGCACTTTTGATTAGAAAACAACAGAAAATACAAACCCTCAATAATCTATGTTGAAACGCTGAACTCCTCACAAGCCACCTCATAAAAATCAGAAGTTAAATTAGATTTTAGAACAGTTTCAACTTCTGAAGTTGAGAAAACATGACTAATCATTGTTATCAGCTGTGTAGGATCCAAACATTTTTAAGACACTCCCACAGGTTTAAATAGATAAATTTAGACTCTCCACAAAGCAGAGTTTTGTTTTAGATTTTGTTCCTTAAGGTATTAAAGCAAAAGCTGCATTCTCCATCCTAAATATACCTAAAGATGCAGAAATCAAACATGTAACAGGTTTTACACAACACTGAGACAGCCACTTGTAGAGAAGCTACCTTTCCTTATTTTCTACAAGGAAATAAAAAACCATCACCAGATCTGAAGAGCTACTTACAGGGAACAATCTTACGATAAAGCTGCAACCCAGGCCTCTGCATACAACAAGAGGAATTAACACATTTTGTTTCTTTCCCTTACTAAGGGCATTTATTTAACAAGAATGAATTATTTCTCTGTGCTGTGTGCCACAAGCTTTCTTATTTTTGTTTGGAGAGGCCTTTATTTCAGTAGTCCTGAACCTTTTGCACCAAGCTTAAGACCACATTTTAAATTTTTTTTTTTAAAAAGAAAAACAATACCAAACCCACACTATCACAAATTTTGCATGGTTAGCTTTGAGTACTAGCTGCCTCTTACCTTCTCAGCACCCCCAATGCCTAGTGCAGACCAGACCCCTGCAGAGCGGCTCCTCACAAACCCGCCCGGCGGCTCCCCAGCAGGAGAGGGGGCCGGGCCCACCCGCTGCCGCCCGCCACGGGGCTCCTGCCCGGGTGAATCAGCAGCCTGCGCCGACCAAACGTAAAGCTCCTTAGAAAAGGCTTATGACCCTCGAAACTGCTGGTACTCCAGTCCCAAGCGGCTAGTTTAAGACGCGGCAGAACTAGGTGTTTGTTAAGAACGTGGAAGTGAAATAAACACACACACACACACACACCCCCTCCACGGGCGGGAAGGCCGAGCTGGCGTTGCTCAGCACGCTTAGTCCTACCTCAGCGGAGAGATAAACGGCAGGCAGAGCACCAGAATTACGCCTATTTCGCCGTACAGGAAGGTGGCAACGGCCGTCCACTGGAAAGTCATGGTCCCGGCGGGCCTGCGGGGGAAGGAGCGGCTCAGGCGGGCCCGGCAGACCCAGCGGCAGGCAGCCCGGGCCCGCGGGCTTACGGAAGGGAAGTATTTCTAAGTAACTTCAGCGCGGCGCAGGCGTCTTTCCGTACCGACTTCCCCTCCCGAGCCAGAGCCCGCCCGCCCGCCGGCAGAAAGAGGCGGGGACCGGCACCCTCACCGCCGCACAGCCCCCCGTGAGGAGACCACAGCCCCGGCGGCTCCCTCCCCTAAACGCGGCCTGCAAGACCCCGCTTCCCCCCGCACAGTCGGAGCGGCCCAGGCTGCCCCCGACCCATTCCCGTCCCCCTCCACAGCAGCCTGGCCTTCGTAACCTCCTCAGCGCCGGCGCCTGGCTGAGCCTGATGGCGGCGAGCCGCTCTCGAGGGGGTGGGGAGCGGGGCGTCGCGGGACGGTGCTGGGAGGGAGAGAGCGATCCGGTCCTTCCCGTCGGCGCTGAGGGGGCCCGCAGACCGCCGCGCTGCTGGCAGGGAGCAGGGCTCAGTGACTCGACGGCAGCGGGGGCAGGGCGGGGAGCCGCGGCCCGGGGGCGGTGCGGTGGCGGCCGCTGTCCCAACCGGGGAAAAGAGCCGGCAAGACTGAGGGGAGGGTGCCCTCAGGTTCCACCCCGCGGGGCTGGAGGCTCTCCGCCCTCTCCAGGGGCCGTCCTTGGCGACACCCCCCCGGCTTCTCTGGGGCGAGAGGGACGTGAAGTAGTGAGTGCTGAGGGGCTTGTGGGGGGGCAACTGGACATCCCAGTCTGACGGTAACGCGTGAATTTACCGAGAAACCACACCTCTGTAGGAAATTGCAGGGTTCTACACGTTGAGAAAGGTTAAAAGTAGTTACCTTTTTCACAGTTAGGCAATGGTTGTAAGCATTTTGCTGCAGGATCTCCCTGCGATCGTCCCACTGCTCCATGGCTCAAGCTTAATCCAACGGGGACTTCAGCTCTGCTCTCTAGCATGCTGCTTAGTTTTTAAAGTTCAATTAAAATACTCTGTGTGTCCTGTTGTCGTGTCGTCCCGTCCCCCCCCCCCTCCCCGCATTACACTACTGTAATGTATTAAGATGCTGGTCATCTGTTATCTTAAGGAAAATAGGCCTAGTGTTCACAAAGACAGCACAAATAACCACACAGTCTCAAATGCTGTCAAACAGGCCTGTTTGGACCTCATGAATAAAACAATATTCCTTCAGAAAATCCTGATCTATCCTGCTGCCCTGTGCAGTGCTTTTTATCAAGTATAGCGAGGCTCCCAGCACATTATTTCCATACCTTGGTACCCATTTTCTCATTTCTTGGCCATCTGTTTTGCCACCTTCCTCTGGCCCTGCATAATCCTCCTCTAATTGCTTTTCCCTGTTGTTCATTTTGCTGCATCCGTACCCACATCCAGTATTTCTGATGCCATCACTTGGGCAGTCTCAGCCTTATGTGGTGTTGCTGAGGTACTGATAGGGTTAACGGGCACTCCTGGCCATGCAAGTTTGTAGTTCCAAAAGGACCTTCAAAACTACTCTCCCATTACCTGTGTAGTTTAGTTGGTTTTTTTCCGCACAACCCCCCCTTAAGGGCCGGTGAAATCCAACCATCTCTCTCAGTGCTACCTGCAGCTTTTGCCAGCTTCTCACACTGTTGCATGTCACAGGTCGCCATTTCACAGGTCGCATCCAGGTGACTTCCGCACCCTGTGGATCAGTTGGCTCAGGCCAGGGTCCCCTCACCTGCACCCCTAATAGACCCTGAGGCGCTGCTGGTGGAAGAGGTTACCTTGTCTAGCTGGGCATCATCAGCCCTCTTGACACAGCTACCTGCTTTTAGGAATTATGCCCCAAATAATTTCCATCAAAATGAGTCAGATTAAATGCTGTGAATAGAAGTTCTTTGTTACTCTAATCCATTGGAACAGAAATGAGGTAGGAAATTCTTGCATAAAGGCTTTTGAGCAGAGTTGTTTGCAGCTACTCGAAGTCTGAAATTGTTTACCCTTAACATTTCCCAGGTCTGTGGCCTGGGGATGGAGTCAGGGTGTCAACATTTTCCCAGCTGCTGCCAAGCTGTGTCTGGATGAAAGGTTACATCCCAAATAATTGTTTATGCATAACAAATATTGGAGAGTGATACAACCAGCTACTTCAATCTAATCCACACAGTGGGAACAGCCTTGGTTTCAAGAATTATTTCTAACATGTTTTCACTAACATACTTAATCAGAAGCATAAACAAAACATAACCTCTTGCCGTGTCCTGGTTATTACATTTTAGCTATTGGCCCATAGCCATTATACTTTATTAAAGCTGATGAAATGTTATTAAAGACTTTGTCTCCTTTAATTCCAGGGCAGTTTCCATTTCTGAGCTGCTCACTCACCTCTTACTTCCACTGCAGGCTGCCCTCATAGTCTCATGCTGATAGGACTATATTTGTACATCCCTGCTGCCAGAGACTCCAAGTCTGCTATTTCATTTCAGGGGCTTTGTAAGATCTCAGCCAGACTCACTCTGCAGCGACTGCTGTGCACTTCCACTGCAGCCGCTGCGTGTTCCCCACCAACCTGGAACGTGATCCCAGAGAGAAGCCCCCTGCAACCATCTGCTGCTGGCTGCACTCTGCCTCTCCTGGAAGGTACTCTAGCTGAAGTGGTAGTCTGGGTTGTTGATCGAAGGCTGCTTATCTAAAAGTGAACCACAGCGTGATAAATATGATGCCATACAATAAATATAAATAAATGGCTGCATGCTTCAGAAAAAAACAACTCACGAACCTTAAAACATTACAGCTAAAAGAAATACCTTCCTCTCCCACCAGTAAGGTGACAAAGCATTCAGAAGAAGAAATGTGAAATGCCTGTGTATTAGAAGCAGGTTAGAAGACAGAAGTCTAATTCTCTGCCGAAATAAAGACAAAGAGAAAAGTTCAAAATTTTTTCACAAGGGAAAAAGGTGCACAATTCATTTCACTCTCAAAAAAGGATGATAAACTTTCATTGACTTTTATGACACATAATTGGCCACATCAAGCACTCGTTAATTACTCGTGATATTAACAGCAGCCTAGCAACCTAGGTCTTTCTACTTCAGGCAGAAATCTCTATGATTAATCTCACACAGGCACAACAACTGCTGCCTTCAAAATCTAAATAGGTCAAGGAATTTTAAGGCCTCCAAAATTCAGTTTCCCCACTATTACAAAAAAAAAAAAAAAGCCTTGCATTTGTGTTACTTGATTATAATAAATTACTTTTTCTTCTATGCTCCTTGTGGCTAATGGGACAGTTCACAGCAAATAATAGTTGCTTGCCAAATAATAAAAATCTTAAGAAAATGCTAACACAGGGCTTGGTTAATACTTTCAAGAATCCTTTTCTTCTACAATGCAGTTGTATAGTTTTACTTTGCAATGTTGATGCAGAAGGCTGGAGGTGTTTTCAGAACTGAGGAGAACTGAGTATTGCACTATAGCTGGATGAACTTGAGACTGGGAATTCAGCTGTACAAAATACAATGTCATGCCGTTGGGAAATAGTAATTTTTCCTGTAAAACTGGGAGGTCATAAATTACATGATGAGAAGTAAGACATAGAAAGAGAAGTACTAACTGCAGAAGACATTGCTAGGATTTTACCTGGAATGCTACACATAATTGTGGTCATCCAATGTCAAGAAAACATTACAATCCAGAAGAGTGAAAAAAAACCCAAAAAACCAGTTATCTGAAGGAACAGAGAACCTATTGCACCAAAAAAGGTTATAAAGATGGTCTCAATTAGCCCAGGATAGCAAAGCATGTCTGTCATTTTCCATTTGTTAACACATCAGGTAGGTGACCATATCAGAAGAGTTATGTAAATTTGCTTTCTTAAATAATGAACTACACTTGATGGTCATGTCTTTTGAACTTTTGTTCATATGCCTAAATTGGAACATGTTCACTATGAAAAGTTATCAAGTCTTTTATGCCATTGCATTAAAATGACTGTGAGCATTTTGATATCTAGATGATTGAAAGATTTGGGGAGTAGCATTGAAAGCAACCTCCCCTCCTGCAATTTGTCATAGTCTGTAGTGTAATAAAAAAAATTACAATTGTATACAAAACCAAGTTATTTATTTAGAAAATGTAGAACTATTCACTTGTATATTTACAGAAGTATCAGAGTCGGAAAACTAAGCAATTTCTGGTAAGAATTTCTGTGTAAACATCTAAAGAAAACAATTTATTTGATTACAAATAATTGTACTGCACAGATTTGTGAAATTTCACTTGCAGAACAAATGCAGCTGGTGAGTAACATTATTATCTTATTCTAATTTTCACTATTTCCCTCCTATACAAAGATTCAAAGCCAAGTGGCTGTCATGCTTTCATAAGCAACATGCCAGCAGGCAGAAAGGATTGCAAGAGCCCCACCGAGAGAATCTGTCAGCTTTTCTTTGACCTATAAAGTTCAGGTTTGGTAGATGACAGGAATTTAATCTTTTATATAATTATTATACAGTAGATAAATAAAACTGAATTCAGTTAGATTGAACTTTCAAGTCCTGCATTTTAGATTCAGATGTTTGTACTTAGTTTAAACTATCTCTTCATTTTACTCTTTTCCTCCTTTCTGTTGCTTGACTACTCCAGGTTTCTTTTACTATATAAAGCGTGTTTTTTTTCTGAGTTATAAGTAAGCTTAGAAAGTTTTAGTCTGCAGAAGGAGCATCTAATTTAAAAAGAGGATACTATGCTGGGCTTCAAGGCTTCACAGTCTTTAAGTTTGAAAAATCTACTCAAATTTAAAACTACAGCTTATGTCAGTTAAAGCAAAAACTTCTATAATTGTTCTCTATATATTATTTTGGTCTGAAATTCTTGGTATATTTGTGAGTGGTCCTTCTGATTTTAGGTTTCACATAAGGCCTTTGTTTTGCAATCATATTGCTGTAAGCAATTGTCTGGTGAAAAAATAAATTACTGGAGTCTTACAATCCTCTGTGTAGTAGTGCATTGTAAACAGAATTCCATATTTGTGGAATCTGGAATATTTTCTGTAATGAAAAATGCTGACATAAAAATACTAAAAATATAAAATATCACCATGATCATAATGTTATGCTGTGTTGAAAATACCTGTGCAATATATGAATGCAACTAATAGATAGGAACTCAATTAAAACTTGTATCGGCAATTGCAAACCAGAAGTTTACATAGGAATAAAATACTTTCAGTTATCACACCCCATAATAATTATTCAGATAATCCAGTACTGCTGAGGTACTTGATAAAACATTAAAAACCTTTTTTTCTTGTTTTGAAGTTATGCGTTCCATCATGTACATTAAGTGGTGGTGAAAACACGTAAAAGGAGTTCCATGCTCAAGAGCAATCTCAACCCAGTCCTGGATGCACTTCAAAGGCGTCTCTTCGTATCCCGCAAACAAAGCTGGATTTGCTAAGAGTCCTCTAGCCACCATTACACCTTCAAATTGGAAATCAAAGCAGTAAGTTACATTATAATTTAGATTTTACATTAAATCTTCCTACAGATTTTGTATAGTGCCCCTTAGGACAACCACCCAAAGCTTACAGACAAGTAATGGGAGAACAACAGGGATGAGTGTTACAGCTATACCAGAGAAATCCATTTGACAATCTAAACCTCAGAGTACTTACACCACCTGTCCACACACTCAAGTTGATGACACATCCTTTCAGAAATTTTTAAATGAAACACAGGACACAGAAGCCTTTCTTCCCTACTTAGGAAACTGCAATTCAATAGCATTTTATTTGCTACACACACACAAGCCTACCTTTTTAACGCAAAATTACAATTGAAAGATACAAGGGTAGTAATATGATAAATTTAGTTATTTTTAGTGCAACTCAGCTGATTCACTGACCTAGAATCCTTCTTCCAGTAAGAGCTCAATGTCTCAGGGCTCTTGGTCTGCAGTGCATCTGCAACTCTAACCTCAAATTGTCAGATAAACCCTTATGAGTTCTATTGTAATTTTTCTGCAAATAAGGGATTCTGTTTTCCTGCACTGTCAACTGTGATATGATCTATCACATTGAGTCTCTTCTTAAATAACAGGATGATCAAAAATGAAAAATTTCTTCTACTACTGTGCATGACAGAAGAAAAAAAAAGCTTTATGTTTTTGTTATTCAAGGTTGTCAGTTGGGCTGTGAGAACATTCTTATCTGTTATATACTTCCGTCCTGCTTTGTATGTGTGGGGAAGGCATGGTAGCAGCATGGCAGTTTGGTTCAACTACTTTTTGTTGTGGCTATTAAATACCAATAGTGTCAAAAGAAACCTGCCACATGAACTTCTCCTTATGACTCTAGCTACTGTTCTCTGTCCTGTTAGTTTCTAGCTGTAAGATCCAAAGTGCCTAGGTACAGATCACCTCTTCAAAACATACACTGACCTTCCATACTGTCTTGAAACCATAGACAGCTTCAGGAATCTGTTGTGACTCAGTAACTGCAGGGCAATCCTTTACCCCAAAATTTTACCGTTGAAGTGTAAGACAAGGTGAATACAGATCTGAGCGTGCCTCACTGTGTCCTTGAAGCTAACCATCTTAACTGTCAAGTATCTGCCTTAACAATATTTCCCTTTTCTGCTATATTCTTACTGTAAGAAATCTGCTCCTGTGTGCAGGAAGCAGATATTTCCAAGTGGCAGATTATAGTTCTTTAAAAGAAGATCAGCACAACAAAAAAAAGAACTCCACTGCTGAGTGATGAGATAGCATGATTAGGCAAAGAGCTTTTTGTAATTTGCCTTGGAAATCATTACTCGTGGCTTTGAATAACAGTGCTCTAGTGCTCTGATTATTACAAGTGATTCTGTTTATGAGTTTATAAGGCATGTAAAAATCCTCTTTCATTTGTCTCCTCAAGGAGTAAAAGGCACTAAAATCACGTCCGACTTATAGCCAAAATAAATACTTTGAAATCTGATTTGTATGTTTACCTAGAAAATCGAGTATGTTTAATCTTACCATCTGCTCCTGTCAAGTGATGAACATTTTCAGCATCTTTTAAAGTTTTAACGTCTCCATTAGCCACAATAGGTATAGACATGCCTTGTTTAATTATTTTAATTGCATCATAATGTACAGGCTGATGTCTTTCTTCCACACTTCTCCCGTGTACTGTAATCCATGAAACTCCAGTTGCTTCAGCTTTTTGGCACAGGTCAACTGTTCTTTTTAAGTCCTCATGGATCCTAAAATTCCAAGGAATGAAAACCTTAGATAGTAAGTTACCTGAGCTGTATAAAAAGTCCACCTCCCTAAGGAGGAGTTACCACAGATTTGTATAACAATATAAATAAAGAAAATATTACTGTTGGAAGATAAAAAGGGTTTGTTTTTGTAAATAAAGATATATGACTTTAATGTATTGAAACCACTTTACTTTAGCATTTCCCAATTATATCACAGGTCTGAGATTTTACGGTAAATCATATAGAGATTGAGCAAGGGTGCCCAAAAGATTCTAAAATAATCATCATTATTTTGCATATTTTGTGAAAAAAAAAAGCAACTAAACAAAAAGACCCCAAACGATTTATACTAGTTTCTATTTCCTGAAGGATCACAAACTGAGTTGAAACTTAACTGAAAAATATGCAAAAACCACATGGGATGTGAATAAATAGTGGATAAAGTGGTACAGAGCAATGTAAACCAAGAGTTTACAGAAGTTTAGAAAGTGATGAAGGGAAGCATGATGTGTTCTTTAGAGCAGTTGTGGGGGCCAGTTCCCGGCTTTGCCACCCTTCCCTTCATAGCCAACAGCAGCTGTGTCTCTGGCCTCCAACAGCTCACAAGGAAAACCTGGTGATGATACAGACTATGCATTGCTTTTCTTTTATGGAACCCTAGACCTTCTAACTTGTACTGTCAGGTTGTTTGTATTGGAAGAGAACTCCAGCATCCAGCATGTTATCCGGGTAAGTAGTCAAAGGCTGTGCTGGTTCTACTATCTAAGTTTGGGATTACTTGCCCCAGATACTCTTTCACCATCTGAGGTCAAAAAATCTCAGCAGTCTTCACATGTAAGGAAATTAATATAATGTGTAATATTACATCAACAGAATTATATATAAACATGTTTCTTTAAAAAAATTGAAAGGATTCTTCCAGGTACCACAAACAGCATTTAAATCAGGCCTACCTTATTTTAATAGATACTGAAAATCTAGGGTTGTCAATCTGATTCCGTACTTGTTTCACCATATCTTGAACAAGCTCTGGTTTATTTATTAAGCAAGCACCGTAACCTTCTGCCATTGCCCATCTTTAAAAGAGAAACAAAGTTTGTTTTCTACATTTGAAAAAATGCAGATCAATTTCAAATACATCAGTTTCTTTCCTTATGACTTTCAGAATGTATGGTTGAGGAAACTCAGAGTACTGACTGTAGATCAATGACTTATTTGCAGTCTGACACAAGCTTTAGTTTAGCTGTTTTAGTCTCCATTGTGCTGTTAGAACTTTGGACAAGTCACTAATCTCTTCAGTTTTCTGTCCACAAAATGGACTCACAAGGAAAATAAATTAACACTTAATCAACGATGGTTTTGATCATATATGAAATAAGGAGTTTGATGTTTTCCCTTCCATTGGATCATGGGTCTCTTCAAAACAGAAAATGACTTTGGACTGAAAAGGAATTTTGAGGTGCAAGTGAGAATAGGATTTCAGTAACATTGTTTTCCCTCAACTGCAAAACACTTCATTTTGATTCGCAGGAAATAACCTTTGCTTCCACTTAGCAGCAGCGGTTTGTTTATTGAACAATTTTTCTTATAAAGGCAGATTAAATGCACAAAGTTTGATTATTTTGAAACCAGTCTGCACAAGTATCAAAGGTTTCAAATGAAGCGTATATTTTTTGGCCTAAAAGGAACTTACAGTTTGGCATACCTAACTGTAGTTAGAAAAAAAAATACACATCCATTCCAAAGTCTCAGGTCTCTCCAGACAAGTTTTCTCAAATACTATAATTTTAAGTCAAGACAACCTAATTAGAATAGACAAATTAAGTATTTGCACCATAGTGTTATATTTCCTACATTTATTTTGAGATCTTCACTTCGAAAAAGACTGCCTGACAAGCATGTAATAAATGGTTCTCAAATGAACCAATTGGTGAGAATCTTCATTTGGCATTACTACTCTGTTTCACTGTCAAGACAAAATCTTTATCAATTTAAGTGAGAAGTAGATCACTAATTCACTGTACTTATAAACCTAATAAAAGATGGAATAAATTATTTTCAGCACTTCCTGAATAATATGATCTGTATAATTATATTTTAGAGACTATCCTTCGCTTGCAGAAGTCTGAGACATGAGAGACTTGCCTCATTATTTTGGGAATTGCCACATCATTTCTCAAAACAGTCTCCAAGTTATTTGCCGCAAGCTCTTTTTGGTAATGCATATTTAACAGCTGTTGATAAGGGATGGACACTTCACTTGTGAGCCAACATCCAATATCTCAGAAAGGAAAAAAGGCAAGTTGGCAAATAGACCATTGTGATGGGCATCTCATATCATTCAGAACAGTGTCTTGCCATACAGACTTTTCTGACAGGCTAAAAAGCTATCTCTCTCTTGAAGTCTATTTTTAATCTAAGACAGAAATTACTATGAAAACTAACAACAGCATTCTTTATTCTCAAATTATTTCATTACATTAACCCAGCTTTTTCAAAACTTTACCTCTGAGGACAGCCACAGTTTAGGTCTATTCCATCTGCAAAAGGACAGACGATACGGGCAGCATCACACAAAATCTGTGTTTCTTTAGCAGCAAACTGAACAATCAACGGGTGATCACCTACTCCAATGAAAAGATATTTAGTGATTAAAAAAAAAAAAACCAAACAAAAAAAGACATTCTAAATTTTGAACATTTTTCATATATTGAAAAGCTGTCTGACCATGGTTCTGGGCAACTGGCTCTAGGTGACCCTGCTTGAGCAGGGGGGCTGGATAACCATGGTCCTTCCAAACTCAACTGTTTTGTGATTCTGCAAGCCCTAGATCACAAGTAAAGGTAGCTGACCAGTGGTTACTAAATGAGTATGTCTATCAAGAGAGGTAGGAATTAGACAAACATATGTGTCCTAGATGGTTGCTGGTTCAACATGTATTTTTTTGCTGACTGAAATTGGTCAGATGCTTATCTTTCACAAAGATGATACATGAAACTAAGTATTATCTATTTTTCAGCAGCCTTCATACTTCCTCTCCTAGCCTGCCCCTTCTTGCCTGCATGCTTCCCCTGTGATGTGCTGACATGGCTGTCTGTCTTGCCAGAGGGGAAACTTGCTTACAGAACCAACCCTTCAGAAAGCCTTGTCCTTCCTTATCCAGCCCATCTTTTTCCTCTTCTGTGCCAACATGGTTGGTTTTTATCCACAGTGCAATATGCAGAGTTGGAATGAGAACACACAGGCAGAAGCAGCTTTAGCAGCTTTGCCTCAAGTGGGAAACCAAAGTGTCAATGCTCCTCAACTTGGGGCTGCTGAACTTCTTGTGATTTAATAAGCCCCTGCAGAGAGCCAGATGGTCATTTGGAACGTGCTCTCCCCTTTTACAGCTACTGCATTACATTCAAGGCATCTAAAAATAACTCAAACAGTCTTAGCACTTACTTATCACATAAACAATTGCTGCAGAGGAAAGGGGATATCTGACTACTTATAGAAAGAGAAGAACCAATAAATGCACAAAGCAAGTGCACTTACGGTACTGAAAAGACCACAAGTGCTTCTGAAGATTTTTCTGTTTTAGCAGAAAATAAGTAGTTCTTGAAGTAGCAGAGCTTAAGTCAGAAAGGGCAGCAGTACCCTCTCAATCAAGCTGAGACACTGCTAGAAGCTACCTAAAAATCCAGCAAACAAAAAAAATCCCTTGCATGTTTTCAAAACAGTGTCCATTTAAGACAGCTGAAGAGATTTACATTGTTACAGCTAATATTTTGGAATAATTCCATACTCCTAGTTTTTTCATTGAGCATTAATGAAAATACTGAGTCTAGATATACTAAATTTTTTAGCAGCCACAAAGAACATCTACCTCTATTTGAGAAATACACAACAAAGAAATATCAATGCTGAAGAAAACAGAAAACAGAAATTGCAATTGTAGGCTCCAAACCTACTCCACTAATTAGAAGACAAAATCCCCAAACAGCCAAGAAGTTAAAAATAAAACCACAGTAAAATTTCACAACCTGTTGTGGAGTTATTTGTTAAAAGCATAAATCCTAATAGCGTAAATAATCTCGGCAAAGCTGCCTGAAGCAGAATGTTTTAAAGGTCTATAAAATTAAGGCCAGCATGAAAACGTGAATAGGGAAAATATACTGTTTACTACACCACAGCATTTCATTTTGTATCCCTTGTTATCAGGCAGCAAATTTACAGCATAAAGAAGTTCCTCTTTCCCTGATCCTGCACCCCTGAGAATATGTGTATCTGACCTGTGGAACTTCAATGCTGAGAACGTTGTGTAGATCAGAACTGTAAGTAAATTCAAAGGGGGCAAACTAACGGTTCTGTGGAGCTTTGAGCCATACATACTGTCAGTTATGTTCTTATTTCTTTTTATACACAAAGAATTATTCATGCTTTTTTAAAATTCAACTCCACTAGTAAGAGAGTCTACATGGGAAAGTAACAGAAGATTGTCGAGGAGGACTGTAAACATGCTCAAGTGACTTGCAAATAGGGTGCTGGAAAACAGATATATCACACTAATTATTGTTGAGTCTTATGTGCTCGACAAGCAGAACATCCACACTTAGATAACGTAGGCCTGTGATGGACTCAGGGGCACCTTATCAAACATGCTGGAGATTCTTGCCCTCTGTTCAAGAAGATCAAAGCACAGTGAAAAACTATGCCTGCCTCAACCCTTGAAATACAAGCAGGAACAGCAAGTCTGAGCTCTCACTTTCTCACTAATAAGGACTCTCACTCTGCAGTGCTTGTGTCCTCTGCTTGCGTGCCTCTGCTCACGTGCTGCTTCAGAGGTATCAATATTAAATTTGTTCTTTTCCTGTCATCTGTGGTTTTGTGGTTGTTCCTGTGTCCTGCCTGTATCAGCTCACACTGTGACTTTTCTTTCCAACTGCTCTATTTGAAAAATGCACCATAGTAAACAGCCAGTGCTAAAATAACGAAATATACTCCCCCTGTTATTACATATACACTAATGAAACCACCAGTTCACTGATCTGAATAGATTAAAACATTACACTTCATAGATCCCACATGACAATCTTACTGGCACATTCATTCCTCCAGTTGCAGCCTATGCTTGTATATTCCTTGTCACACTCACTTCATGCCAGCAGACCTGTATCGTCATTGTCACCTCTTCCCACATATTTTGTACTGCTTTTCTCCTTTGCTTTACAGCCGAGACTGTACAACTCCTTGTACTCCTCCTTTTTGTATGTGTTCTGGGTAAGCTTCTGTACCATGCCTGAAGCATTGCTTCTCCTCATCAACCCCAGCCATGCTTCAACTTCCTGCTCTCTTCCTGCTCCTTTTTATCACCCCTTCAAAGTCTCACAGAGTCCACCAACAGCCCCTTCCACTTTCCACTCCAGCTAATTTGAAACCCTGCTTCTATGATTCCTTGATTCCACTATATCAATGTTTGGTCTATTAAATTCTTCGCCTTTAGCAACTCTTTATTTTTGCTAGAGGCCAGAAAACTTTTCCCAGCAAGGAGTTAAGTGTTCCTTTCTGAAACACACAAGAAACAGCAATTCCTGGGAAAAGAATCTTGCTACCATCTCGTACTCGGTCTAGCCAAGATGAATTTAATTTTAAAATTTATTTTAAGTTCATTTATAGCAGCCTGTGTGGTGCTGTTTTGGATTTTGTAACAAAAACACTGTCAATAATGCACCAGTGTTTTGGCTATTGCAGTGTCAAAACTTCCCATTTTTCTCACTCTGCCTCCTCCTGCCTCCAAAATAGATTGGAAATTAGGAGTGGACATAGCTGGGAAAGCTGATCCAAACTGGCCCAAGGAATATTCCACACTGTATAACGTCAAGCTCAGTAAAGAAATTGGAGTGGCAGGGGAAGAAGAAAGTAGGTTGGGACATGGAAATTGTGTTCCATGGTGGCCATTGCTTGGAGACTGCCTGGGCATTGGTCTGTTGGTGTGAGGTGGGAAGTGACTGCCTTTGCATCACTTGTTTTTTTCTCCTTCACTTATTATGCTGTCATCTTGACCCATGAGTTTTTATTGCTTTTGCTCTTCCTGTTCTCTCCCTGTGCAGCTGTGGGGATGGAGGAGGATTGAGTGAGCAGCTGTGTGCCCTCACTTGCCAGCTCTGTGTGGTCAATCCACCACACATTTAATCAGCCTGGAGGTGCTGATTTCAGGTAGGGACAAGGTTTTCCACTATTTCCTTTGACACACTATCACTGGAATGTGCTTACTCTCACCTAGATTACTGTAGTTTAGCAATCAATCAGATATGGTATGCCAAAATTACTAATGGATGTCAAGTTGTGTGACAGACTTCATTTACTTGGCCAATTTGGTTTATCACCACATAAAACATTCTGACAACGCAATGGTTTCTTAAAAAAAAACACAAACCTTTGTTTGTTGTGAATTCACTGTCTCTAGCTTTTGCAGATCTCACAAAATCAGCTGCCACTATCATGGGTGTGTAACACAAATCGCAACCGTATTTCCTAACCAAGGTTCTGAAAGCCAACCTGCAGACACATGAAAATTAAGAGATAAGTAGTAAAGACATTTTTCTGATTAGCTATTTTAAAATGCTGTTCTGATATGTAGTACTGTGAGGAAGTCCCAGTTTAATCATAAGATAAAATATGTCCCATGTCTATTGCCATCTTAAATAGTTACAGCAGGAAAAAAAAAATCACCCCTATTCTTATAGTCAGGATAGATGTCCTCAGAAAAAATACACTGAAAAAAACAGGTGACATGACAGTTACTTACTTTGAATAGCGGACCATAGGGGCACATATTTTTACAACTTGCCCAGAATGGAACAAATCCATGGGATCTTTTAGCTGGCATTGTTCAGTTTCTACGATGTCACCAATCATGTATAATTAACAATCCTTTCAGCATCTGGAAAAAACAAGCAGTGTTTAGAAGTCATTCAGCTATTTCTTATAAGCCATGCGTCAAAGCATTAGAGCTTAAACAGGACTTGCCTTTTGGCAAAGCATCCTGCTAGAAGTCATAGAATCATGGAACGGCCTAAGTTGGAAGGAACCTTTCAGATCATCGAGTCCAACCGTTAATCTAACCATCGCTAAACCATGTCCCTAAGTGTCACGTCTATCCATAAGTCCAGGAATGATGGTTCCATCACTCCCTGGGCAGCCCATTCCAGTATTTGATAACCCTTTCGATGAAGAAATTTTTCCTAATATCCCATCTAAACCTCCCCGGCATAACTTGAGGCCATCTCCTCTTGCCTTGCGGCCTGTCACTCGGGAGAAGAGACCGGCCCCTGCCTCTCTACAACCACCCCTCACTCGCACAAAAGGAACAAGCCTTTTGCCACCACCGCGCCGGCCGCCTCGGTGCAATGCGTTAACACCCCCGTTGCCACCCCGTTGTCTCTCCACTCCTCAGAGTACAGATCGCTCAGGCTGGAGGGAAGGCAGCCCTCGGCGCCGAGGCCGGACCCGGGGCTCAGGGCGCGGCCCTGCCCCGCAGATCTCACGGAGGGCGGATTTCCTCGTGACCCAGCCTCGGCCCCGCCGTGCCTTCTCCTGCCGCCGCAGGCCCGGCTGCCTCCGCCTCTGCCCCCCCCGCGGCCCGACCACCCTGCCCGCAGCCACTTCCCGCCCGGCCCCGCGCTCACCACGTGCGCGAGCGCCCCGTCGCCGCCGTTGCCGTTCCGTCGCGCGCCTTCGCCATCATCGCCGCGCGCCGCCGCCGCCCGGGAGTGACGCGCGGGCTGCCGGCACCTGCCAGCATGGAGGAGGCGGGGGCGGGCAGCGGCGCGGCCCCGACCCCGGCCCCGGCCCCGGCCCCGGCCCTCGCCGAGCTGCTGGCGGATGGTGAGGCGCGGCCGTTGGTGTTGCGTGCGGGGCGGGTGGGGGGAGGCAGCGCCTGGCTGTGTCCCTCGCCGGTGGGACTGCGTCGGGCGTCCCGTCGGCGGGCGGCTCTGAGGAGGAGGGTCCTCCGTGAGTCCTGGGCGGGCAGAGCCGGGGTAGAGGCGGCGGTGCTCGGGGACGGGGCGAGGAGGGCGGTGAATCCCCCGGCGGCGCTGTCAAGTTGCGGAAAGTTTGGGCGGCGGAGGGGTGGAGGACGGCCGGCGGTGGGGAGCGGCTCCTCCTCAGGGAGGAGACCTCCCCCTGCGGGCGGAGGGGCCTTCACGGCCCGGCCCTGCCAGGTGGCCCGTTCACCTGTGGCCGCTGGCTCCTGAAGGGAAAAAAAAACCGTGCACTGAAAGAAGAGACGAAGGCGCTTTGGTAGCATTCGTATGCCCTGTCTGGAAACTCGGGGCTTGTGTGAGCCAAAATCGTCGTTGCAGTGTCATTAATTTAGTAGTTTATAAACCAGTAGCGTTGTAAGAGTCCTGTATGATTTCATGAAGCTGTGTTGCATGCCACTTCCATCCTCAGTGATCTGAAGGAAGGCTGAGAGAGCTGGGATTCTTTAGCCTGGAGAAGAGAAGGCTGAGGGGAGACCTTATTAATGCTTATAAGTATCTAAAGGGTGGTTTGAAGGAGGATGTTGGAGCCAGTGTCTTTTCAGTGGTTTCCAGTGATAGGACAAGGGGCAATGGGCACAAGCTGGAACATGGGAAGTTCCACTCAAATATGAGGAAAAACTTCTTTACGGTGAGGGTGACAGAGCCCTGGAACAGGCTGCCCAGGGAGGTTGTGGAGTCCCCTTCTCTGGAGATCTTCAAGACCTGGCTGGATGTAGCCCTGAGTGATGTGCTCTGGGCAATCCTGCTTTAGCAGGAGAGTTGGACTCGAGGATCTCTAGAAGGTCCCTTCCAACTCTGACAATTCTGTGATTCCGTGAAGGTGACTGGTGTGTGTTTGATTGTGGGTACCGCTTCGACATCCGCACCCTCATTATGCTGTACAGTTTGAAGAAGAAGGTATTGATACTTTTTAATGTATTCTACTTAAGAAAAAGCTGTGGAGACTTGCGCATTGGAGAATGCATGTCTTTTTTACCATTTACAATCCCTCCCCTCTTGATTGTGATCTCAAATCAGTATCTCATTTGTATTATGCGACATAGAGAATATATGCTGTTACATTTGGAGAAACTGAAGGTCAGAGAACTGTACGCTTTAGATCCATAAATGTTATTTAACTGGTTTGAAGAATGAAGGTAAAATCTAAATCTTTTTCAGAATGTTACGCTGACTTCTTCAGAGAAGACTTTGATGTGAAAGCTTACACTTCCCAGTCTATCCATCAGGCTGTGATAGCTGAACAACTGGCAAAACTTGCCCAAGGTATTAGTCAGTTGGATAAAGAGCTTCATTTACAGGTAAGTTTAAAGCATACCTGTTATTCTAGAGTGGTTGATATAAACTAGTCAAAAGCTTAATAATCTTATGATCTTATTGCTTCTGAAATCGCCCAGTGCACTCTGCAAGCAGTAACTGAAGGCAGAACTTGCAGCAAAACTAGTGGTGAATCTGATACTTAACTCAGTCAAACCCTCTCTTAATACTCCTACTAAGAAGCCATATACTGCTTTGTTTTCAGTTTCTACAGCCGACCTCTGTATACAGGATGTTCCCTGACTCTTTCCAAATGATCATGTCAGCTATCAAAAGTGCTGGCCTGTATTTTGAGGATAATAACTGTGAGAAGATAGCAAATGATTTAACTTGTGCCTTTGGCTGCAACGCTTACCTTTAGCTGGGCAAATACCACCTATATTAACACACCTCCACACTTCCAGAAAGGCTTTTGAGTTTGGATAGTAGGAGACTTTTTGGTAAAATCTACACAGATACCACAAATCCACAGTGGACCCTACAAGAAGAACATGTTAAGTTTGTGTGTAGTTTCAAAACTTGCTTCCTCCCTCCATCTCTTCAGAGACTATTTTCTAAATGTTATAAATAGAAAATATTAAAACTGTGAATACACATTATTACTGTGTGATTAATAAGCTTATATTTACAATTATTATATATAAAGGTGTGTTGAAATGTGATTGCTCTCCTGGCTTTTATTTAATTTTCATTAAGCTATGCTGCAATTATTGACCCTCTTTTCCTTCTGGGCTTGCCGCTTCTGTGAATTAAAACGTGCTCTGAAAACCCTTTCATCTTTAAGGTGTGGCCATTTTTTCCTGTGTCTGCCTAATGTAGTGATGATGAGCCTTTAATGCCTAATGTAGGAACAATGATGATATATTAATATATTCCTTTCAGGCACACATCTCCATTTCTCTGTGTTGATTCTATCTTTTTAAAGGTTGTTGCAAGACATGAAGACCTGTTGGCCCAAGCAACTGGAATTGAATCCCTGGAAGGTAAATACCATTATAATGTGCTTGCTACTTCTTACAGTGGAGGAAGGACTTTTTGGTATCTGTGCAGGGAATGTCATTCATTGCCAACTTTGGCCCCTAGTGCTAAGGCTGCAGATTTTACTTCTGAGGAGCTACATGTGACAGCTTTTTTTTGATGTCAGTAGATGGAGCTCCAGGGAGAAGATTTGGCTGATACTTCTCTGGAGTAACTACTTCATAGGAAAAGATATTTTGATAATCAGTTCTGAGCAACTTTAGCAATCAAGTCTTTTTGACCTTTTAATGTATTTTTCTAAACAATCCTACTGTTGTTGCAACATTAGCTGATACTTGTTGCTGTAAGTATCAAGTTTGTGCATGTTGCCTATGCATATGTTGCGTAGTTTGCAAATCTTAACCGAAGAAGCTTTAACGCATAATCTTAACTGCATTGAGATATTTTTTTCCTAGTAAGAGGCTACTAAGTTAAATACATACCTTTGTGTTATTCCACTGTTTGGGATCTGGATTTTAACATAAACCACTGACTTTCCAAGGCCTTACTTAGGAACCATTGACTCTATATAGAAAAATGCTTGTGCTATATTGATCTTGTATCAGGAGCTGATGAGATCTGCCATTCTGTTATTTGTCACTTGCTGGAAACTTCATATGGTTTGGGGTTTTTGTTGCACAGAAAGATATTTACCCCTGTAACATGCTAATTTGCATATACTATGGGATCCAAGCATATCCTCTTTTCCCTTTCTATTTTGTAACTTGCTAAATAATTTATTTTTGTTCCTCCTTCTGCTTCCAGGTTGTAGCATAACCAGAGAGTTTGTGGTTACTGACAGTTATAGGAACTTGTTGGATACAGTATTAAAATTTTAGCATTTGCATGTAGCTATACAAATACAGAAATGCCTATTTAATCTAGCAATGGTAGCTCCTGAATAATTTTTAAAACAGTTGGAAAATTAAGCATAGGAAGACTGGAATCTGTGTTCATCCTCCAAATAAGAAGTAAATAAGAATTTGTAGTCAATCTTGTGATTAATAAATACCTCCCAGTGACGATCTTCAGCAATTTGTGCTCAATAGAATTGCATTTCCTGAAGTCATGGTTGTTTCTGAAGGCATTTCTTCCTAAAATTGCTCTGAGAATGAAGTACTTCAAAACAACTATTCAGTTATAAAACATTCCTGTAAGGCAGGTGGGGTAAATAATGTGTGTCTTACAGCTAATAACCCAAAAGAAAATCTGATTCCTCTCAAATTTGTTGAAATGTCACCATTTAGTTAGGGTTACGTTCCTTAAGAGGCTTTCTCTGTGTGTGAGGGAAGGAGAAGCGTGCAGAGGATCTGATCCTGAAAAGTATTTAATAATTGAGACATCAGTAGAAACTTCAGTCTGCAGTTGCTAGGAAAATTGAAAGTCTGTGCACACAAAGATGGTGAAGTTTTGCAAAACTTTCTCTGCCCTGCCCTGCTTGTGCTACATGTGATATATGGTCACTGTAGAGAAACACTGAGTCAAGACTCGTAAGGAAAAGAAAAGATGGATGTCAACAGAAATTTTAATCATGAAGTTGAAACGCATAGCTCTTGGTACGTTTGTCAAGAAAGTTAGCAACTGAAGATTATGGAACTGATTCACAGCATGTGCAATCATTTGGATGCCTGCAAGTGACTTTCATTAAAATTGATATACCCAGCTTGAGGAGTCCTTTCTTTTTTAGGTCTGTGCACTTTTCTAATGGTACGAGGGTCTGTTTATACATACTCTTTTCTGTCTATGGGTTGATCAATAGATATCTTGAGCTATCTGTTAGCTCAAGATAAGCTAAATAGCATCATCCCATGTCTTACACAGCAGATGGAGAGGGTAGATTGTCTTTTCACCCATCTTAATTCTTCCTTCTGGCAACAGAACTGCTGTATGCTGTACAGCAATGTCACAGTCATAGATGCAGCAATGTCACAGTCATAGATGCAGCAATGTCATGCTACTGGCCCTCTCCCATTATTGCAATGTAGAGTAGAAAATTCAGCCTATTTTGCCAACTTTTCACTGTATCTCATATCTTCGTCCTCTGATGTGTGAGAATTGCACGCTTACATTCCATGTGTAAATGTCAGAGAACTCCCGAGTCTGTCACTAAGCCAAGTTAATAATTCTGAAATATAGAGAAGATGGGAGTTGGCATAGTTATACAAAATACGTGAGATATAGTCTCAGTACAGGACAAGCTGAATAAAACTATTAGCAGGAGTTATGTTTATCTTCCATCTTACTGTATCATACTGCAGTTTTATGTTTATTATTAGCAGGAGTTGTGTTTATCTTCCATCTTACTGTACCATATTGCAGTTTTATCCAATTTAAAGATGACATGCTTGTAAACAGGTCTTTACAAAAATGTAGTATATTTGAGAATGCTAACGATAACTGGAATAAAAATAATTTCACTGGCCTGGGTTTGCATAACAATTAAATTCTCAGCAGGCTGATTCCCTATTGCAAAAATGACTGCTACCCTTGACTATGGAATTTAACAAGAAAAGAAAAAGCATGCTTGTAGGCTTTCTTTGTGCTGCTTTTCCAAACTAATCAGGAACAGACATGATTAGGGTAGTTTGCTCTGTAATCTAAATTAGATGACCTCACAATGACATTGATACCTTCATTTTTGCCCAAGGTGCTTATGTACAGGAAGAAAGCCTTGAAATAGAATTGGTTATCTTCTCAGTCTTCTTTCTGTTGGTTTCTCTGAATTGCCTAGTTATTACATTAAATAAATAAAATAAGTTCTGCCATTTTTGTATGTCATATTCAGGTGCTTGTACCTTAGCTTTGATCAGCAGTCCTGATCATCATTCTCTTAGAAAGCAACATGCTCTAAATACTATTTGAAACCCAACATATAATGAATTTCAGAGTGATATTTCTTCTGTAGGTTTGTGTTGTCTACCAATAAGTTTTCCATAACATTCAGTAAGTGCCCTATTACCTGCTCAATTTACTTCCAAACATGCTGTGTGCTGTTAATTTCAATCTGTTTGACTGCTTTGTTGTAAAGGAGGAAACTTTTTTTTTTTTATGCTAAAGTAATCTGCGGTAGTTACTATGAGTTGAAGAAGAGTTTTTTCTATATGACAAGTGTTTAATGCAAAAAATCTCCTTTATTTTGCAGGTGTCCTCCAAATGATGCAGACTAGAATTGGTGCTTTACAAAGTACTGTTGATAGGTATGCCATTCAGTATGCAATTGGAAAGTATAGATTCTTAATTGTTCTATCATGTTGTTTGTTAATACTGCTATAAATAAATTTCTCTTCTTATTTTTAGAATTAGAGTCAAAATTGTTGACCCCTACAACAAAATAGTGTCTCGCACAGCTCAGCTAGCAAAACTTCAAGTAAGTTGTATGAAAAATGTATTTTAAAAAAATTTGTTTCTGAATGAAAATGTCAGTATTTCTCAATGAAATTCAGTACTGTGTGTATTTTCATGAGCTACTCTGAAGTGCTTTATATTGCAAAGTACGAAACTGACCTTTGCACTAGCAAAGTGAGTTTTTATGGAGATGGAGAGAAGAGGAAAAGGTTATCTGAGTACCAATTCATTAAATTCTCATTGCTGTTTATGTTATTTTGGTATTTAATGCTATGGTGCCGTTGTGTAGAAGATGCTTTTCTCCTCTTAAGTTAATGAATGCTTGTCTGCAGCTTAGTGAAAAGTTTGGGAATTAATTCTTTCAAGATAGTCAAGTTGCAACTTATGGAGCCAATTGTGATTCTGGAGTTTTATAAGCCCAGGTACATAGTTGTCCCTGTTTTTTGAATATAAGTGGGGTCTACTGGAGAATGTAGTCCTCTGTTAAAGGATAGCAGTGGGAGAGAGCTTATCGCAATGATGATATGCATCGAACACTTCCATTGTTAATTTTATAATAGTTGAAAAAACTATTCCATAGGTGTTTAGTCATGTAGCTGCATTCTATTCTGTGTATGATTTGAAAAGCAACACAACTCCAAATATACAAATGTTTCATGAGTTATTGTTTAAACTATTTATCTTCACAAGTTTACCTTAGTTTTACAGAACTAGAAACTTACCCTTTAGTGGTTAAAATTTGAGCTGTGGGTATACACTCAAGTAGATTGCCATCTGCGGGTGACTGCTGTTGCACAGCAGAATGGATGAAGCTGCAAACTGTAATGCAGTTTCTAGTCTATGGGCTGGTAGAGCAGCTGCACTTCTGTTATTTTCTACATTACTTTCAGTAGCAGTGAAGTTCACCAGGAAGCTCTTAACACCATGTTCAGCCAGTTTGTCCAGCTGCTTCTCCTGTTCTTTTCAACTCCAGCTGTTAGTTTTTGCCACTGGACAAAACTTCTGTGACTTTTACATGTCAGGTTAGGTGTCGACTTTTTTTTTGTTTTCTGTTGTGTGTTGCAGCTGTGGAAAGGGCTGCGGGAATTTGCAGCTAAAGATGATGATCATTTCTGTCTGACCTCACAGAAAGTCAAACTGCAGAAGGATGCCTGGGAAGAATGACTCCCTGGACTTAGGAATTGTTTCTTGAATGCTCCTTGTTTCCTCTTTGCTGTAGCAGGGTTACATGGATTTACCTGTGGCATGGGTGTGACATGTATCCAGGGTCAGCATTACTTAGCCTGTGCCAGGGAATTTGTAATATCTGGCTTTCCTTGGCTGTAAGTCAGAATAAAGGGATGCAGAGTAAAGACAGCCTGCTAGGCTACCCTTCCTAGCATCCAAATCCACTTACTTAACTCAGTGTAGAAAGAGGAAGATGATTCCAGTTGCTTTGCCAGCGTGACTCCATCCTCGGCACGAGAGCTGCTGTCCCTTCTTGTATTGGCAGATACATAATGAGTGCTTTATGTTGCACTACACTGCTGGAAGAAGCTGAAGGTCAGGACACTTGAATTATGAAATGAAGCTGGACTTATGGGTAGAGTCAATAGGCTTTTGAAATCTCAACCCTCCTGCCTGCCCAGGACGCAGTGTCGTTGTGTCTCTTTACCTGGCTGCCTTGTTTGTTTAGGAAGGAAGGGCAACTTCCTTTCTGGCGGTGGCGGGGTTTATAACATGAAATCTCTCCCAAATGCAAGACTTGTGGCATGGGATGCTTTCAAACTTGGTAATCTTATTGTTTGATGTACAGTTGGTAGAATAAGTACAAAAGGTAGATGACTGATAAAAGAGGTTGCGCTCTGTCAAAATCTGTAGGGTTGGCAGGCATGTTTTGCTGAACTGTGCAGCGTTTAAGGGCCTCTTGTACTTGTGATAGTATTATTTTGGTGTTTCTCCATTGATTGCTGTGGGACTGCTCACAAACTGAAGGAATATTTGGCTTGCATAAAGCTGGATTTTGTCATCCTTAATTGTTTTTAATATAGTCTGTTTTTTTCATAAACGTTCTCACTGCAAATTCATTGTCAAACTTCAAATCTAGTCCTGAATTCTAAATCTCTGCTGTGTGCTTGTGTATATTATGGCTTGCTCTGCTCTTAGAATTTCATGGCACCCCAAGGGAGCAGCAGTTGCACAAAGCTTGCTTCCCACTTTAAATCATACTGTCCGCTTCTGAGTCTTTCCATAGTAGATCACAAGCTAAATGGGAATAGTTAACAGCTGAAATATGCAGACAGAGTTTGTCCTTCAGAGGGTCATTTTCTGTGCAGCTCTCTTTAACCAAGTGTTTCTACAGGTTCTCTTAATTTCAGATATCTTGGTGTTTAAAAATCCTTGTAACAGCCAAATTTTTAAAACCATTAAAAATAATAATTTTGTATTTTAAAGTTGTTCTCTCTTTAAAATGTTCAGTTGCAGGATTTATCCAGGTGCTACCAACTAAATCGTTAATGTAGCCTGAAGATAGTGGACTGTTTTGTCTTTCTTCAGGTTTCTGTTATATACACATTCAATTACATTATGATCTAGCACACATATGCAATTGCATATATGAGCTATGCACTGGCACATTTTCAAGTGGTCTTCCCTTTATAATTAAATCTTCTCTCAATAATTTCTTAAAATTAACTTGTGATTAAAAGTAAGAGGCTTTTTGATTGCTTGAGTTGTAGCAAGTGCTGATATGTTGCTTTAAAATTCAGGAGATGACATGTAATCGCCAGAAATACCAAGTTTTATTTTTAATTTTACTAAAACCAGTGGGACTAACTCAGGACATTGGCCTTTTCCAAATTAATTCTTAAACAGTGGAATTAATTCCTTCTTGGATGAAAGCACCTCCTTCAGAAAAGCATACTATATCAACTCAGGAAGGGAATGTTTTCTGAATTAATTCAGGCTCCTTCTATGCAGGTGGTCAGGTTAAAGGATCTGGCATCTATGAACAGCTCCATTATTAGATAAGGTTTTTTTATTTCTGTTACACAGAAATACAATCATGTATTGCATTGTCTTACACTAACTGGGAGTTATTAAGAACTTGAACAACTCACATAAATGGAAATAGATGGGTGAAACAGAGTCTTTGCCAGACAAAATGCAGTAGCAACCACTATGAAGTTAAGAGTGCATCTTCAGTGTCCTTGGATTTTTTTCCCCTTTCTAACTTCCAGGATCTGAAGTTAAAACTTGTTTTTGCTCTTGTATCTAAATTTAACTTTTCCCATCTCTTATTCAGTTTGATAGTCCTTTTAAAAGATTGTTCCTTGGGATAGGAGGTAATGAGCAACAATCAAATGAAAAAGAAATAATCTTCTGGCATGTAAAGTAAAAGATGGTCAGAAGATAACTGAAGTCAAATTCCTACGGAAAATGTTAGCCAGAGGTACACAATTGGATTAGAGAGTAATTAAATTTGAAAGCAAAATAATAATACATTCAGCTAAAGTATAAGAATACTCTTATTCAGCGAAGCCCAATGCACTGTGTAAAAAGCTATTTTTTATTCATCTGGCAAAAATTTAGTTCACAGATATGAAGGTGATATGTAGATCAAGATTTTTCTAATTAAAGAAACGAATTAATATAAACTAAGACATTAATCTTTCAAAGTAGGATAATCCCTGTTTGGTTCTCACTAATGGTAATAGAAGTCATGTGGTTAAATTGTCTTAGAATGTTTAGGAAATTTGGTCTTTGGACTATGTGATACAGACCCAAGAGCGGCTTTTGGTAATTTACCTCAGTGGGGCTTTTTCTAATTTTTTCTTTTTGCTCTTTCTGTTTAATAAAATTAAACTATAAATATTTGTGTTTTGATTGGTTTGTGCTGGCATAGAGATGAGGTGGACGAGTTGTGCAGTCTACTGAATATTGGTTGAAATGGCTCACCTGTGTATGTTTTCATACATGCATGTTGAAGTTAGTTTTCAAGACATTAACTTGAATCTAAAACAGGTGTTCAAAGTCTGTCAGATAGTAAATACTGTTTAATTGAATTTTGGTATCTGTAAGGTAAATATTTCAGGAGGCTTTTTCTTCAATATCAGGGAAAATACCTCAGAACAACTATGTGTTACTTGTTCCAAATTTCTCCTTTACCTCTCTTGTTAATCAGATGTTGAACTGGACCTATGACTGTACTGCTTTTTTAACTTCTGAAATGCATTTCTGAATTTTAGTTAAGCCCCACTGACCCCACCCAGCCCTAGAGGAACTCTGCACTTCATGTAACTCTTACTGTTTCTCTGTCTCTATTATTTACTGTGTAGAAGGAGAAAACCTATTTCGAGGTCTTATTTGAATGAAAAATTATGGAACTATTATGTTTGATTCAGATGTCAACAATGCTAAATTGGTGCTAATGAAAACATTCACAGATATGTTTCATGGAAATTTACATATGCATTCATTCAATTCTTTTATCCAAGAATGCAGTGTATTTTAATCAACCTGTGAAAGATTGTGAACTAACAGTTGGCTGAATGAAGGTGACTGGCCTTATGAGAGTTTTGCTGAAAATGAGATTTTACATATATTCCTACCATAAGAGTTACTATCTGTACTATCTGTAATAACAATTTAGCTTTTAAGTTTTGGTGTCCTCTGAAGCAAGTGCTGGCATTTTGCTTATTTTGGATCAATGTTTGATTGGCAAGGCCAACTTCTTAATTTAACTAAAGCTTGCAGAGGGGAGGAATATTGAGGAAAGATGCACAATATAAAATAAAGCTCTCTTTGCTAGTAATGACAGTATGATCTCAGTAGCCCGGTAAACATAATTACCAGCTGTAGAAAGTATTGGTATATGTTGCATAAAATCATGTTTAAAATCCTGAAAAAAAGGGATTTCAGTGTTCTAAACTTCCTTGGTTTTATTCACGATCATATTTCCTTTTTTTGGTTAAAATATTTCCATATTTGAGGCCTAATATTATGTGATCATAATGTACTGATAATATCCCCTAACGCTGTGATTTCTCTGCAGGCTGCCTGTGACTTGCTGCGGAGGATAATACGCATCTTGTATCTCAGTAAGAGACTTCAAGGACAACTGCAAGGAGGAAGCAGAGAGATAACAAAAGCTGCCCAGAGTCTCAATGAACTTGGTGAGTCCTTCTTAGTTATTTGTAGAGGCATTTTAAATTACCCTCATATGACTCACAAAGAAACCTCCAAGACTTTTTACTATGGTTCTTGCTGTCTATTTCCTGATTTGTGTTGAGAAATGGTATGGACAAAACTCAGTAGGACTTTCAGTTTTTTCATATGACTTCTCTAGATAAAGATGTTTAATAACATGAAAATTCTATAATAATAACTTCTTTTGGGCAAAAAATCTTCACTTTTTTTTTTGTGAAGCAATTAATTACTTATTGGTTTGTGTTTGTATCAAATGCCTTCAGAGGCAGCAGACATATATTTAGCCTTTGGAAGACATTGTGCTACAGTAAGGTGTAGTTTGAATTAAAGTTTATGTCCTAAAAGAAAACCATTGTCCCTGTGACCTTTATGAAAGCCGTATTTGATACGATATATAGATACCTAACCTAAATCAGATACTGGAAGCATTCTGCTGCAGTAGTGGCTAATTTACCCTATATTTTATTGGCTTCTATGAAGTATGATGAAATAGTTCTCATGCATGAGTTATGCTCTGTAGCATGAGTTATGCTAGACTGTTTTCCAGTCTTGAGCTTGCTTTGGTACTTCCACACTGTGCTGCAGGATGCAGTGAGGGACATCCTGTTAGTCTTGGAGATCAGTTGCTGGTGTTGTATGTGGTATCTTGCCAGCTCTTTCTTCTTTGGTTTAATGGTATTCAAATTTCAGATTCCAAAAATAGGTTGTGGGAGGGCTGAACTATCAAGCATTTAGAATCATCCTGAGGTTTATTGTGCATATTTGTCACTACCACTCTTTTTATAGTGTGTAATCAAAAAATTATTAGAAAATGACTTAGTCTTATAATTAGTAGATGCTGTGTTGCAAATGGAAAGTTTATATGTTTAATTAGTGTATCAGTTTGACTGAAGCGCTTAAGCATCAATCGTGGCTTTCTAAGCTAAAATTTTTTTTCTCATTTTTAATTTTCTTTCAATTTTGATGTCTCTTCACATCTTCAGGATATGTAAAGTAATACTGTCTTATATCTACCTCAATTACAAGTCTTGTGGGATTAATCTGAATGGTAGATCCTATCCTAATAGTTAGTATACTTTAATGGTGAAATCCAAGATGTTTATCTTTTGTAATTTTTAGAATTTCTTTCTTCTAAAGAAAATGTCTTTTATTACTCCCCTTCCTCTCTTTTTCTTTTCTTTTCTTTTCTCATTTGCAAAATGTGCTTCCACTTCCTTCTGTTAAAATATCACAGTCTTTTGAGTTTTTTGTTTTCAAGTACTTGGTCTTTTCCTGAAGCTTAGAAAAGTCTGAGTAATTATTACTGGTATAGATGAAGGGCAACTTGTCTCCCTAGGAAGCCTTTTTGAGTTTCATTCTATAGTCCACAGGGGGGAGCCAAGGCTTGTGGTCCTTAATTTAATCCTTAATTAATCTTTAATTCTGGATATTTTATGGCCAGGTAAAATCCCTTGTCTACTGTCATTTCTCTCTCCTTCTCTTTACCCTTATATCTCTTCCTTTATTCTCCCTTACTTCTCCATCTGAGTCCCTTCCTCATCTTTTGGCTATCTGATCTTTTTTATCGTCTGCTGCCCATCTTGGCTGGTCTCAATTCTTACTGCCTCCCAGCTGGCCTTCACACCCAGAACCTGAGTGGATGGGAACACCTGAGGTGCTGCTGAGGTGGTAGCTTGTTGGGTACAAGGTAGCTCTGTTCAGAGATGAGGAAAGTGTGCAGTGACTGGAGTCTCAGGGTTCTGCAGTGGGAGTCAGTATGGAAGTGGTGTGTTGCAGGGAGGCTGGATGCAGGGGTATGGCTGGGCTTCTGGCCTTGGAAAGCATTGGGATATGGGGGCGATCTGTAGTGTGGAGGTGGTGGTGGTGTGAGGTAGGAGAGCAGTGAGGCTGTGGCAACTTTGAGGTTTTGGCAATGCTGTGCTTCAGAAAGATGGGAAATGTGATGTAGTGCTCTGTGGTTTCAGGAGGGTGGGAAGCACGGGAATGGGTACCGGGCACTGGTTATTTGGTGGTGAGATACAAAAGCTTGGCAAGGGCTTGGGAAGTACTACAACATCTGATGGTAGTAAAAAGGTAGTAGACATTGCTGATGTGAAAACCTGGGAACCCTGTGTCACAGAGGCTTGCTTTTGAATTGGAGATCATGGCCAACATGAGTAGTAATTTGTGTCTTTAACCAGGTATTTCTGAATACCCCTTTTAGCTGTCATTCGGGGAAAAATCCTTCCCATTGTTTGTTACCTTTCTGTTGTACGTGTGGTGCAGTATAATTTCTTCTTCGTTGAAATCAGCAGCACTGTGATACTACCATGAAGCTTTGCACTTTCCGTGCTATAATATACCTTCTATTGCTTATAGGTTATTCTGTGTGGAATCTTGGGATAACTAACCTTTTATTTTTAGGTACTACTACACTCTGTGTGTATGGTTGGGGGACACAAACGTGTATGTGCCTATTTAGGTATATGTATTCAACATGTATTTCCTCAGCAAATCTATGTTACTTCACTTCAGCTTTTACTTAGATGTGTCTTGAAGTTTGTTTTGCAGTGATGGGAAGAGAGATGATATAAAATCTTGGAATTAGAAATATGGTTTAGTCAGAGGAACTACAAGAAGCAGTAGCTTTTACTGAGAAGGGTTTCTTTATTGGACATTTTGTTAAGTTGCTAGTGTAGTCTGCAGATCTCCAGCTTCAGTGGATGTTGTTAGGAACTTTATTATTTGAAAGCATTTGGTTAATATTTTCACCATGATCTCTCCTTAAAACTAAAGTAGATCTAATATTCCTCTCTGATGGAGGAATTAACATTCTTTGAAATTAACTTCCCACTTTGGCACGGTAAGAATAAAAACTGGATTCCCTATGTAATTTTTAGAGATTAAATATGATTAATATATAAACATCAAACTTTCTTCTGTAACTCCTCCAATTCCCAACACACTTCTTTGGGTTCTCTAGCAAAGTAGAAACAGAGCTGTGATAGTCTATGGAATAAGCTATTAACTGCTTCTCTAGTGATGATTCTTCATATTATACAACCCAATTCAGCATATGGACAGGTAAAGCAAGTGGCATATTCGGATATCATGCAGTGCCTAATGTAGTGAATTACATGCTCTGACTATGCTTCTTGGTGATATTTTAATACAAATATTTTTTAAAGGGAAAAAGAAACATTCTTAATCGAATTTAAACAATAGAATGCGACAAGAAAATGGCACACTATATACAGTTCCCTTTCACAAAAGAAATTCTGCAGGTTTTAAAAAAATCTGTCTTATGTGAGTATACCGAGATTACTGTCAGTAGCCATGGCCAGTAACTGATCAGATGAAGATGAAAAAATTCTTAGTTGTGCAGCGAATGGCTAGCTTGACTCTGGACAGCTTGTTAATTCCATCTGTCAGTTACAGAGCTAGCTCTGGACAACAAAGGATTTATATCTTTTGCTTGTTAAATGCCTATAACTGATGTCATCATTATTCATATAAATGCCTAGGCATCTTTTAATTATAATAAACTCCTAGGCTCTATATATGGTTGTATTAAAATTTATTTCACAGCGAATGAATTTATTTGCTTGAATGACCTGGTGAGCATATAATACTTGTAGGCAGCCTTTCACAGCAGCCATAGTTTTGCTCTTTTGTAAACTCAGAGTCAGTCTGTGACTGAGCTGTGCAGCCATGAAATTAAGGGAAAGGAGTCTATTGAAATACAGTTTTGAGTGTCTTTAACATAGAAGTTACTTCAGGACCATACTATCTTCTATGTAACTTATGAGAAGAGAGGCTGGGGGAAGATAGGACTATGACCTTACTTTAAAGCTTAATAATTCTGGAGAAAAGGAAAAATATTGTCAGTTATGAAAGTCTAGCTAAAATGGAGAAAACCCTATGTATTGTGCTCTTTATAAAGAGAGAGCAAAGCTTTAGGCTTAACATGACAATAAAAGACTTAAGGGAAATTCAAAGAAATAAAGCTCAATGTTGATGATACTTGTAAAGAAGTGTAGTTTGGATGGAGAAAATTGAAATTAGTGGGGATATGCGTGACACTGGGTGAAACAGTTTGAAAGAATTTTTTCGGCTATGTCTGGAAGACCTCTTTGTAGCTGGCCTAATGTAGGTAGTGGTAGCCCTGTCTTCTCAAGTGTACTCCAGAGCTAGTGACATCTGCACAAAGTGACAGTGATCTTGGGCCTGAAAAATTGTCTGGTGGAGGTTAGGAAAAAAATGGACTTAGTGGCTTTCTGAGGTAAACAAGATGTGTCATGATATCATTTGCACAAGAAAAAGCCTTGATACAGCTGATATGTCTGTTAGAATAAAAATTAGAGGAAATAGGAGGAGGAAAATGACCTCTTGTCTGCCAGCCTTGACAGGGATTGCATTGGTCTCATCCTGTCTCATCCGATATTGAGGTTTCTTGTTTCAGTGTGCTTTTCTAGTACTCCTACTAGGTATGGTACCCTGGATTTTCCACTGAAAGGGAATACCATTCTAAAGATTGTGAAGTTATCTATAGAATTATGTCTTGTCACCCAGTGTGTCATATAGTAACCTAAAATAATGCTTGATAAAGGGAGAAAATTAGATTTCTTTATGAAAATTCACTGTATTTTTTTACACTTAGTTCTTGTGTTGTAGTAATGTCACAGAATCTGTATTTTCCCCATCTTTCAAATTGCTTATGATATTAAATAGAGAAAAATCTTTCCAAATATTTTAAACCTAAGAAGTCTATTTATTTTCTTCTTTGTTGTTGTTAAAACATGTACCAATTGCATAGAAAGGAAAAGTGTTCCTTTGTGTGCCTATGTATGTAATTTTATGTACATAAATATTTATAAAACCAAATATAAACAATATATATATTCATCCTACTGTATCTCAACTGGTTTTCAGAGTAATCTCATTGTTCGTAGTGGTTATCTTTGGGAACTCCTGTGGAGACAGATGAGAGTCCAGAAGACGGGAGAGCTTGCTTTATTGAAAATAAAACTTACTGGCTCCTATTTTATTTAGACAACTCAAACTAACTTGACTTCCTTAAGCAAAGAAACTCTAGAACAAATAAGCGACTTGTAGGAGTATAGAATATTAAAGTGCTATTAAATAGTAGGCCACGTAGATTTATCAAGAATGAATCCCACCACATTTAACCCACCACATTTTTTTGTTGGCAGCATAACAAGTCTTAGAAATAGAGAGATCAATGACTGCCTTGTAGTTTGATTTAAATAGGGCTCTGGACACATTGTGGCACTAGCAGGATCAGCAATATAATCCAGATGAAAATGTTGAGCAATGAATGCAGAAGTTTTGAGAAAACTGTACCCCAAGTCATCATCATTTGTTCACTGTTACTCAGCAATGTATCAGGTGGGGTTTTGTTGAAATCTGTTCTGCAGTTGGCTCACGTTTGCATTAGTGGTTTGACTGATGTAATATGGCGTATCCTTATTAAATTTACAAGTAGTAATCAAGCAGAGAAGAATGGAAAGTATGCTGGGAAACAGGATTAGAATGAAGAATATTCTTAGCAAATTGGAGATATGCCTTAGCTGAACTGATTTCATTTCTCTTCCAGACAAGTGCAAAGTCCTAGCAATAAATAGTTGTTGTTAACAGCAGGAGTAGGAGAAATGACTGTGTGGTTAACAGTTCTGTAGAGAGGCTTGATAGTTCCTCAGGAATTGAGTGCAAGCCACTTGTTCATTTGTTTTGTAACAGCGTGACTTTGTTGGCAATGAAATTTGTACTGATCTTTATAAGGAAGGGTGTTGTGTGCAAGGCACTTGAAACAAATCTTTCGTTCATGCTTCAGCTGGAATATCAAGTCCCTTTTGAGGTACCTCATACAAGGACGATGTAGGTTAATTGGAGGAAGTCCTAAGTACAGCAGTAATGATGGCTGAAGGTCTCAAGGATGGGCAGTGGGTGGAGGAACTGAAAGTGTGTGGCTCTTTGGTTTGGAAAAGAGGGGTCTGAGAGGCAGAGTAACATTCTTCAGATAAATAAAAGTTTTTCAAATGGGAGGGGAGTAAATGGCTCCACTGTGATCAAAACAGTAAGTAATGGGCCCGAAATGAAGCAAAGAAAATTTTTATCTAAAATGTTAGGAAAGGTTTCTGCCAGTAAAGGTGATTTCAGGGGAGCTGTATTTGAAGCTTTTTTTAAAATAGTTTAGACAAAGCATGTATCAGGAATAGTTTAGTAAGAGGTGGTTTTGCCTTTAAGCATAAGGACTGAGTAAGCTGACCTGTTACTAGTCCATTATTTCTCAGAGATGTTCTCCTCCCCCCAGCTCTGTTAATAGAAAATGTATTATAGGAAGATTTGGTTTGGGGTTTTGGTTTGTTTAGTTTTTTCTCTTTTTTTTTCTTTTTTTTTTTTTTCTTCTCAATTAATCAGACTGCTTGATGTAAAGTTTGCTTCCCATGAGTTGGTTTGTTGGGCATTATGCCCAGATACCTCCAGGAATGTTAGGACAGTGTGACTGGAAAATTCATGCCATCACTTTAGTTCAGCCTCTTCTTAACACTCCTTCAGATGAAATAGCAGATAAATCTCCTCAAAGACCTTCAACTCACCCCTCTGACACAATTACTTCTCTTCTGGTTACTTACGATGTAACTGACATTCAAGTTAACTTCACACAGTTCATCATGTTATTGGTGTGCTGCAAAAATTGACCCTCAAAACAGGGTCAGTGCTCTCTAGGAGAATGAAGTGAGCAGAAGGAAGGTAGTACTGACTATGTGAATGTCAAAGTTGTGTATTGAATTTTTTTCTGTTTGCCAGGAAAGAAGGCAGTGTATCCATTTCTCAGTGACCCAGCTGTTTTTAAGAAAGATGTTAATTTACTCCTGTAAGTTTTTAATCATAGAATAGTTACGGTTGGAAGGAACCATTAAAGGTCATGTAGTCCGTGAGCAGGGACATCTTCAACTGCTCAGAGCTCCATCGAACCTGACCTTGAATGTTTCCAGGGATGGGGCATCTACCACCTCTCTGGGCAACCTGTTTCAGGGTTTCACTACCATCATAGTAAAAAATGTGTTCCTTAAATCTAGTGTAAATCTGCCCTCTCTTAGTTTAAACCATTGCTCCGTGTCCTGTGGCAACAGGCCCTGCTAAAAAGTCTGTCCCCATCTTTCTTATAAGTCCCCTTTAAGTATTGGAAAGGCTGCAGTAGGGTGTCCCAGAGACTTCTCCAGGCTAACAACCCCTACTCTCTCAGCCTGTCCTGATAGGTGAGGTGCTCCATCCCTCTGGTCATCTTTGTGTCCCTTCTCTGGACCCACTCCAGCAGGACCATGGCCTTTCTGTGCTGAGGACTCCAGAGTTGGATGCAGTACTCCAAGTGTGGTCTCACCAGAGTAGAGGGACAGAATCACCTCCCTCGCCCTCCTGGCCACAATTAATATTTAGGAATGATGATGAATATTGTTTTGTGTTTAATATCAAAATATTAAACAATACTAGTCAGCATTCAGGAAGCAAGAGTTCTAATTTGTTGAAAACTTAAATAACTCATTTTAGTAGTAATGTTCATACTCGTTTGTTTTAGAGTGATTATCTTATTCATATGTATTGCAAGTTGGAATTATCTGTACCTATTGTTTCCACCGTATGCCTTGTTAATTGAGTATTAAAACAGTGTAAATAATCTGAGCAAAACAGATTTATTCTGAAGTGATTGCATATTGTCTAACTGTAATATTGTCCTTTGGGTTAAATGTTGTTTAAAAACTATTACATTTTAACTGCTGCAGTTTTTGAAGTAACATTAAATCTGTGTTATGTATGTGTGCACAAGTATTACTAAATTTGCAGTGATAAACTGTCTGACACCTGCCTTAGCTACTGTGGTAGCTATCTTTTATTGCCTTCTTCCCATATCATATTCAGTAATCAACTTAGGTTGTTGCTTTCTGTTCTAAGCAAAAAATTTTGTGTACGATTGTCAAGCCAGATCTGGTGTTGAATCAAACTGCAATTAAAGTGAGGAAGGACTTGGTTACTGTCAGGTTGCGGAGTTCCATCTCTGCTAGTACGCAGAGCAGACAGATTTGTTGATACTAATATTGCTGTGCACAGATTCTCGTAAGAATCAATACACATCAATCTGGGGGGAAAAGTTGCTTTCATGGTACTTTTACTTAGGGATTTAGATGCAATACAATTTTTATTGCCTTGTAGAAGACCTAGTGTCCTCTAAAATAATGTAGCATGTGTGCGTGTGGCACAATGTCCTGTTCTCTAGGGGTAACCGAACTGATTTGATCAACTGGACTTACACACTCATGGTAGCATGATGCTACCATGGGGTAGTTAGCCCTGCTGAGAATGAGTGCATTGTATTACTGGCTCAGAACCATCTGAATTGTTTTTGAAAGCCACTGCTTCAGGTGATACATCTGCATCTGTAGTAAGTGCAAATATCTTGCTAAAATATTTTTCTTCTGTCCCTGGTGGTGTTAGCAGTAGCATTGCCAGACCTCTGCTGAAATAGTTTGGGCTAAAATGTTCTATACCCTTCTGTCGTTGAGCGTAATCTTCATGCTCTTTAATTTCATATTGTTCCTTTCAGTTGAGTTGTTATTTTATTTTGTTTTGTTTTTCCTAAGGCTCTGTTACCATAAGATGGATGATTTTGCAAAAATGTTTTTGTGCAAAGTTTCATTTGTAATATTCCAGGCAAAAAAAAACCCTCTTTGATGGGAGATTGGGCAGACATACTAATAATTTAAAAGCTTTAATATTTGTAGCTTTTAGACAAAGAATTTTGAACTGTTTGGAAACTGAGAACTCATTTTTATATAAAAGCTTAATTTTTCCAAAAGCAGACTTACAAAAAATTTTAAAAATAGTGAGAAGTTCTTCATAAACATGAGGCCAGTGTCTCATGTGAAATACATATAGAATACACTGTCTGAACTGCTTTTCTTCAGCATCTCTGGTAAAAACTGTAAATGATGACCTGTTGCTCTAGTTACATTGTGATTAACTGTAGTGCATTTAATCATAAAATAATTGTATAATATATAATCTTTCTAAAGATAGAATCTTTATAAATTTAGTAAATCAAAGCATTACAAATATGCTTTTTTTATCAATGTATAAAATAACTTCGATTACCTCTGTTGTATGAATGTTAACTGAATGGTTCTATCAAAATTATCACAATAAAAATAAAGACTAATTATTTTATGGCAATAAAATTGCCATAAATGGCAATTATGGCAGTATATCTGACTTACAGAATGAGCAATATTATTCATGAGAAACATAGTTTCTGGTACATATCTTTTATTATATATTATACAATTATTTTGTGATTAAATGCACTACAGTTAATCACAATGTAACTAGAGCAACAGGCCATCATTTACAGTTTTTACCAGAGATGCTGAAGAAAAGCAGATTGAAGGGAGCCTATAAGAGAGCCAGAGAGGGACTCTTTGTCATGAAATGTAGTGAAAGGACAAGGGGCAACGGGTTTAAATTGAAAGAGGGGAGATTTAGATTACATACTAGAAAGAAATTCTTGACAGTGAGGGTGGTGAGGCACTGGAACAGGTTGCCCAGGGAAGTCGTGGATGCCCCATCCCTGGAGGTGTTCAAGGCCAGGGTGGATGGGGCTTTGAACAACCTGGTCTAGTGGGAGGTGTCTCTGCCTATGGCAGGAGGGTTGGAAGTAGATGGTCTTTAAGGTCCCTTCCAATCCAAACCATTCTATGATTCTGGTTTTATCAGTTGATCTATGTTTTCAAGGAAAGGAATACCATCAAAGCCATAGATAGTTCGTGCTAACAAAAAAAAAAAAATTGTCTTGGTTACTAAGAAGATCTTGTTATTTTTTTAGTGTTGTTTCTGGCTTCATGTCTACCAAAGTCACTACCTCATTTATTGTAAATTAACATGAAAGAAAGAGCTAGTCAAGTTTCTCCTGAGTCGTGTTATTTCATGAATTATGCAGTATAACCAAATATTTTTTGGAATGAGGATAGAAGCTGGTCTTTGGTTTCTTCTGTAGTTGCTGTACCACCCACTTCATTTTTTTTTTTTTGTCTGTTTCAATTATGCATACAACAATCTTGTTCTAGGCTATTTCATTTTATGGCTATCTTTATCGATATATCTTTTATAGGCTATCTTTACCTTTTATGCAGTTAAGGAGCTTCTGTGGATATTAATTTATTTCTTGTTGGCTTTTGAAATAAAGAAAGAAAAATCTTGATAATATGTAACATTCACTAATTTGATCTATTCACTTTAAGATACTGAATTAATGTGCATGTAACAAAATGACTTTCAAAACTTAATAGAATTTTCATTAGTGAGAGGCTAATAGTGTAAGACCTCTGTATCCTCTTTGAATAAGGCACACAGAACATGAATATTTTACCATCATATTGCATTTTGCTGTGATTAGGAAACTCTGTGTCAGATGAAGCGTTTTATGTAAATATTTGGTATGTTTTACTTAATCTCTGGCACACATTCTTTTTCTAACCTTTTTCAATAGAAGACACTAAATAATTTCAGGCATGTGAGAGAAAAGACTAACTTTTAATTCATACAAGAAATAAAAAACCCATTGGAATTTTGTTTTTCAACTTAACCTTTGAATTAGTAGGATTTGAATTTATATTTCCTCAGGTTTTTAGGTAGCTTCATTGAAGTTTCATTGCTGTGTCAGTGTTTCCCAAAGCAGCAACTATTCAGATATCTTTAAATTTAATTTTCTTTATGCATAACAGTTTTAAAAAAATTATTCTAGGTATAATTGTAACAGTTAGGTTTTTTTGATGTCTAGTTTACTTTAGATGACCATAAACATGTTTCAAATTTGCCATATTAAATGAATTATGAAACCATTTTTTCACATTAGTATTAAGCTAGTTTCTGATTTTGATGAGATTAGTCTTTTAGCTATAGCTACTTGAAGAATTTGATTTTGCTGTATTATTAATAATTTGGTAATTTTAGTGTCAGGTATATAGACCTTGTTGGAAGGTTGTATATCAGATATTTTTAAATGGATTGAGTATTCCACTTTATATCTTGAGGTGTTAACCTGCTCCTGAGAGGCATGTTATTGATATCCCATTAGCAAGGCTGTGCTAGAAGTTAATTACAGTGTGTTCAAGTTGCCTTTGCTGTAGCACTGTATTTCTAACAGTTTTTATCCTGATTCAAGGCCCATCAAAGACTATTTTCTGCCTTTTGCTCTTTCTTGCTCCTAGTTACAGGTGTCCACACCTTTTATTCCTTACATTTCTGGAAAGCTTTCTCTTTCAACCTCCTTGTCATCTTTTATTCTGAATCTGATTGCTACTATTTTGTTATTAATATCAATTATGATTATTATTGTCATGATATAATGTATAGAAGTTTTGGTTGTAGGCCAGTATTACACAGAGCTGGGCTTCAGCTAGTACAGAATAAAATCTGGGGCGCGACAGATCTTGATTTATTTGCTTCTAACTGTTCAGAGGACGCCAGCAGGAAAGAAATGATTGTAGACAAGAACTAAGGAAGGGGAGGGGGATTGTGTGATGGACTACCGAAAATGTGTTCTGGTAGGAGAGGACTTATTGTCAGGACAGCAGAGTAGCTGTTCCAGTCATGCAGCTGGTAAGTTAATAAGCATTTAAACTCTCTCTCTTGTACTGTCAAGTGCATGAGGCACGAATAGTATTTTCCCTGGTTGCGCATTCCGTTTTGCATTTGAGATTAAACAAGTACTTCTTATTTATTTAAAATACTGAAACTACAGTGTTTCCCATCTGTTTGGTAATGTATCAGATGGTCTGGGGCTTTGAGAATGAGAGGATATTATCTGGGGTTTGTAGTCCCACCTGAGTAAGGCTGAAACTGAGAATTTTTAAAGAGGAATTGATTAAAAATGAAGACCAGAAAGAGTGATGGAAGAGGGAAATTGTGGAAGGTGGTCTTGGTAACTACGCTATCCTATCTTTCCTCATTAATAATTTTAAATGTAAAGGCCAGGTCTCATAAAGTGTTTTTTTCTAGTTTTGGTTGTTTATTTTGCAAGTAGTGAATTTAAATGTGTGACTGTAAACTCTGAAAACTGTACTTATATTCTGTTTCTCTAATTACAAAATTTCCCTTCTGCTGTCTTCTCAAAGTATCCCTATAGAACAGAAAGGAATTATACAAAACAAATGTTTCTGTTTGGCTGTTAAGGAATATTTGTTCCCCACCAGAAGGATGGTATCCCAACTGGTAGGGGTGTTTGGACCCTGTTTTTGCTTTACCCCTTGATCATTTTAAGGTTTTGAACAGTAGAGTGTAACAGTAGAACTGTTAGCTAGAGTGTGTCATAAGAGAGGAGATATGAAAGGATTTGCAAGAACCAGTAACACAGATAATATTGTAGTTGTGAATCCTTGTGTTTAGCCAAATACAGGATACATGCAACTTCAGAGGTTTTTTTTTTTTAATTATTTTTAATTACTTTGAAACAGTTACAATTGTGCAACTGGTACAGATCTTAGGGGATCTTTGAGTTTTGAGACAGTATTCTGTAACTGGATAGTCATACTTTTTAAATAGCAGTACATAATTAAGAGTAGAAATGAAAGCTATGGGCTTCTGTTTCCAGGTGACCTACAAAAATTATCAAGACCTGAAGTTTTCTGCAAGCTCTGTCTACTACTTTTTTGTGCACTGACTTTAAAAGTATGTATTAGTTAAAAAATAAATTATGCACGCCAAGGATAAGAAGATCTTAAAAGAATAGCTTCTGGCTGAAAGGAGAGACAGAGTTTAGCTGTGAATCTCTGAAATACTACCTTTTTGCATCTTGTAAATTGTCAATATGTTGTAGAGACTAAGAATAGCTGGTGAGAATTTGAAAAGAATTTGTAGTGTCTTTTACATACTAGATAAACAAAGGAATAGGTGTCTAATCACAGGTGTCTGTGTATCTTCATGAAGCAAAAAGCAAGTTGGATTACATAATTTAAAATAATAAGTGAACACAGGGGTATTGGCAAAGCAGAGAATGTCATCTCTAAATTGAGTGGTGGTGTATTCTCACTGTATTTCAAAAGGTATAAAAGTTCAAGTAAACAGTTAAGAGCTAGGACTCAGAGTACCTATTATAAACAAAAAAGTCAATGACACTAACAACTAGTATGAAAAAATTCAGTTCTGTAGGGTTTGGCACCATTTATGGCTTGAATGATGCATCTAAAAGAGCATGGAAATAGTTTTCTGTTCTGCTGTGTGGGGGTTCTACAAGGAAATGGCAATTTCACATTTCAGACAGGTCTATATATGCATCATTGAAGCTCTGGTAGGAATTAGCATTTATAACTTTCTCTCTTTTCCTCTTCCTTTTCTGAGCATTTGCGTACTTGGAAATTCAATAGTGAACTGCAGGCTGGTCCTCCCAGAACTGGAGTAATGATCTCTAAGGTGACCAGACTCGCTGGTTTGAGTTCTATAGATAATCACTTCCCCATAGGAAGGTGTGGAGAAATGTCACGCTTATTTTTTCTAGGGGAGTTGGCTGAGAGTAGCTGGAAGGTTGTGTGCTTCCTTTTGTTTATCTATGGCCAATGGTGAAATCAGTTGTTTAGTTGTCAAGGAAATAACACTGAGCAGTAGTTCATAATACTGATCTTTTTCTTTCTGCTGGGACTAGAGCATTTATTAGTGCATAACCTGGTGGTTGTACTGAAGAACAACATGGCTAGTTCAGAAATAACACTTCAGTATTGTGTAAGCATCTTGAGAAAACAGAGGGTTTTTTCTTTTTGAACAACCAAATTCAGAAATAGTCAGAGTGAGAATAGAAATGAATGAAATTCATACCGGTCCATAGTTCAATGGACCGGTAACTAGCGATAATCAAGGAAAAGAAATAAGCATTTGATTAGAATGCTCACTAGAAGATCAGATAATGGTAGTAGCAAATCAAGTTTGGAAAATGTCATTGGGTGTAGCGTATCTGTAAATGCATATAGATTAGAAAGCCAGTTAAGAAAATTAAAAATATGTTACTTTAACAACTCACTGCATTAAACCAGAAAAATGGAGGCGTTGCTGTCTGAGGTCTAAGCATGTTTCTGAAATGTGTGGAAGAAAGGTTTTGGGAGCCTTTTTGTCCTCTAAGGCCAGCCGTAGAAAATCACCAATTTCTAACACAGGAGTTATCAACAAGAAGAAACATTATTCTGGATTCTCTTATAACAAATAAATATACTGGATTTGGAAATCACTTGTTGCCAGAGTGGCAAGTTGTGATGCATAGGGCAAACAGAGAATAGACCCAGTGTTTAATGTTTCATTTTTGAAAGAGTTAATTTTCCAGGACAGGGGATCTTCTGTTCAGTAGTTTGGACAAATGTATAAATGTATTCAGGCAAACTTAAAAAGCTTATTGAGAAGTCTATATTGGATTATGAATGATTGGCTTTTTGGCCGTCAAGAAAGAGGGCCATGGCCTGGCTCATGGCCTGTTGTATTGTAGTGACAAAACAAAACCAACTATAATTGGAAAACAATATATAAACACAACTGAATGCATTACAAATGTAGAGTATAGATATGATAAATTTAAAATCTTGCTGAACAATCCATGGCTGGCAGGAACCAGAAAGACGGCTATCATGGAAAAGTCTTATTAATATACAGGTTTCCAGATTGTTCATAAAGATTTAGAATAGGAGGATTTTTCAGTAAATGCTGTTGCTTTATTTTTGGAGGCAGGGTAATTTGTTCTTCCATAAATTAAGGGTACATTCTTATCCAACAATAAGTAAAGAGGATGTTATATAAATGTACTAACCTCCCAGAACCATTTCAACTCCTTACTGAATGGGTAAGGGGAAAGTCCAACTTGTGTTCCATCATTGAGAAGGAGAAACAGGGTATTTCTGTTTAAATCAGTTAGACATAAAGCTGCAGTAGAAAAATAGTAGAGAAGTTGAATTAATTTGAAAGAAGGATTCAGGGCTGTAAAGCTGAATTAATGATAGTCAATTACATTTTCATGGAAAATATATGTTGTCAAACAAATTTGTGTGTTTTGATTACTTAGTTAATTAAAGAAATTGTGTAGATGCATTATAGATTTATTTCATGTGCATAATCTACACTTTAGATGATTTAAATCTCCCTTAAGGTATTGTTCCCCTAAGTATGTATTTAAATAAACCATCTTCTCACCTCACATTTGCTCTACATTCTTGGTAGATAATTTTGTTACTAGGGGAGCTGGGAGAGAGGAACAGAGCTAAATAATGTAGGGTCTATGGGTGTACACCTCAAATTAAGGCAGACTATTGTAGGAGACGCAGCTGTGAATGGGTAGAGCACTTCGAATGTTCAACACGTAACATGCTTTTTAAATAAAATAAAAAAAAGAAAAAACTATGATCTTTGTTTTTATGAATATTAAAATATGGTACTAAACTTCTGTAAAGCATTAGAGTTGGACTGCATCCATGCTGAGATTGCTTTACCAATATTGTTTCTGTTCTAGTGTTCATGCAGCAATGTCAGGCAGATCTGTACTTCTGCAAACAGCATAGGGAATTGTGTGTACAGATGAAAACACAGTTTTGTGGGTACCTGTGAATAAATGCAATTATACATGTCTCATGTCACAGTTGGAGACTAAATGGTCTCTTTTTCTTGAAGATTAAGACTGTAGAGGTGCATTCATGGGGAGAAGATAAAGGGTTGCAGAAGGGCTGTTTGATTAACAGAGAAATAAATGACAAGAGCTAAGGACTGGAAAATGAGGCCTGGCAAATTCAGAAGTATAGAATAATTGAAAAAATGAGATTGTGTACACAATTTTGTTGTAATTCCTCAAGTAAATACTAGTGGTTTAAATCTTAAACATAATAAACAATTTTATCGTGTTCATTTATAATTAAAGTGTGAGCCAATTTAGGTTAAAAAAAATCTAAGCAAATAGCTATGAAAAGAAGACTGAAGTCTAATCTTTGTTCAGATCCTGGGTGGGAGCCAGTATTCCTGAAACTGTCACTTCTGCCTTGTCTTAGAGATCAATGAAGGTGTTGCTGTATGTAATATGAAGTAGTGAATAGTGTAGAGTAAGGTATAATTCTTACACATAGGAAACAGCTCTAAAAACAGGCTGTTTTTACAGGAGTAGTTTTTCCTGTTTGTCTCCAAACTCACACGTCATTTTCAAATATTAGTTTCATCAAAAATGTTATGGACTCTTCTCAGTTATGGTTTGAAAAGTAAAGTAGTCCAGTTTTTTTATTTGTTTACCATTCAGTTCCAACTTTCCATTGCTCATAGGCACCAAATCTGAATACTGGCTTTGTTACCTGAAAGGTAGATCCACTTCAGCTGAAAAACCCAAAAGTCTCTTTTCATGTCATTTCAGGGAAATATGTAAAGAAAAGCTCATTAGGAAAAGGAACATCCTATTGTTTTGAGAACGTACTGTTTCTGCAACAGGTTGTCTACAGTTCCAAAGATTGTCCTCTCAACTTTTAGCTGACCTAACTGGCAAACTAAAGATGTGGTAGAAACTCGAGATTTTGACTGAAAAAAAATTGGGATGTCAGAAAGACTCAATGACTGAATCAGAGTTTACTACTTTGATTCCACTTTATTTAAACTGCTTCTGGAATCTGCACTGTAAGCTGTACAACTGAGGAAAGACTTGTCAGAAGCTTCTTGAATACATTGATCTTTTTAGAGATGTCTTTAAGTTGGCTTCACATGCACATTTTTGTGCTTTATCTGTGTTTAATAATACTGCAGATGAACTGCATAGCTCCACTTCATATTTGTAGGCATATAACCTCATACAGTCAAAATTATTAAACTTAAATGTTTTTTTTCCCATTTAAACATAAAAAATGAAGTGATTCAATCAATTTGGAAATTTCTTATGATTTGGTGTTTGCTTGTAACTCTTCAGAAGAAGAATTTATAATTCAACTAACACTCTTTGTTTTTGTTACATGCAAATATACTCCTAGGAAGTCTGTAGTATCTGGGAAAAAATAGTCTCTCATGAAATACCTTTCTTACTGACTGCAGTAGGAACAAATACATATGCTAAATCTTCTTATTTTAGCTATATTGTACTCCATATAGCGTGTAGTATTTTGACAAAGCACAAAAATTAGTTTTCCATGAGAGTTCTTTTTGGGTTAGGTATTGAGTGTGTGGAAGCCACTGTTGCTATTACTGAACCACATAACTTGGTTAAAACCTTCTCTTTGCCCACAAATTCTTTTCACATCTTTTGTTTTGTTCGTTCTCATTCATTGATAAATCTCACTTACTAGCTATTAGAGCTGTTAGCAGGAATGATTGATCTCTCTAATTATTGTTAAGGTGTTTTACAGCAGCAGTGCTCACATTCACCTCTTGTTTTGTGATTATGCATACATTGCAAGTAGTGTTCCTTTCCCATTTTCTTTATTTTTCTTATGCATGTTTTCAGCATGCTGGTAAATGCAACCTAGTACACAAAGTAGCACCGATATTTGTAATAGTTTACTAATGTGGAAAGCTGTCCTTTTTTTGTACTTCTCCCATCTCTGGTTTTTGTTTTTTTTTTTTGTTTTTTTTTTTGGTGACAGGGATTTATGAAAAATATCTTGAAATAAGATTTGGAAGAAAAACATGGTACAGAGTAGCAATAGGTTGTCATCAGTTATTGTGCTTTTTTTTACCCCCTACTATAAATTGAGTTTAATTTGAAGTAAAATCTCACAACAGATTGTGAGAGATCCTATTACAGTTGAAAGTAAAACTGTGCTAATATTGCTCTGTTAACGGTCTGACGTAGCCAGAGTGACAGATTTTACAGCAATAATGTTGTTTCAGCAGTGACATTGATTTGTTTATCAGATATGGTATCAAGTTAAACTGTTGCAAGATTAGAATAGGAACTTAGAGATTGTAGCAGGGTAGCAGAAACCAAAAGTCTGTTTTTAAAAACCCAGCTTGGAAAGGAAACAAGGGCGTGCTGTTTGCCAACAGTTTTGTGCCGTCAGCCTGCCCGCCTGCTTGCCTGACTGTGCAGTGTCAGGAATCAGAATGAGCATATAGAAATGCATATATTCAAAAGATGGAATTCATTCAAACTATACAAAATAAATTATGTTTTAATAATTTTGGATTATGTACCTACCACAGAACTTTCACGGTGTAAATCTTCTGGTTGATTTTTTTTTTTTCATTTTAACTGAATTTCTTTTCATTGTGTGAGAATTTCTTTGTAAAACAGGAAAATAGCTGATACAGAAATCTATAAAATAAATATACAGGAATATATTTCTTCCAGTCAAGCACAATTTATAATAATCACTGAAGTGTAATTTTAGCAAATGACATAAAGATGTCTAATGATATTTCTTCTTCAATTTAATACCCTATAAAAATAATTAAATTGAGATAAAGAAGCAGTAATCAACAACATACCGTGCTAGTGAAACACTTAGAGCATCAAGACAAACTGAAGTTATCTGACCATACCAATTTGAGGGAAAATTGTCTAGCATTTTTAAAAATTTATCACTAGGAATGTAAATCTAATAACATTTTATTTTCAGGTCAGTTCTTGGAGTACATGTACTCTGTATGTACTTTGTACTTGATAAAATGTATAGTTTATCTCTAGGAAAAGAGATAATAGAATAAGGCACACTCTTGGTTTGCCTGTTACTCTGTGTATAATTTGTTAAATCAAAAGCCTTTTCTGGAGTTGCTGTTCATGTCACTCTCCCCTCTCCTGCCAGCAATTTTTGCAAAACCATATATCACAGTTGATAATTCAAAGATAAGTTCTTCTTGTATTTGTGTTTATTATAATCTAAAAAATAAGGTTAGCATTCTTTCCATGGCAGGTGCATGTTGCCTTCCACCTTTCTGTGGTCCTGATGGCCACAGCTGCCTTACATCCCTTCCTTCTACCTTCTGCCCTCTTAAACTTTGCTCTTCACATATTTCACATCCTTTAACACTTACTGGTATGAGTCAATTTTGATTTTCCTATTAATCAGTTATAATTTATGGTTCCTCTCCTCTCCCTCTCCTCTCCCTCTCCTCTCCCTCTCCTCTCCCTCTCCTCTCCCTCTCCTCTCCCTTTTTTTTTTTTTCAGAACCCCTCCCAAGCAAAACAAAACCCAAACCCTGTGTTTAATTTTGCTTTTGAACTGCACAAGTGTTCTATGAAGTAGAAAAAGGAGAAGGTAATTACAGAGTCAGATTCTTCTCTCCTGTTGGTGTAAGACAAATAAATTCAGTGATATTACAGCAGAATGTGTGAAGTGGGAGTGGAATTTGGCTGTTATGAAGCTGGAAGGTTTTAAGCTGGAAGCTGATTGTCCTTAGGTATATGTTGAAGGTATTTTGCTTGAATGCAAGTTAGTGTATTCTGTATTTTTTAATGCTACATTGAAACTTTGCTGAGGAATACTGTATTGTCTCCTTTTAAAAGAGTTTAATGGCAATTGGTAACTAAAACACTTTTTTTTTCAGAGGAAACAAACATATGTCTAAGCTATCAAAGAATTCTGACTAGCACATACGTTGATGTAGAGAAAGAACTATTGTATGCATTGCAATATGATACACATAACAGTTAACAGAGCACAGAAATTCTTCTTCTTCCCCAGGTAAATTATATAGCTTGTTGAATGTATTATGTTGTTTAAAAAGCAGAAAAAAAAAAAAAAAGAAAAAGATGGTGGTGGGGAAGAGAAGGTGTTTGAGTATGTGCATGGGTGAGTACAGTACCTGACTGTCTACTTCAGAGATGCTCTTACCAAAACCCCCTCCATATAAGTATAAAATAGGTGCTAATGTTGAATTTGACTTTCGGTGCATACGGATGTATAATAATTGTGTATTATGTACGTGTGTATTTATGTAACAATGAAGGAAGAGAGGTGTATTGATCTAATATGTATCTGGATGCATACTTTTTTAATCTGATATATTTAGAAATCATTCAAGTGATCCCGTTCCCCTGGCACTAATCAAGTAAACAGAACTTCTGACCATGTAGCAGTGCCTTGTAATCTGTAAAAATTGTTGGCAACTTGAAGCTAGATATTAGTGATGTATTTACATTTCTGTTTCACTGGTTTGTAATGTACTAGTGTGTTAAGGTGTGCTTCTTGCATATTCTAATAGATACTGGCACTGTACTCAGCTTTTTTATATCTTTAGCGTGAACTAACCTGATCTTACAATGTAAAATTGAATGGAAATGCATTTGAAGTAAAAAGACAACATAGTCAGATACCAGCTGATAGTTTAGGGACAGAGAATACGTGGAAGCCGGTGGTTGTTGCTTGTGTTTCTGAGGCGTATTTGCTGGAATTAATATTTTTAGAGTTCTTGCTTGCCTTAGGCTGAGTGGTGTGAAATGTAATTGAACTAATGACTCACTGTGGCGAGATCATTTTTAAGAATGCAGTGGGCTTCTTATTGGGCAATACTATGGCATATATTTGCCCTTTTTTTTCTCCAGTGATGCTGCCTATTTTTGTGTTCTGTTTTAGTCTGTCTGTCAAGCACCCACAGCACACCTTCATATCCCTCCTAAAATGCTCTTCTGTATCTGTAGGATATACAGTGTTCCTTCACTAGTTACTCTTTATTTTGTCTTGTTTGTGTTAAATCTGTCGTCTTTGTGGTAGAGATCATGTATGATTCTGTTTTATAATGACTCCTACGTTTATGTAGGATTGCACATATTCTTACTTGTATTACTCCCTACTCTAAGCAGAATTCTCTTCTGCAAGCTTCAAAGTGTGCACCAACATAAGTACCTTTTTTTCTTTATTTAATGAAAGATGAAGAATGGTAAATGTAAAAATGTACTTGCTTATATTCTTAAAGGCAATCAATGACAGTGATCGGCATAGCCTTTAATACCCAAACTTAATCTCTCTGACTAATTCCTAGACTGCATTTTTTCTTTGTTATGAAGCACTGCTTCATTGAATCTGACTTCCTAATGAATGAGCTTTTAACAGTAAACATGTAGTTCTTGAGGATTTATTTAATTTTAAAAAGGTAAAGACATGTTGTCAAGAAATATTTCAAATCTGAAAGCTTTTCTTAAATGCTTATTTCAGGTAAGGACATGACGTAAACTTATTCATGTGTTGTGGTTTCTTTTTATGATTTATGATTTCTTTTTTTCCTTTTTAAATAAATGAATAGGATTATGAATTGATTTAAGAATGCTTTATAGGCAGATAAGTAATCAGTTAAATCATATTATGACATTAACCCTAGAGATCCCACTTTCTCCTCCTGTTGAGAATACAGAGGATAGTGAGGCAGAGGAAGAAAGAAGCATTATAAAAAAGGGGAAAATAATAGTTCATGCTTAATTTTGGGGGGCACATTTCTTTTCTGAAGAGCTTCTTCCTGAAATAATGTTTTTGAAGTGATAAATTTGGAACATATGGGATTATTTTTTTTTTAAAAAAAGCTTTTTACATAAAACCATTACGTTTACTTCCCCCTTGCAACCTCTCAAATAAAATGAAGGATTTCAGTTCTTGTAGGAAACTAGGGATGACTTGGATGAAATCAAAACTGTGAGTACAGTTGAATGCAGGTATCGTTGGGCTTGCTTTTAAAAAAAAGCCAGTGAAATTATGCTTGAATGTATGTTATACAGTAATTTTAGGTAACAAGTTCTTATCAATTAGATGATAAAACTTCCAAGGTAGAACTTGGATGATTGTAAGTGGCTGGTCTTTGTGGAAAGTGGAGTTGTAGTATTATTTTTCTGAATCTTCTGTTCTGGTAAGCTAAGGCATAGCCTAAGTAAACTAGGGTACATTAAAAGTACTGCCTTTTTTTTTTTTTTTTTAGTCACAAAACCAGTTTTGGCAGTATGCATATGATTAATAATTTAAGGATGTAATGGAAAATATCTTTTTATTCCCTTAAATCAGCAGCTTCAGAAAGTTGCTTCAGAAATCCTTATTTTTAATGTAATGCTTTCGTCAGACTAGCTCTCATGTTTAGGGATATGCTCTGTTGTTTGTTTGGGTTTTTTGTTTGTTTTTTTTTTTAAATAGAAGCCAATACTTATTGAGAACTAGCCTTTTAATTGTACTGGTAGCTGGTGCTGCACTGAGTAGTTTATAGCAAGACAAGTGAAATCATGCTAATTGATTTTTGCAGTTTTTTGTTTTGTTTCCCTCTTCACCCCACACTTGGTAACTAAGTCAATGAATGCAGGCACAGTTCACTGAAATTATGATTATCTTCTTTAAGCATAGTATAGTGCAAACCACTCAACAAACTTTTGTTTGGGTGAATATCTTAATTCTTGCTTAAAGTGCTATGCATGATGATGACTTCTTAAGGCTTCTTAATTCTTCATTATAGGTATAAGATGAAATAGAATAAAGAGGGTGTAGAATGATGGTATACCATGGCTGCCAGGAAATACAGAAATAGGGTAGCTGGCAGCATTGGTCATTGTTTTGTGACAAAGCAGTTGCATGGCTACAACTGAATATCATCAAAGGAGAAGTCAGATCAAAATAATACAGAAGTTACTGAGGGCAAGAAAATTATCTACTACTTCAGCTGTGGCACGTGACAGCCATACCTATCTATGTAGATAGGTGCTATGAATGAAAAGTCCTTGCACACTTGAGATCTAGCTAAACCCCTTCTGTGTGAAAATCTAAGCCTTTGAAAAGGACTGCCTTTGTTGGTTGTCTTTTAGCATCAAGCCAAATAACTTTGTTGTCTGTGGTTTTTGGTTTCATTTAGCTTGTCTTTTCCTCTTATTCCCTCCACTCCTTCTGTGTGATTATTCAAAGTGGTGTATTTTCTGGATAGGATCTGTGGATCTAGGATCGTATATGCAAGACTTTTTACTTTTATAAAAAGTACTGTCAATTTTGGGGTCAAAATGATTATTTTTTTTCCCCTATAAAATTTAACAGATTCTGAACCATTAATTGAATGGCGTCACGTAAATGGCTTTGTCTACACAGGCATGGTAATTGCATGCTGAAGAAAATTTAAATAAATAGCTATTTAAAGTCAAAATGTGTCCAGGTTGTAGCTGTATAGCATTCAGAATATCTCTGATCAATACTGTTTAAGACTTAAATTTAAAAATACCATACAATGCAGAATGTTGAATTTGTGCTTTAGAAAAGTATTCTTGAGTGGAATTTTTGTTTAAAAATTCTTTTATATTTACAGAGAAACTGAGTCATACAAATATCTTTAAAAGTTTGCACTTCTTTAAGGCTATTTATTTTCTAAAAAAGAGGACTTGAATATTTTTGACAAATATACATATGGTGTTACACTAACAAACGGCCATGCAACATATATCTTACATAATGAAGATACTGAAGATACAAGACCCAATCTATTTAACATATATATTGAAAATTTACAGTCTCGCCAATAGTTTAAAAAAGTTTTACTTATTTGGCAGTATTTTTCTACAGTTTGTTCAAATATTCCGCTTGATGTGTTTTGGTGAATACTGAAATCTAGTCAGTGACAACCTGAGGTACTAAACATTTCTGCCTTACTTCGTTGTCTTCAAAGGTAATCTTTTTGTTCCTTTTAGGCTCTATCCATGAATTGTGTATTACAGCATTATTTGGCATAGGGTCTGCTTCCACTATTGAAACAACTCGCTTTTTCATCTTACTTTTCAGAACTTTCTGAAACTTTTGCCTTGTGAATGCATAAAGTAGAGGGTGAAATATAGTTGTTCCATATGCCATTACTAGAAAACATAATCGCAACTTTACCAAAAGGTCACTTGGGCCCAAACATAAGATGGTGGTGTTTAAAACAGAGATGGGTGTCCAGCAGAGAAGGAATGTTGAGATAATCAAGAGGGACATTCTGAAGACTCTCTTTTGCCGTTCCCGTCGCTCCCGGTGCCGTTTTACAGCTCGGCGTAGAGCAATTATGACGGACACAGAAGTCCTTACGCCAAAGACAACATTTTTTCCTGCACTGCTGTGGGACACGTCCGTAGTCTCATGCTGAGTGGTCAAAGAAATGGTCTTTTTCTTTCTAGCTTTTTTCTTTTGTCCCGTTGTAAATCTTGTACCAATCCGAATATTTAGAGCCTGGAGTATTTTGGTGTATGTAATTAGCATTACTATAACAGTGAAGAAAAAGATTGGAATCTGCACAAGAAGGTGGTAGTACATTCCTAGCTCAGTGTGGTACTCATTTGTACTCACACACAAAAGTGTCTTATTTTCCCAAGTGCTTGCGCTTCGAAGGCTGAAAAAGTTGACTTCAATGAAAGGAATCAGGAAGGAAAAAAGTGAAATGATCCATATTGATGTCATTAATATCACAGCCCTTCCCATGGTCAGAATTCGATTGGCAGGTTTTACAGAAATGTCGTATCGGTCCAGAGTGATAGCAAAGACATTGATTGCAGTTGAAACACTTGCGAAAGAGACACAAGCCTCGTGGAAGCAGCAGATGAGAGCAGTGTTACTCTCCAGTGAAAGCAGAAGGATAACTATAGTTAGAGGAATACATCCCACACAAATTATTACATCAAGTACATGAAGGTTCATTGTAATTATGTTACTGACAGAATTGATTAAGTTGGATTTCATACAGTAAAGTACCAGCACAGTGAGGTTGCTGCCAAGTCCCAAAACAATTTCTAACATCAAAAATCCAGTGAGAGAAACTTGAAAGCTTAATGGATATGACAGTGGTCGGTACATGTTGGTATCGATGTCATCAATGGCATCTCGAACTGTAATGTTAGATTCAGACTGCATGTTGACTTCCAGAACGGGGGAGAAACACATTCTTTTGTTGCAGTTGCTTTTTCTCCTGAAAGGTGAAATAAAATATGGAGCTATTTGATTTCTTTTTTTAACAGTTACTGTAGATAAATGCTGGGGAAGGAGGAGGGAGGAAAAGCATCTGTTCTTATCAAACTCTTGATTTACTGTATGTTTAGAGCTTTAGTTGGCATGGACTCAAAAGCCTGAGGATCTAGAATGGGGTCTTTCCTTTTTAAAGGAAAGCAGGATTTGTTTGAATAAAAAAAAAAAAAAGTGAAAAGCTTCCACTTAGGGAGACAAGGCTTTATTTATAGTGATGTGGTTTTTACAAAGGGCCCATTTGTTGAATAAACTATACTTGTGCATTGCCTTTGTATTGTGTTGAGGGTCATTTCAGAAGAATGTTGTTAAGTATTAACAAATTAGTACTCAAGATCATTTTAAAAAAGGCTTTTGTGGAAAAAAGAAAGTGATAGGAACATGGAGCACTGTTGCTTATGTATCATAAAAAGAACATTTAAATTATTTATGGCAATTTAGCTGCCTCTTTCTTATGAAGAATTTGCAATAGTGATGTGGGCTGAAACTTGAAGGTCTGTAGTTCAACAGATTTTTACAGAACTTGCAGACTTCTGTTCACTTTTATCTTTTGTGCATCTACATGTATGAAACTTACTACTACAATAATTTTATATAAATATGTATAATTTCAAATGCAAAACATTTGTGGATTTGGAGGAATGGAGTTTATTTTCAAAACCACTACATTTCCTTTTTCTGATTTGAATATTCGGTTTCTTTGACAAATTAGTGCCTACATGGAATGGAAGAGTATTTAATTTTATTCCCATATAGATTGAAGGGAATAATTTTAGAAAATTATACTTAAAAATAAAATTGTCTCTTTCAGTTTTTTTCTTTTGCTTTTTTTGGTATTTGTTCTTTTAATACAAACTGCAATTAAATCCAACAGATTTCTATACACAGCATGTTTGCTTTAGGAATAAGTGAGGTTAAAAAAAAGTAGTATTTATTACATCTTAGGGGATTTGATATTTTGTGGGTCATCTGCTTTATTTTACACATACCAATAGGTTGTAAATGTAGCATCTGCATGTAATGCAGGTGTCTGTATTGTTTATATTGTCAGCCAGCTCTTGAGTTTGTAATGAAATGAATAAATAGCGAGGTTATTCAATTTCTTGTTATGATACTTGAGGGTTGTTTTTTTTAGGTAGCTTTAAATTTAAGAGGGGATGTACTTGGCACGAAAATAAATTTAAATGCAGACCTTTGTTCCATTCTGAATACATTAAAAATGGATAGCACTAAGGTGAACAAAAATGAGCTCTTTTTTAATGAAAGTATGAATTAAGCACACTTGGGACATAATATGCAAATAGATTTCATCTGCAGTTCTGAAAAGCCTCAATTGCACAGTACTATTAATTGCAAATTGTATGATGAAAATTCTTGGTATGCTTCAACAGCTATTTCACATGTGCCTCTTAAATACAAAAGATGTAAATTAGAACGTATTAGTCTCAGGTGTGAAATGAAACAAGAAATATTTTAAAAGCTTTGTTTAATTTCTAATTTAGGCGACCTCTACTAGGTTTATTTTAACCCTCAGGATTATGATTTGCTCTGTGTACGCTGTCCTGGCTGTGAATGGATTTCAAGAAACCATTCCAAATGCATTACTGGATAAATGAAGTTCTTTCATATTAGCAAAAGCCAGGAGGAAATAAAAAGCAGGTCTGCTAAAACAAATGATGATCTTAACTCTAACCTTACACCCACTGAAATTTTGTGGAAAAAAAAAAGGCAAAACTAAAACCAAACAACTTCAGATTTGATAAATCTTAATGATAGATTAAACATCACCTCCTTGTTGCATTGATTAGATTTCAGTTAAATAAAAGCAGAAATGTCAAGGCAGGGAGGTAAGTTACCCTTTCTGGAGAGTGCCCGTTGCCTTGCAAGAGCTGAGCCGAGGAGGGGAGCATGCAACTGCTGACCTACCTGTTCTCTGTGCCTCAAGGGCCTCTCACATCGCTGCGGCAGCTTGTCATAAATTGATACAGGGTGTCACTGACAGATATTTGACATGCACTGTAACCTGGAAACCAAGTGGTAGCTGGGCTCTTATTTCATTCCTTGCAGATGTTTTTTTTCTTTTTTTTTTGTTCCAGCACTTCAGCGCCAAAAAATTCTGATTAAACATGGGGGCTTCTTAATTGCCTGAGATACTTCTACAGACCAGTGCATATTCTGCGTGTCTGTTCTGAGTTTCAAGCCAGCAATAACAAATAAACCTTCTTTTAAGTGATGTTAATATCATTCCCCTGTTGCATTTTGTAGCAGCCTGTTCTTATTTTCCAGGTTTAAAAAAAGATAATATTCTTATCTCTGTGTTCAGAGTATATGTAGACATCCTTTAGTTTAAGGTTGCGTTATTTCTTTCTGTAATATTCCTGCTCATTACTTTTGAGTGATGGCTTAGTCAAAGAAGTTGCTATACATCATAAAATCCAGTTCATGTGCTTTGAGAGTAACCATGAGTTACCTATTTATTTTCATTTAAGGAGAATACATAACAGAACATAAAATTGAGAGAAAAATATCCTTTAGTCATTATGACAAGTAAGTTATTTAATGAGTAGTATAGAAAAAGCTTGGTTAAACCCTTATTCAGCTTGCTGGTGAAGTATGCATATTCTCCTTTTGGGAATTCATGTTTCATTGTTTCTTCATGCATCAGTAGTTTCCACAATTCTGGTTTTAAATTATAAATCCCTCTTTAAGAAATGCTCACCATTTTAAGAATCGATCATTGCGCTCTTCTTTTAATGAAAATCTGAGCAGATGTGTTAGTCTTCCATGTATATTGTTGAAGTGTCGTGCACGTAAATGGTAATACAAGTGTGTTCCATGTTTTGTTTCTAATTCCTTTATGTCTTAAGGATACATTTTAGTGATGCGTCCTGCTGCTTGTAGGTCATACAGCTAGAAAGATACCCGGTCAACTGCATTCTTCATATTGTCAGTTGTAAAACTGAATTAGTTGCTGCATGCCCTTGTGAGGGGGAGGAAAAAAAAGGTTAAAAGTAGGGCTTATAATTTCAAAATAAAGTAACGCAATAATATATTTTCTAACAGCACTTATTTTATGAATAAAAGATCTCTAAAATTGGGTCTTACATATTACATAGAAAATCAGTTAGTGTGTTCACTGTTTGCGAGTAAAATCATGTCATTCTTCTGTCAACTTACACAAATTTAGTTTTTTGGACAAGTTTCCTGTTCTCCAAATAGCTCAAGTTACAAAAAACCTCAACTAGAATCAGTAACTGTTGGATGTAGAGTGTCTGTGACTAGAGCTAGAAAATGTAGTTTTATAGCTCTTAAGAGGAGGTAGTTTATACATACAACTCTCTTCTGATGAGAAATGGAGCAGAGTCAATTAGCTTGGTAGCAAATAAGGTTTTGTTTAATTAGCACAGTTATAATTTCCTTTCTTGAAATAAATGTTTAGCAAATCTGTGTTTTTAATGAACAACTTGAATGTACAGGGTAATGAAAGAAATAAGTTAAAAAAAGACAACAACAAAAAGGAGGATTTCTTGAGCAATCAGAGATTAACTGTATTAGCCAACCTTCATAAAGCAATAAGTATGCACCAATTACAGATTATCTGATCTTTCAAGGAGTAACTGAATAAATCTGTAACATATTTAAGTACCAAAATTTTGAAATACTGCTGAGGGAGGAAAAAAATATTCCCAGTTGTATTCTGTGGGTTGGGGGGGGGGGGGGGGGGGGGGGGGGGGGGGGGGGGGGGGGGGGGGGGGGGGGGGG